>OZ026842.1:37531628-38200378 GCA_964023205.1 Lutraria lutraria | reverse complement strand
TTTAATCAAATCTGCTCAAAAATATTGCTTGCGATATTTTACTGTTTAAACACAGTACATTTGTACTCACTTTTCCATTTCATATGAACTAGCCATATTTCAAATCATAAGCAAACAATTTTTTTACAGGTCCTGTGAATATGTTAATATCGATTTGATGCATTTAAAGTGTCAGACGGCCAGATTTGGCAGATAATCGAAACTTTTCAGTTGGCTCCGTATTTTCGTCTCCAACACTACTGGATATTTTTCAACACCAACCCTAATCCGGTTAACTTTTTTCGAAAATGAAATCTCTAATACCATGCGCATAATGCACGATATAACGATCATATCGCGCAGAACATGCGCGTGAAATTGTTCTTACATTGGCTGGCGCTGTTAAGTAAATAGCGACTAGAAATTGGGCGCGGGTTCGTATAGATGTCGATTAATATGAAAACAAAATTGACGGTCGGATAATTGCTTTTTAATACAAATGAATTATACCTTTAGATATCAACAGTCGCTGCGTGTGTACAGGTCGTGGATGGGTTTTATCGCGTTCGCTCAGTCCGACTAAGGAATGAAATAGCAAAAACATAGAAAAATGGCGTCCCCTTCAAAAAAGACACACAGAAACGTAAACAGATCGCCCAGCCAATAGGGCAATTAATCAGTTGGTCGTCTTTTCTTCCTACGTGATAACTGGTGTTTTATAGTATTTGTTAAACAACAAATATACAATATTCATAGTGTGTTACATAGTAGTGGCGCAGTCTTAATGACCATGATTAGGGACAATACACATAGAACACGAGGACACTTGTATTGACAGTGTGGTTGTCTCCACATTAGCACCTTTACATTCACCACTGTCTGCAACAATATCTCTTTAGTTGGTTGTGACCCCGGCTAATTATAGTAGTTCATAACTATTGTCCATGTGCACTTACTCTACGATCTGAACATAATAAATAACTTAAGTTATGCAACAGCCCGTATTCTGACTACTAGTTACTCTTTTTGCACCTGTCCGGGGGGGGGGGTGACCCAAGGGCATTTGTCATTTTAAAAAGTTTGATATTTAAATTCTCCACCCTAGAGCTTACTTGGTCTATCAAATGCGGGCAAAATATTAATAACGATGCCGATGCTCGTCAAAATACTATTTCATTACATGAATAGGGCTACAGACATATGAATATTTCACAAAGTGTTCTACCTATTTGGGCACGGCCCCTTTTATCTAGTGTAGGTTTTAACCGTTACCAGACTGGTATAAAATCCAGTTAATAAAACATCAGATGAAAGGACTCACTGAGGTTCAACAAAGAACCCTTCACACCCGAGATTTTTAATTACCAATAAATCAAACTTACTATTTTCGACGCGTCATAAAAAATCTAAATTTGACACGATTTATCAACTGTCTAATAATTATATCAATGTTTCTGTCGACAATCTCATCCTCGGATATACATGCTTGGGTTTTTATATGTCTCGAACATGTCGTTCTTAGATGGTTGCTGTCTCCTAAGATCAATTCAAATTGATCTTATCTTACCTGGTATGGCGTGTAAGACGCTGTTGATAAAAGTCCGTATGTCTGTAATGCATAAATAACGATCATCATAAAATATGAAGATATTGTTAGAATTTAGATTTTCCGTCCGTGCATGTTAAAATAAATCATATTTGTTGTAATCGTTGACTACAACCCGAATGATGTCTGGAGTTTTCATATTCATGATGATACCGATCATCATAATCACCACCATTAAAACCAACTACATCATTATTATAATCAATCCAACCACAACCGTCATCATCATCTCCAGCATCATCGCCATCACATCTCCATCATCATCATCTTTGTCATCATCATCATCTTCACCACCACCACCATCACAACTATCATCACCATCATCTTCATCATGATCACCATAATTGTCGTCATCTAGTCTAGTCCAATCATCAATAAAATTCATAGACTTGTCTTCATAATTAATCTAAGGCCTGTATGGGGGGGGGGGTAATTTCTTTGGTGCGTCATTTGTCTAGTCTTATAATCTCAACACAATCAACAAATTGACAATATTCACTTCTTTTGATTTGTAAAAAAACCTTCTTCATCCTCTGCACCAAAGTAACCTTTTTGATGATTGATTTATTTGAATATAATCTTAATATGAACCAACTTTCATACTAATCTTGTATCATAGTATTGCTTTCAATACTCGTGGTGAATTCATTCAATAAATGTACAATTTTTAAACGTTTGTATACATTCCAAAAGCATATAGTTGTTGTGTTAATAAAGTGCAAAATGAGTTGTGTAAATACATATCTATAGTGTACGTCCGTTTCCTAATGAAATCGGCGCCTCGCGTTTCGAACGTCATGATATTTCAATAAAGGTACGAGCGCAATATAATATTCGGTTACACAAACATTAGATTTCTGACAGAATGTCAAATAATTGAAACATAGGCTAATCCACAATTAGACTGTTCAAAAAGCAAATACTTGTTACATTTCTGCATCATATCAAATCACAATAATTGACTTTTCTCGCCAACAAAACGCCCTCCCACCTTGTAGGAAGATAAATAACAATTTATTGCAATACATACACGGTATCAAAACGATTGATATTTTCCTTTTGAAACACAGTCTAAACGTGGGTTTAACGAACTCAAAATTTCAAAATCTCATTAGGCAGTTTTTTGTGTGCCAATAATTATTTAACAGCCCCACTCGATGTTATAGACGGCTAAATTAGTAAGTACATACACAAGCAATTACGAACTTATCTGAAGTCCCTAATATTTAAGTCTCCAAAAAACAATAGTGCATACATTTTAGTCTGGTTTTCACTGACAGACCGTTTAAAAATGTTTTCACTGCTTCTATAGGATAATCTTTTAAATGACAATGAATTATGAATTCAGGGCTGATTTGAAAAAAAGCGAGAACAGTTCGCACAGAAAGATATTTTTTTGGTGAAAAAAATCAAATTAACCCCTAATTAGTTTTTTGGGTTTTTATGTTTAAATTTAACAAGTATTTAAGAGACTCCGACATTTTGAGAGGGAGACATACTTAACTTTACGCGAGTCAAATGATGACGGGGCAAAACTGCGTCAGGCAGGTTTATAGGTTTATAATTGTCGTAGATAATTACCCTATCAAAATGTTTTGCAACAAGATTTCAAATCCCCTTAAAGGTAATATGACACTTGGCTAGCTTAAACGGCTGTGCGGCAATGTTAACTGTCTGCTGGTGTTACACCTTCAATTGATAAAAGGCCTTCGGGTCACCTTTTAGGCTTGTTCGAGTGGCCGACTGGAGTCTTGTGAACACCTGGGAATAAGTTCTTACTTTAATCGAGTACTTCGCCAACGTAATGAGTGATCGCTTGTCGTGTAGACATGTGTATACTTATTGTAGTCTCTGAAATAAAAACATTGTTTATTCTACCAATGAATATTATGCACTACAGACAGTTGGCGTTTACGTAAATATTTGATAAATAACTTTGAAGTCAAAGATGTAGATCTATGGTATGTACAAACTGATTGAGTGTAGCCAGTGGTCTGTTTGTTTGAAGTAAGTTGGTCTTACAACACTTGTAAAAGTCTAAGGCCGTATATTAAAAACTTGCTCAATGATATAACGACCATATTTCACCGACTCCTAGTAATCGTTATTTTGTGGCCATTTTAACACTAGTTGTCTGGCCAAACTAATTACTAAGACATTAAGCAATCCAATACGAAGTAATCACAGTCAATTAACGACACTTGTAATTAATGACACAATTAATTACAATAACAGTGTATTGATAAAAAAACGAGTGACGTTGATTATTTCGCAATTTCATATTTGCTAGCTTTGCACTTTGATTACATTTTGTAATTAATATTTCCAAAACTTTTTTGTTTACTTTATTATTATTGTTTCCTTCAATTTAGATACAAACAATTAATAATGTAAGATTTAATTAGGATGTGCAAAAATAGGAGTATATGATTACGTATTAGGAAAGTACAATAATATAATATTAATATGATCCTTTCCCAGTAATTTTAGTGCGCATGAGTGATCCACAAGAAGTAGTGTAGTTTAGGGTCAGTAGTGTAAAATACAACTTTTACCTTATTTCTATATAGATTCTGGTCTTAAAGCATCGTGAAAGTGGGGTGTATAGAATACATGTATAATACGATTCATTCAATTTACATTGGCGCTGTATAAAATCAAGTCCTACCGGGTTTGTTAAATGATTTAGCTAGAAGGTATTAAAACCCGAATTCGGACTAGATCTAAATTTATTGAAACATATTTTGAAATCCGGCGTAATAAATGTACTAAAAAAATCGGCACAAATACTTTTGATAGTCCATGTACTTATCTCTTTCATAAGGTTCGTCGAACAGCGAAACCATGTCACCATTTTAAGGTTAGTAGGTGTACAGTGGTGCCAGAAGAATGTTTACAAAAATATAGACATGTTAAAAATCTGTGGAAACAAACATATATCTGGGTGTGCTGACTAGTTCACTTGACTAATGATTTCAATTATTGGGAAACAGATAAATCACAACCCGTATTATAAATTGACACGCCTTTACAACAGTTCTATTGTAAATCACCCCCATTTATTGGTTGTAAAGTATTAATTTTCAAAATATTATGAACTTAATATGAAGCCTAGATGTCGACACTCTCGTATTTCCTTTCAAAATTCGAATAATTATTTATTTACCAATACATTAAAAGATAGGACGTTTTATTGTCTATTAACTTGTATCGGCGCTACAACATGGCGACTCTAATTTTTACGCTTATCTTAAGAGCATAGAGCGCTCGACCGTCTACAACGTTTATGAATGAAAGTGTTAACTATCACAAAAGTCGTCTGCTAACAATATCTGTATTGAAATCTATATCCCTGCGCAGTCATAAATATGAACATTTTTCCATTAGTGTACTATTAAGTCAATATTTTGCCTTCAAAATATGAAAGTGTTAAATACTAGTAATTTACTTTTTTCTAAATCTGTTTAAATCTGAAATCTACAACCATAACATTGGTTTAACTAAATACAATTGTACGCATTTTATTCACCGATTACTAGATATTATAAACGACACTATAATAAACTGACGACTTCATTTATACCACCAGACCGTCTAACTTGACATCGTACAATCAGAGAAATTTTAATGACATATTTTATTTTTGTTTTTGAACACAACAGAACAGGGCAGATACTTTAGTTAGACTTAAACATTACAGCTTATCGTCATATAAACATTTAAAACCCCATAAAGAACCAGAAAAAACTAGTCGAAAAGAGTAGGGATATAAATGCCCGGTTCTCCTGTATCTTACCTCCCCTCTCTCTCTGGGGCGGCTTTGAAATTAAACTGGTTCCCGTTGACTTGTCTGTACAAAGCCCTTGGTGCACTGCAACATGGAACGGGAACCAGTTTACTCTGAAATTGTCGAATGGGCCGTTAAACAACAGATACATAAACTTAATTTTAATAATTTCTCTTTCAGCCTGCAGGAAACATATGAATTGTTATCTAATACATCTTGTATAAATGTGTTCACAACAAATACATGGGATGATATAATATCGTTGTTACTTGTATTTTCCCAAGAAAACATAATTTTTAATGATTTCTGATCTCATTATGAACTTCCACATTTTTAAACTTTGATTTTAACCCATTTCCATCATTTCCAAATACATATTTGTTAATGTTGTTTTGTATTAATTGATATGTATACAAGCCACCAGTATTGAAATGTACAGATAATGTCAAGTAAGTAATTAACTAAGTCCTGAAAAAACAAAAGCCGACTTCGTTTGTATAAAAAATCATCATTATTCCACAGATCTTCTTCGATAAGCTCTCCGTATTAGCTATATTTAAAATGGACCAGTTGATGTGTCGTTGCCTTGTCTGAAATATTCAATGATGCTGAATTAATACTATACTGTTGTGAACAGACATACCCTTTTCACTGCAACATGTTATCTAAAAATAGCGAATAAATATTAATCATTGAGAAAAAAATGTCAAAATCAGATAAAACTTTATCATCTAATATCGGATAATCAGTTAGACATGTTTATATCCACTGTCCGATATGAACCCTTAAATTTACGACTGTCATACAAGCTGCCGAGCCCTCTGTCAGAATTATTGCAGTTTAATCCATCAATATGCTAATTTAGAAACGCAATACTAGAAAGGACTTCATTTTGAAGAGTGTTCATTACGACCACAAATTGCTTCGAACCATCTTGAAAAGTCTCTCCCAATTTCCTATTGTCATAACTGTGGCTGATTCTGATCGCTCCACAATGGAATGGTATTTCCATGAATGTGTCGTTCCTGGCAACCAATATGATAAGAGATATTGCTCACAATAATTTCAGATTCGTATCAGACAATTACAGCCTCATTTGAATATGAGTGGTAAATGATTCATTCTTCAGAACACACGCAATACCAGCATCACCTTACGAATTAAGCAATCCTGTCATATTTTCTACTTGTTCTTCGTCCAGTCATCAAATTAACCACTAGCCCGCTAGTCTAGGGCTAGTAAATTTCTTTCCGGGTTAGCGGAGCATCTTAAATCCTGTATATGGGTTAGTCGTAAATTGTCTATATTTAACAACCTACTGATAGTTCGGGCTAGTGCTTTTCAAAAGATGTTCTATTTGTTAAGCACGATGTCACCACTTCATCTAAACAAACTTGTAGAATACAAATGTAAACCATTGCCTATATCATCGTGTTGGTGACAGAAAATGGACGAAAGATTCATGAGTCCAGAGTCATTCACACACATACACAGTCGCCAAATAAGTTTTGTCTCTGACTTTAAATGCAAGTACATGTTGTTTAAGTGAAGTCTCGTTACTAAAACATGCAACATTTCCATGTCTCATTCAATTTCTTCTCGATATGTTTTTTGCCGTTTCTTTAATCGCATCTTAAAAGGTCTATAAAAATGACCACCGATAATCTGAGTATATGCCCATCTATTTCAAGATCAACGGGTAGGAATCCCATAACCCACCTTCTTTGATGTATGCTTCAGATATGAGTCCAATAGATATATGTACCTGGTCAATGCTTCGCTTCAGATATGAGTCCAATAGATATATGTACCTGGTCAATGCTTCGCTTCAGATATGAGTCCAATAGATATATGTACCTGGTCAATGCTTCGCTTAAGATATGAGTCCAATAGATATATGTACCTGGTCAATGCTTCGCTTCAGATATGAGTCCAATAGATATATGTACCTGGTCAATGCTTCGCTTCAGATATGAGTCCAATAGATATATGTACCTGGTCAATGCTTCGCTTCAGATATGAGTCCAATAGATATATGTACCTGGTCAATGCTTCGCTTCAGATATGAGTCCAATAGATATATGTACCTGGTCAATGCTTCGCTTCAGATATGAGTCCAACATAATATAATTATGTACCTTGATGCTTTGCCTCAGAAGAGCGTCCAATAGATATATGCACCCCGATGAATACTTATAAGAGTCCAACGAACTATTTTTTAATTGAAGTGAACTTTGTGTACGCTAGTTTTACTTGTTACAGAGTGTGGTTGTGTTTTCCAAGGAACAGATCATCCGGTGGGTGAAGTATGGCATCCTGAGACATTTGGTACTTGTGTTAATTGTACGTGCGAGATAAATAAACGGGTAAGCATTCAACTGTTGCAATTGTTTCTAAAAATACCATGTTTTTAAAACCTCGCATATACTAAAAATTTGTTCGGATTGGAGAGATGTTTGGACTAGAGAGGTTTTTGGACTAGAGAGGTTTTCGGATTGGAGAGGTCGTCCACGTACGAAAAGTATTCCAACAAGAGAAGTTTGTGCAAACTTTTGAAATCTTTGGATTTTAGAGACTTTTTAGTACGAGGGGTTTTCGAGAGAGAAATAATTTTAGATTAAAAAGGGCTTGCGTCTTTACAAGTACAGTAAAGCCCCTGAAAATCGAACGCTCTGAAAACCAGAATTCTCAGAAAACCGGACGTTTGGGCCAGTCCGGAAGGGGTCTCATTTTTAGAGGATTTACTATATAGAATCCTGCAATGAATCAACTGCCTTTTCTATGACATATAATCTCATTCGAAATGCGAGTTTGAAGGTCTTTCAATACAATACAGTCATATCTGCTTTCCAACCTATGTCTCAGAGGACGACTGCTTATTCGTGCGGGATCTCGTTTTGAAAGACAAGTACGGTAGAAACGGTTACCAGTGGACCTAACTTGTTGTACCAATTAACAGTCTAGATGAGATACGTTTAATCTTGTATTTGTCTTATTCAGGGTGAGCCTGATGTACGATGTGTAAATACGGCAGATAACTGTCCTAAACTTAGATGTGATACCCCAATACGGGATCCACATACTTGTTGCCCTTATTGTGAAGGTGGGTATTTTTCATGCTGTGTATAAATAAGTTTATAAATAATTTTTTGTCTGGTTGTATGACCGTTAAAATAAGAATAGGAGTTTGGGCGGCTTTTTTTATTCTTAAAAGCTGGTGGAAATGTAAAAAAGGTGAGAAAGTGGGCGTGCTACTCCTCAGGCCTAATAAAACGTCTAGGTTCCTGGGGTACACTTTGGGTAAGTATATGATAATCACCCTTTTTAAGGTTTAAGGGCTCAGGTTCGCAATTAATTCGTTTATCAAACATTAAACTTAAATGGGGGATTTCCTTTCTTTCATCGCCAGCGTTCGAAAAGAGAGTATGGATATAAATGTCCGGTTCTCCTGTATCTTATATCCCCTGTTTGTAGGGTGGCTCTGAAATGACCATAGATGTCGAATGGGCCATTAAACGTCACATAGATTACAGTTACATCTAAACTCGTGAATAATTCCTTGAAAAAAATCGAAATTACGAATGAATCTACATGTACTAGTATCTATTTAGGAAACTTGATTCTGCCTCGGGTGTGAGTCCAGCACGTCTATCTGATTCAAATTTAATTCTCTGTAGATTTCTATCTCTCACAAAAGAAAATTCCGAATATGTTGATAATCAGCAACAATTTTTTTATGCATTAAATCGCAAAATTTCATCTTATTTTTATTATAATTACATCATCAATTTATGATGCTTTTATTATATTGTTGAAATATTTCATTACGTAACTACGTAAGTTTTTTTACGATTTACAAATCTTTAATTGTCTTCCTTTCTTATTTCTATTATTGTAATAAAAAAAAAACTTAGTATGATTTAAAAACTAATCATTTTAATCATAGATCGTATATTATGTATCACCCCAGGCAAGCAAAACTTCTTTTGTCTGGAAATGAAGACATCGGCGGGTACCACATTTTACAGCGGCGTCTGTAATTCACTATTTTAGTGTAGCCAAGCCATATAACTAATAATGAATAAATGAAATCTAACTATTATTGTGATTAGTTTACATTGATTATTGTATAATTATGTGATGATATGTGAGCATATTTATTGTTTTATTTCTTGCTTTTATTGTTGTATTTCTCCGCTTTATTACGACATGCTACCTTATTGTTTATTGCCAAGCATTAAAATCTGGCTGGTTCTCGCCTGATAGGCGCTTCATTCTTTTCCTTTCAATCTCTTGGCAACCTGTAGTCATTTCTTTACTCTGTGGCGGCAGCCTTCCGTTGGATCTAGCCATCGAAACAATTAAATGTATCCATTTAAATTTATTTAGTATACCAGGCGTCTATAAACCGTTTTCATGAAGATTTACACAACAGTTTAATTAATATATACTCTCTGTTTGATTTTTCAATTTTGCCTATTAAATTCAATTGATAGATTTTTGCGACATTACGAAACAGTGCAACCCTGTTATAGTGTCCACCTTAACACACACTATGGTACATGAATTATGGCCCCTTATTTCATGGTACTTAGGAATCTGCACGAATTATGACCCTTTTTACGGTATTAAGGGATTTACATGAATTATGGCCCTTTTATGGTATTAAGGGATTTACATGAATTATGGCCCTTTTTATGGTATTAAGGGATTTACATGAATTATGGCCCCTTATTTCTTGGCATTAATAGATGATCATGACTTATGGCCCCTTATTTCTCTCTCTCTCTCTGCTTCTGCTCTTTTTTTTGTTTCTGTTACGCACTTTTTATACCTAAGTTTCCTCCTCTATTTAATACCGTATGTTTTTTTGTTTCTACTCTTTCGTGAATGAACGCACTATTTTATCTAGATATCTCCAACATTCCTCCTACAGTGAGTGCGGATGAAGACGAAAGTAGTTCCAACGTACGCGCCAACTGTACGACGCCTAGCGGAAGAGTATATAATGATGGTGAGAGTTATGCGTCCAATTCAACGGGTCTCCGTCCCACATCCGACAATCAATGCGTCATGTGTATGTGTCAGGTGAGTTGAAAAACATTGAATGATTTTTTCCTCAAGATAAAAAAAATATTTATTTGCTTTTTATACTAATAACATTTTTACATCGAATTGATAAGTTCTCTGAAGGAAGTAAATTCATATGTAGAAACATGTTAATAATGACGCATTGTATATTGTTAAGGCAGTTTGTACTTACTTAAAAAGTGTTGGAAAATTGAGTTTACGTGTAATGGAAGAAAATTGAACCCGAAATCACTTTACAAATAGCGATATTGTTGACAATAATCTGACATAACAGTCATGCAATAACTAGACTCTTATCTTACGCCGATTTGAAAGTAAAATTCGCGTTTATTTTCTTACAGGACGGACAACCCCTGTGTCATCTGAAGACGTGCCAGTTACCCAAAACTTGCTCCAAATTTGTGCAAAAGGACAGCGACTGTTGCCCCGTGTGTGCAGGTTTGTAATAAAACATCTATGGTCAAACCTGTGTTATACAACACCTTTGATTAGAGACCACCAGGCTATAAAGACTTGTGTTGTTGTTTTCAATACTAGTATTAGGCCAGACAAAAGTTATGTTAAAAGATGTATTATCGGTTACTCAACTAACCTTATTTCTTTGCACGGCCCCTGTAGTGTAACGTTTCTTAGTCCAAAAGTTAGAAAATACTTAGGGACGAATCGTTCCTCCAAGGTAGGAAAGGTCAACTTGTCATAATTTCTCTGATCAAGTAACCGTATATATACTGACTTTTATTTTTTGACGATCCCTCTACTTAAGATATTGTAGTTTGTCCCCCGAATGTATCCTTATGGATAGGTTTGACTATAGTCGCGTACATTTAATTTCGTATACTATGTTTATAGGTTTTTATTCATTTCGAGGAAGCTTATTGTTTTTATTGCTGTTAACGATTTATATACCAGTATTGATTGCTGTATAAAAACACTAGTTATTGACTCAGTCTATTTTTTACTGTATTGCGAGGTAAAGTGCTTAATGCTTCAGATTAATTTGGTTACATAGTTTTTTATTTCAAATCTCATTAACGAAAGTTTAAGTCTGATTCGGGCAATACATAGGAACATTTCGGAAATAAGTATGATATTTTCGGATAATGCATTTATGTAAAACAAAATGGGACATCACGTATAATTTTAGATATTACATAATACGATTTATGATTTCTGATGGTACGAATGATGATTTCGAATAATGCATGTTTGTATGATAAACTGGCACATTTACGTACGATAATTTCGGACAATGCATGTTTGTATGATGAATTCGGTCATTACATATAGTGTGATATGTTCGAATTATGCATATACGAATGATAATTTCTGATTATACATACAAGTAAGATACTTTCGGATAATTCATTCCAGATTTGTCCGAAGTTTCATGGGATGATCCTGCATTTTATCAAACCGTTCGTGCACTTAAAGACGAGAACGGTAAATAAATTTATACAAAAAAGTATTCATAGATTTGTGTTCTAAACAAATAACTTATAGCCTAACAAGTATCGATATATACATAATAACTATCAATCCGAGAGTGAATAAACATATCTTAAACAAATGTATGGTATCATATAAATTAACACACTCATTCATTCCAACAGCCTTTCCTAATGTGTTTTAATCCTTTAATTACTTAGAGTAGATGTCATTTTATACTCGATCCATTCTCTTATACCATATATATACCGATTTCATGTCGCCGACGTACTAAAACTACTCCTAGTGCTGTGCTTTTGTTTGTTTAAGTATTACGCCCCTTTTTAACAGTCAGGGTCAAATGAGGCGGACAGTTCAACCCAGCACCGTTCCTGGGAAGAAACCAGTACTAGACTCCTATCCTCCGTAAGCAACTGCCTACTTTCGCACGTAAAGAGACATGGAAGGTGGAAGGGCTCGAACCCACGACCCTCTATCAGTGATAGGTTACAGTGATTTGGAGTCAGCGACCATAATCACTTGACCGCTTTGATACTGTATGAACGCTTTTCTCAGAGTGAAATTTGTGGGCATGTAAAATGTTTTACCCATTATTAAATTTGATATCATACGCTGTTGTTCGTAATGTACTAAAACTACTTCCAGTGCTTTTATTCTGTTTAAACGTTTTTTGGATCTAAGTTAGAAAGAGTTTTTGAGCATGTAAATTGTTTTACCGTTATCAGACACAGAATAAATTTGATATTGGACATTTTTTGCCAGTCACATGTTTCCCCGATTTAATTTTTAATTAAACAAACGTCTGTACTAATGTCAAATTACTGTGCAAATAATGTTCCAAGTGTCATTATTAATATGAAATGTACAACAGAAGGTTAGCTTATTATTACTAGTAATAGATATTGGTTAAGACAAAATCTTATGTAAACTTTTAAGACATAATCGACTTTAGTTATCCATTTAGGTTTCCTTTGCGTCCAAAGTACTGTCAAACATGTGACCAAAACGCCACACGTGGGATAAAAGACATGTGACTTATACGCTCACATGGCTTGATTACAGATTTGATTTAGGTCTCAAAATCTAAGAAAATAAGGGATTTAAAACATAAAATATCAATGTCTGGGTTTCATTTTCCAAACTTCTACATTTGTACGCTTATTAACAAAGCATGATCGTACATTAACATGTACATGAATATAAAATGAATATAATATATGTTTTTAATTTCATAGTACATTGTCTTTATAACCCTACCTATATAATAATACCTTGTGACCATCTTCAATATTTGAATAAAATATCAAACATTATACAAATACACCCGGACGGTCCGGTTTCCGGATTTCTAAGGATCTGGTATTTAGGGAATTTCTAACATTGCGACTTTTAGAGAAAACCACGGGCTTCAGAAAATTCCGGTTGCCAGAGGACCCGGTGTACACACTGTAATCTGCCAGTCACCAATTATTTAGCTCGTGTCACGTGACTAGCCATCAACTTGTATCACATATTTCATTAATCAATATGTTCTCGTCATAACGTATTATAGCACAGAACTTAGTGTCAATCATACCGCAAACTTCTTGGATAGTTACTTTTTATAATTATGCCAGTCCTCTCACGTTAATCAGAACTTCTCGGCCATTCTTAAAGAGTCATTGAGTCAAGTATTTCAAAGATAAAAATTCTTATGAATTTGAATAGTCCGAGATATCCCGAATATTCTGTGCTGTTTTCACCTAAAGTATCGATTATCTCCCCTAGATTGTCCGGACGCTGGTGGTATTAGGCTGAATGGTAGTCAATGGCATCCTTCGATAGCATCCATTGGAGAGATCGAATGTATTACGTGCACGTGTATGGTAAGTAAAAATTGATTTTTTATTGGTCAATTTCAAATCAGTGCCAAAAATTGACCAATCAGTGGTTTGAGCTTTTAGGATTCAGCCGTGCTATTGGTCAATTTGTTGTTCTTAGGCGTAAACAAATTTGTCTTTGCTTACCCGATCTACCGCAATTCCGGCCCCTCGACCATTGACTCCACTTCCGCACAATTATACCTTTTTACGTGCTTTTAAGCGCAAAAAAATCCCCCACATATATATACCTACCCAGTTAATAATGAGCTTGCAACCAGAAACAAATACTTGTTGGGTCTTTAATATTCAGCGACTCTGAAGAATTCTTAAATAAAACCACTGGTCATTTTGGGGATTGAACCGGAGTTCTTGGATTATAAATCCTCACCACTTTTACAAATATTCAATTCAAAATTTGAAAACAATGATCGGCTTTGAGTGATATCATTTGCTTTCAAACGACCTTGTCAGCATTCGAATACGTAAATCACACGGAAGCGGAGACTAATGTTTTTACTGTGAGGTGTTAACGAATACATTCCTAGAAATGTCTGTTGGAAACTATTAAACACGTAGGTGTTTGTGTACAACATACGTCAAAGCAAGAGCCTCACTGTTTGTTATTTTTGACAGGATTTTTTTTCAAATGCGCTTTCGAACCCAATATAATTCGTACTCAATGAATTTCGTCTAGGAATGCGATAGAACTAATTGGACTTGTGTTTATATTACAAATGCGTAAATTCCTTCCCTGAAAATCGTTGATCCGATTTCCACATCACAGACAGTATTGTTTAGAAGTACGGGAGCCGACAATCATTCAATTGGTTATGTGTTTACTACAGCGTCTCGCCGTGGATCAAGTTATTGGTGCCGACTAACAGAATCTCGACATTTTTTTGGCTCTAGTGTCTTGTATTATTACAGTTTATTTAGACATGAATAATTTTACCGGCGCTATTCTATCAAAGCAATAATTGAATTTATGTCATTCTAACTGATATTATTGCCAGACAATCTTGTTTCCTTGAGGAGTACATCGTCGATTTTCTCTGTTCGTAATTCCTACAGGATGAAATAAAACAGGTTATTGGTAAAATGTTAATACAATAAACAATTAAACCGCATGATTTGCAATAACATAATTATTTCATTGAATCTTGGTTTCAGACAAGAGACTAATAATTTAATTCGATTAAACAGCATGAAATAGCATTCCAGTATGTTAAAATGGAACATTTCTGTCTGGTTTATGAATTTGAAGTATTTAAATCTACCACACTTTACCCTCAGGGCCCAGTGAATGATACTTGGAAATATTGAAATATTTGAAAAATGCATTAAAGACATGATAAAGAAGAAACACTGTGTTTATTGGCATCTAATATAATTTGTTGATACTGATGAATTAAAAATAAGACATCATAATAGACGTATTATGTTCAGTAATTCTTTCATGATACGACATCATAGAGTCATATTTTTTAATATCACGGAGATAATTCCACTTTTTCATTCTCAGAAATTTCAAGAACTCTACTTCAAGAGCACCAAAAGTACTTCGGTACTTTTAATTATTCATGCAGAAAGGCAGCAATACTAAAGAAATGTTATATTAGCTAACTTATTCTTAAACGCAAACCCCATGTATTCAAATGCTCTGTTTTAAATGTATCATATTAACTTCAACAGAATGGAGATATAAAATGTCAGAAAGATTGTTTACCAGACCACGAGTTACCATGTCGACATCCAAAGAAACCAGAAGGCGAGTGTTGCCGGGCATGTCCAGATCGCGATGAAAATGGCGAGAAAAAGAAGAAACGACGCCGTGACAAAAATAAGAAAGATAAGAAAAACAAACGACGACGGAAAGGGAAAGATAAAGGAAGACGAAGAAGGAGATGTAAAGGCGAAGATAAAGGTAAACATGAACATCATTATCATCATCACCTATAACATCATCATGATCATCATTTCATCAGCACAACTAATATCATTATCACTAACATTTTCATCATCTTCATCATTATGGCCACCTTCATCATTATCCTCATCACCACTAACATTAGCATCATCACTAGAGTTATCATCATATTCATCTTTAGCATCATTATCATCATCTACAGTATATCATTATCGTCATAACTGACATTATCATTACCTTCATCATTATCACCAGCACCACTAATGTCATCATCTACATCATTATAACCACTACCACCACAGTGGCCGAGTGATTATAGTCTCTGACATGTAACCAGTAGTCCCTCACCGCTATGAGTTTGAAGCCCATCCAGGTCCAAATTTTACATGTGATGAAGCTGTCTTATAGCTAGCTTACAGAAGGTCTTGTTCTACCCAGCTACATGCTTATGGTATTCATCCACTGTTTAAGCTATAATGGTCGCAGAATGACCGTGGCTGTAAGGTCGACGTTAAACTTCAGAGAAATTATAGCAAGACCATTTCTACTTAGATCTAATAAAATACAGTTAAAACCCCGATTATCCGAACTCGGATTATCCGAAAACCTGGTCTTATCCGAAATGAAATTTCGGTCCCGAATGTCCATCTATATATTTCAATGTAAATAAACCTCGATTATCCGAATCGTCTAAATACTTATGTACTAAATAAGTTTGTCTCTGAAAATAGGTATATATTACTATTCAATAATTAAAGTATTATAACAGCCTGTATGTTCCGTAATGGTGAATAATTGTGTTGATTCATCATAAAATCAAGTGACTTACTTCAAATAATTGTTTGTTGGTAGTTTCGGGTGAATTTCAAACTAGTATTCACTTTCTGACAAGTTAAACTAAAGATGACAAATAACGACCATTTAACGTATCAAGTTGCATACCCCGCCTTCATTAACAGAGATTTGTCTTGTTTATTACGCGACATGACCGTGCATATCTGCGGCCCGAATTTAATTCATCACACACCTTATTTTCATAATTAACTTCTCTTTGCTTTGATAACGAGTCAAATAACACCACTTTGATTTTCCACTAATGTTTAAAGGACACAGGCCTGGTAATGTAACCCTGTAGGTAACACACCCCTAAATGATACCTTTGTAACTTCTAGTTATGATCAATATTGGCTTCAGAAATATTCCCAGCGTCGTCAGGATTACTAGTTTGTCTAATGTATAATGACTTGAGAATCGCCCCAAATGTGTTTTACAGTGTAGCATAGACAACAATTAGAATTAATCTGTTTCTTTTAACAATTCTCTTATATACAACATCCAAAAACATCTTCTCAAATGTTGAAATCAATATCTGTTAAAAGTGATTAATTTTAAGATCTAACGCCGTAATATGGGCCTTGATACGTAAGACAGTTTCTGTAAGTTATCGCCCTACTGTTATAATGATGGAAAGGAGGCTGGTGAATATAAGGCCTTACATAACATAGTGGGCCTTTCCCATAACTTGGTTACTTCCCTTAGTAAATCGACGCTGATGTCCCCTGATAAGGAATAGTTCTACATCCGGGGAATACGCACTGACATTGTTGATAATGCTGGTATAAATGAACCATTACACGTATTTGATCTTGTTAAACTTTTGTAGGCTAATGTCTTATAAAATAAACAAAAGAAATCTGATTGATAAATCTACGCGTACAATACGCATTCACGGAAATACAGTAAAACTTCATTAGCGACAACTTCATAGTACGACCATCTCATTTTAGCGACCACCTATATTCGGACTGGTTTTCAATATTTCTCTATATCTTATCTTGATAATAATAATACCTCAATATAGACTGGTATTAAGATTGATGTTTCACGATACAAAACACATTTATCAATACGCGGGTCATATGAGACAATTTTCACTTCTAATTTTTTTAAATCTCTATCTACAGATAAAAATAAGAAACGATGTAAACGACGGAGGAGGAAAGAGAGAACCACTACACAGATAGTGAAACCGACGGCGACCGTCGGTATTACTTTAGAGAACCTGTGCATAAGAAAAAAGACAGCATATTTAGTATACAAGTCGATATCAGACACTGAAATGTTTATAGCTTTCGACGACATTTCTGAAAATGTTGTAGTTGTACATACATGGAAAGTAAATAAAGGTAACTAGTCAAACAATAATTGTAAACAGTAAAACCCCTGATATCCGGATTTCTCTGAGATCCGGAATTCTCTGAGAATCGGACTCCCTGAAAACCGGAATTTCCTGAAAAACGGACGATTTTTAATAAATTACATTTTTCTCGAAATTTATCAAAAGTTCTCTGAAAGCCAGTATTCTCTGAAAACCGAACGTTTGGTGCAGTCCGGATGGGGTCCGGTTATTGGGTACTGTATAGGTATTAGCATAGCATGTCCGTCCTTCACTTCGGTAATTTACAGCCTATGCTACTATTAGAGTGTTCAAATCACTCGAAACAACACATTATGTGAGTTTAAACTAATTCGCAATAAAGGGGAATTAGCCGGCAATAATTACAAATTGTGCAGCTTACGATTTGTGCGTGCATGTGCATAAATTAGCGATTTAATTTGATTACAGATTAAACAGAATCATGTATATATATGCATACATAGACGACACATACTATACGAATATTGACGCACAATATAATCATATACATGTACATGTAATAATTAACATAAAAATGAACGAACGTTCAACTTCAACGATGTTAACAGTCACTTCCAAATAAAGGCAATCGGTCAGTAAAGGCCACTGTACATAGGTAGACTGTACAAGTAATATATTATTACTAGATATATATAATTATATATATATATATATACTCCGTGTACATATTAAATACAATAATGCATACTTAAATTTTACATTTTGTTACACTTACTATCGAACCAAATGAAATGTGCACATTTTTAAATAAGAATTATAAATCTAGAGCCAAGTCCCTTTAATAAGATTAAAGATATTAAGACAATGCTACTAGTTCCTTGGTTGGAGGGATTTTTTATACTTATAGAAGGAAATTTTAGGCAAATTTGGTATCAAAATATGTACACATGTTTTGACTACACGATATTGGGTCAATAGATGCAATTTATGAGTGGTTATTCACATCACTCATGATGATGAATCCCGAATTCTAAACTAGATCAATATAACAAAACACTATGCACAGTATATAAGTATAAACTGGTTCCCGTTCCATGTTGCAGTACTAGTGCACCAAAGGCTTTGTACATACAAGTCAACGGAACCAGTTTATATATAAGTGCGCACTTTCTTTTTCGTGTAAGTATATGTTTGTATGTTGTTATAATTATTTGTTTGTTTTAGAACACCATACTGGAGGCGTGGTCACATACGTAGATGCTAAAGAGTTACCTTCAATTGAATTCAGAAAGAAAATCAACAATACCAATGTTGTTGGAACAGCAACAAAATGTAAGTTAGGCCTTTCTTGAACAAATTGTTGGTTTATCTAGTGAGCAATTTTTGTAATGTCTAGTTTTAACGTGACATCACTGCTTCAAAATACAATAATAACAGAAGTCACTTCTTGTCTAGTTCCACACTGATTTATACATACTAGTTTCTGGTTACAAGGAAAGGAAAACAAGTGAGAGGTACCGGTCCCAGAACCTAATAAAAAAGCCTAGGGTCGGTGGGAATAATTATGGTAGTTCCTTATTTGCCAGGCATTGCACAAATGCTTGATAGATGAAAAAGATACAATTATGATCATTTAAAATAGACACAAAAAAAAAACAATTCTTTCACCTTTTCAGCTCAATACAGAAAGTTCAAAAGACGATTAAAAGACAAGTTAGAAAAATGCACGGTGGAATGTGAACCAGACTTATTTCTTAAAATCATGCACCGAGTAAAAGTGATTTTATTGAAGTTTGGTGACGAATGTTAACGGACACATACGGAAATTACCGAAGAATGTTTACGAAAAAATACGGAAATTACCGAAACAGTGTATCTTGTGAAACTCACAGATGGAGTCGCTGTCATATTGAAATTCAAATGTTTGACCAGTCTGACGCCTTTCATGATGCTATCGTCGTGATTTTTATGAAACAGTCTTACGCTTTTCTTGCTCCCAGCGGCTTCATCTTACGTTATCTGCCTTTATTTGATAATAATTTGACTTTGATGCTATTTGGAGTGATATGTTGTTCGTTATTTCCAATGTGGGTGAAATATGAGTTGAAGTAGACACAATATGATTTAAATAGTTTCATAAAATCATTGAAAATACTTTTTACTGAACAGGTATCAAAGGTAATAAGTCGGTGATTTGACCAGGTGACGGACTTGTGAATCTGTGACACATATACTGTTAAAGTCCGTCAAATTAATAATTCTTAGATACTCTTGCATAGAGAAATATCTCCAACTAATGAGCTGCGTTGATTTCTACCTAAGTTTTCCAAGCTGATTAAATATACATGTACATGTAACTGGTCAGTTAATCGGAATTTTGGGAGCCATGCGATCGTTTTAGGAAATTCTTGTAGGGATAGCAAGCTTTTTTCCAATCGTTAGTTTCGAAGTTCAAATGGAGAAAGGTCTGTTTTTTTTCATACCCCGCTAAGATGACATGCAGTCAGGTAACAAAAGCTGATACATGGAGCGGTCGAAGACGTTACAGAATTCTATTGATGACTATTTTCTGTCGGCTGTATAATAATATATTGTTTTGTAAATATATATATGTGTGTGTATTATGCAGGTACTTTATTGTACGTGATTTTTATGTCACATGTGTTGCTTTTACAATCAGATTATGAAATGATAATTGTACATACATAATGATTTCAAAAGCTTCTACAAAAATATGCTGATACATTTATTTTGATTGATTAAACAACACATTGACAAATGTAACTGGAAAAAAACAAACACAGACACACACTCTTGTAAGGCCTGAACACTATTTGTGTTTCCAGTCACTAGACAAAAAATGGGGTACAAAGTTCATAAAACCCGTTTATAATATTTTATTCCAGATAAATCTTTCGTAGTTTGAAGGCACGATTCGTCCACACATATATTCGCTCTTTTGATTTCGCTGCCAGAAACAAAATAGAAGAAAATAGGATCAGTCTGGAGACTGGAATCATGATTTTTTCTTACCTAAATTGTATATACATCTTACATACATATCAAAAACAAAACGTTTGTGAAAACACTGATTACTGAAACAAAGGACCTATAAAATGAGCTTCATTAGTTAAAAGTATAGAATTTATTTTAGCTTAACCTGTGTCAATGATTTAGTGCATGTTAACCTATTTTAGAATGTATGAACCTTATTTTCTGTCAGATTTGATGTTATTAAATGATGGTTTTTCTGTTGCTGACATTAGAATTCATTTTAAAGGGATGCATTCATGTTTTCGATTTCTGAAAATTCGCTTCATCAACAGTAATTGTAACAAAAATAAAATATTGACGTTCCACTGATGGATCACATTCGTCACAGACCACAGTTGTGTCAGATCTGTTGCGATCACATTCGAAACAAATAAAATCAAAACCAGAATCACTCTTGATATCAGCTAATTACGAATTAAATCAGTAACACCCGTTTTAAATCTGATCTAAGGATGATCGGTGGTCAAGTGGTATTGCGCTGGACTACAAAACGGAAGGCCCGCCTTTTGAATTTCTCAGGTGACGCTAATTCGGTGTCCCCAATCCCAACTATCCAACCAAGTACGGTGTCCAGAAAATCACAGGAAAAGGGCAAGGCGAGTATCGGTGCTTTACATCGGGCGCGATAAACTACATGTACCAGGAAAAACTATTCGGGATGACTAGGGATATAAATGCCCTGTCCTCCTGTATCTGATCTCCCATCTCTCTGGGGTGGCTATAAAATGACCGTAGCTGTCGAATTAATGGCCGTGAAATAGCAGATAAATACATAATTTCCAATGTGATCTATTAAGATGAATGTGGTCTTTTACATGCTTCAAGCAATACTCACACAATAAAAAACGTTACATTTATGTTCGACTATAATAAGATCAATAAAATATCATTACAGTCGATCTTCATGACAGAAACTAAATCCTTTAAGTGGAATATTCGTTATTTTGTATAAATGCGTATTTTCTTGATTCATTGGAGTTACGTCCCTTTAAGGAGCAGACAAAATCGTCAAAATGAAGGCATTATAGCTTAGGTGTATGTATGTTACCATGGGTGTCAAGTTTTGTATAATATTGGCTTCTAAATATTTGTATTTTGTATAAAAAAGATTCACTGTAGGAATATTCTTTGATATAATGTTAACACAAAGAAGTGCTCTAGATTAAGAATTATTTAGCCGACAATCCTCATGCCATCCTTAAGAAGATGTTAGCTTTGATGAATTGGTTTCCAAGCCAAAAAGCAATAAAGATTCAAGTGAACTACTCGTAGAATTCTGTTTTGAGAGACCATGACTTTGGTGGCAATGGCGCTCTTTGTAAATGATCGTCCATTTCAGATCTGTTCTGTTGCTTTATAAACTTTGTTTCCGTTATATATCTGAGTAAACTTATATAATACTATGTACTGATTTATTTCATATCAGATTTGTGTTACATGTTTGAAATTCATTCATTTATATTGTTGTTTTAATTTATGTTGATTTTAGCTTTAAGAAAGAGCAAATTTAACAAAAGGTGTTGTTGTTGTTGTTGTTTCAATATTTAATTAAATACATATTATCTTATGGTCCACAACTTAAATACACATCATCCTATCATCCACAAGTTGCAGTCATTAGACAAGCGAAATCATTCAAAACATAAAAAACAATGCTAGTGAAGATAACATTGATAGTGATAGTATTACTGATAATGCTGGTGAAGATAACATTGATAGTGATAGTATTACTGATAATGCTGGTGAAGATAACATTGATAGTTATAGTATTACTGATAATGCTGGTGAAGATAACATTGATAGTGATAGTATTACTGATAATGCTGGTGAAGCTAACATTGATAGTGATAGTATTACTGATAATGCTGGTGAAGATAACATTGATAGTGATAGTATTACTGATAATGCTGGTGAAGATAACATTGATAGTGATAGTATTACTGATAAGGTTGGTGAAGATAACATTGATGGTGATAGTATTACTGATAAGGTTGGTGAAGATAACATTGATAGTGATAGTATTACTGATAATGCTGGTGAAGATAACATTGATAGTGATAGTATTACTGATAAGGTTGGTGAAGATAACATTGATGGTGATAGTATTACTGATAATGTTGGTGAAGATAACATTGATGGTGATAGTATTACTGATAATGTTGGTGAAGATAACATTGATGGTGATAGTATTACTGATAATGTTGGTGAAGATAACATTGATAGTGATAGTATTACTGATAATGTTGGTGAAGATAACATTGATTGTGATAGTATTACTGATAATGTTGGTGAAGATAACATTGATGGTGATAGTATTACTGATAATGTTGGTGAAGATAACATTGATGGTGATAGTATTACTGATAATGCTGGTGAAGATAACATTGATAGTGATAGTATTACTGATAAGGTTGGTGAAGATAACATTGATGGTGATAGTATTACTGATAATGCTGGTGAAGATAACATTGATAGTGATAGTATTACTGATAATGTTGGTGAAGATAACATTGATAGTGATAGTATTACTGATAATGTTGGTGAAGATAACATTGATGGTGATAGTATTACTGATAATGCTGGTGAAGATAACATTGATGGTGATAGTATTACTGATAATGCTGGTGAAGATAACATTGATGGTGATAGTATTACTGATATTGCTGATGAAGATAACATTGATGGTGATAGTATTACTGATAATGCTGGTGAAGCTAACATTGATAGTGATAGTATTACTGATAATGTTGGTGAAGATAACATTGATAGTGATAGTATTACTGATAATGTTGGTGAAGATAACATTGATAGTGATAGTATTACTGATAATGCTGGTGAAGATAACATTGATGGTGATAGTATTACTGATAATGCTGGTGAAGATAACATTGATAGTGATAGTATTACTGATAATGCTGGTGAAGCTAACATTGATAGTGATAGTATTACTGATAATGCTGGTGAAGATAACATTGATAGTGATAGTATTACTGATAATGCTGGTGAAGATAACATTGATAGTGATAGTATTACTGATAATGCTGGTGAAGATAACATTGATGGTGATAGTATTACTGATAATGTTGGTGAAGATAACATTGATGGTGATAGTATTACTGATAATGCTGGTGAAGCTAACATTGATAGTGATAGTATTACTGATAATGTTGGTGAAGCTAACATTGATAGTGATAGTATTACTGATAATGCTGGTGAAGATAACATTGATAGTGATAGTATTACTGATAATGCTGGTGAAGATAACATTGATAGTGATAGTATTACTGATAAGGTTGGTGAAGATAACATTGATGGTGATAGTATTACTGATAATGCTGGTGAAGATAACATTGATAGTGATAGTATTACTGATAATGTTGGTGAAGATAACATTGATGGTGATAGTATTACTGATAATGTTGGTGAAGATAACATTGATAGTGATAGTATTACTGATAATGTTGGTGAAGATAACATTGATAGTGATAGTATTACTGATAATGCTGGTGAAGATAACATTGATGGTGATAGTATTACTGATAATGCTGGTGAAGATAACATTGATGGTGATAGTATTACTGATAATGCTGGTGAAGATAACATTGATAGTGATAGTATTACTGATAATGTTGGTGAAGATAACATTGATAGTGATAGTATTACTGATAATGCTGGTGAAGATAACATTGATGGTGATAGTATTACTGATAATGCTGGTGAAGATAACATTGATGGTGATAGTATTACTGATAATGCTGGTGAAGATAACATTGATAGTGATAGTATTACTGATAAGGTTGGTGAAGATAACATTGATGGTGATAGTATTACTGATAATGCTGGTGAAGATAACATTGATAGTGATAGTATTACTGATAATGTTGGTGAAGATAACATTGATAGTGATAGTATTACTGATAATGTTGGTGAAGATAACATTGATGGTGATAGTATTACTGATAATGCTGGTGAAGATAACATTGATGGTGATAGTATTACTGATAATGCTGGTGAAGATAACATTGATGGTGATAGTATTACTGATATTGCTGATGAAGATAACATTGATGGTGATAGTATTACTGATAATGCTGGTGAAGCTAACATTGATAGTGATAGTATTACTGATAATGTTGGTGAAGATAACATTGATAGTGATAGTATTACTGATAATGTTGGTGAAGATAACATTGATAGTGATAGTATTACTGATAATGCTGGTGAAGATAACATTGATGGTGATAGTATTACTGATAATGCTGGTGAAGATAACATTGATAGTGATAGTATTACTGATAATGCTGGTGAAGCTAACATTGATAGTGATAGTATTACTGATAATGCTGGTGAAGATAACATTGATAGTGATAGTATTACTGATAATGCTGGTGAAGATAACATTGATAGTGATAGTATTACTGATAATGCTGGTGAAGATAACATTGATGGTGATAGTATTACTGATAATGTTGGTGAAGATAACATTGATGGTGATAGTATTACTGATAATGCTGGTGAAGCTAACATTGATAGTGATAGTATTACTGATAATGTTGGTGAAGCTAACATTGATAGTGATAGTATTACTGATAATGCTGGTGAAGATAACATTGATAGTGATAGTATTACTGATAATGCTGGTGAAGATAACATTGATAGTGATAGTATTACTGATAAGGTTGGTGAAGATAACATTGATGGTGATAGTATTACTGATAATGCTGGTGAAGATAACATTGATAGTGATAGTATTACTGATAATGTTGGTGAAGATAACATTGATGGTGATAGTATTACTGATAATGTTGGTGAAGATAACATTGATAGTGATAGTATTACTGATAATGTTGGTGAAGATAACATTGATAGTGATAGTATTACTGATAATGCTGGTGAAGATAACATTGATGGTGATAGTATTACTGATAATGCTGGTGAAGATAACATTGATGGTGATAGTATTACTGATAATGCTGGTGAAGATAACATTGATAGTGATAGTATTACTGATAATGTTGGTGAAGATAACATTGATAGTGATAGTATTACTGATAATGCTGGTGAAGATAACATTGATGGTGATAGTATTACTGATAATGCTGGTGAAGATAACATTGATTGTGATAGTATTACTGATAATGTTGGTGAAGATAACATTGATGGTGATAGTATTACTGATAATGTTGGTGAAGATAACATTGATGGTGATAGTATTACTGATAATGCTGGTGAAGATAACATTGATGGTGATAGTATTACTGATAATGCTGGTGAAGATAACATTGATTGTGATAGTATTACTGATAATGCTGGTGAAGATAACATTGATGGTGATAGTATTACTGATAATGTTGGTGAAGATAACATTGATGGTGATAGTATTACTGATAATGCTGGTGAAGATAACATTGATAGTGATAGTATTACTGATAATGTTGGTGAAGATAACATTGATGGTGATAGTATTACTGATAATGTTGGTGAAGATAACATTGATAGTGATAGTATTACTGATAATGCTGGTGAAGATAACATTGATAGTGATAGTATTACTGATAAGGTTGGTGAAGATAACATTGATAGTGATAGTATTACTGATAATGCTGGTGAAGATAACATTGATAGTGATAGTATTACTGATAATGCTGGTGAAGATAACATTGATGGTTATAGTATTACTGATAATGCTGGTGAAGATAACATTGATAGTGATAGTATTACTGATAATGTTGGTGAAGATAACATTGATGGTGATAGTATTACTGATAATGTTGGTGAAGATAAAATTGATGGTGATAGTATTACTGATAATGTTGGTGAAGATAACATTGATAGTGATAGTATTACTGATAATGCTGGTGAAGCTAACATTGATAGTGATAGTATTACTGATAATGCTGGTGAAGATAACATTGATAGTGATAGTATTACTGATAATGCTGGTGAAGATAACATTGATGGTGATAGTATTACTGATAAGGCTGGTGAAGATAACATTGATAGTGATAGTATTACTGATAATGTTGGTGAAGATAACATTGATAGTGATAGTATTACTGATAAGGTTGGTGAAGATAACATTGATGGTGATAGTATTACTGATAAGGTTGGTGAAGATAACATTGATAGTGATAGTATTACTGATAATGCTGGTGCAGATAACATTGATAGTGATAGTATTACTGATAAGGTTGGTGAAGATAACATTGATGGTGATAGTATTACTGATAATGCTGGTGAAGATAACATTGATAGTGATAGTATTACTGATAAGGTTGGTGAAGATAACATTGATGGTGATAGTATTACTGATAATGCTGGTGAAGATAACATTGATAGTGATAGTATTACTGATAATGCTGGTGCTGATAACATTGATAGTGATAGTATTACTGATAATGCTGGTGCTGATAACATTGATAGT
The DNA here is from genome assembly GCA_964023205.1 of Lutraria lutraria. Classification (NCBI taxonomy): domain Eukaryota; kingdom Metazoa; phylum Mollusca; class Bivalvia; order Venerida; family Mactridae; genus Lutraria; species Lutraria lutraria. The sequence goes on along the minus strand of OZ026842.1, from coordinate 38,173,044 downwards.
GATAGTATTACTGATAATGCTGGTGAAGATAACATTGATAGTGATAGTATTACTGATAATGCTGGTGAAGATAACATTGATGGTGATAGTATTACTGATAATGTTGGTGAAGATAACATTGATAGTGATAGTATTACTGATATTGCTGGTGAAGATAACATTGATAGTGATAGTATTACTGATAATGTTGGTGAAGATAACATTGATGGTGATAGTATTACTGATAATGCTGGTGAAGATAACATTGATAGTGATAGTATTACTGATAATGTTGGTGAAGATAACATTGATAGTGATAGTATTACTGATAATGCTGGTGAAGATAACATTGATGGTGATAGTATTACTGATAATGCTGGTGAAGATAACATTGATAGTGATAGTATTACTGATAATGCTGGTGAAGATAACATTGATGGTGATAGTATTACTGATAATGTTGGTGAAGATAACATTGATAGTGATAGTATTACTGATAATGTTGGTGAAGATAACATTGATGGTGATAGTATTACTGATAATGCTGGTGAAGATAACATTGATAGTGATAGTATTACTGATAATGTTGGTGAAGATAACATTGATGGTGATAGTATTACTGATAATGCTGGTGAAGATAACATTGATAGTGATAGTATTACTGATAATGTTGGTGAAGATAACATTGATAGTGATAGTATTACTGATAATGTTGGTGAAGATAACATTGATAGTGATAGTATTACTGATAATGTTGGTGAAGATAACATTGATGGTGATAGTATTACTGATAATGTTGGTGAAGATAACATTGATAGTGATAGTATTACTGATAATGCTGGTGAAGATAACATTGATAGTGATAGTATTACTGATAATGTTGGTGAAGATAACATTGATGGTGATAGTATTACTGATAATGCTGGTGAAGATAACATTGATAGTGATAGTATTACTGATAATGTTGGTGAAGATAACATTGATAGTGATAGTATTACTGATAATGCTGGTGAAGATAACATTGATAGTGATAGTATTACTGATAATGTTGGTGAAGATAACATTGATAGTGATAGTATTACTGATAATGCTGGTGAAGATAACATTGATAGTGATAGTATTACTGATAATGTTGGTGAAGATAACATTGATAGTGATAGTATTACTGATAATGCTGGTGAAGATAACATTGATGGTGATAGTATTACTGATAATGCTGGTGCTGATAACATTGATAGTGATAGTATTACTGATATTGCTGATGATGATATTGATGACGATATTGGTGATACTGTTTTTGATGATGATGGTAAGAATAATGGCAACAGTGTTATTGATGTTATGACGATTATCATAATTATAATGATGATGACCAAATAAGTGAGGTTTATAATGATGACGTATATATACTTTTGATGATGATGTTATTAGTTGAAAATGATTACATTTATGAATGGAAGGTTATAACAAATAAGACCTTGTTTTCTAATGAGACACACTTTATCAAGTTACCAATAAACGAAAGCAGTATATAAGCCGGTCAATATATACTAGTATACGAATAGTAAACGTGTTGCGAATAGAATAAACACGGAAGACTTACCCATTGTCTTAAAATTGACATTCCTGGATCCTCAACTAGAACACGCGCCAATGCACGGACGCATGCGCACGGATGTAACCATGCCCTGTCATAAACGCCGAATAAAACTCTCGCGAATTTCAAAATGATGTTATTGATGATAGCGACGACATTATTCATTTTTAATCTCGGACTATCAAAATGAGCTATATCATATCTTCATGTACAGCCTTATCCAAGGTGCTACTGTTCTTGTAATACATTCTAAATACCTGCGTAATAGAGTTAAACATGATTGTATGACATTATATGCTTTATAACAAACATATTAATATTACAAAAGGGGCTGAATACTGATTGGTGTTAAATGAACTTGACCGATTTTAATTGCACGTTGTAACAAAGTTGAACCTGATTTCTTCGAAATTCACTGCTGATATTTCCTGACTGTAAATAATTGAGAGTAATATAGAATCATCCTAAATGGAATTACGTGAGTAGAATAGGTAAGTATGTTGATACATATAATTAGTCAGGTACTGGATAATGACAACGACATGTAGGATATAACTATATTTTATATCAGCGCTGTGTCCCATAAGATGGTATAAATTTGTGCTCACTGGAAGACACTCGGAGCAGGTTAGTTTTCGATATATTTTTTACAATATTCGAAGAATTGAATTAATAATTTCTAGACTGGTAATGCTATCTATTATAATTCTATGTAATATATGTTAATTACTTGCATTTTAATTAAGTTGCGATCACAATTTGGGGATTTGGCAGAGCCAGATGAAACCAGTAACTAAAAAAAAACAATCTGAAGAAAATTAAGTATTTAATTGTCAAAAGATAAATGAACAAATAAAACACGGAATAATAACTAGAAATTAAGAATTTATTAGATTTATCTTAATTGTATTGTAATGACTTGAATGGCACATCGGTTTTGCTTGTCTGTTGGAAACACCAGTGCTCATTGGCTTCCGTCAAATACAAGCCTACGTCCCCTTTATCAGTAACTCATTATTTCCACCGAATACGTAAAACTGAGACAATGGGACAAATAACTTTGAACGCAACATATAAAGTCAAATTGTAACGGAGAAATAATCAACATTGGTTCTGAACTCTCTACTTTACGACAATGTCCTCTACTGACTGAGCCAACCTCACAAGATGAGATTCAATTTTCAAATAGGACATTAGCATTGATAAGAATCTATTTATAATAATATTTTCATGTCAATTCAGATTATATTGGTTTCCTTTAAAATCTAGCTACAAACATTCTGTTTTAGACAATCACCATGGTGAACCCGGAACATTCCTTCCATATCGCAGATTACTGCATCTTTGGCATTACAATTGTAATATCGTTAGGCATCGGTTTGTACTATGCCTTATCCGGCGGAAAACAACGAACCACATCGGAATATTTCGTGGGTAATCGGAGGATGACGATCATTCCAGTTGCTATATCATTAATGGTGTCTTTTGAATCATCGATTATGATGCTTGGTATTCCGGCAGAGGTAAAGATGTACTTTTGAAAATACTAGCGTACATTTGTTTAATTTTGTCAATGCCAATTCTTCCAATCTAGGAAATCCATCAGAATTAATTGCTGATAACCAAATCTTTCGACATAACAAGAGTAATGCGACTTCAAGCGCTCAAATGAAACTCAAAATTGAAGATTAATATCTCACAAATTACGAGAATCACAATATGCTTGATAAATGTTGTCGAGATTCTATTTCTAGATTGAGAAATTCCGAAATGCCCATTAAATATGATTTATACCATTGACTGTGATATCTAAATGTCCCGATGAATAAGACTTTAATTTATTCATCATATGTTAATATAAATTCCAGGTGTACATTTACGGATTACAATGGTTCATTGGAAACCTAGGATTCTTCATCTCCAACGTTTTATCGATCATTGTTGTCGTGCCCCTGGTACACCCTTTAAAGATCACCAGTGCATACGAGGTATATTCAAACATCATAGAGAAGATAAACATTCAGACCATTTCCACGAAGAATCTTACGATCCATCTCTTATGTTCCTTAAAAAAAAAATTATAAAGTCTAAAGTGCAAAAACAACCATAACTTTATAACTGCTATCCGCTCTTAAGCAGAACATATTGCACCAAGGAGCAAAAAGCTAGTACATATTAACCATAACAGCGACTTCAAATTAAAAAAAAAGTTTCATTATAGATAGGGGTTTGCGTCAAAGACGGGGGTTTAGAGACTGCTGAACGCATACTGGAATTGATTGTCTCCTTAAATATACAAGTGGTTTTGTGAACTGACTTCAGAAATGACTAATGGCATTCGTAAGTCACCGACCAACTTAAGATAGAAAGGAAAAGGTCTACTGTTTATACAACCATAACATGTCTCACTTTTTATCAATTTACCGTGCCAGTCTATACAATCACATGTTATTCAATACGGTATTTATGACTTAACATTTATTGTCATAATGTAAAAAATCAGTAAGTAAGTTATTTGAGAAATAGATCTACAATTTATGAATTTTTCATGAACTGTATATTTAACGGCTTTATACCGTTACTGAACCAGCCACCAGAGGGGCAACGTTTTTAGAAGAAAACAACACAAATAAAAAACATAAAGTGACAGCTCGTATACATAAGCAATAGACGCTATCATTTTGACGTATACGTAAGTTGTTTCTGCTGAACTGACCAAACACATTGTTCATGTTCACTGTATAAAACAAGATATTAAGATGACTTTTTGTTGTGGTTGTTCTTGTCATTGTTTCATTTTCCAATGTATATCTTTTGTTAATTCTTGTGTCTAATTGACAGTATCTAGAGTTAAGATTTGATTCACATGCTGTACGTATCATGGGGACCATTCTAGGAATGCTAAGTTATGTAAGTACCTGGTATATGATATTCTTCAATGCTTTTCATAAAACTGTCAAATATACTTGACTAAGTATAGTTTAAACTTCTTTCTTTTACATCGATTGTTGAGTAAGTTCTTACAAATAATATTAACTACTTTCGAGGACTGTTATCTTGATTCTGACCAGCAATCGCGCCGAAAGAAGGGTTAGGAGTCTAACGTTCTATCCATACACCACTGCTCCTCGTGAATATTGTCAAATAAATATTTAGTGGTGCAGACCATCTGTAAATAAAAAAAACACTTAATATAAAGACTAGAAATTTTATTTTCATAAAAAGGCCATCCTTACAAAAAATGTTCGCTCTCATCTACGCGTCTGACTCATTCGAAACCCTTCTTCAACCCAAAATATTTGACCTAACCATGTTTTATTCTTGATTCCAGCTTTTTCACTACAAGCATACATTGTTACTAAAATAATGCTAACCTTTCTACAGCCAATCCCTGGCTCAAGTATTAATCAATTTCTACCTCAGATTTATGATCACTTTCAATCCACTTTTTCAATCGCCGGAGGATTGACTGAATAGATAGTTTATTATTCCGTTATTTATATTCAACGTCTCTGTATGTTTGTCTATTTATTATCCCTATATCTGTTTGTAGACAGCATACATGGGCATTGTGTTATTTGGGCCAGCCATTGCTTTGGAAGGAGGTATGATGAATAATATTTTAAAAGATTCATTGAAGTTACATGGTTATATTTACTATCATAACAAAGTCATGTTGCCCTTATGCATTAGAAATATTAGTCCATGAGTTAAATTACTTGAAAATGAATAGAACTTAAATGTAATCATCATTGTGTCCTATCTACATACAAAAGTACTCGAGTATTACATAGTATGCATATTCTCGTACCTGGTGTTTCGCCTTATTGTTCTGAACAGAATATGTTCAGGAAAACGTGGGACTGTACACTATTTATACAGTGTTATTCATTCCAAATTTACATCTTGGCACCAACGGTCCACACAGCAAAATTCAAATGTTCCAATCCGACTCAGTGATCTGTCAGACACAATGTATATGGTTGTCATAGACATTGTTATAGCGGTACTCATCGGGAGACGAGATTGTGTTTTGTCCCCGATATTTTGTATGCTCCTATGTGTGGGGGTCAATTACGGGGGAGGAATTATTTTGAGAAAGTAGGATTTTGAATGCGATTCTTTTTCTAGGAACCCTGCTATTATCTAGCATATCATCTGCGTATTAGTCATATTTTAATATTTACAAGTTTCTAAACTGACGAATGTTGTATGAATTGATTATTTTCCAAAATCGTGAAATGTGTCAGACATTAACATGTAATGTTGCATCATTTAAATGGGAATTTTAATTCTATTCAGTGACTGGGTTTCCACAATGGGGTTCCATTGTATCTGTGGCTACAGCATCAGTAATTTACACAGCCATTGTAAGTATTTGTATGTTGTGCATTAAATACAGAATTTAAACATTGCAAACGGTAGCTATTGCAACATTTTCTTCTTTTATTGTTAACATAACAGAGACAACTGTGTTTAATGCTAATTTTGTTTCATCTATTGTAGAATTTTATATAAACGAGACGAAATATTTACTGGATATTTTTAAATATTAATCAAATTTGTTTTTAATTAACCTTTATTCAAGGTATAACGGAATAAAATTGAAGTACTAGATGATTAATACTTTTCTAAAACTGTGATATTCTAGGGTGGAATTAAAGCTGTTATATGGACGGATGTGTTCCAATGTTTTGTTATGTTCGCTGGATTCTTCGCAGTCTTGATCAAGGTACAGTAAAACTTAAATCTAACATATTTGAAAAAGCCACAATTATAGTCATTATTAATAAATATAAAAGAAGTATATCCATTGTAAGATTACTCGTTTTATTCCATACAGTAACTTTGATCACCAAGATATTGTGTTGGCTAGAGGATGCAAAATAATTTAGAATTCAAACAGTATAAATAAAAGGACATTAGGCCGGGAAAGATAGTCATGTTTCGGGTTACCAAACAAAACCTGTTCGGCGTTAACCTGAAGTTAAAAACCTAAGCATGAATCATACCTACAAATTACGATGGAAAGAAAACGTGCTGCTACCTATCCTATTGTTCAGTCAAGTAACCACTAACATGAGTAATAAGAAAGCAAACCGAGAAAGTGAAAATCATTTTGGAATACACATGTGTATTTCAATCGGGGCAGTACGACTAAATAATGTCAAACAGGTTGACAGATGGCCTTCAATATGCTGTTCATTTAATACTTATCAATATAAATGTATAGAATGAATGATTTTTAGCACTTTCCTGCTTGAATTGTGTTCCAGGGAACCATGCAAATTGGCGGGATTGGCAAAACGTGGGAAATTGCTTATGAAAAGGGCCGGGTAAACATGTTCAAGTAAGTATATACACGTTTTGTATTGGTCGATACTAACGAAAACGCAGTCACATATACAGTATGTTTTCTTAAAAAAAGATTTGAAATTCTAACTGCATTGTTAATGGTACTGTACAACCCAATTTCAACTCATTATGTCATCGTTAATTTAAACTTAGTGAGAAGACAGCAAAATAAGGGTACCTAGTGATACTTTAATGTCAGATTATTCCATGAGACAATACTGACGTCAAGGCCATCTGTTAACCATCACCTCAAAATCATCACTGAAACATAGTAAACAATTATTATTCACACTTTTTTCTACAAAAAAGCATCAAAATCAGAATATTGTTAGTTAACATTGATATAATATTGTTTCAGCTTCGATACCGATCCTACAATCAGACATACATTTTGGAGTTTATTCATTGGTAGCATTATTCGTGGCTTCGGTCTCGTTTTCAATCAGTCTTCAATTCAGCGCATCAGCTCAACGCCAACCATTAGGGATGCTAGGAGGTAAGTATGTAAAATGTAAAAACGGAATCGAGCAAGATGTGTTTTAAAAACACCAAGCCCCCTCAGTACGACCTTGACCTTTAACCTGAAAATGCATAGGGTGAAAGCGTTTTTATTTTATAGGCAAGGTTAAAGTTTGGTACAAACAGACAGTCGGGCAGACAGACAGGCCAAAAACAATATGCCCCCGATCGATTTAGTGGCAAAGAAATAAGCCGCATGCAAAATATCTCTCTGTACCGCTTATACTACAGTAAATATTAAATATACAGTGCGAACCCTTCAGAGCGGCCCCGTCTCGAACAACAACCTCCATTCAACAACAAATCAATGTAGCTACTCCAAAGGGGTGCTGATTTTGAGATCTGCACTGTAGTTATATTTATAAACTTTCGATTACTCATACAAGAGAAGCTGGTTCGATTCTGATAAAGAACGTCACAATAGAAGTTCTTGTTTTATGCTTTCAACTCATGAATCTAGATAATTGTACTGTTCAACTAATAATTTAGTTTAACTTAATTGGTGTAATAGTGACTGTAGTAGTTCTTAGTAATATGAAGTTGTTTTGTCTTTTCGAGACACATGTTAAACCAATATTTATAATAAAATAATAAAAATACCTGGACATGGGATTGATTGATATTTGCATATTTTGTTTTTATCTGTAGTTCAATATTTGTTCTTGTAACGTATACAATAATATATATATATATTATTTCAGGGTTTTAATGTTAGTTGCGCCGGGATTCTTTTTATCCTTGACATTGGCTGGTGTTGAGGGTATCATAGCATATTCTTATTACGATACCATGGCTTGTGACCCTTTGAAATCAAAACAAATTTCAAATCCAAATCAGGTAATAATTTTTAACGATATAGTGTGATGGAATAAACTCATGTTGATATGCATAGACATGTTATCGTTCCATTTATGTACACTAGTTGATGTATAAGCACATAGTACAATGTCATATCCACTAGTATATCAGATGTGTATGGATTTGAAACCAAGATAAAGATATACTGAGTTATGACCAAGCATTCTGAATTCATTAGTTTGATCTGATCTAGTATCAGGAGTAATCAGTACTGGTAAATATACTCGTAGACCCATTTTTGGACATTTCGTTCGACCGTTCAGATGTCAAAAATATATACTTATTGTTACCATTTAAAATGTCAAACATTTCTATATTTAAAAAATAAACATATGATGAATTCCGAAACATCCACAGCTTAAAACATTTTCCAAAACAAACCAAACGAGTTGAACAAATTACGATGAACATTTCTTACTAAAGAGATTATCAAGACCTTAACCCTCAATGAAATAGTTTAATTCTTAATTCTACAGATTGTACCATATATGGTAATGGACATTTTCAAGGGTATACAAGGCATGCCGGGACTTTTTATGGCATCTCTGTTCAGTGCCTCGCTAAGGTATTTACAACATAACATTTTTATTGCTGGTGTTTAACATCACACCAAACATTCAGGATCATCCGACGACTTTTCTAGCCTAAAGGGAGGAGGAAGTCTTCGGAGGTGATTTTTTGAAATTTGTCAGGGCCCAGAAGGGTCTCAAACTCACAACACAGAGGGACAGTGGTTACTAGTAAGAGACCATATCCAACCGAACAAAGAAGCACTGCATAAGATCTCATACATACGATATAATATCCTCATACTTCTACAATAGCTATTTAAGTGACAAACAATGTTCCCTACTGAATCACACAGCCGAAATGATGTTATTCTATTAATTAAGAATATACGAGACTAAGAGAGCTATCGCCCATCGCCACGATGAACGAACCAAACATGAATGTGTGTGAACTCTAAATGAAATCAATAACATGATTTGATGATAAAGTGGGTAAAAAATCTATATTTTGCACACATGCACCCGGCGGCTTTTCAGTGCATGGTCATAATGTTGACATATATATACAAGTCATGTATATTTAAATTTCAGTACGCTGTCTTCAGGATTGAGCAGTTTATCGGCTTTGTTCTGGACAGATCTGATAAAGCCACACGCCAAACCTATGTCAGAATTCAAATCAACAGTCATATCAAAGATGTCAGGTTAATAATTATCTTACATACAAAATGAACTTCTTTTTTCACTGAGGTTTAGCACAAACAGCCAGTGGCACATGCAGCTTTTGCAGTTTTAAGGACAGAGGAGCACCAAGGAAGACATATCGACCTTCTTTTGGCTAGCTAGACATCCTCCTCACAAATGAAAGTCTGGTCTTGACAGTGTTATACTCGAAATTACAGCGATGAGTGGGGCAACTGTCAGAATTTCAGAATCCATAACCGCTCGACCTGTTTATACATTGTAGTTACTTTGTTTATAGTTTATAATGCTTTTACTAGTACTCTTTGTACAAAGTATGCTTTTTCTGTTTTATTTCATTGCATTATTTCTGATGATATTTTTTTAAATACATGTAAATATTTATAGTCAAAGGTATTTGATAAATTAACAATCTGAACTATCCCCTGTAAAAAGGTTGTTCTTATTTCATGATCTATTCCTGAAATTATGCAAGAAAAAAACATGATTTCATGAAATCCTTTCGGGGGCGTATTGCACTTATTTAACGTTATTGATTTAATCCATGTCTAGTTTGTATTCATAGATACAAATTTATCAAGTTTGATGTGCATAATAATATCATGCTCTAACATACAGTTATTTTGTTTTCGAAGTTGTGTTTTTCGGTGTGCTGGCTGTCGTGATTGCATTTATGATAGCTCTGGTCGGTGGAACCCTGATTCAGGTAGGCTTATCGTAATGTTTCCTTATAATAACTGATACAAATAATTATGTCATGGCGTAGCATTACTATTACGGTTTAGTTCATTAAAAGTTATCATTAAAGAAACAAAATAGGAAGCACAAGGCTGACCACGGTCGAGAGCCATTACACACTAACACTCATCTTGAGGATAGGATACGACAGAAAGACACAATGTTCAGGAGTGGACAGACAAAAGGAGGAAGCGATTGAGTTGTTTAGAACAGAAATACAATCTTGACGATTCCTTATCAGTTATTGAGCTGTATTGTAACTCTTGAAATACTCCACTATCATCCACTATCATTCCTCCCTTATGTTAGCTAGATTCAGAAGAAGATCACACGCCGATCCCAAACCATCTAAATATGACGTTCGGGTATAAAAAGAATCCACCAATTTATATATGAGCCCTGATTCAGTATAATTCTATTGTTATACAAACACGTAGTACGTATCTATAAGCTATTGTCATGTGTTTTAGATTACTGGAAGTTTGTTATCAGCTTTTGGAGGACCATTGACCGGGTTGTTCATGTTTGGAGCCTTTTGTCCATGGGCAAACTCGAAGGTCAGTATTATCTTCTCTAAAGTTGACCATAATATAAAGATAAGAATAAAGATCGAATATTCTGAAGGGCAACATTTGTGGTATGTAAGTTTTACCATGCACCAAACAAACAAATTGCAATAAATAAAAACGTTTTCCTGGCCAAAACAGCATTAAATCGCCTTACGATTTCTTTACTTAAATTAGCACTATTCTTGCTATTATCTGAGAGATTTGACTCAATTTTGAATTAAGAGTCAGAACATCTGGATAATATCAGTCGACACAATGATAATTAACTTTAACATATACCGAGAAGAAATTTAATATTACCATATATAAACATGTAACGTCTAACGCATGAGATGAAACTAAAGTCCTGGAAGTAAATGGCATTGTTTTGAATAATACAGATTTTTTGTTTTAAACCATAGGGCGCTTTAGGAGGAACTATTATATCAACAGTCGTAACGTTCATCCTCGCCATTGGACAAATGAGTACTAAAGGTGCCGTTAAGAACACCAGACTTGCTCCCGCTCCAATGGATAGTTGTCCAGCATTTGGAGTTGGTGAAATGTTGGTTAACATGACTTCGACCAATGAAACAATGGTATCTTACTTAATGAACAACGCAACTGAAATGACGTCATTGGCGGCAACGACAATCGCTAGTGCAGCCGGATATCCAGAACCGTAAGTTCTAATCAGGACAAAGATTATTTAGATCAGTTTACTTAGTCCATAACGATTGAGCCACTATATTATCCTTAAAACTTATTTGTTTGCGTTTATGCGACCTACCCATTAACAAATTCTCCAATCCAAAAGCGTTAGTTTTTTTTCACAAAATTCTTTGATTTCTCTTTTCGTTAATCCAGCTCTTGCGTTTACAGTAGAAGAAATAAATAACTAATAAAATACCTGCCGCCTACCTACCCACTGTTAATAAATAGCCTGTGTCGTTCAACCACCTTACGATAAGGTTACATGCATTCAAATTTAGATGTTTTTGTCTTATTCCATTTATAATATTTAATGTCACTTGCAGAATGTCCCTTTTCCCATTGTGAACTCAATTTTTATACAAAACTTCTTTGCTTCCAGGACTGGTATAAGACGTATATTTATGGTATCTTATCAATGGTTCGGAGCTATTGGTATTATACAAGTATTTCTCTTCGGTACACTGATATCGTTCTGCACAGGTAATTTATCATTACTATCAATGAATGTCATTCGACAAAACTACAGGGTCGGTAGGTTTTCAGATCCTTTTTAAAATTCATTTGTCAAGTTTTGAGATAAACAATTAGCTGTTCCAATTCCAAAACTGGAAGCATATCAATGAAAACGTTGGCAAAAATGCCCAGACAGAAAAAAGTGTAGGGTCCACACGAAGTAGGAGCGGCCGACCTAGCGTAAACCAGGAACTTTCCATACTGAACGGTGTTGTCACCTGAGAATGTTCATCAGTGTTAACTGATCAGCGTATTTAATTGGATACTTGCATTAATTTTTCTTACATACTATTTATGGAACTATTCAAAGTGTATGTTTTCGTTGAGTGAAATTCTTCGATTATATCAAAGTGTGTCATAATTGTGTAAATATCATCGGTTGATAAACGTATAATTATTAAATCTTAGGTTATAAGAAACCAGGAGAAGTAGACAGGAAGTATCTAATTCCATTCTACGACAGCTTATTCCCATTCTTACCCGAGTGTATACGGAAGCCATTACGATGTGGTTATACTTATGAAGATAAACAAGAAAGAATTGAAGAAGACAAAGAAAATGTAAGTGATAATGTATTTTTGTCAGTTTCATTCCGATTTATCTGGTAGATTTACGTCATGAATTTGTAATTCGAAAGCGATATATTGTCGTTGGAGAAGGTAAATTAATTATGACATACAATAAAGCATTCCATTGTACCTTTTAATCTCATGATTTGTACTCTAGAAAGTGTTTGCTTCCCAGGAAATACTAATAGGCATGCATTGATGGCTACAAAGAAAAGTACTAAACGCTTATCCAACCATACGTGTATGACAGATCTGTCTTGCTGAATAAACAACACAAACTACATACATGTAGTTACACATATTCAAATAAAATGAACATACTGAATTGTTTCAAGAATGAAACATTGGTATCGGATTTTTTTCAGGCTGGAAAAGAAGATGCACACACGATGTATAACAGATTGGATGAAAACGAGAAGAGTATGTTCAACATTGATTTTGAAGTTAAAAAGGAAACATCTCATTCTGAAGTTCCTGTTGCCAACAATGGTGATGTTAAACATACCGATGTTGAAGACAATGGAAATGCTGTTCTTGAAGGCAATAACGTAGTATACCCAGCAAACGTGGCCTTGTCGATGGGTGATATTGCAACAACACGGGTTAATGTAAATGATATCGAACTAGATATACTAAGAGGAGGGAAAAGTAGTGAATATATAGTAATGGATAAATCTCAGGACATACGTATACCTAAACTAAAAGCAAAAAGTCAAGAATTTATTATAAGTCCTGAATAGTTTTTGTTAATTTTAGACCTTTTTCAATCTAAGATTCTATTTCATATAGTAACCACAGACTTCTCCTTTAATTATTTAAAACATCTTATCCATAAACAATCACTGATATGAATTCAAGTATGAAATATTACTTGCACTTCAGTTTCATACTAGTTTCTTTGTTTGAAATAAAAGCACCTTGTAACACTATGTTGTGTTTTTGTACATATGTGAGAAAATAATTAAATGTCTATAAACTGCAATGTCATATAGTCAAATCTGTTCATTCAACATTGAATTCATTTAGGCTACACAGTGCTCATGTGCGTCGTCCGTAATGTACACGTTATGTTACTGCAGATTTACTCTAATGTATTCAGACTGAGTATAAAAATATATAGGTATTTATTAAAATAAACAAATACTAACGTTTCTTTGTTATACTCGTTGTTTGTTGTTAATTGTAGCTCATGGTTCATATTTCGTACTTGGATAGATAGAACGAACGTGAGATAAAAGTACATGCTGGTGAAAATAGTAAAACAAAGCATTTTCACAAGTATTTAGTGATCATAGTCGTAGTGAAAAGAAGTATAGGCTACTGTTATTTACAGTGACGCTGTTCTCTTTTTAAGTTTTATTGATATAATGAGGTACGGATAAAGTCAATATATAGGTCCCAGTTTTCCGTTGCACATGTACTAACACCAAAAGTTAGTTCCAGTTCTACTTGATTCCACAACTTCTGGGAGACGGAAGAGGTCAGATTAGGATATAAGGAGAACAATGCCGAATGAAGAACTTTTTGGTGTGTTTTTTCAGCCGAGTGGTAGTAGTTTTTCACTATTTTTACAAGTATTTGGTTGGGCTATTTTCTAAGATCACATTGTCAATTGAATCGTCAACAATTCTTTCCAGTATAGTAGTATAGTACAATGTAATGAATGTCAGCCAAATTGAACATGTCATCTTGAAGAGGTACAATTAGACATTATAAGGAAGTGTACAAAGAAACAATTATACCAGAGTTTGGGGTTCAAATTTCATTAGCAAATAAAAACAAAATGTAGATCAATTAATATCAGAATGACAATTATATTACTTAAAAATGCATCTCTAAATGCATTTTATGTAACATCACACATGAAGCAATCAACATGAACTGAATTCATAATATACATGCATGTAATTGTATTTTTCTGTGTGACCTCATTGTAAGTCCAGATACACACACTTTGCTATAAACAAACAGAAATATTAGAAAAGCAACTAAATTAATACACAGATACAAAGTCAGAGGCCCTTTAACGAAACACCTTTATCTTATTTTCTCCTGTTTTGTAGCCGCATACCTGAATTAATAGCAGCTGATTCTGAAGCATCAGCAGTGTAATTTGCATTCATTCAATCGAACTTTCACGAGTCCAACTTAAATCATATCTAAATTTAAGATGTGGCAACGATTAACCAAATAACTAGTCGAACACCGCTGTTGATCTATTAGACAATCACAAATTGTTGATGTATCGTTACTGTCTAAATACGCTAAAAAACGTAAAATAATATTTTGAATTATTTACGAAGATTAAATATCTTACTTTCATATCAAGCAACAAACAAATCTAACAGAACACGCAAAAAATAAATGATTAAACGGGACGTACCTTTGGAAAAGGGAAGGCGAAGGTTGATCGTGATTTCACCCGACACAATGCTCCCTTAGGGCTCACACAGATTACGGACGCAGCGACCAGCGGCTAAGTCAATGTCGTTATGTCTGAAACTACAAATAAAAAAATGTTGAAAGGTTCGTTACATTTGATAGTGTTGTTTTAGCACTGGTTCAGTTCGTCAACCAGTTAGTGAGTAGTAAAGGGTCTGTGCTGGGTCTTTGTCATACGCTGGTTGTCTGTGATGTCATGCAAGTTAATGATTTCATAACCATTACAATACGTGTTTTAAACACCATTTAGAAGAACGATTTAAAAACATGGTGACGAACCTTTCATCACGATCCTTTCATTGGCACATTTTGGAACCCTTCGGTCAAGAAAACAAAACTTAAAACACCAAAATATTAACCCTCAACCCTCTGTTAAATTTCAGGGTCTGAAAAGGCAATCTTGATATAAGTATACTTTGTAATTCCATGCTAGAGAAAGGTCAAACCCTAAAGATTCCTACCCAATACCCAAAACAATTCAGGGACGGTTAGGCAAACATATTTTTAAATAACGCCTCAGCTTTTACAAGATTCCTGCAAAAAATATATGCCAACCATGGCCACATTTTCAAAACAACGAGTAATTTCTTTCGTACATTGAGACAAATTATGTAAATATTCATCAAAATCATAAAACATTATTTTATTCATAAGGTAAACTGTTTCTTAGCGGAAAATGTGTTTTGTTTACTTTCGGTAATTAGGTCATGAAGTCCTATCGCTCAATAGTTGGACGTCATTGTGAAAACATTACGACCACAAATGTACTTTTAATGTGCTTTTGTGAATCAGATAGAAACTTAAGGAGGGTTGTTCACTTGTTCTTGAACCATGAATACTTTTAGACGTTGTTAGAGATGTATTGAAGGAATAACGAGCAGCAACTCAGAATTGCAATGGTGGAAGATCTGACATTGGTTAGCTAACTGTACATCTACCTCAAAGGTAAACTTTGGTCCAGGAAGGTATTTGAACTCACCGCGCCGAGGTCCTAGTGATAACATGTCATAAAAATAGACCATAAACACTCGATCACGAAGACACCTAGAGTTATATAAAACTATTTTAAACAGAAATACGTGCGAAGAATAATTATACACGTAAGTGTGTTGGTACATATATTAATGAGATACACGATTATTATCATACTATCAACAATATGCTGGACATTATTACAACACTTTAACATTTAAGATTACATAACTTTGTGTGCACCGGAAGATACAAAAGCAGGTTAGCTTGGAATATCTGATCACAAAATTTACCCAATTAAATATTTCTTCTAGACTGGTAAAGTTAATTTATTATAATTCTATGTTATTTATACAAAATAATTATCTGCACTTTAAAAAAATGTTAATTCAATTAATGGATTTGGCAGTGCCAGATGAAACCAAACACTGAAAGAATATCTGAAGACAGTTGGATATTCATATACTAAGTAGTATAGTCTAAGGATACACGAACCTTTACTAAACAAGGAATAACAACCAGAATGTAGATACAAGTCAAACTTTATAATTCAAGCTGAAGTGTATTATAATTGATTTAAGGACGCATTGTTTTCGGTTGGCTCATGGTAACACCAGTGCTCATTGGTTACCGCCAAATACAAACCTACCTCTTCATAATCAGTAAGTGTATGCACTATTGTCCACGGAATGCGTTCCGGCGAGATGAGTAAACAAATAAATTAGAAAGCGATAATTATGTTAGGTCAAACTGTCAAATAGAAATATTCAACATTGATTCTGATTCCACATCAACATCAACACCCATCACTCAACTCAAAATCACAAAAGGAGCTCTATCTTATCCAGGACATAAAACACTGATATCAACCAAATATCAAACCATTAAATATCATTCTATTTTCATGTCGATATAGATTCTGTTGGACCCTTTTGTATATCGATACAAACATTCTGTTTTAGAAAATCACCATGGTGAACCCGGAAAATTCCTTCCATACCGCTGATTACTGTATCTTCGGTTTTACAATTGTAATTTCGTTAGGCATTGGTTTGTACTATGCCTTATCCGGCGGAAAACAACGAACCACTTCGGAATATTTCGTGGGAAATCGGAAGATGACGATCCTTCCAGTTGCTGTATCATTAATGGTGTCGTTTGAATCATCGATAATGATGCTTGGTACTCCGGCCGAGGTATTGGTTACCTTTGAAATACTAGCATATTAGCTTTCACAATAACAATAAAATTATTGATACGCCTAATTGTGAAATTCCACCAGACTTAATTTTTGATAATGTTCAAACATTTTAAGTATTTTAGTATCTTCTTTAGAATACCGATGCGATTTCAATCGAACGAAATGAATGATGAAATAACCTAGCGCAGCTTCTATGTTGAATTATCACCAGTATGCCAAATAGTATGCCCCCGATATCTACTGAGGCGGGGTATATAGCGTTCAACTGTCCCTTCGTCCGTGCGGGGTTATCTAGATTTTACTGTTTCTTCTATAGCTTCAATACTTAAACAGTGGTTATGTACAATGGACCATTTCAAATCCACCCACATCACCCAATTTCTATTTGTCAAATTCATAATCTTTAAAATGTGTTATTTCTTGGTTAACTATATTAGCCGTTTCAGTTCTCGTGCTAACACCGTTTGCTATAATGATTTATGCTATTTTTGTGCCGTGATTTTATTCTAATTTCGTGTTTCGTGCTGCCTTCTTTTGTCAGTTTGCTTTGTCAAGTTTAGTATTGCTGATGTATGCTCCCTTTTTTGGGATGGCTAAAATCTAAAATATCAAGAAGATGTGTCCTTTAATTTTCTTTATTTTCAAGATAATAAACACATATAAAGTCAAATTGAAGAGTCTGTTAATTAAAATGTACATTACAGAAATATAGTTACAATTTCAATAAGAATAATAACTATGATGAGTAAGAAATTATTATTACAACAATAAGATTGAACAAAATGCAGATCATGATTTAAATCAATAACGTTCAATAACATATATCTAGTGCAGAAACAATTACAGAATTTAAACCTTACGGAAATGAATATTGTTTCTGCCCTAATCATTTAAGAAATATTTGTTATCTCATAATACACAGTAAATTGCATAGCTTATATATATTCAATAGAATTTAATAAAATGAGTACATAAAAAGTTCTTAACGCCAAAATCAATATGACGCAAGATGTGATTTAATAAATCACCAAATATGCAGAATCATTGATATTATTTAATGAAAACTATTTCCATTTAATTAACA
Organism: Lutraria lutraria; assembly: GCA_964023205.1. NCBI lineage: Eukaryota > Metazoa > Mollusca > Bivalvia > Venerida > Mactridae > Lutraria > Lutraria lutraria. The sequence continues at coordinate 38,154,744 of OZ026842.1, read as the reverse complement.
CATTATCATTAACACACTGTTTTACTACAGTTAAACATTACAAGAAATATTAAACAAAAGTTTATCAAAATGACATTACTTTCACAAAATAATTAAAAATCATAAAATAAATAATACAAATTTCTTACCTAAAATATGAAGAAGATGTGTCCTTTAATTTTCTTTATTTTCAAGATAATAAACACATATAAAGTCAAATTGAAGAGTGACTTTACCACAGAAGGACACATCTTTAAACAAATCCCTAAAATGGGTTCGAACCAATGAAAAACCGCGTTACAGAATTGTTCATATCAAGGTATCCAATCAAAAATGGACACCAAGAAATTTATGAGCTTTTGTTTGACAGATAACGTTAAAATTATCTTATGACATAGCTTCCGGTCACTTTTTTAAACAATAAAATCATTGAGCTATTATTATAAACATTAGATTAGTTATAAAAAGACAAAGGAGAAATTAAAAAATTAGTTTTGTCAAAAAATCTTGACGCTAGGAAATTTTCTCACAAACTGTCATTTCTAGAAATGTTATAAAACCAAAGGTATCCATACCATACCAAATCTGTTCTCATCACAAAATTTCTATTGATCCACACTACTTGTATGTAATGGTCCCATGTTTGTACTGTCTACAATTAAAGAGTAAATGAAAGATAAAAATTTGTCGTAAGGAGTCGTGCAAGATAATTTTCGCTCCAACAGCCATTTCTAAAATGTTAATAAACTCCAAAGTAAATGTAGCATGGCCAAGCATTTTATGGCACTGACTTCCATCGATGTCTATTACTAGCATGTAAACTTTCAATGCTGTAAACCAAATAATGGTAGAGAAATTGCAAATCAAAGACGTTCAGCAACTCTCGGCAACTTTTCACGCAAATGGTTATTTCTAGAATTTCAATAATGTCAAAAGTAAGCAGAGCATAGCAAAATCAACCTAGCCACCAACTTTTGTTCATGCCAACTACTTGTAAGTAAAGTTGCATTCATGTACCATCAATACTAAAGGAGAAATTAAAAATTAGTTTTGTCAAAAAATGTTGACGCAAGGGAATTTTCTCACAAACTGTCATTTCTAGAAATGTAATAAAACCAAAAGTATCCATACCATACCAAATCTGTTCTCATCATAAAATTTCTATTGATCCACACTACTTGTATGTAATGGTCCCATGTTTGTACTGTCTACAGTTAAAGAGTAAATGAAAGATAAAAATTTGTCGTAAGGAGTCGTGCAAGAAAATATTTCCTCCAACAGCCATTTCTAAAATGTTAATAAACTCCAAAGTAAATGTAGCATGGCCAAGCATTTTGTGGCACTGACTTCCATCGATGTCTATTACTAGCATGTAAACTTTCAATGCTGTAAACCAAATAATGGTAGAGATATTGCAAATCAAAGACGTTCAGCAACTCTCGGCAACTTTTCACGCAAATGGTTATTTCTAGAATTTCAATAATGCCAAAAGTAAGCAGAGCATAGCAAAGTCAACCTAGCCACCAACTTTTGTTCATGCCAACTACTTGTAAGTAAAGTTGCATTCATGTACCATCAATGCTTAAGGAGAAATTAAAAAATTAGTTTTGTTAAAAAATCTTGACGCTAGGAAATTTTCTCACAAACTGTCATTTCTAGAAATGTAATGAAACCAAAAGTATCCATACCATACCAAATCTGTTCTCATCACTGATTTCCATTGATCCACACTGCTTGTAAGTAAAGGTCCCATGTTTGTACTGTCTACAATTAAAGAGAAAATGAAAGATAAAAATTTGTCGTAAGGAGTCATGTAGAAAATTTTCACTCCAACTGCCATTTTTAAAATGTTAATAAACTCCAAAGTAAATGTAGCATGGCCAAGCATTTTGTGGCACTGACTTCCATCGATGTCTATTACTAGCATGTACACTTTCAATGCTGTAAACCAAATAATGGTAGAGAAATTGCAAATCAAAGACTTTCAGCAACTCTCTGCAACTTTTCACGCAAATGGTTATTTCTAGAATTTCAATAATGTCAAAAGTAAGCAGAGCATAGCAAAGTCAACCTAGCCACCAAATTTTGTTCATGCCAACTACTTGTAAGTAAAGTTGCATTCATGTACCATCAACGCTTAAGGAGAAATTAAAAAATTAGTTTTGTCAAAAAATCTTGACGCTAGGAAATTTTCTCACAGACTGTCGTTTCTAAAAATGTAATAAAACCAAAAGTATCCATACCATACCAAATCTGTTCTCATCATAAAATTTCTATTGATCCACACTACTTGTATGTAATGGTCCCATGTTTGTACTGTCTACAATTAAAGAGTAAATGAAAGATAAAAATTTGTCGTACGGAGTCGTGCAAGAAAATTTTCGCTCCAACTGCCATTTCTAAAATGTTAATAAACTCCAAAGTAAATGTAGCATGGCCAAGCATTTTGTGGCACTGACTTCCATTGATGTATATTACTAGCATGTGCATTTTCAATGCTGTAAACCAAATAATGGTAGAGAAATTGCAAATCAAAGACTTTCAGCAACTCTCTGCAACTTTTCACGCAAATGGTTATTTCTAGAATTTCAATAATGTCAAAAGTAAGCAGAGCATAGCAAAGTCAACCTAGCCACCAACTTTTGTTCATGCCAACTACTTGTAAGTAAAGTTGCATTCATGTACCATCAATGCTTAAGGAGAAATTAAAAAATTAGTTTTGTCAAAAAATCTTGACGCTAGGAAATTTTCTCACAGACTGTCGTTTCTAAAAATGTAATAAACCCAAAAGTATCCATACCATACCAAATCTGTTCTCATCACAAAATTTCTATTGATCCACACTACTTGTATGTAATGGTCCCATGTTTGTACTGTCTACAATTAAAGAGTAAATGAAAGATAAAAATTTGTCGTAAGGAGTCGTGCAAGAAAATATTTCGCTCCAACAGCCATTTCTAAAATGTTAATAAACTCCAAAGTAAATGTAGCATGGCCAAGCATTTTGTGGCACTGACTTCCATTGATGTCTATTACTAGCATGTGCACTTTCAATGCTGTAAACCAAATAATGGTAGAGAAATTGCAAATCAAAGACTTTCAGCAACTCTCGGCAACTTTTCACGCAAATGGTTATTTCTAGAATTTCAATAATGCCAAAAGTAAGCAGAGCATAGCAAATTCAACCTAGCCACCAACTTTTGTTCATGCCAACTACTTGTAAGTAAAGTTGCATTCATGTACCATCAACGCTTAAGGAGAAATTAAAAAATTAGTTTTGTTAAAAAATCTTGACGCTAGGAAATTTTCTCACAAACCGTCGTTTCTAAAAATGTAATATTACCAAAAGTATCCATACCATACCAAATCTGTTCTCATAACAGATTTCCATTGATCCACACTACTTGTATGTAATGGTCCCATCCTTGTACTGTCTACAATTAAAGAGTAAATGAAAGATAAAAATTTGTCGTAATGAGTCATGCAAGAAAATTTTCGCTCCAACTGCCATTTCTAAAATGTTAATAAACTCCAAAGTAAATGTAGCATGGCCAAGCATTTTGTGGCACTGACTTCCATTGATATCTATTACTAGCATGTACACTTTCAATGTTGCAGACCAAATAAAATTCTAACAGATCCAAGTTCTCAAAACCAAAAACCTCAGACCCATATGTGAGTATTGGAAGGACTGTATGGTCAAATCATTTCAGGTCGACTGGTATATCAGCATTATTTGCCTTCATGAATAATTGATATACAGCTTTTTTGGCTTGTAAATGCTAGTAAAAGTCCTGCAAAGTAGGAGAAGCAGTTCTACTCAGTTTTGGTTTTAATGAGTTTAGAAATTTCCAGTACTGTTTAGGGTTTGCAGTTTGCAGTTTGCATTGAACATAGTTAACTTGCCTTTTTATGTTTATGCTCTTTAACATAAAAATTTATAGTTCGTCTATACGACTTACTAGTTTGGTTAAGCAGACGCTTGTTATAGTTACTAGGGTTAATAATATAGTTCTTTTTAGCCTTGTGATATTTTTTTCTGGGCTTATTACACTTAAAGCCAAACCAAGGTTTTTGTTTGACACGTTAGATCGCTTTCCATGATCGACAATAAATGTTGTGTCAGACGCTTTTGTAAACAATGAAGCATGTTCATAAGTAATATTTTCCTCGTGTTTTGTGAAGGCGCGCATACCTCAAGCTGTCTCAAAATATTACGTAAAAGTTCATTGTCAATATTGCGACAAAATCCGCCCGCTTTTTCATTATTCCAGCTAGACCGGACGAGTGTGGGATACATTAATAGTTCTCTTGTCTTGAGACGCTTTCCTTATTTGTAGTGTAAAGTAAATTATGTCCGTCCGAGGATAATGTATCAGTTTCAACGATATCGAACAACTGTACATATTCTAAACATTCGGCTGTTGAGATAACGTAATCAATAACAGATTTATTTTTAAACATGAATCTATCAGAGCACTGATTTATGCGCATGTTCAGAAAGAATAAGTTATTATTACAGCATATTTTGATCAAAGAATACCATGAACATTTGTTTAAGTATCGAGCGATATACATATCAATGGAATCAACAAATTTTCAAGAAAGACATGCTTATCTAGAACCCCCTAGTTTCTGAATCGATATCAAAATGAACGAATAGATCCGGGACGCTCCGTATGAATTCACTGAGCGAAGTTGTAGGGCTTGAGCCTTAAATTCTGGAGGCAAATAAACAGTGCCCAATAAAAGATTTTCTTGGAGTAGGATACATTTATCTACACTGACCCATAAAATATATTCGGTATTTAGATGAGGGAGAACCTTCACATGCTCGTGTAATGACGAGCGCACAATAATCAGAACCCTCCTGATTTATGTTTAAATGTATGTAAAAACAGTGGACTGGTTTTATTTCTTAGAGCACAAAGCTATATAGGTAAAATGAGAGACTGCAACTCGGTCTAAATAATGATTCTCGCCCTGCATGGTACTCGATATATAAAACACTAAAAATAGACATATTATTCTCGCCTGTACGTAACGCTGCATAATTATGTAAACATGGCTACACAGTTTACAAATTCGCTTAGCAATTCGCCAGTTTTTCTTAATATTTACTTCAAGAATGGGATTTCCTACTTGACAAAATTAAATCAGATGCCTGGATTTCTGACGGTCTTGGCCGACAGATTTAGTAAGTGTTAAATCCTGAATTATCTTACCATGTGACTGTCGTTTAACTTAATGTATGAAACGTGTGGGAAGAGGCTCAAGCCTAAGTGGGGCTTAAAGCTTCATGAGCAGAGGCACAGAGGGCCAAGGTGATACTCATGCTGTGGGAAGAAGTTGCTAGGCATGATGTTGTTGTGCTTTGTTTTGTCAGACATGATATTGACATATCCTCCATGGTGTCTGATATGTTGTTGATTTGGGAAGTAATGACAATAAACCAGTCATGTTTCAAGGAATCATTGTTTTTTGCATTTGCCATTTTTCAACCAGACCAAACTGTGTTTGCATTTATTAAACATTGCAAAGTATGACATAACCTTTTAATTAAACAACAAGAGGGCCATGATGGCCCTATATCGTTCACCAGATAAAAAGACTCTTAGAGAGAAAATTATCATGAGCCTTTATAAAATTAAGTGACCCCTGGGGCAGGGCCAATTTTGACCCTAGGAAAATAATTTGAACAAACTTGGTAAAGGTCCACTGGACAATGCTACACACCAAATATCTAAGCTCAAGGCATTGTAGTTTCTGACAAGAAGATTTAAAAAAATTCCCTATATAAGTCTATATAAAATCAAGTGACCCCTGGGGCGGGGCCAATTTTGACACTAGGACAATAATTTGAATAAACTTGGTAGAGGAACACTAGACAATGCTACACACCAAATATCTAAGCCATAGGCCCTGTGGTTTCGAACAAGAAGATTTTTAAAGTTTTTCCTAATGGTTGCATTGCAACTTTGGTACATAACAACTTTGGTAGAGCTTCACCCAAGTAACATGTAAAGTTTCGTTGAAATTGGCTCACTAGTTAAGAAGAAGATGTTGTTTAAAGCAATTGTTGACGCATGCATGCACACACACACAAAACGGACGACGGACATCACGCAATCAAATTAGCTCACCATGAGTACTTTGTGCTCTGGTGATCGAGCTAAAAACCTAACACTTCAATGAAAGAAATCAAACATAAATTAAGCCTTCAATCAAGGACTTATTTACATACATGGATTCGCAACTGCTAAAAATAGCTCAAATGATTTCAACTAACCATTCCACAATCTTTTGCAATACTTTGCAATGTCTGACAGCTGTAATCACCTGTTTACAAACTTAAATATACTGGAAAACTCTTGCAATTGGGTAGTTTGGAGGCAAAAAAGTTCATAATGATACACTCAAAATTCACACCTGTAAGCACATATGCATTGAAAAAGGTATCACTTACTAAGAATATCAAATTCAAATATGACAAGACATTTTGTCTCCGGGATTATTTGGATTATCGCAGATATTTAAGCCATTGTATTAACATTCGGATCATTATGGATATTTTCACTATTGTAAAAATGAACATGAACTCCCGTTGATTCACGCATTGCTTCCATGGGATTTAATTACTTCTAATTGTCAATATGGAAGTTGCATAATTATGTATGTACAATTCGTATGTACAATCAATAAAACTTGTGTATATAAGTCCTTGCATCAATACGCCTAATTTCTTGCATAATTATGACTACCTCCATCAAACGTAAAAAAAGCAGAAACAAACTGTTTGCAATGCAATTCTTAATTTTGTTTCAAATTGTTCTGGGCAACTACAAAGCGTAGAAACAGTTGCAATATGTCAAAATAATGGGAAATTTAGGTATAATGTCATAGGCTAGGTGTTTTCTGTCCATTATAAATTCTTCTAATAAAAAAAGAATCATTACCTGATTGGGCGTGATTTTGAGTGTAAATCAACAACCTGTGTTTCCATCTGGGATCACATGACAAAAGTTGTTCATCCCCTGTGTTATCACATACAAACAATTATTCTGCAAATACAATGTTATAGGACAGTCATATATAACTTCATAAACTTTAATAATGAGATGATTATTCAAGTACCAGAAAAAGAGACATCTTAATGTTATATAAATGATGCACTGTATATAATTTATAAAGTATGTAACTTGTTTATTGAGGCAAATTGTATTTCAAATTTCAAATATGACTGTATATTGTCAAAATTGAAAGAAATGCAACCAAGATAATAATGTTAAATAACAGGTATAACTGACAATAAAACGGTATTAAGTTCAAGAAAATTTGTTCAAGAAAATCAGCAGCACATTATTAAGTGACAGCTTTGATGGGAAATATGGTGTAACAAAAATGAATCTGTTGTTCCTTTCCAAATTCTCTTTCATTCTAGCATGGGCCGTATTAACAATGAACTCCATTCACTGAAACAAGTGGGTCAAGATGGCCCTTGATCGCTCACCTGAGAACAAAGGCACTATAATTAATGACCAGGTAATATAGTTTCCATCTCGTATAACCCATTTTTACATAGACTTTGAGATCAAAACCAACAATGAAGGTATAATACTGTTAAACAAGCTAAAACATAGCAAATTTTCTGATCCAAGGGCCCATAACTCTTGAAGCTGTGGTCCAATTCAACCCATAACTAATCTTGTCCAAGACCATAAGGTCATACACATTCATTGTGAATATGATTAGGATCTGTGAATAAATCAAGGCGCTAGAGTGTAAACAAGCTAAAATCTAGCAAATTTTTAAAGTCAAGGGCCCATAACTCTTGAAGTTCTGGTTCGATTCTGCTCATAATCGAACTTGTTTCGGATCTTTTGGTTATACACATTTACTAAAAATATGATTAGGATTGGTGAATAAATGAATGCGATAGAGTGTAAACAAACTCAAATATAGCAAATTTTCAAAGTCAAGGGCCAATACCTCTTGAAGTTCTGGTCTGATTCCATCCATAATTGAACTTGTCCAAGATCTTTTCATTATACACATTTACTGATGAATCAGGTGAGCTAAAAAAACATAATACATAATTATAGATAGATTATGAATATAGACAACATTTCACACATTAGAGAAACACATATTTAATTAACATTTCCAGTGGTATGGTTACATACAAGGGGGCAAAGATGACCCTAAATCTCTCACCTGAGTGACATTACAATTATTTTCTGCAAGTTTGTGTGACCAATAGGGATGGGCATTGCAGGAAACACTGTATTGCAGTATGTATTGATATAAATTGGCAGTATAAAACTCTTGATTTATTAAAGGGAAAAAGTGGCCCAGGCCATTTCCACCCACCCTAGGCCACTTTTTCCCCCCTGAATTTTTCATTTGTATATCTACATCTTTCGCTTAACGTCTGTTTGTTCATATTTCTGAGTTTATATTTACTTCTCTAGGTTCAAATTTCTGAGTTTGTATTTATTTCTGAATGTTCAATTTTCTGAGTTTATATTTACTTCCGTATGTTAAATTTTCTGAGATTATATTTATTTCCTTATGTTCATTTTTCTGAGTATTTATTTACTTCTGCATGCTCATTTTTCTGAGTTTATACTTAAAGTGACCTGGGGGGGGGGGTGAGAAATGACCTAGAATTATAATGTAATACTGTTATCATTAGGGGGGGAGTGGCCCAGGGGGGAAGAAATGGCCTAGAATCATAATGCAATACTATTACTATTGGGAGGGGGGGGGGGGAAGTGGCCCAGGGGGGAAAGAAATGGCCTAGAATCATTATGCAATATTATCATTATTGGGGGAAAAGTGGCCCAGGAGGGGGGAATGGGCCTAGGCCAATCTTTCCACAGGGAAAGTTTTAGCATCATTAACCCTGCGCTTTGGGTGAGATGTTGTTTGATACAAATTGTTGACTTCACAAGACGCCTGACACCGGTCAGTCAGCCACAAGCACTTCATGCTCAGGCATGCTAAAAATATAAATGTACAGTTCTATACAAATACATGTGTAGTTGTCTTGATCATTTTTAAACAAAAAGACATAATTCAGTAAATTTTAAAGTACTTCTACCTTATACTTCTACTTTATACTCTCCACCAGTCAATACTGACTATTACTGGGAGGCGATTTAGTTCTTGTCTAACAGAGCCATAGATAACTGCCATAAAAGTATTAATGAAATTATCAGAATGAATTATCATTTCCAGTTACTAAGCCAAGCAGTCTGTAAAACCAAACTTAATTTATACGAATAAAGTTCAACTATAAATTGTTGGATATAAGTTTTATTTTATATGGTATTAAGTATGACCAATATACACACCATCGCTAGTTAAGATACGCCCCTGGATACCAAGGACAAACACAACTCTATTTGTTTGATTATTAAATATGTGTATCATCGACTACCATATGTTAGCAGATATCATTGATTCGCGGCCATTTTTGTTTACATGCTTGCTTTGACGTCATTTACCACAACGCATGCGCAAACGTGGGAAAATTTCTTCACACGCTTGTTCTGTTGAGAAATAGTTCTTGCATTCATCAAAAACAGCTAAATACCTTATATTTTAATATATATATGAAATCTTATCATTTTTCACTATTCCTAAAATGTTCAATTACAAAATGACTCATTTTGACCCAAAATTATGTTTCTGTTGATTACTTTGTTTACATTCCAATAGATGGCTACGCAAACTGCATGTCCAAAATCATAAGGCCAAATTATTTCTTTGTAGGGTTTGCATCCCACTGTTGTTAGCTGCTGGTTTTAATTTTCTCTTTTATGGTTAACGCAATTTCGAAGCCAAACAAAAGTCAATACAGGCTATATACCTGACATGACAAATGCATGCATAAACATGTACATTTGTGAAAGATGATAAATTGTCAGTGCTTAAGACCTCTTGTATTCAACTGTATTGGTTCCCTAAAAATACTCTTAGAGGTAGAATTCTGAGTAAAGCTGACCCTGAAACTTTTATTATGGATTCAGCACCTTAGTTCATCAACTTGAAGATTCAATCACTGTCAAGCATTTTCAAATAATGTTTTGGAATGATCTTATTTTTCTCACACTTGTGTGAATGTTCTAAAATACATTCTGGATCGACTGACGGCGGCAGCCATATTTAAAAGGTACAATCTCATATTTCTGCGGTAACCACTTCTTGACTAGCCCCATAATTATTGCTAAAACAAGTGCATAAGATAATGTACCTTTAATCGTCAATCAATATTCGAGTGACATCATGGAATAGCGCAAACAGATGTAATTTGTGATTCGTAAAACAACATGAATTTAACAATAAGTAGGAAGCAATCTTTAGCAGTTGTGTACCCAGATAGCAGATATCAGTTGGGCCAACGACGGATATCTGTCAGTCTCGTTGGGCCATTAATGAATATTAATGGTTTTAAATTAGACATTGTGCCACTTTTAACAAAGAAGTAAATAGACATGAATACCAATGTTGGACCACCGTTGGTCCAACGAACAATAAAGCCCATGATATATGAATTGTTGGACCAACATAGATATTTAGAACGTCAAGATAATTCGGTGTTGGGCCAACAACGTGATTACAGAAATAACGTTAACATTTATTTTTCGTAGTTTTTGTGCTGAATAACGTCATTGCATTATAGATCATTTATCCAGTATATCTGCAAATCATCCATGCACTTGACATATTAACCTTTTTGCAGTGTAGATCTACGTGTGATTTAATCATGCACAATTTTTTTAGGAATTTGTGCACTTTTTATTCACCTTTTTATTTGTATCCAGGTCTGCATTGATAATGTATTATAATTATGGTATTTTGTACTGTACATAGAGGGCAGATGTTTTGCACAGAAATATATATAGAGCTATATTGAATTTGTAAAGGCCAAACATTATATATATTATATATATATATACATTTTGTAATGAAAAATAATCAACATTCCATAGGTATTATATATCATTTAATAGCCGACCGGTTTCGTCATTAGACTCATCAGGGCAATAATGCTAAAATGTCAAAATTTACATAGAACTTTACACAGTTGCTAATTATCACGTGCGTATCTGATGATGCATATAGTATTCAAAATTACGTCGTAGCACGTCTGACAACAACAGCCATCACCGACCAAGATATTTGGACAAAAGTCAGGAAAGTCGATACCTCCTTTCACATGGTAAGTATACTAATCCGTTATTGGTAATACACATATAGGCACCAAAACAACAATAGAATGCCTCGTAAAATTGTAAACGCTGATTATTTGATATTTCGTCACTGTCATGCATTTTCACGATGTTGCCAACTTGATTAGTCACTAGATAAAGTTGGAAATAGCCATCTTAGTCAGGGTGTTATCAAAATTGATGAGCAATTTGACTCTAGCAAATGAGTTTTAAAACATGTAGTGTATTTTGGTCTGCCACACTGGGACTCACTGCAATAAACTGACATTTCAAATTTATAGGGGTGTCGGACATACGGACCCTTATGCAGGCGTCACACTGTCCCGAAGTAGACACCAGATGGACACCATTCTGTTTATACTGGAAGTATGATATTCCGCTGATATATGGGTACCGCCGAAATATGAGGCACGAGTATGTATATAACAAAGGGGCCTAATGTAGTATTTCAAGGAAGTGATTTAAACTCAACTTTGTCAATATTTGAAGGAAATAAGATTTGTTTTGCCAGGTATAATTAACAAAATTGGTTAAAAAATGAGATTTTATGAGGAAACAGTTCAATTATTTCTTCATCAGTATACGAGGATATATATCCCTTTCGTCACTGGTAGTTTGAAATCATATATTAGAAGCCAAATAGACTTTAATACAAGGACCCAAATAACGCTAATTCGCGAAAACACATGGCATTCGCTAGTAAGGCTAGGCATTCGCATAACTATCACTTTCAAAACAAACAAAAACAGTCAACATGTATATTTCAGCGTTAAGTGGGTCTCATTTTATCAACAAGAATCAACACTTACTAAGTAGAAGTTCATAAACAGGAGATAACTTCAGTATGATTCCTCACCAAACGAAGAATCTATCCGTATGTCTGGACGCTTGCAAACCTAATTAAACTGGTTCCCGTTCCATGGGAACAAGTTTATTAATAAAATCAAGGCACTGATTGAAAACTCTCAAAAAATAAACCAATCAATATTAATTTATCACAGAAAGTACAATAATACAGTGTTTACTAGTACATGTAGTTTGATTAATATGAGTTTGGGCACAGGCTAAAATTGTGTGGGTTTGTTTACAAATTTGAGTTTTACACCCCTTTTCAACAGTCAGAGTCATATAATCTTAACAGTTCATCCAACCATCGTTCTTTGGGATAACCATTATTTGACTCACATCCTCCATGTTCATCTGTCTACTTTCTCACATAGAGACATGGTCGCTAGCTGGGCTCGTAACCATTTGAAGTCAGTGACCCATAGACGACTCGATCACGTAGACAGGTCGCACTGCCTGGACAGGGATTTATCCATTTGTCAAAATAAGGAAAGACAAACTATGAAACTAAAACTATGTTCCCAATTTCGAAAATGTTAACGTTTACCCAAGAAAGTCAGATCAGGATTCGAACCCGAATCTCACCATAGCCATTCACTGGCCTGGGTTGCTCTCTCCAATTGAGCTATCTGACCTTAAAAATTATAGGTAAATTGCAATTCTTTAAATGAGTTAGATTTATTAAGAAGTGAGGAAATTAACAGATGTAACACATTTGTTTTGAAATAGACGATGATTATTACAGAATCCCACTGTGAATAGTTAAAAAAAGATTGTTAACGGTTCCACGTTTTTCCAGAATAGGCCTATATTGACCATATGATTTGAATATCGACTTTTGTAGAATGAAGAGTTATTTAAGGTAGTTCGCGGTGTTGCTCGGCAAAAAAGAAAGTGTGTTAGCACGGTGCGAATACCACGTGACTTTTTGCTAATGTTGGGTGCTCCAACAATGGCGGATTCCGTCGATTCAGGTAAGATTTTTCATCCTTGTAGTCTTATATGTACTTTATATTAAAAAAGCTCTTCGCTAGAGCCCGGCCATTTCAAAAACTCACCCTCGGTTGTAGATTATTTAGCATAATATACCCTAATTAAATCGTAAAGGGTCACCGCGCATTTTTCATGTACACGATGTAAGTAGCTAATGTGGGGTGTTTTTTTTATATTTTAAAGAATTATCCCCTTTGGGCGGATTTACATGGTTGTTAATTTGGCGCATGATAACAAAACGCCTTTCTAACACGTTACAATCAAGTATTGTCGGTTAATTGTCCAATTTGAGATGTTATGGTCAGGGAGATGACAATGCTAATGATGGGTGACAAAAATATTATGCTAATGTTGGGTGAAAATGCTAAGGATGGGTGTCATAAAAATGTAAGAACTTTTATCCTTGTTAACTGGCTCCAGATATTTTTTTCTCCAAATTTTAATTTTATCGGTCGGCACTTAACCAGAAGTCATTGTCGAAGAATACGGATATCTTGTTTATAACAGTGATCAGTGATTATTTGCAATGTTTTCTGATTTCAGGTGTAAAGTGTGTCAAAAAGGGGTAAACTTGTCGCTTCACGCTGCGAAACGACTCGAAAAAGACTTTCAGTATAAAAAAACTGACAACGTCATCTACACAGTCACAAAACCCTATAATGTTAGAATGTCAACAGTTGGTCTGCAAGAAAGCGAACATAATGAAGTATGGAAGAAAATGAAGTTATTGCTCGTTAACAAAACGAGATCAATTCGTTTAGTGACACTTTCATATAAAGTTATCATAATAAAGTTAAAACAGGTTTTGATATGAACGGATCTGGGAGACTAGGTTTAATTGAGTTCCTTCAATGACAATACTCCACACTCTCCAAAAGAGATGTATACATGTTGTTTATTTGATTAAAATTTCATATTTTGTGTACCATTGTCTTTGGTTTATGTAACGCATCTGTTGTGTGCACCATGCAAATTGAAAACAAGTAAATATTATTCGAAGTAATTTTAATGATCTAAGCACGTTTAGAATCAGAGATTAATCATAATGACAATAAAGAGCATATCCAATGTGTAATTGTGTTGTTTATATTGGCATTTCGTGACAATGAAACGTTATGGTTCAATCACCTTAGCTTTTCATAGCAGCTGGCACGGTATGCACTTTTAAACACTGGAGACGAGTGGTATTAAATCGAATAAATACACACATGTACGGCTTGCAGTATAGTTAAAAACAGACCTTTATAATACACCATTTAATAGAATGTTTACAACATCGGGTTCAATAAACATTGCTCATCAGTTTTGTTAACCACAGTTTTAAAACGAATTAACAGTTCGGGATGACGAATTAGTCATGAAAAAAAGAAAAGCGAATGTCACAATAGGGGTTCTGTAACAAGTGACGGGTTATTGCAACAAATGCATCAGTCCCTGCCGGACCGATGTGTGTACATCTTTTAGTCTGACCAAAAAAATAAAAGGATTTCTAATCTATATTTTTTGCTCAACTAGTAACTACACCCTAGGTTGCATAAATCTAGCCTACATATTTGTTTGAGTAATCACACTGTACAGACGGAAGGTAAACGTATATATATAGTCCCCTCCGATTCAAAGAGGTTATATACAGTGTAAGGTGATTCTTTGGTCAAAATTTATTTGCCGAACCCCTTTGCTCCGATGAAACCAGTAGGGGACTAAAATAATGTCATACTGATAAGTGTTATAATTTTCTATTGGTAGATCTTATCATTGAATATTACTAAAAATAGAGCAATGCTCTGAATACATTATACTTATACCCAGAACCCGGAATGCTTTATTTAGCAAGAAAACGCTATTTTGACAGTATAAAATTTGAAAATTTTAATAATATATTGATTTAGAAATACGATTAGAACATATTGCTTGTCCGTTAAATTCAGTTTGCAAGTAACATCTCAGTTAAATAATGATGGTGAGTATGAATATGTAATTCATTACAGAAACAGGCAAACAGAAATAGCGAATGTAGAAACGTGATAGTCATTGTTGTTATCGAGGAAAATGTTCATCCACCACTTAACACTGAGTTATTCTTCTTTACCTTGGTAATACAATACAATCGAATCTACTTCCGGTTTACAGGAAGCAACATGTTCCGGATATTTCTGTCACTGTATATATAAAATTCACAAATGAGCCAGCCCGTGCGATTTCCAACACATTGTGGTCATTCTCGCCTCAAATTCTAAAACGACGTCAACAAAATAATAAACCAACAAAGTTGCATCGTTTTTGTGAAGATATCAGTTTACCTAAGTGTTACAATATATATCTCCACTTGCTATGGACTAAGCCACATTGTCAAGTGTCACGGAACGAATTGTTGATACGCAAGAACTTCGTCGTTTTCTTTCATACTTCGTTCATGTTGCTTTCTTTGACACTAAGCTACTATTTCTGCAGTATTTTTCGCATCAGCTATTATAAGATTTACACTTGTTTCGCCATCCTCATGGATACATCTTAATAAGTCACTATCGAGCTTTTCGGCATGTTTAACTGTGTGTTCCTGTATCTTTGTCACTGCAAACTCCGCAAGTCTTTCACATCCTCTTACTTTTCGATGGCTTAGTCGTTGTGTTTTAAGGATTGGATACTCTTGGACTGTGTAGAGAAATGCGATGTGACTTTAAGTCTTTTCCGATGCGCTAATGACTGCACGCATAAGTACTTCTTATGGTTTTTTTGTTGCTGGCATTGTCAGTTGGTGGAAATATCAAGGTATTTTTGCATTGAAAGTCTCTTTTGGAGCCTGTTCGCAGCGTGAAGCGACAAGTTTACCCCTTTTTGACACACTTTACACCTGAAATCAGAAAACATTGCAAATAATCACTGATCACTGTATGTTATAAACAAGATATCCGTATTCTTCGACAATGACTTCTGGTTAAGTGCCGACCGATAAAACTAAAATTTGTGAAAAAAAAAATATCTGGAGCCAGTTAACAAGGATAAAAGTTCTTACATTTTTATGACACCCATCCTTAGCATTTTCACCCAACATTAGCATAATATTTTGTCACCCATCATTAGCATTGTCATCTCCCTGACCATAACATCTCAAATTGGACAATTAACCGACAATACTTGATTGTAACGTGTTAGAAAGGCGTTTTGTTATCATGCGCCAAATTAACAACCATGTAAATCCGCCCAAAGGGGATAATTCTTTAAAATATAAAAAATTCACCCCACATTAGCTACTTACATTGTGTATATGAAAAATGCGCGGTGACACTTTACGATTTAACTAGGGGGTATTATGCTAAATAATCTACAACCGAGGGTGAGTTTTTGAAATGGCCGGGCTCTAGCGAAGAGCTTTTTTAATATAAAGTACATATAAGACTACAAGGATGAAAAATCTTACCTGAATCGACGGAATCCGCCATTGTTGGAGCACCCCACATTAGCAAAAAGTCACGTGGTATTCGCACCGTGGTTAGAATGGCATGAAATTTGGAGGAATTGTACCTGAAGTAGCAGCGCTTACGAAAATATATAGTTCTTTTTACAGTTTGACGTCGGTAACTTAGCAACTAAACGACGTTAAAACGCCACCTAGCGGCACCAGCTATGTGAACGACTCGTTGTACTTTTTCCCTTGTCAATGTCCTCCTGGGTGGATTGAGTAGCTTGGGAGGCTTGACAATCTATCACTTTACTAACACCCCACGCATGGCCATTTTATAGTCCGGATGGACTGTTTGCCATTATCAAAGATGATGATAATGATGAACTTAATCAGGGATGCTATATTACATATAGCATCCCTGACTTAATTAAGCCACAAACAAACATTTCGCTTTAATTAAAAAAAGACAATTTACAATTCTATTTTAACGGTTTATCTCATACTTATGGTCCGTACTGTCTCAAAATATGGTCCGTACTGTCCCAAGATATGGTTCGAAGTATCTGGTCCGTAATGCCCGTGGTCCGAAGTGTCCGTAATTCAAAAACCTAACTAGTTGTTTGATTGGTCGTCAGATATCACGTGATGGCTGTTTGTGTTCGAGTTGGAAAAAATGGCAGGTAATTTTAATTCTAATGGTTGTATTTTCTGCGAGGTTCTTAACGATAAGCAAGCGTTTGATCTAGCCAAGTTGAAGTAGTTTTTTGGAAGGAAATTTTAGTTTAACTTTGGTTTTAATTGTGGTATTGTATTAATTGTGCGTATCGCTGCAATGCTTGGTGGCATCAAGGACTTATAGATACATGTATATAAGTCCTTGGTGGCATTTTGTTTTGAAATTTGTAGATTTTTTTGTAACGGAAAATTTTAGACGATGAGTTCAAAGGATTAACAACTTTGTCTTTAATTGCAAACATTTAATTTTTGAATCCAAGGATTTTGTTCTAATCTAATCTATTTGCTATGTTACTTAATGTATGATTTCTTATTTTATTTTCGCAGACTTGTGGCAGACCCCACCTTCACAACCTACTGTACAGAGAATCCTTTAAAAATAATGGATACACCAGGGGGAATAGATACCAACTGGAACATTACCCAGCGATTGTGTTATAAACTGAAACAGTGGACAGTTTTAACAAATAATTGAATCAGTGCCTGGAAGAACAAAGCTTACACATTTATTATGACTTTTAACACTGTGCCATGACATTATATTTGGATGTGAATTGGTTTTCATTGGCTAAATCATCATGATTTACTAAATGACCCATACTTGATGGCTGAATCTAAGGTTAGTAATATTTATACATTTTGTACTTACATTGTCATTTTTTTCATTGAATTGTGCATATTTCCAAATTGTCTGTCTATTTACTTCTTTCAAATATTTTCTTGTGTGACAAGCCTTTCATTTATTATTATTATATATTAACAAGTGGTACCCACTATATTTTGGTCATGTGGTACCCAATATGAAGTCAAATGGTTCCCACATTATACCTACTGACCTAGAAATTAACATGTACACATGTATTTTATTTGATCATGAATTCATGGTGGTTAATATTGCCAAGTGCTATGAGTTTGAATGTGAACTTTAAGTTTAACTTGGAAATATGACCATACATTGAAAGTTTAACATGTTTTTTACAGATAACAGATACAACATAAACTTTTTAATTTACAAAAAAAAGTAACACTAGTGCTAAAAGGTATTGATTTTCTGCAGATTAACTGATAAGCCACTTAAGCTTTTGGGGTTGCTAGTAGTAAATGCTAGATTGATAGAAAATAACACATTTTAATAAAAAATTATTTTTAAAGATATACATGTACGTATCTACTCATTTACAAGCACATTTTTCTAGTCAAACTTCACATTCAGTAAGATGTATCCATTTGTTTTATTTGATCATGACAGGGCCCTAGCTGCACGTTAGGGGCCCTCAGGTAGGGGAATACGGCATCATTTTTAGGAAAAAGGGGAATTTCAGGGGATCTTTTTCAACTGCCTTATAACCCTGCAATAAGCATTTTATGCTTAAAATGACTGTATTTAAATATATTACATACATTAATATACTATTAGTCAAAGGTTAATAACTTAATATGAATCATTTAAGCCAAAAAAAATTATTATTTTTTTAGGGGAATTTTTATCAAAAATAGGCAAAAAAAGTATATTATTCTAGGAGGGGAATAGGGCCGAATTTCGGCCACAAAAAACGTCAAATGAGGGCCCTTTCAAGATATCAGCAAAGACCTATAGATACTTTACATAGATTAGACACTTTCCGAAATACCGTACCACCTCACGGAATTGCTAGCAGGTGCGCGTGATTTTGTGAGTCTATGCAAATTAGGTTTCTTCTGCAGTAGCCAGGGGTTGTAATATTCGGGAATATTCCGGAAATCAGGATTTAAAGCCGCCAGGGGCACTTATGAGATCGATGTAAATCTGAGTTTTTTTTCGGGGGGGGGGGGGGTAAGGATTGGGATGGCTGTTAGCACATCCCAGCATCTGGATCACTTGGGCGTTTTTCCTATTCACTAACACTTGGTTGACAAGCGTCTATATACACAAGAGTATTTGCATTGCAGAACGAAAATTCGAGTAATATTTAGCTTAAAACTCGGAAGTTAATTGAAGCTTATGAACTTTTAAATCGTTGACAATTTGTTGGTTAATTGGTCCTATGAAATGAATAATTATCAGCAACTTTTTAAACATAGGTAGCAGTACATTTTGACACTGACTCGGCCTAAAATATTTCAACCCCATTAATCGAGGTAAGAAATTGTGAAGGAATTCGATCCCTATGACCTTGTCATGGAAATATTTTGTGCACATAATTTGATATAAACATGAATTGGCTGATATGTCATTCCTATGTATTAACTTGTAAAAAATAGTGGGTGGGGTAGCAAAATTGAAGAATCTTTCAAGCAAGTTCCAAGGATTAAGTCTCCCATCTTGTGTCAGATTTTCCCCCCAGTTTTTGGGAACATGACCCATACCCTTGGGATTGGTAATTTCTTCAGTGTTTTGTTAAATATTGGGAAAATATGTGCTATTCCAATGTTGAAATACACACACATAAATTGACACTATCACTGAAATTTTCAGAGATTTTACTTATTTTTGGAAGTTTCAATTGGGAATTTTTGTCTGTGAATTGGGAAAGATTAGGATACTATTTTTAATTGGGAACATGACCCATTAACGGCTAAAAAAATAGCCCAAAAAATCCCTGTGTATTTACCATTATCATCTTTTTTAGAAATATTGAGAGAAAAACAGTGAGTTTTTTTTTTAAATCATGAATTTGTATTGCTGAAATGCATTACAGAAGAACCCGAAAAAGCTCAAAATCGTTTTGCTTCGGGGGCCATTGCCCCCCTGAACCCCCCACAAGGGCTCTGCCCTCGACCCTGCTGGGGACTTGCGCTCCCCAGACCCCGGCTAATTTTCAGGATTGAGAATCTTGTCCTGTTACAACCCCTGAGTAGCGGCATAGTATATTTGTCCAAAAAAATCGAGGATAACTTTCAGTTATTTTGTTAGATGTTTTTGTGCATGAATTAAGTTATAATAAATACTTCAGATACAATGAACAATAATGATAAATTAATACTTGGCTGAATATATGTTGGTGCTATTATATAAATCCGAAATCTGTTATCTGAAATTGGTATACTACATAGGTATAAAATTATAAATTATTGAAAATTAAAAAGTCTCCTTGATATTTTGTTGGTCATTATGCTTAATGCAAAATGATAAATATTGTAGTAGATATTCCATACATACAATCAAAACATGAGATTAACCAATGAAGTATATATAGCAGTTTTCGGAAAATATATTACACGGACCGTACTGTATGGAACAAACTATTCAATACCACTGACAATGCAGAAAGGAAGAATTCGATAGAATTCTGATCTGCATTTTAATCACAGCTTAGGGCAATTAAAATTGGTGTTGATAGGTGCAAACATACAACATGCATATGCATGGTCAATCAAAAATATAACTAATAAGTTGCTAATACATTGAGAACATGTCGATGATTCGTGTAAAGTTGACCCACATTCGCTTTCAATGGTTACACAAAGCTATTTTCGGAAAATCAATCAAATGTTAGGCACTGTGAGCATTATCTGAATATTTCACTTGTTACCGGACACATTACTCAGACATTGAAGGGTTTGTTTACTAATTGCTACCTTTTCTGGCGAATTTTTCTTCTTTAAATTGCATACGGGAAAATTGACTTTCGAGGGAATTGTTTACTTCTTAAGGGAAAAAAACTAGCCTATTTTGCTTGGGTGACGCCAATATTTGGCGTCTGTTATATAAGATACAAAAACCCTGACCAGGAACATACTTCAGTTTCATTTTCTTGGCCATTTTGTCCGGGATTCCTAGCTTATTTATTTTAAGTAACAAAGCGGGAACCAGAATGCCACCTGTTTCCTGCGCAGTAAACGTAACTCAGTTCAATGGCTTGTTAATGATTCTAGCAACAGATTGCCAAATGATATAATTGGCTTAAAAGTTTGTTTACAAAGCTATATATATGATGAAAGTGCAATGATTTTTCAACGATCTGGAATTACAAGCACGTCAGGCTAGTAAATAAGGAAATTTTACTAGCCCCAGAGAAAATCTACCAGTATTTGGCCGTCTGGCTAGTGCTAATTTCAACCACTGCTTTCTTTTTGTTCTTCATAGTTTCTATCTATCTTTATTTCCTTGCAATTTGTAAGGGGACAATAAAGGTATAAGAAAAGCATATGACAACAAAAACATTTTAAGCGAAATAAAAAATTGGGGGTCACTGATCTCGTTTTTGAGTTATTTGCCCTTGAAATTGATTTTTTGCTTATTTTCGGTCATTTCAATGGTATATAGATAACTTGTACATAAATCTCAGATACTATGGTTTTACTTTTGGTTAATGATTTTCATTTTATTCTTTGTCAAAAGACAAAATTTCATGTAGTTCCATTAACCATTTTTATTACCTTTTCTCAGATGAAGTTAAGAGACTGAAAATTCTTAAAAAATTTACCATTTTTAAGGAAAATTGGCTTTGGTCTAGGTAAAGAAAGAAAAAATGAAAGAAAAACTAATAATTCATTAAATATTTCTCGATGACATGAAAAGATGTTGGGTACATAAAAATGAAAATAGAAAAGGCCTCGCTTTAATTCCTTTATGGTGAATTATCAGCCCTTGAAATGACCTTTTGTAATTTTTATCGTAGTTTTGTGTCTATCCTTCGTATTTTAAAGAGGTAATTAGGTAGCTGACAGGGGAGACTACCTGTGTCCTACTACATTATCTATGACAAAAAACTTACATTCAAAGCCCTCAATTTGAACCAACATCTATATGAAACAGTAAGTTTATCATCTCTCAGTCAGTCAGTGACCATTCCTATATCAAGACCATTTAATATAAAAACCCTTTCAACTGATTTTTATTATATTTCCTGTACTTTTCATCTAGGAAATGAGAATACATTAAAATTAAGACGGTTTTGTTTGATACCTTAACACCGAGGTATAATTAATAGTACTAAACACTCTTGCAAAATGACAATAGCCCACAAACTGAAATTTTCTAACTATTGATACATTTCTCAAAAGTAATTCTCATCTGCGTTGTTAATGATTTTATCATGCAACTGCCATGGTAACTGCCTGATAACACATGACCTGAGAACATTATGTGTTCTCAGGTCAATAGGATGCTATAGTAGCATGAGAACACTTTTTGGCTCCGCCCACTCGACTATTTAAATTAATGCGCGTATGTTTTTGTGTATTCAATTGTTGTTTTGAATATTTTTCACCAAATTTGTAATTGTTAACAAATGATTTCTTTAATGTGAAATTAAATTTTGTGATCCATGGGAGTTTTTTTTATTATTTCGCCCAATTGTAGTGAACTATTTATCTGCGGATGTTGACTGTTTAAAGTGTGATTTGCCGGGTGACCGTTATCATCACACTAGCGAATTAAACGCTAAATTTTAGGTGAAATGACACTAAATTATGCTCCGAAAACTGAGTTACATGATAAATAGAAACTCGGGTCACTGTCCGGTGAGAACAATGTTATCAGACTCGGCGATATCGTCCAGGGTGACTCGCTAAAGCTCGCCACCCTGGACGATATCACCTCGCCTGATAACATTGTTCTCACCGGACAGTGACCCGAGTTTCTCTATATCTATTGTTCATTTCCTTGCCACAACTAATTAGCTTACTATCTGCTGAAATGTCTTTATAGGCCCAAATTTATGACTTGTTTTGCTGCTGTCAAAAAAACACACCGAAAAAACTCCAAAAGACTACCCTACTTCACATTTTTCAGACTGTTACCCGAAACGCACAATTTTTTTGGCCTTAAGAAAACAGTGTTTATAGGAATAAATAGTTGTGTACATAACAATCATATAAAATTAAACCATTCCTGCTATAACAGTAAACTGTGTAAAGTATTAATCTGAAAGGTATGAGGTCATAGTTCACCTTGTGTTTAGCAGGTAAAAAGTCACACCTGCTGATTTTGTAATTTCAATCACAGTTGTAACATAGACTTTTATTGGTGAATATTATAATCATTCATATATTTCTAAATAACCTTGTCTTTGATTGGTCAACAGAGGGTCAAATAATCAGGAAGTGACCCTAGTTTGTGGTTTAGTAGAGGTCATAAGTATTTGAAAGTTGTGTTTTGTATATTTATTTTATTGTGTATTTAGGATGTAGGATTTGCTGTAGGTAGATTTTGATGTTTCTCTTCAAACTAACAATTACAAGTTTCTTCTGTACATATTTTGCAATACAGCTTTTACCAAATGATGGTAAAGAACAATACTTGTCTGATTTCACAACACTGTTGCTCATAGATCTATTAACTATTTAGATTGACTCTGAACTCAGTATTTGTATGAAAACATTGACATGTAAACAAATTAATTAAATATTGTTTAAATCCTAAATGTTTAACTTTCTTAAAGTTCTTTGTTTTGTGTGTAAAACTCTCAGTTCTTTATCATTTCAGAATGTATACATTTTTGTTTTTGATTACAGATTTGGAATGAGAGGTTAATATGAAGTTTTATACTTGGTGTTTGGCTGAGTTACAAGAAAATCTCCAATTTGAATACCTGTACTTTAATGGAAGAAGAATGATGAAGAAGAATTCTCAGACGCTTTTGTCCAGTGAGTACATCTGTATCATACAACTTACTTTTTACGTGTTTCTGTCATGGAACTATTATAATGCCTTTCCAATAAAATCAGAATTGACTGTGAGTGTGTAACAGAATAATGTGAACTGTACCTGACATTTCAAATGTCTTTTCAAGTGCAGTAAAGTACACACAAATTGGACTTTTACTGAATATTGAAACTTGCTGAGTATTTGCTCATAAAACATGCCTACCAATGCATGGTTTAATTTGGCTTCAATATTTGTGTCAGAATTTAAGACGTAAGGTTTACATTTCAAATTATATACTTTATTATGGGAGGGGGCCCAAATGCCTTTGTGTCAACACGCTTCGACTCTTGAGAATTTCAGTTTGACTATGAGACATTGACTACTAAGTTTCAAAGTCTAGTGAACACCCCGCATTGGTTTAATATTCAGTTTTAAGACATTGCTCATTTTTGTTTCCGGCAAGGACTAATATATACATGTACGATAAAAAGTGTTTGAATTTTCCCCTTGAAAAAGGCTACAGCATGAAAAAAGGTCTGAGCATAATTCAAATTATTATAAAGGTAAACTGCACAAATTTGATGACAATGGTTCAGAAACTCTTGATACAATTCGGGCTATTGCTTAGCAACATCTGGAAACACCATGTTCGTATCATTTTGTTGAATCTTACCCATTTGTTATTCTGCTGTGTATGATTGTAATTTCAGACAGATTAATGTGGATTTATAACGAACCATTTTTTTTTATAATTACAGACAGGTAACAACTTACTGAACAAACTGTGTATGACTGTTCCACTACGTGATGATAGACTAGTTGTTAAATTCTGCCAACTAGTAAACAACCGTTCTGGGAAAGGAAACAAATTGTAAGTTTTATTTTGGTAATCAAGCATGTACATATTTCTGCCTGACTAATTATTTGTCTATATACATGCATTTATAACTATATGAGGGCTGATCCAGAAATTCGTAAACAGTATGTGTTAATCAAAAAGTAATATACCCAATAATGTTAAATTCCATTTCCTGACTTACTGTACATTTGTCAATAATTCTTGAAGACTTCATTTATAAGTGAATGAAATATAGCAACTCTACTTTGAAATTTGGCAAGCAGATTTAAAATATATTTGTATATATATCATATGAAGATATTGTAACAGTAGGACTCGACCATTCTCAGAAAAACACGGTGTCTGCAAACTTCTGGATCAGCCCTGGTATATTTGTATATGTGTGTTGACTGACAGCAAGATATTTTTTTATTTGGGCCGGTCATTTTCTATCTAATAAAGAGCTGCATATTTGTGTGTCCAGTGGTATTTTTAACCCTTAGGAGAATGGTGAGCTCTTAGGATAAACTTGTATCCTAGGGGAAAAAGGGAAATAATAACTTGTTGGGATTATTTTCTTTAGAAAATTTTACAACATGTTTACTACTTGTAAATTAAGTACAAGAAAAACATTTGTATTAAATCAAATGTTACACCTAGACAGGGTCTTTCAAATGAATGGTCTGGACTCCGTAAATTAAACCGTAGGGTGTTGATCACCTGATCGCAGTAAAAACGCTTCTTCAAATAGATAGAGTATTCACATTTGTACAGAGCTTCACAAAAAGTTAGATGGTAAGTATCTTCTTCTAATTTGACCAATTTCTTATGATAAAATCCATATATTTATGTTGAAATTTAATGGTACATAAATGGAAGAAAATTCATTAACCCAGATCTAGATTGTTGTCACAAAAAGTGTACTTTTTTCGTAAGCAAATATAACCTTTTTAAATTATATTGTGATGTAGTCAGGATTAATTACATGTCTTTAAAGGTTGTTAAAGTGCATTATGCAGTTACTTTTTCATATTTTTCTAATTGCTAAGTAATAATGATACACAAATTTGAGCCTTTTTAACGAAGTCACAACGATCAGTCGTGTTTCTGTGGTTTGTTTGAAATACTTTTTTCATTTCAGGAAAAAAGTTTTGGAGACGAATTTAGCAAAGCGTGCCAGGTTTGGAAGTACCCGTCTTCAGTTTTGAACAAAAATTACGAATGAGCAAAATAAAGAGGCTGGATTTTGATGAAACAAAGCAGAAGTGATTGGTTTCAGTGGCACTTCACGGAATGATTGTGTATATATATAATTGGCATGTTCTGCTCAGATAATTTTAATCCTAAGGCACACATATATTTGCCCACATAAAATAAAAATGATAAGTTTTATACTGTATCATACATGCATTTGCATATTTATTTCTAATTCAGTTAAAGCTCAAGAATATCACTTTATGTGTATTATGTCATTTTATGCATTTATGATATATTAAATATTTGAAAATAATGTGTATAATATTATGCTTGATATAATTTACATGTACAGTAAGAAAAGAATAAAAAAAATCATAAAAATCTTGAAAACAAATTATTTTTCTTATAGATTATAGTTACTGTATTATAAATTTATAAACATTGAGAACTTCAATGTTTATTCAAACTACATGTGTATGATTACATATGGTCTTATGTTTATGTTTGTGATTTTATCATGATGGCTGTAGTCATATTTGCAATTTCGGAGCCTTGTCAAAATTCTCACAATGTATATTAAATGTTTGCTTGTGCGTGTTGAAAAATCTTCAGCATTAGCAAAGACCTATGCTATATACATATATTATAGGTCTTTGGCATAAGAAATAAAATGACAGGTCCTGTTCTATTGAAAGTGAAGGCTAAAAGTTATTATGATTGATGACCTACAGTACAACCCTCTGTAGAGCAACACCCTGTGGGTGCTGACAATATTGACTGTTGTTTAGAGGTTGTTTCTCTACGGAGGTTAAATTTATAGTAAATATCAGCATAGGGGAATTTTGAGGGTGTTGTTATAGAGAGGTTGTGGCTCTACAGAGGGCTGCTCTGGAGAGTTTGTACTGTATTTCTAATTTTTGATAATTCCAAACTTGAAATAAAGGCTGCTCGTTTTCTATTTACTGTTGATTTTTATTCAATTAAGGAGCTACAGTACAACCTCTGTAAAGCAACACCCTGTGGGAGCTGCAAATGTCGGCCATTGTTTAGAAGTTGTTGCTCTGTGGAGGTTAAATTCATAGTAAATATCAGTTTAGAGAAATTTTGAAAGTGTTGCTATAGAGAAGTTGTTGCTCTACAGAGGGCTGCTCTGGAGAGGTTGTACTGTACATTGTACTCATATACAGTTGAATCACGACAGTTCGAAATGCTGAAAATGGTCAAAATTGGAACAGGCTGAATTTATTTGTTTACCGGAGACAAGCTTTACAAATGATAGCTAAATATATACAAGGGATTGCTTTATGTGTCTTACACATGAACATTTTTTCCCTGGATTGTCACAGACGTTTGACTTGCGTCTGATACGCACATGCTACTTTACACTAATGTTAACGGTACAGTAAACAATTACAAAATACGCACAACTATTGTAGTCAAAAATTTAAATGCCTATTATTTTATATGATACTTTTAATTCAGATTTTCACAGTTTTACGGCCAAATTATTTACTTTTAACAATAGCGCGTGTCAAAGTGGTAGACAAATAAAATCAGTTGACTATAGAATGAATTGAATAGGTGTGAAAAACAGCGTACAGTTACTTCAAACTTTTGCATCTAATTGTAGTGTAAAAACGTATCTCAGGGGACATCAAATTCATTTCGAACTTTTGCATTTTTCGTACTATCGCATTTTGTACCATCACATCAAATCTATATTGAAAATAGAAGGAAATTCGCCGGGACTGACAAACGATTTTGAACTATCGCATTTCAGACTATCGCGATTCAACTGTAATTGTAATTAAACTCGAACAGTGCTCACGATGTGAATCACAATATTTAAATCATATTCAAATCCTTTGGAATGGAAGAAGACATATACAGTCAAAACTCATTATATCGAAGTTTGTGGGACTTGCCAAAATACTTTGATATAAACGAACTTCGATATAGGAATTTCGATACCCGTGTTTACATTTTAGAGCTAAAGTCAGTGTGTTGTAATAATAATGTAATCATGTTATTAAGTGTACGGGATTGTAACGGGTTATAAGAATAAGGCATTTATACCGGTACTTATACGGGTACTTTCGATATATTTATTTTGCTATATACATTTCAAATATGCATGAGATAGTTTTAAATGAGCGTATAGCAGCATAAATAATAATTCGTTTTCATCAACGAAAAGTTTGTATCAGTTTTATAACACTAACATATTTATACAGCTGTCAATAATTAAATATCAATTTTAAATTGTGTTTGTTTGCAGAAAAGGTGCGAACATTTCTTTTGTGAGTTGGGGCGATAATTGGACATAGATGGTCACTTTATAGTTGAAGTTTTTGGTTCGGGACCGAAAATCTACTTTAACATATAGAAGTATCGAGAACCACGAATTCGTTATACATGCATCTTTTTAATATGTAATAAGACTAAAGGATAAAAGTCCGAACTTTATCTTTACTTCGATATAAGCGGGATTTCGATATAAGCGATTTCGTTATAATGAGTTTCGACTGTATTTTCTTAATTAAGAAGTATATTAATTCATAAAATTAGTGAACCGCACTAATACTTAAACGCATACTGTACGGTATAGGTACGGTATAAAATGTTACTGTTGTAACAGGCCATTCTTTCTCCCCTGGCCATTTTTTCCCCGAGGAATTATTGGCCTTGGCCTTTTTTCCTCAGGTAAAAAGTGACCTAAGGCATTTCTCCCTCCCACTAGCCACTTTTCCCCCTGATTTTTTCATTATTTAGTATATCTTTTGCTTTATGTCTGTATGTTCATTTGTCTGAGTTTATAATTATGTCTTTATGTTCATACTCCTGAGTTAAATCTTCATGGATTTATTTCTGGGTTTATACTTGTAAACGTTTGTATGTTAATATTTGTGAGCTTATACTTGCGTCTGTACGTACATATTTCTGGGTTTATATTTACGTTCCTAGTTTATGCTTACATCTGTATAATCATATTTCTGAGTTTATACTTACGTCTGTATGTACATATTTCTGAGTTATGTCTTGATGTTGATATTACTGAGTTTATACTTACGTCTGTACATTCATATTTCTGAGTTTATACTTACGTCTGTACATTCATATTTCTGAGTTTATACTTACGTCTGTACATTCATATTTCTGAGTTTATACTTACGTCTGTACATTCATATTTCTTAGTTTATACTTACATCTGTACGTACATATTTCTGGGTTTATATTTACGTTCTTAGTTTATGCTTACGTCTGTACATTCATATTTCTGAGTTTATACTTACGTCTGTACATTCATACTTCTTAGTTTATACTTACATCTGTACATTCATATTTCTGAGTTTATACTTCCGTCTGTTCATTCATACTTCTTAGTTTATACTTCCGTCTGTACATTCATACTTCTGAGTTTATACTTCCGTCTGTACATTCATATTTCTGAGTTTATACTTACGTCTGTACATTCATACTTCTTAGTTTATACTTACATCTGTACATTCATATTTCTGAGTTTATACTTCCGTCTGTTCATTCATACTTCTTAGTTTATACTTACGTCTGTACATTCATATTTCTGAGTTTATACTTACGTCTGTACATTCATATTTCTGAGTTTATACTTACGTCTGTACATTCATATTTCTGAGTTTATACTTACGTCTGTACATTCATATTTCTGAGTTTATACTTACGTCTGTACATTCATATTTCTGAGTCCTTGGCGGGAAAAAAGGCCTTGGCCAATCTTTCCCCAGGGAAAAACTAGTGGGGGGGGGGGAAACTAGGCTGGTACAGGTATTTCTGGACCAGACTTTGTAACGGCGATTTTTTTGGCGAGTCCAGACCCTTCTATTTGAGTGACCCTGACTTTTTGCCAGGTTACATGGGTATTAAAGGTAATGGTAGGACTGATGCGAGTGTTCAATCAGTCCTAGTATTACCAATTTCAGATGAAAAAGTTCCATACAATCTTTTATTTTATAAAATTTTATTACATACCTACTATAAAATAGTGGGTCTATGTATAGGAGTCACTAAGTCAGTTGGGGCTGTCACAATGTCATTCGATGGAGGATTTTCAAATAACTTATCACATATGTTAACCACCATTAGACGATGTGTCACACAACTCCCATGGCTGTAGTAGCTGAAAGATCAAGATCAAGCTTAAAGTTCAAAAGTTATAATTTTAGTCTTTTTGGTATGTCCGCTCTGTTACTTGGTCACCCATCAGAAGTTATTGCAATAACTTGCCACAAATGTTTACCATCATTTAACGATGCGTGCAACTGCCATGGTTGTAACTCCAAAGTCAAGATCAAGCTTAAAGTTCAAAGGTCTTAATTCTGGTCTTGTTAGCATGTCCACTCTGTAACTTGGTCACTCATCAGAGGTTATTGAAATAACTCGCCACAAATGTTTACCATAATTTAACGATGCGTGCAACTGCCATGGTTGTAACTCCAAAGTCAAGATCAAGCTTAAAGTTCAAAGGTCTTAATTCTGGTCTTGTTAGCATGTCCACTCAGTAACTT
This sequence comes from Lutraria lutraria, assembly GCA_964023205.1. NCBI lineage: Eukaryota > Metazoa > Mollusca > Bivalvia > Venerida > Mactridae > Lutraria > Lutraria lutraria. The sequence goes on along the minus strand of OZ026842.1, from coordinate 38,124,401 downwards.
GGTCACTCATCAGAGGTTATTGAAATAACTCGCCACAAATGTTTACCATAATTTCACGATGCATGCAACTCCCATGGTTGTAACTCGAAGATCAAGTTTGAAGTTCAAAGGTCTTAATTTGGTCTTGTTAGCATGGCCAATCCCTAACTTGGTCACTCATCAGAGGTTATTGAAATAACTTGCCACAAATGTTTACCATCATTTAATAATACACTCAACTCCCATGGTTGTAACTCCAAGGTCAAGATCAAGCTTAAAGTTCAAAGGTCTTAATTTTGGTCTTGTTAGCATGTCCACTCTGTAACTTGGTCACTCAACAGAGGTTATTGAAATAACTTGCCACAAATCATTACCATCATTTAATAATGCAGGCAAATCCCATGGTTGTAACTCGAAAGTCAAGATCAAGCTTAAAGTTCAAATGTCTTAAATTTGGTCTTGTTAGCATGTCCACTCTGTAACTTGGTCACTCATCAGAGGTTATTGAAATAACTTGCCACAAATCATTACCATCATTTAATAATGCAGGCAAATCCCATGGTTGTAACTCGAAAGTCAAGATCAAGCTTAAAGTTCAAATGTCTTAATTCTGGTCTTGTTAGCATGTCCACTCTGTACCTTGGTCACTCATCAGAGGTTATTGAAATAAATCGCCATTAATGTTTACCATCATTTAATGATGCGCGCAACTCACATGGTTGTAACTCCCAGGTCAAGATCAAGCTTAAAGTTTGAAGGTCTCAATTCTGATCTTGTTAGCATGTCCACTCTGTAACTTGGCCACTCATCAGAGGTTATTAAAATAACTCGCCACAAATGTTTACCATCAGTTAAAGTTGCACGCAGCGCCAGTGGTTGTAACTCCAAGATCAAGCTTAAAGTTTGAAGGTATTAATTCTGGTCTTGTTGACATGTCCACTCTGTAACTTGGTCACTCATTTGAGGTTATTTGACTTACTTGCCATAAATGTCTACCATCATTTAATGATGCGCGCAAATCCCATGGTTGTAACTCCAAGATCAAGCTTAAAGTTCGAAGGTCTTAATTCCGGTCTTGTTGACATGTCCACTCTGTAACTTGGTCACTCATTTGAGGTTATTTGAATAACTCGCCACAAATGTTTACCATCATTTAAAGTTGCACGCAAATCCCATGGTTGTAACTCCCAGTTTAGATCAAGCTTAAAGTTCAAAGGTCTTAATTCTGGTCTTGTTAGCATGTCCACTCTGTAACTTGGTCACTCATCAGAAGTTATTGAAATCAATCACCACAAATGTTTACCATTATTTAATGATGCACGCAAATCCCATGGTTGTAACTCCAAGATCAAGCTTAAAGTTCGAAGGTCTTAATTCCGGTCTTGTTGACATGTCCACTCTGTAACTTGGTCACTCATTTGAGGTTATTTGAATAACTCGCCACAAATGTTTACCATCATTTAAAGTTGCACGCAAATCCCATGGTTGTAACTCCCAGTTTAGATCAAGCTTAAAGTTCAAAGGTCTTAATTCTGGTCTTGTTAGCATGTCCACTCTGTAACTTGGTCACTCATCAGAAGTTATTGAAATCAATCACCACAAATGTTTACCATTATTTAATGATGCACGCAAATCCCATGGTTGTAACTCCAAGATCAAGCTTAAAGTTTGAAGGTCTTAATTCCGGTCTTGTTGAAATGTCCACTCTGTAACTTGGTCACTCATGAGTCAGAGAGGTTATTAAAATAAATCTCCACAAATGTTTATCATCATTTAATGATGCACGCAAATCCCATGGTTGTAACTCCAAGGTGAAGATCAAGCTTAAAGTTCAAAGGTCTTAATTCTGGTCTTGTTGAAATGTCCACTCTGTAACTTGGTCACGAGTGACATCAGATGTTATTGAAATAAATTTCCACAAGTGTTTACCATCATTTAACGATGTGTGCAACTCCCATGGTCGTAGCTCCAAGGTCAAGATCAAGCTTAAAGTTCGAAGGTCTTAATTCTGGTCTTGTTGACATGTCCACTCTGTAACTTGGTCACTCATCAGAGGTTATTGAAATAAATCTCAACAAATGTATCTCCACAAATGTTTACCATCATTTAACGATGCATGCAACTCTCATGGTTGTAACTCCAAGGCCAAGATCAAGCTTAAAGTTCAAAGGTCTTAATTTTGGTTTTGTTAGCATGTCCACTCTGTAACTTGGTCACTCATCAGAGGTTATTAAAATAACTTGCCACAAATCCTTACCATCATTTAATAATACACTCAACTCCCATGGTTGTAACTTCAATGTCAAGATCAAGCTTAAAGTTCAAAGGTCTTATTTCTGGTCTTGTTGACATGTCCACTCTGTAACTTGGTCACTCATCAGAGGTTATTGAAATAAATCACCACAAATGTTTACCATCATTTAACGATGCGTGCAACTCCCATGGTTGTAACTCCAAGGTCAAAATCAAGTTTAAAGTTTGAAGGTCTTAATTTTGGTCTTGTTAGCTTGTCCGCTCTCTAACTTGGTCACTCATTTGAGGTTATTTGAATAAATCTCCATAAATGTTTACCATTATTTAACAATTTTCATGTCGGTTCTGTAACTTTTTCTGTAGGGGGTATTTGTCACTCCTGTGACAGCTCTAGTTCAAATAAAATCTTCTAATTTTATACCACGGCATCAAATAATGCCAGGGTATTTTTATATATATTGATTGCTTTGTCTGTCCGCTATTTTTATGCCATGGCATCAAATAATGCCAGGGTATTTTTATATATATTGATTGCTTTGTCTGTCCGCTATTTTTATGCCATGGCATCAAATGATGCAGGGGCATATAATATATTGATTGCTTTGTCTGTGCACCAATCTGTATGAGTTATAAGTAGATTTTACTGTTTCATTTATTGCTTTGGTACTTTAAGAGATATTGTCTTGGACCTATTCTAATCCACCCATATCACCCAAACCTTGACTTGACATTGACTGGATTTGGACTGATACTGTTATAAAAGGGCTATTTCTTGATTAACTGGAAAGTATGGTTTCATCTAACCCCAACAGTGCTTACTATAATGTGTCAGAGCAACAGATAAGGTTTTTTTGTGTAATTGGGTAATACTCATTTTCTGAAGGAATTGAGTAATGAGAAAAACAATTGGGTATCCAACATATTGTTACCCCATAGAAATGAAATCTATTGGGTATTCTCATTATATGTTTGTATGCTGGAAATTTGAATCCTTTTCGAGCCATCATAGGACCAAACACTGAGCACTAACTTGCCAAGCTTCAGTGTTACTCTTTTCTCACTTGGTCACTACACACACTGCATTTCAACATGTAAATTAATATCCACCTACTTATTCAATTTACAACCATTTGTATTTATCTGTCCAATTTCTAAATGTCTTTTGATTTTTATTATACCCAATGTGTGACTGCATTGTTTACAGTTTTTTACTGTTGTTTTCATGCCGACCCAGTCAACAAATGAAAGATTTTGCCATATATCGTCGCTAGACGAAACAGAATTTAAAATTAAATAATCGAGAATCTCTCTAACAATTACTGCACCTTCAGATATTTGTTTCTTTACATCAAAATATGAATTAAGCCTCAAGTGTGATCGGTGTTTTACGTTTTCCTCGTCTGTTGTTTTGATCGTGACAATTGCAGATAAACGCTTTCAATGTGCTCATAGTTCAATTACCGGAAGTTAGGCAAGCGTCTACATGACCGTGCAACTGGCTAAAAACACGTTTAGGACGAATTGAAAATTGTATCGGTACGCATGCTATTAGAATAAATTGCGTATTGAGTTTTTTGGTTTACGTTTTGTTACGCATTAATTTTTATTTTAATTGGGTTTTAATCAATTTTATTTGCGTATTTACGCAAATACGCACCTTATCTGTTGCTCTGATGTGTAGATCTATACATATGTCATCCCTTTGATCAATGCTTTTGTATCACTCAACCTGGATTTGACTTTGACATGATTTGACCTTAAAATGGATTATTTTTAGCTCTCATGAGCACTTGTGCTCAGGGTGAGCTTTTGTGATCGGTCTTCGTCAAGCATCTTGCGTTTTACCTTGTGAACACACTAGGGGCCAAATTTTTAGCTCAATTTTCACAAAACTGGGTCAGAATGTTAATATCAACAAAATCTCGAGTTCGACAATTGGCCATTTTGGGTGAAAAACTAGGTCACCAGGGCCAAATAAGGGAGAACCTTGTGAACACTCTAGAAATCACTGTTTTGATTGGATCATCATGAAACCTAATCAGAATCATTGTCTTAATAATATCTTGGGTGAGTTCCAACATGGGTTATCTTAGGTCAAAAACTAGGTTGCTAGGTCAAATCTTTATATGAACAACCATATTAACACTGTAGGTTTGACAGTTGTAATTGGATCTTCACCAAACTTTGTCAAATTATTTGTTTTAATGATAGAACAGTCAAATACAAAATGTGTCAGCTGGAGTGAATAACTCGGTCACTAGGTCAAATCTTTGGTAAAAACCTTGTTAAAGCTCTAGTTGTCACGGTTTTAATTGGATCTTCACCAAAACTTGTCAGATTGTTCGTCTTAATGATATTTGATATTAAGGACAAGTTCAAATATGGGTCACCAAGGGTAAAAAACTAGGTCATGCAGTCAAATCTTAGGAAAACCTTATTTACACTGTAGATGTAAAAGTTTGATTGGATCTTCACCAAACCTTGTCAGAATGTTTGTCCTAATGTTATGTAAGACAAGTTTTAACATGGGTCATCAGGGGTCAAAAAGTAGGTCACAAGGTCAAATCTTAAGAAAACCTTGTCTATGCTGTAGTTGTCATGGTATTGATTGGATCTTCACCAAACCTTCTCAGAATGTTCGTTTTATTTATATGTAGGACAAGATTTAAAATAGGTCATCTGGGGTCAAAAACTAGGTCACAGGTTCAAAACAATATTTAAATGAGTGAACAACGATTGTCATGTGAGTGATATAGACCAACTTGACCCTCTTGTTTGGCAGTCTTCAAACTAATTTTTTAAAGCACTAGCACAAACTGTATGTAGATTAATGAAAATAGAAAATTTACCACTAGCCCGAGTACACAATTTTGAGAAAGTTCACAAGCCCAAATAGAAATTTACTAACCCTGGGCTGTGGGCTAGTGGGTTAGCGTGAAGACTGGTTTGGTGAACTAGATCTTAAGGTTTCGTCTTGCACCAATACCATACTAGAATGTTTTGATACTTAAGGTATTAGATGTATATTGCATTACCTTCATTCTGAATAGTACTCAAGTTCATGAATTTTACATGTATATTTTCTTTTTTTTAATTTTTATTTGATGTTTCGTATTTAGAACATGAATTTATGCAGTAATATGAAAGAAAAAAATCACTCCAAAATATTTTGTTTAGAGTATAGGAATTTATACATATAATTAACGAAAATCAAGTAACCATGGATTTCTGACACACATCTCGGTAAAACTTTATAAAATTTGCTATAGACATCATACACACAAAGTAGCTAATTTTGAGTAAATTTCCGGTGTTCCCCGTTTTTGTTTTATCTAAGTGATATTTATCAATTTGTTCCTTTTTGGTGACAGGCAAAAATCTTGACTATATCTTAATTTACATTTTTCATTTTTTCTGCAACATACATGTAGCAGTTTCAAATATCATATTTATACCTTGGATTGACTAAATATTGGTTTCCCTTAGACTTATACATATTTTTGCATTTAATGTGTCGTCTGTTATAAAGGTAGATCAATTTTCATACAGGTGTTTTCGTTAGATTTTACGTTCAGTGTGGAGGAAGAAAAATGGTCATAACTCTCTTAACTGATGGTGAAAGTTTTTAAAAATCACATGTGAGTGTACTAACATATATACAATAGAATGACTATATTTAAAATGCAATCCTCAACATTTCATATTATACATCTAATACCTTAAATAGTTGTTGCTTTGGACCAATCCTAATCCACCCATATCACCCAAACCTTGACTTGACATTAACTGGATTTGGACTGATAGTGTCAAAAACGGGCTATTTCTTGTTTAACGGGAAAGTACGGTTTCATCTAGCCCCAACATTGCTTACTAGAATGTGTAGATACATACACCATCCCTTCAATTACCAGTGCTTTTTTATCACCCAAACTGGATTTGACTTTGACATGATTTGACCTTAATATGTTATAAATGGACTATTATTTGGTTAACTAGATCTTAAGATTTCACATTGCTCCAATACCATACTAGAACATTTTGATACTTAAACAGTTGTTGCCTCGGACCAATCCTAATCCACCCATATCACCCAAACCTTGACTTGGCATTAACTGGATTTGGACTGAAAAAACGGGCTATTTCTGGGTTAACTAGATATTATGGTTTCTTCTAGCCTCAACACATTTTACTAGAAATTATTTATAAATATACCAGCCCAACAATTCCTAATGCGACATTTCACCAAACCATTATTTGGTCTTGACCAGATTTGAACATGTAATGTTATGGTTTATTTCTTGGTTAACTAGATCATAACATTTAGTCTAGTATCAACACCACTTAACTAATTTGACCTTGACCTGATCTTGATGTACACCAGTCTAAACTAGCTATTTCTCTATACTGACTTATGCCCTTTCCTCTAGCCTTGGTGAACTACATTTTACCATTTTTTCAAGCATCAACAATGCTTACCTGTATTGAATTTGGTTGTTCTCACATTTTTATACCCTCACTAGAAAATGGGGGTTATATTAGAGTCACTTTGTCTGTTGGTCTGTCTGTTTGTCTGCCATGCACAACTCCCAACGCTGTAGCCTTAAGGTCGAGGTCACACTCAGAGTTCAAAGGTCATTATTTTGGTATTTTTGGCATTTCTGCTCGGTAACTTTCATCAAAAAAATGTAAAATAACATATGACAAATGTTTACCACAGCTGGAAAACGTGTCGCACGCAACTCCCATCACTGTAGTTCCAAGGTCCAGGTAACATAATGCAAAGGTCATAATTTTGGTCGTTTTGGCATGCCCCCTGTATAACTTTGTCATTGATTGTAGGATTTTGAGCCATTACTAGATGATGTATCATGCGCAACTCCTATCGCTGTTGCTCCGAGGTCACAGAGGTCAAAGGTCATAATTTTTAGCTCACATGTCACAAAGCGACAGGGTGAGCTTTTCTGATCAGTCTCCATCCGGCGTCCGGCATCGTGCGTCGTCAAACTTTATGTTGTGAACACACTAGGGGACACATTTTCAGCTCAATTTTAGCAAAATTAGGTTAGAACTTTAATATCGACAATATCTCGGACCAGTTCGATATTGGGCCATTTTGGGTGAAAAACTAGGTCACCAGGATCAAATAAGGGGAAACCTTGTGAACATTTTAGAAATCAGTTTTCATTGGATCTTCATTAAACTTTGTCAGAATGTTTATTTTAATAATATGTAGGTCAAGATTGATAATGGGTCATTTCCGATGAAAAACTAGGTCACTAGGGCTAATTGCTGGAAAACCTTGTGAACACTCTAGAAGTCACTGTTTTAATTGAATGATCATGAAACCTTGTCAGAATGTTTGTCTTTACAGTATCTTGAACAAGTTTGAACATGGGTCATCTTGGGTCAAGAACTTGGTTGCTAGGTCAAATCTTATGAAAAACCATGTTAACACTGTAGATTTCACAGTTATTATTGGATCTTCACCAAACTTTGTCAAATCGTTTGTTTTAATGATATAACGGTCAAGTATAAATATGGGTCATCTGGGGTCAATAACTAGGTCAATAACTAAATTGCATGGTTTTTATTGGATCTTGGCCTAATCTTGTCTCAATGACATTAAGGATAACTTCAAATATGGGTCATCTAGGGTAAAAAACTAGGTCACAAGGTCAAATCTTAGGAAAACGTTATTAATACTGTCGATGTCAAATTTTGATTGTATCTTCACCATTCCTTGTCAGAATGTTGTCTTAATGATATGTAAGACAAATTCGAAGATAGGTCATCTGGGGTCAAAAACTAGGTCACAAGGTGAAATCTTAGTAAAACCTTGTCTTGGCTGTAGTTTTCATGGTTTTGATTGGATATTCACCAAATTTTGACAGAATTTTTGTCTTATTCATATGTAGGGCAAGTTGTAACATAGGTCATCTGGGATCACAAAACTCGGTCACCGGTTCAAACCAAAGTTTTAATGAGTGAACAGTGATTGTCATGTGAGCGATATAGGGTCACGTGTCCGCAACAGATGTTCACCAATGCAAGACAATGTGTTGCGTGCGACTCTCATTGCTGTAGCTCCAAGTTCAATGTCCCACTAAGAATGTAAAGGTCATAATTTTGGTCTTTTTGGCGTGTGTGCTGTATAATTTTGTTTTGTCATTTATCAGAGTATTTTGAAATGAATATGAATAACCACAATAAATTATTGTTAACCACCACTAGACAATGTGTTGTGCACAACTCCCATCGCTGTAGCTCCAAGGTCGAGGTCACACTTAGAGGTCAAAGGTAATAATTTTGAACGTTTTGGAGTGTCCCCTGTATTATTTTATCATTGATGGTAGGACTTTGAAATGAATAACCACAACTGTTAACCACCACTAGACAATGTGTTGTGCACAACTCCCATCGCTGTAGTTCCAAAATACAGGTCACAATTAGAATGCAAAGGTCATTATTTTGGTCTTTTTCGTTTGTCCATTGTATTACTTTTTCATTGATTGTAGCATTTTGAAATGAAATACCACAATTATTGTAAACCACCACTAGATGATGTGTCACGCGCATCTCCAAAGTTGAGGTCACACTTAAGTTCAAAGGTCATAATTTTGGTATTTTTTTGGTGTGTCTGCTCTTTAACTTCCTTCTTCATTTGAAATTAATTACTGCAAATGTTACCCACCACTAGACGTTTTGTCGCCCTCAAATCATATTGCTGTAGCTCCAAGGTCTTTGCAGCATGTGAGGGTATTTGTCACCTTGTGACAGCTCTAGTTGATGCAGTTACAGGACTGATGGGGTTATTTTTTCTGTACAGATTTTAACATCTATGCGGGAAAAATAATTCCATAAGTCCTGTAAACTTATCTGGAAGATTTGGAATCTAAATGAGCTCAATGTGTAAAAGTAATTTATTACCTTTACACATTGACCTTATTTAAGTTCTAATATTTGTTAAGTTTATTTAAACAAATCATAATGAGGTCAATGAAAGTAGAGTTACTTATACATTGACCTCATTTAGATTGTAAATCTGTGTCAAGCTTGCCACATGGGCTATATGTGTTTATTGAACATGGTGTCTTGTTTCCTCTATCCGATACTCCTGGCTATCCAACGGGAATGCCAACATTAGCAACAAACACACTACATCAAACTTAATTCCCTTAGGTGAACGCCCCAAGTTTGTTGGTTTGTTTGTTGAGTATAATGGTAGTATCATCAGGACGAGAATTTGTCTTTCACTCTGTACTCATTCTTGTAGTCTCACTAGTGATGACATACGCTAGAATGTGTTCTGTGTGATGCACCACATTCTATCAAACTTCTTCCTTTTGACTGGATTGATGTTCAGCCAATCCAAATTAGACACTTAGATGTCTTAAACATGAACACACTTTTGATACTGTCTGGATTAATTACATTAAGGAAACAGACTATGCAATTTACTGTGATAACTTTTTAGCTGACCTGAGCACCAAGTGCTCGGAGAGCTATTAGTGTCAATCAATGTCCGGCGTCCGGCTTCCACAGTTAGGGTTGTTAACTCTCTAGGGGTCACAGTTTTGATTGGATCTTCGTCAATCTTATTCAGAATATTTGTCTCAATGATATCTTGGACAAGTTTTGATCAAGGGTCATCTAGGGTCATAAATTAGGTGACCTAGACAAATCCCATGAAAATCTTGTTAACATTCTAATGGTCACAGTTTTGATTGGATCTTCATCAAACTTTGTCAAAATGTTTGTCTTAATAATATCTTGGACAAGTTTGAACATCGGTCATCTAGGGACATGTATAAGGTCAGGGGGTCCAATCCCCGGAAAACCTTGTTAACACTGTAATGACCACAGTTTTGATTGGATCTTCTCCAAAATTTGTCAGAATGTTTGCCCTTATCACGGGCTTAGCGCAAAACGGTTGTAACTGCAATAATATGATGTATTTGAGGAGTTCAAACATGAGTCATTTAGGAAAAAAGTATCAATCTGGAGGTCACAGTTTTAATTTGATCTTCATCAAATCTTGTCAGAATGTATGTCTTTCTGATATCTTCGACAAAAATAAAAATTAGGGCACCAGGTCAAGTCATTGGTAAACTTTAATTACACTGTAGAGATAACATTGTTTATCAAAATATCTGATTTCTTGGTCATTGTTAGGCTCTGACCTAGTTAAATGTTAAGAAAGAAGTTGCAATGATATGAAAGAAATTGCAGTCTTGACTCAGGTGAGTGAAAAAGGGCCATCATGGCTAGGGCTGCAACGATTCAGGTACCCTACTGATTGGTTCGAATTCGGTTGTAACCTACTCATTTATCTAATATTTTATTCGGATATGTATGTCAATAAACAACATAAATTAATATAGGATTTTTTTAACCTGGCCCCAGTTTCACACCCTAAAATGTTTTTATTCAAACTCAATTTGCATATTAAATATTACATTTTTGTTGTATGCTATTTAGAATGTCGTATTAGAAAAAGGTACAATGTTGGTCTAAAATTAGTTTCCCACAATTGAAACAATTTACCAATTTACAATTTCTGGTCGAAGACGCAAGATTCCTAGATAGAACAAGAAAAATTGTACAGCAGATATAAAATAACAGAAGAGCAGACCAACACATTCAGTCAAACATGACAGGTTATGCGACGAATAGCAAATCCAATGACTGACCAATCAAAATAACCGACATCACCATTAGCCATCAAATGGCCAGTTTGACCTTATTACCATGTACTCGCAAACAACCAGAATAAACTCATACCCATGACTAAAATTCGTCAAGAAAATACATGAGTTAATACTTGAGTTTCTATTCAACTTTGTACTGTGAAACTGAGGCCAGACTAATGAAATTTTATGCCAAAAATATGTACAAGCCATTATGCTGTATGCACAGTTTTGCAGTGCATGTATAACACATAATTAGTTTTCATTTTTTCTTAAACGCAAAATCTTGCAACACATTTGATTTTAGTGACGCTGGTAGGTCAACAAGCAGTTTTTTGTGGGCTATATTTTGTTTTGTTTATGTGCGATGCAGTGAATGAAATGTCATGCACGCTACTTGGATAATGTTACTGACGGCATACACTGAATGACAGTGCCGAAGACGTATGCCATGCATTCGGATAAATTCGAACTTTGGTGATTCGTTGCAGTCCTAATAATGGCCCTATTGTTATACACTTCCTTTTTAAATTAAATGTCAAATTTGCTTAGGTATGATTGTTTGTAGTGCTCTGGCCGATCTGTTTAAATCAAGAATGGAATTTCCTTCTTGACAAATTAATTGGATGCCTGGATTTCTGTTGGTCTCATACCAATTGACTTGAGTAAGTGTCAAGTCCTGAATTATCTTACCATATAACCTGTTTCCTTTAAATAAACAGTGCCCATTGTCAGAAAATGTCCCGCATGATTTGATTTTGAAGTAATTTGACACAAATGATCAGCATGTCTAGATGACATGTCATGCGCAAAACTAGTGGCGTTTGATCAAAGTTCAAGGTCACAAGGTCACAGTGGACACTTAAAGTTTGTGCATATTCCTTATATGGCTATAGTGAAGTACATGTTTGTGTTGGGCTCATATTTCTGTCATGCCTAATTGGTTTTTGAAATAGATTGGCACAGATGATCATAATATCAAGACAATGTATCATGTGCTAAAACTAAGCCATTTTTTAATATCAGATAAAAAAATACAAAAAATGCCTACCTACCTACCTACCTACACACCTCTGGAAATAATGGTCAGAGCACTACAAACAAACAATTTTTAGCTCATATAGGGCCATCATGGCCCTCTTGTCTAAAACTAGTTAAATAATGTCATGAAATTGCAAAAGAATCCTTTGTAAAAAGTCACATGACAAAGACAAGTCACATGACTAAAAAGGAATGGAAAAATACAAGTGCATAGTGGAAAATAAGGGTACATTGTATTCTAAAGATAGTTACAATTGATTATTAAACAATGATATAAGCTACAAAAAGTTTACAATGTTAGTGTGTTTAGGAATTACGACAAAATGGTTCAGTAATTATTATTGTGATAAAACTAAGATGATACAGAATCTAAATATAGATTAGCTTAAAATTAATACATTTCTAAATAGACAGGGCAGCTAAAAATTCTTAATATTTCAACTGTGAAACATATACAAGTCCTGATGAATTAAACTTATTATGTAATACTACATAGGTTAATTATGTAATAGAATGTTGTAAAAATGAAACTTTACTATAAACACATCAATACATTATGTACATGTATAATTAGTTTCATCTATTAATCTGATTGCTTTCTTTATTTTTTAATGTGAACTACATGACCATAAGTTGTCGATGTGCCATAAAACACTGTATAAATTGTATTTATAAAGCTTTATCAAAAGTCCTATGATTGGCAGAATAATTGTTTGATGTGATAAGAATCATATCCTAATACCTTAATTTGAATAATGAATACTGGAACCAAACAGTAAGTTTTGAAAGGCCTATAAAAGAAATGAAAGGGAGGCACTTTGATATTAAAAATCTACAAGATCAAACATTTTCAATGTAAACATTGCATTGTTTTCCTCTTTTCAAAAGTAAAAAAAAAACATTTTTCATTGATAATCTTTTTGTGAAAATGAGTAGGACATTTTCAGCATTCACAACAGTGTCCACTTTCTAATTCAAACAGTTTTAATCTGATCTTGAGTAGTGGAAATGTTTATGGCCATACGATCTCAGTCAAGTTCGATAACCAGCCCAAATGCTGAGTTTTGCCACTTGATACATTGAAAATTGACTATAATTGTAGGGTTCACCCTCAAGTCGACCAGTTATCGATTTCCCTCCATAGTGTCCCAAACCTTTTGAACGGCGTAATTTATGTAGCATTTCTAGTCAGATCTTCAATGTAATGATATAGCACTGACCTTGAAATAATTTAAGTTGACTCACAAAAAACATCCGTCTGATATTTTTACATAAATTTTATGCCTGAAATAATTACAGAATATACTGAGGCGTAAAAAGAATTTGTTTCTGTTACCCCTCCTACCCTAATTTTTCTGATGACCGTAGACTTTATTTGGCCTGAGGAATGGTACATTCACATTCTCACTTTTTTAAAACTTTTCTGATTGCTTTTCAAGAGCCAGAGCAAATAAAGGATGAAAGACATTCCAGACCTTCATACATGTTTATCAGCTTTGATCTGGGTCTTGTTCGATAATCAGCCCTATTGCACCAGGCACTTATGATTAACGCCCCTTGATACATTGAAAATTGACTAAAAATTCTAAGTCAAGCAATTATCAACAGATTTTCACCAAATTTGGTTGAAATGTTTATTGATATTAGATATCAAATTGCTGCATGAAGGTCACACACAGTAAGCAGTTACCATCGGTGCTGTAACTTTATCGAATTTCTATTTTAGCGCAGTAGACCCATTTCTAAAGGTCTACTGTATGGTTATCATTTTGGCAATAAGTCCTGAACTAGTTTAATATATGAGATGTACGGGCAATGCTTTTAGCATCTTTTCCACCCTCATGGAAACAATTTGTTCAAATCAAATAAAAGCAATTTAGGAATTTCAAAAAAATCATATTTATACATGTTTTCAACTACTTCCAGAACTATTTATTTCCAAACGTAAAAATCCATAATAGGGATATACCCAGTGCTCCAATTAAGTTTTTTGCTGTAAATCAGTATATAAACCAGTTGAAGATAATAGCGGATGTTGCGATTTAGAAAAGCATGATTTACCCATAAACACCCTAGATGATTTGTGAAAATGTTAGAAATTAAAGTATGGGATGGAGAAATGTGTTAATGCAATGATTTATAATTATTATGATTATATAAATGCGCTTATCTGTTTCACTAGCTCATATGTATAGAATCTTCCTTATATGCAAACAATCACTCATTTTTATGGAAAGTTGAACATTACAGTGAATAAGACTATAGATGGAATATAAAAGAGTGATTATTTATTATTGAAGAATGTACTAAAATTATCAACTTATGGTATAAGGTATGATTTATTGCAAGTTGTCATGTGATCATTTGAATGTCTTGTTATGATTGGATTGTACACTTATTGCGATTTAGGAATGGTGATTTCTATGGTTCTTTATGTAGAACTCATAAAAACTGTTTTAATTTTTTGCTCCAGTGAATATTATTATCAATGTTTAAAATCTTTCCCAAACAACGAACTATTAATAAGCAGGCTAAATAGACAACATTGAGAAATGGCACCATTAAGTGTTTTATTCTTAAACTTTAAATTTTTTAAACTACTAGAACTAGACCGTAACATCTAAGGCTATCATTCAAAAATATTTTGTTTGCAGTTACAGTACCTGGTCACCAAGAATGGACTGTAAAAAATCATTTATTTACAAAAATAGCATTCTGACATGTACTTACAGCTATGTATAAAAGGTTACTGCAAACAAACATTTTTAAGTATAGCCTGAGCATTTCTGACTGGTTTGAATTAAGGCATTGAGTGGTCAAGTTACTGACTTCAAAAACAATGCTTAGGTGAACTGTCTGCCTCATATGACTCTGACTTTTGAAAAAGGACATAAACTCAATATGAACAAACAAACAAACAAACAAACTAAGAAACAAAATTCATTAAGGCTTTGTACGACTACGGTGATTTCATATACACGTCTGACGATTATTTATGATCGAGACACTGTCCCATTGTCTTTTAATACAATACTAAATAATCACAATTAAAGAATTGATACCAGCACATGTGAACAGATGCTATAGTAAATCTAGGTACATGCATAAGTACGTTTCTCTATAACACAAGATAATTTCACATCTTTGAAGTATGCTTACATAATTCCTGAGTTTCTTTTATTGGAGTTATTTTCATGGCTCTGATATATATATTGGTCCTCGTCCAATTGGTCCTTGCTGGTCTTAGATGTGGTGATCTATGAATTAGAGGCATACTCTGTGTTTGGTCTTACAGTGTCTTTGTAAACTTGCTGCGGAGTCCCAGTTTGAACCAGCAAGTTCTTTCATTATGGTTCCGTCCATGTTTGCGTTGTTTTTTCCTCTAAAATCATTTGAAATGTGATACCAGATAAAATTGAATTAAAGAAAATATCTTTAAACATGTTAGGCTATACTTATAAAATATTTTGTTTGCAGTAACGCTACCTACTCACGATTTTTTTTTTTACAAAAATAGCATTCTGACATGTTCTTTCGGTTTTGTAAAATAGGTTACTGCAAACAAACATTTTTTATGTGTAGCCTGAGCTTTTCTGACTGGTTTCAACCATTTTAACATTCCCATTTTTCTCCCCAAAATTGATACCAGTGCATGTAAACAATTGCTTGAGTAAATCTAGGTACATGCATAATATAACACAAGATAATTTGACATCTTTGAAGTATGCTTACATACTTCCTGATTTTTTTTTATTGGAGTTATTTTCATGGCTCTGATATAAATATTGGTCCTCGTCCAATTGGTCCTTGCTGGTCTTAGATGTGGTGATCTATAAATTAGAGGCATACTCTGTGTTTGGTCTTACAGTGTCTTTGTAAACTTGCTGCGGAGTCCCAGTTTGAATCAGCAAGTTCTTTCATTATGGTTCGTCCATGTTTGCGTTGTTTTTTCCTCTAAAATCATTTGACATGTGATTCCAGATATAATTAAATCAAAGAAAATATCTTTAAACATCTAAGGCTATACTTATAAAATATTTTGTTTGCAGTAACGCTACCTACTCACGATTCTTTTATTTACAAAAATAGCATTCTGACATGTGCTTTCGGTTCTCTAAAAATGGTTACTGCAAACAAACATTTTTTATGTGTAGCCTGAGCTTTTCTGACTGGTTTCAACCATTTTAACATTCCCATTTTGCTCCCCAAAATTGATACCAGCGCATGTAAACAAATGCTTGAGAAAATCTAGGTACATGCATAATATAACACAAGATAATTTCACATCTTTGAAGTATGCTTACATACTTATGTACTTCCTGATTTTCTTTTATTGGAGTTATTTTCATGGCTCTGATATAAATATTGGTCCTCGTCCAATTGGTCCTTGCTGGTCTTAGATGTGGTGATCTATGAATTAGAGGCATACTCTCTGTTTGGCCTTACAGTGTCTTTGTAAACTTGCTGCGGAGTCCCAGTTTGAACCAGCAAGTTCTTTCATTATGGTTCCGTCCATGTTTGCGTTGTTTTTTCCTCTAAAATCATATTAATGTGATACCAGATATAATTAAATCAAACAAAATATCTTTAAACATCTAAGGCTATACTTATAAAATATTTTGTTTGCAGTAACACTACCTACTCACGATTTTTTTTTTTACAAAAATAGCATTCTGACATGTTCTTTCGGTTCTCTAAAAAAGGTTACTGCAAACAAACATTTTTTATGTGTAGCCTGAGCTTTTCTGACTGGTTTCAACCATTTTAACATTCCCATTTTTCTCCCCAAAATTGATACCAGTGCATGTAAACAAATGCTTGAGTAAATCTATGTACATGCATAATATAACACAAGATAATTATGCATTTTTGAAGTAAGCTTACATACTTCCTGATTTTCTTTTATTGGAGTTATTTTTATGGCTCTGATATAAATATTGGTCCTCGTCCAATTGGTTCTTGCTAGTCTTTGATGCGGTGATCTATGAATTAGAGGCATTCTCCGTGTTTGGCCATACAGTGTCTTTGTAAACTTGCTGCGGAGTCCCAGTTTGAACCAGCAAGTTCTTTCATTATGGTCCATCCATGTTTGCATTGTTTTTTTCCTCTAAAATCATTTGAAATGTGATTCCAGATATAATTAAATTAAACAAAATATCTTGAAACTTCTAAGGCTATACCTTAAAAAAAGTTTGTTTGCAGTAACGCTACCTGCTCACCAAAAATGGCCTCTTTAGAATTTTGTTTGTTTAAATATAGCATTCTGACATGTACTTGGTAGTTAAAATATGATATCAGGTATAAATATTATGGTACATAATATGCAATTCATTCAAGATATGCTATCTACTAACCGAAACAGTGTGAGCATTCCATCCCTTGAAGCTTCATTTTATGTTTAACAAGAAAAACTATAACAAGACATTATAGGTAGATGGAATTACAAGAAGCATATTGGTTTATGTTTTTTGTATGAAGTTGCTTTTTTCTTAAAGGAAATTGTCCGTATATTTTATTCAATCCTCCATTAAGGAGAGTATTAAATATTTACATGATATGAGTAATACACATTATAATGACAATCATGACAATTATTTCAGCTCCTCCAATTTACATTATCTGATCATATTTTACATAAAATCATTTTCTACACAGTCGCAATAAGTTGTACAATATCATTTCAACAAGTCATACAATTTCATGAAATACATCTTGTGTAAATTTCTATGTTAGGTTAATAACTGTCAATTTAGTTCAATTTTTATATTGCAATGAAATGATCCATCCTAAATATAAGTATAATGTGAAACATCTTTGATGAACATTATTATTTATTTAGAAAAAAGACTTTTGATATCATGTATTTCATTCACATTTTCAATCTACCCACTGATTTCTGATGATTATAGCTGATAAGGATGTTTGTATACCCATGATTTTCTTGAGCATTGACCATACTCTTTACAATAAAGTGTGTGAAAAAAAATCATAACTTTTCGTGAAATTAAGATGTACAATAATATAATATTTTTGGCAGAGCAGCCTAAATTTGTATTTATCTTGTTTGTGTGTTTTGCCATGGTTATTAAAATCGCAACATCCAGTTGTAGGTACTATTGGTTTATACACTGTGGTATTTAGAATTTCCTTAAATTGGGTGTTATTAATTGCAATTGGGTTAACCTTATATTGTCACCCCTCCATTTAAGAAGTGATTGGGTATTTGCTAAAATAATTTTTGTTTTCAATTTTCTCAATCGATTTTGGTTTTCCTTAAACATACTCTAACTGTATAAAAACAAGTATCTGCTATGATATCAGCCTAAAGTATTAAAAGGAAATATATATCTTCCAGTCACTGGTTTTGTTTTTCCATTGTGGCTCTTCTTGACCAATCAGACCAACTGCCTTGAGCAAGAGACGCTCATCATTGTGACTCGCGTAAATATGTTTAATTTGGATAAGCTTTTAGGACTAATAGATACAGATATACTTTTGGTATCTTAACAAGGTATTGGTCCATATGGTCCGGAGTAGGAAGCAGTACTAAATTACTTGCTTCAAAGCAGTGACAACAGGAGTTCAAGGTCTTCAGTTTATGTATGTAGCTTGTTCAAATGTTAATATGAGATTGTTCCGAAAAAGCGAATTCAATACCAAGTATTCAATTTGATATTGTAAATAAGCGTGATATACAAACTTTCTTCCAAGATTATTTCAAACCTTTTTGTTGACATGAAGTGTATTCTTTGTCCTTAAAAATCTCTTTTATAATATTGTATTATCTCATCATGGTCTACTCTCTTTGCTAATTAATAGGTTTAAGGTGATTTTTTTATGGGATTAAATGAAAGGGATAATAGGTATAAATTTTAGACCAGTTTATGTTGATTAACTTTATTATTCCTAAATGAAAAATTATTTTGATTCATCTGTTTTCTGAACTGCAATGTTTTCGTTTTAGATGAGTTACTTGATAACAAAACGATTCATGATTTGATTTGCGGATTGTATGTGCTGAATGGATCCCATTTGTAAATGTGCAAACCATTTGATCTCTTTAGTTTTAAGCCCAAATTTTAATACACCGATGATCTCGGCTAGTGTTAGTTTTTAAGTACCCAGTACAAATTTTCTATTTTATACACCCTGTTTGTCTTGTTTATGGTACATTAATCAACAGTGGTCATGTAGGGCAAGCAAGCATAAGCAACAATTACAAATATGATTTATATGAAAAGGTAATATATTAAAAAGAATTATGGATAACTAATATAAATTGGCAACAATAGACTTGTAGTATCAAAATAAAAATGTGTGAGAATTAAATCTCATTTACACATTGTATCATACCAGGGCGCATAAAAAATTGAAACCTCAATAGATCCAGATTACTGGCGTAAACCAGGGCCAGGATTGTAACTATGTTGATTTCTATTTTTAGTCCAGATGGAACATAACTGAATTTAAAGTTAAAGCGTACGTCTTCATGTCATTATACCTGTCAATTTGATGATGACGCGTGTCTTATGCAGAATGTTACACAGGTTATTTACCGACTCAAAATGGCTCCAAAATCGGAACCAAGAATGTCGGCGTCCTTTTACTGTAACTGAAAAGTTCTTTTGATATCGACTTCTAAAACAATTAACCGCCTTTAATTAAAGCAAAGTGATACTTAAATGAGGAAAATGGCAGTACGTAATCTGCATGCGGAATGATGTTTGAAGTCCTTAACTCAAACTGAAAATGAAACATAATTTGTCATTAATGGTCATTCATATAACAATCAAAATGGCTGACATATGCAAACACATCACTTAACGCAAAAGATCAGCGCAATAATTGTTTTACTCTTTTCTACCACATGCTTGAACTAATTTACTGTCGACATTGATTGATTGGATTTACATTTGACTGCTCCGTGACCACTCAAATCGGTCTGGACCAGGAAATTATCCTTTTTTTTGCGCCCTGGTATGATACTACTTTAGTTAATTTTAAAAAGGAAGTGTATAACAAAGGTGTCACAGTTTATTGTATAGTCAGATTTCCTTTTTGTAATTAATAATTATTTTAGGCCTGACAGTTTCTAGAAGTGTCTTCATGTTTTCGACATCAATGTGTCTGATACGGATTGGCTGTAGGTCGATCCAGTCTTTAAGAAAAGGTTTGATAGAATGTGGTACATTGTACAGACGCATTCTGGCGAATCATCATGAAGTGAGCGGTCAGGAATGGGTTGAGTGAATTACTAAATTCTGTATATAGATGGTATTATCATTCCTCAGCGAATCGACCTCAAATGCGGGGTTTTCGCTGCGGGTTGTTTGGTGGAGTGCAATTTGTTGTTGATGTTGGCAACCTTTTAGATCCGCCAGTAGGATTGGATGGAGCTGACAAAATGCCACATTCAATAAACACATATAATCAGTGTATGGGATTTTGACATCTGAAATCAGTAATGCCCATGCAACCTGGCTTAGAGGTAATAATACTTTACAGCTCCCCTGAGCACAAAGTGTTCAGGAGTGAGCTGTTAGGATCGATCAGTAAATCACAATGGCAGCTCTTGTTTATTAACCCTACTTATTTAAATCAAAATGAAGAGAAAATGCATAATGATAATTGTATATTTGTTGTATATAATTTGTTATATAAGTTGTATTTTCAGTTGCTTGTGATCAATAGTTCAGATGTATGTGTGAGTGTGTTGTTTCGTCTTGTGATGTCCATCTTCAAAAGCAACATAATGCCTTAGCCAGTCAGCCAAGTCTAGCAGTAGTCTAGTCATTCTCAAAATCCTGATAATTGGCTCCGGCCCAGGTTTTACTTGATTTTACATGAAAATTAAAAAAGCCTTTTTGTCAGAAATCACAATGCCTAGAGCTTAGATATAATAAGATAAAGCTACATCTGAAATAAGACCTCTACCAAGTTTGTGCCCTAGGGTAAAAATTGACCCCACCCCGGGCTCACTTAGTTTTATATAGGCTCATATTGGGAAAAGAAGTGTATTTTTCTGGTAAGTGATATACGGCCATCATGTTATATATTTTAATTAAATGAATATTCAAGTTGATACATTAAATTGTGCAACTTAGTTGTTTTTAAGCAACTCCTTAACTTAATTATCAGTATATTTATTTTAACTTTACATGGATGTTCCTTTCATAAAGCTCTACCAAAGTTGTTAAAGAGTTTTAATCTCTTACCATGGCTTCTGTTGTGAATTATCAATGACAGTTTGTAAAAAAAAGACCGTTTTTCACTGGGTGGCTTTTATTCAGAGGTGGCCGCTTACACAGGTTTGACTGTTCCTTGCTAGAACCCTCCTGCTTGATTTCAATGTCTTTCAGTTAGTTGGTTTTCAAACCTTATCCCGCCAATTACTAAGAATGCTATTTTACCTTTGGTCTTTAGACTTGGTTTGGAGGTTGATCCTCACATTTAGAGAGATGACCCCTATTGATAAGCAAAGGGCTACCCTACATAACTTTACACACTCTGTGAGATCTGTCTGCATTGTAATGTCTCTTATACAGAGGTTCTGCAGTGTTAGGCTTTTGTATGAGCCACAGATCATAGCTCTCAATCTTGGCCACTGCCACTGGTCATTCTGTTGTGAATTATCAATGACAGTTTTGTAAAAAAAATGACCGTTTTTCACAGGGTGGCTTTTATTCGGAGGTGGCCGCTTACACAGGTTTGACTGTTTCTTGCTAGAACCCTCCTGCTTGATTTCAATGTCATTTCTGTTTGCAATCATTTGTCTCTAAGTATACTAGCTGGCCTAGTATGGCTTCCATAAATGGTTGTATCTCACTGTAGACCTTGAACCTTGTTGAAATAGCCTTTTAGTACCTTATTTTAACTTAAGATATATGAAATAACTTTAAAAACTTAGGTAGTTGATTACTATTTACGCGTATTTTTGAGTAGTCTTGAATTGAAATGATTTGCATTTATATTTTTGTCATATTTTTGTAATTGTAGGGTTCTTTTTTAAACTTCTAGTTATGCCCCCATTTCAAAGAAATGTGTGTATATATTGCTGGATTGCTCATGTCTGTCTTTTTTGCTCGTTGGTAATCAAACCTTGCCTGGCCAATTCGACTGTTTTGGCCTCTTAGGTCTTCACTTGGTTTGAAGGTTGGTCAAATACAGATAGATGACCCCTACTGATAAGGTCTATCAATAGGTCAAAGGTCAACTATCCATTTGCTCTTTAGGGGCATTGGTGTTTCACAAACACCTCATTAAGTGAGCGTTTTAGTATCATTATTAAAACTTAATATATAACAAATAATTTAAAAAAAACATAGGTAGTTGATTTTTCTGAGCTTTATTCTCTAGAAGTATTTTTACAAAACTTTATTCTTATCCTAGCAGTTATATCTATTAGGTAAAATGTCTTGAAATTGAAATGATTTGCATTTATATTTTTGTCATATTTTTGTAACTGTAGGGTTCTTTGATAATGTTCTACTTATGCCACACTCTGTCCCCACCCTTTCTACAAACTTTGGGTAAATTAGTTTGCTCATTTCGGTTCTACTATATGTTGGTTTTAAAACCTTGTTCGTCCTATTACTAAGAGCGATTTTGCCTTTAATCTTTAGACTTGGTTTGGAGGTTGAACTTCACATTTAGATAGAGGACCCCTATTGATAAGCAAAGGGCTACCCTACATAACTTTACACACTCTGTGAGATCTATCTGCATTGTAATGACTCTTATACAGAGGTTCTGCAGTGTTAGGCTTTTGTATGAGCCACAGATCATAGCTCTCAATCTTGGCCACTGCCACTGGTCATTCTGTTGTGAATTATCAATGACAGTTTTGTAAAAATAAATGACCGTTTTTCACAGGGTGGCTTTTATTCGGAGGTGGCGCTTACACAGGTTTGACTGTTTCTTGCTAGAACCCTCCTGCTTGATTTCAATGTCATTTCTGTTTGCAATCATTTGTCTTTAAGTATACTAGCTGGCCTAGTATGGCTTCCATAAATGGTTGTATCTCACTGTAGACCTTGAACCTTGTTGAAATAGCCTTTTAGTACCTTATTTTAACTTAAGATATATGAAATAACTTTAAAACCTTAGGTAGTTGATTACTATTTACGTGTATTTTTGAGTAGTCTTGAATTGAAATGATTTGCATTTATATTTTTGTCATATTTTTGTAATTGTAGGGTTCTTTTTTAAACTTCTAGTTATGCCCCCATTTCAAAGAAATGTGTGTATATATTGCTGGATTGCTCATGTCTGTCTTTTTTGCTCGTTGGTAATCAAACCTTGCCTGGCCAATTCGACTGTTTTGGCCTCTTAGGTCTTCACTTGGTTTGAAGGTTGGTCAAATACAGATAGATGACCCCTACTGATAAGGTCTATCAATAGGTCAAAGGTCAACTATCCATTTGCTCTTTAGGGGCATTGGTGTTTCACAAACACCTCATTAAGTGAGCGTTTTAGTATCATTATTAAAACTTAATATATAACAAATAATTTAAAAAAAACATAGGTAGTTGATTTTTCTGAGCTTTATTCTCTAGTAGTATTTTTACAAAACTTTATTCTTATCCTAGCAGTTATATCTATTAGGTAAAATGTCTTGAAATTGAAATGATTTGCATTTAAATTTTTGTCATATTTTTGTAATTGTAGGGTTCTTTGGTAATGTTCTACTTATGCCACACTCTGTCCCCACCCTTTCTACAAACTTTGGGTAAATTGGTTAGCTCATTTCGGTTCTACGATATGTTGGTTTTAAAACCTTGTCCGTCCAATTACTAAGAGCGATTTTGCCTTTAGTCTTTAGACTTGGTTTTGAGGTTGAACTTCACATTTAGATAGAGGACCCCTATTGATAAGCAAAGGGCTACCCTACATAACTTTACACACTCTGTGAGATCTATCTGCATTGTAATGACTCTTATACAGAGGTTCTGCAGTGTTAGGCTTTTGTATGAGCCACAGATCATAGCTCTCAATCTTGGCCACTGCCACTGGTCATTCTGTTGTGAATTATCAATGACAGTTTTGTAAAAAAAATGACCGTTCTTCACAAGGTGGCTTTTATTCGGAGGTGGCGCTTACACAGGTTTGACTGTTTCTTGCTAGAACCCTCCTGCTTGATTTCAGTGTCATTTCTGTTTGCTATCATTTGTCTCTAAGTATACTAGCTGGTCTAGTGTGGCATTCAAACGTGGTTGTATCTCACTGTATACTTTTAACCTTGTTGAAATAGTATTTTAGTACCCTTATTTTAACTTTAGATACATTGAATAACTTTAAAACCTTAGGTAGTAGATTTTTCCTCAGTATTACTTTTTACGTGTATTTTTGAGAAGTCTTGAATTGACCTGATTTGTATCAATTTAAAATTGCATTTTTTTGTATTATGCCCCCTCCCCTTTCAAAGAAATGGGGGGGATATTGGATAGCTCATGTCTGTCTTTCATTTTCGTTTGTAATCAAACCTTGTACGGCCAATTCGACTGTTTTGGCCATTAGGTCTTGACTTGGTTTGAAGGTTGGTCACATAGATAGATGACCCCTGTTGATAAGGTCTATCAATAGGTCAAA
Organism: Lutraria lutraria; assembly: GCA_964023205.1. NCBI lineage: Eukaryota > Metazoa > Mollusca > Bivalvia > Venerida > Mactridae > Lutraria > Lutraria lutraria. Next base: position 38,099,853 of record OZ026842.1, on the reverse strand, counting down.
GGTCAACTATCCATTTGCCCTTTAGGGGGCATTGGTGTTTCACAAACACCTCATTAAAGGAGCGTTTTAGTACCCTAGTTTTAACTTAAGGTATATCAAATAGCTTTAAAAAGCATAAGCATTTATTTTTGCTCAGCTTTAATCTTTAAGAGTAGTTTTTTCAAAACTTTATTGTTATCCCAGCAGTTATTTCTGTTTGGTAAATTTTCTTGAATTGACATGATTTATATTTTTGTCATATTTTTGTAATTGTAGGGTTCTTTGGTAATGTTCTAGTTATGCCACACTCTGTCCCCACCCTTTCTACAAACTTTGGGTAAATTGGTTAGCTCATTTCGGTTCTACGATATGTTGGTTTTAAAACCTTGTCCGTCCAATTACTAAGAGCGATTTTGCCTTTAGTCTTTAGACTTTGTTTGGAGGTTGAACTTCACATTTAGAGAGATGACCCCTATTGATAAGCAAAGGGCTACCCTACATAACTTTACACACTCTGTGAGATCTGTCTGCATTGTAATGACTCTTATACAGAGGTTCTGCAGTGTTAGGCTTTTGTATGAGCCACAGATCATAGCTCTCAATCTTGGCCACTGCCACTGGTCATTCTGTTGTGAATTATCAATGACAGTTTTGTAAAAAAAATGACCGTTTTTCACAAGGTGGCTTTTATTCGGAGGTGGCCGTTTACACAGGTTTGACTGTTTCTTGCTAGAACCCTCCTGCTTGATTTCAATGTCATTTCTGTTTGCAATCATTTGTCTCTAAGTATACTAGCTTGCCTAGTATGGCATTCTAAAGTGGTTGTATCTCACTGTAAACCTTTAATCCTTAACTAAGATACATTTATTAAATTTGAAAAATGATTGAGTTGATTTTTCCTTGGCTTTATTTCCTTAACTGGCTATTTAGTACTTCTATTGTGATCATGTGATGTCACTCTGTCATCGGTCTGTCAACATTTGCTAAACAACATCCCCTTCTTAAGCTGTCAGCCCATTTCAACGAAACTTTACAGGGATGTTTCTTGGATGAAGCTTTACCAAAGTTGTTCAAAATGTTGAATTTCATTAAAAGCTCTTGTTGACCTGTCAATCAATAGGAAAAACTTCAAAAATCTTCTTGTCTGAAACCACAGGGCCTAAGGCTTTGATATTTGTTGTGTAGAACTGTCTAGTGGACCTCTACCAAATTTGTTAAAATTAAGGCCCTGGGATCAAAATTAGCTCTGCCCCAGGGATAACTTGAATTTATATAGACTTATATTAGAAAATTATAAAAATCTTCTTGTCGGAAACTACAATGCCTAGAGCTGAGATATTTCAGATGTAGCTTTGTCTAGTGGATCTCTGCCAAGTTCGTTCATAATATGGTCTTGGGGTAAAAATTGGTCCTGGCCCGAGGGTCACTTGAAAAAAAAAAGAAAAATGTTTGTCTCCAAGGGTCAAAAATTGGGAAGGGGCCTTAGCCTTTTGTTTTGGGAAATTCAATGGTAATTTTTGTCCAGATTTGGAGAAGATTATAGACAACCGAGTTGGAATAGCATTGTAAAATTGCAAAAAAGAGCCTTTTTGGTATTGGGAAGCCTCAGAATTTCGGCATCTGTGTTAGAAGGAAGAAGGGCCCTGAAATGTGCTTCCAGTACCGTATATGCAGCTATTTATTATAGATATAACATGATATTTTTCAGCTATATAAAATTGAACTCTTCATACCCAGAAGCAACTGCGTTCATACAAATTGACAAGTTTCATGTATTATATTATTTTGTGTTTGTGGTCGGATTAACATAAAAATAGAAAAAACTCAAAAGAAAATAGTATGAAATAATCATGTTGAAATAACTGTACACAAGTCTGTACATTTCATGCCTGATCCATGCTCATTCATGTAGCCTGATATAATGGTCAATACCAAATTGTACTGGTTTGACCACTTGTCTTGTTATTTAATAGGCACAACTTGTTGACAATTTTCATATTGTTGTTGCTGTATGTTAGTAAGTAATGCTGCATAATTTCAGGCATCCCACTGATCCACAGAAGGTCTTGGAAATGAAGACTAAGTTCCTTGGAACTGTCGGTTTCACTAATGCTATTGGCTGCATGGATGGAGTATTGTTCCCAGTACAAACTCTGTATGAAGATGAGGCGTCATATGTTTGTAAGTAAAGGATTTCATGTACTTAATGTTCAAGCTATTGTTGATGCTGACATGAGGTTTGTGCATTTCATTCAGTGTGCCTTCATTTATGAACACTTATTAAGTCATTTTCTATTCACCATAACATGCATTCATAGTAAATATGGGACTCCATTGGATTTGTGTTATCCAAAGATATGTCAAGATGTTCCTGAATCTTGTCAGTGATTATTTTCATAAACCACTGAAGAAATTTCAATATAACTTAAAATTGACATAAATAATGAGAATCCAACAAGCTAATGTTAGTTATTACGTAATGTTATCACTAGATTTCAAATGATGAATCTCAAAATGTCCCTTTACAGTACGGTTCAGGTAATTTGTCTGAAAATCGCGTTGCCCCGCGTTTGTAATCTGCAATTTATTACCCGTAGCGGCGATTTTCTTCGCGTCATCGATCTTGACTTCTTATCAGACGGTAATCTTTTATCGCTAAGGATCAAGGCGATTTGCGAACTTCTAAAGCAGACTCTCAAGTAGTTAAAATGATATTTATTGTGAATCTTTATTTTACTTTCGCTTTCTGTTGACCGTTCATTTTCCGAAAACAGTGACATGGTAAGATAATTCAGGATTAAACACTTACTAAAGCCGTTGGCATGAGACCGACAGAACTCTAGGCATCTGATTAACTTTTGTTATGTAGGAAATCCAGTTCTTGAAGTAAATATGTAGAAAAACCGGCAAATATGCTAAGCGAATTTGTGAACTGTGTAGCCATGTTTTAAATATACAGTGTTAAGTACGGGCGAGATTCATATGTCTATTTTTAGTGTTTTATATATCGAGTACCAGGGCCAGAATCATTATTTAGACCGAGTCGCAGTCTCTCATTATACCTTTTTTTAGCTCGGTGCTCTAATCAATCAAAGCTCTGAAGGTTCTGATGTTGTTCGGAACTACAAATCAGTCAAAAGTTGATTTCTATGTAGGTTGAGTTTTGGAAAATGAACGATAGTTCGCACATGAATTTAATGCAGACAAGTACTACGAACGCTTTTCTACACCGCTATGCAGTTGTTACAGTTGTTCCTGTTCCATGTGCTTTTAGTACTTTGATTTATGTTTCCCATCTGATCACCAAAAGTAGTTCAGCAATTAGTACTTTGATTTGTGTTTCCCATCTGATCACCAAAAGTAGTTCAGCAATTAGCATAATATTATATATAGTTTACATTACCTGCCTCTTTGAACTTATGCAGAATGTAATATATCATATACAGTAAATCTTGCTCATGCGACCATGTGTATTAAGCGACCTTTTTCTTAAGCGACCACTTCAAAATCCCCCGGAGCGTTTTTGCACTATGATTTTAATGTATTAAGCGACCTTCGCTCAACGCGACCGCCAATATGTCGACAAAATCCGCCAAATCTTTTCATTAAGCGACTGTTTAACACGTCAAACCGTCAATTCCCATAGATTGTTAATTGCAAACACAGACATAATTAACATGTGAAGAACGTGTGAAAAACATGACCGTAATCACTCGTGTATTCATAGAGCATTTGGGGGTAGGACGCAGGTAGAATATGTGTTGTATCAGTGGAAATCCTTGGGAAAATTATTTTTATGAGTATTAAAAATAGTTTTTAGCAAAATAAATGACGAAAGACATCAACAAAAAAAACCGCGCCATTTTGTTTACAGTAACTAGTATTACGAAAACTTGATATTCATACTTCTCAATTTACGGCATGATCAGCAATATTTGTTGTTGATTTCCAGACTCACGTCCACTACAGACGTCTTCGACAACAAAATCCATGAAAAGTTAGGAATCGTACTGGGTTATTAGACTACCGCTATGAAAACAATTTATTTCCCTTGTTTCGCATTTGACAAATTTCATCTCCATTAAAAAACATACTCCGGTTCGTACCGAACAACAATAAAACCAGTCCACTGTTTACATGTAATATTATTTCGCGCAATAATATACGAAAGCTGACAGATTAATTAAAGCTCATCAACTACTTTTAATTTCTCAACACTCGTTGATTATAATTTATGTCAACGCTAATTTTTCACACGTGTGAATAACATTGTTATTGACAAGAAGTTTTGAGTAAACTAAAGAGGCGACATCGCATATCACCGGGTTGAGCATCGTCGCCGCAATCCTCAGCGAATTATTGCCCTTCAGTGGTGACGGTCACAGTCGATCATCGCCGCTCTGAACGCGCCGGCCAAAATACAAATCGCCGCGTTGAAGCGATCTACCTGTGGCTTAGCGCTATTTAAATTCCGCGGCGATTTCGGACAAATCACCCGAACCGTACTGTATATATAATTTTGAAAAGTCAACAAACATTCATACTGATGTAAAGTAAATTTGTGTCATAAACTTTATTTTGAGAGTAACAGGGGTATACTTCGACCCTTAAAAGGGCATTTTGGTTATCAGATTCTTTACTTATACCTGTTTTTTTTTCAGGTTCAGAAATACTGTCGTGATGTGGCCAGGAGCAACCCATGAACTCCTACATTCTGACAAATTCAAATATATCTAACGGACAGATTTTTTGTGATCAGTCTTCGTCCCGCATCGTGCGTCGTCAAACTTTACCATGTGAACACACTAGGGGCCAAATTTTTAGCTCAATTTTTGCAAAACTGGGTCAGAATGTTAATATCGACAAAATCTCGGACAAGTTCAATATTAGGCATGAAGATCATCTTGTGAAATACGGTTAACAGTGATCAGTTACCTAAACTATGCTATCCTCTTATTGTGAAGTTAAATATAAGCTGTCATATCATGTTAACAATTGTTACATTAGAACTGCTGTACTTGTAAAAACCAGCATGATTAAAATGTTACTTATTAGTTTTTTTTTAAGCTATTGCAATGAAACTTGAAATATGTTATCACCATCAAGTGTAGATGTGCAAGACGCAGCGATTCACTCATTGCAGAGTGATGTCCCCTTGAACATAGCCGTATAGTGTACTATTGCAGTATTAGTGTCAAAGTGGCGGCCGGGGTATTAGATACCTCTGTGACAGCTCTAGTTTGCATTGTCTCTATCTTGCTTTTAGTTTGTATAGTCTAAATTTCACATGGACTTTTACTGTCTGTTTTTACATTTTAAAATCAAAACTTCATGCTCATATTCTTATGCATTTATTTGTTGTATTTTTACTAATAATATTATATTAAGTCTGAATTTTGCATTTGTTTTGATATTAATGCCGTTATGCATGTTGAGTATGAAACTGCTTACCTTGTGTTGTGTAATCTTTCATTAAATATTTGTTATATAAATTAACAATCTTTTTATTCACCTGATTTATTTCCTGCTCTGGTTTGTTCAGTTTTAGTTATAACATGTACAGTACAACCTCTGAAGAGCAACATCCAGTGGGAGCTGCAAATATTGGCCATTGTTGCTCTACAGAGGTTAAATTTATAGTAAATATCAGCTGAGGGACATTTTGAAGGTGTTGTTATAGAGAGGTTGTTGCTGTACAGAGGTTAAATTTATAGTAAATATCAGCTGAGGGACATTTTGATAGTGTTGTCATAGAGAGGTTGTTGCTGTAGGTGTTGTTATAGAGAGGTTGTTGCTGTACAGAGGTTAAATTTATAGTAAATATCAGCTGAGGGACATTTTGATAGTGTTGTCATAGAGAGGTTGTTGCTGTAGGTGTTGTTATAGAGAGGTTGTTGCTGTACAGAGGTTAAATTTATAGTAAATATCAGCTGAGGGACATTTTGAAGGTGTTGTTATAGAGAGGTTGTTGCTGTACAGAGGTTAAATTTATAGTAAATATCAGCTGAGGGACATTTTGATAGTGTTGTCATAGAGAGGTTGTTGCTGTAGGTGTTGTTATAGAGAGGTTGTTGCTGTACAGAGGTTAAATTTATAGTAAATATCAGCTGAGGGACATTTTGATAGTGTTGTCATAGAGAGGTTGTTGCTGTAGGTGTTGTTATAGAGAGGTTGTTGCTGTACAGAGGTTAAATTTATAGTAAATATCAGCTGAGGGACATTTTGAAGGTGTTGTTATAGAGAGGTTGTTGCTGTACAGAGGTTAAATTTATAGTAAATATCAGTTGAGGGACATTTTGATAGTGTTGTCATAGAGAGGTTGTTGCTGTAGGTGTTGTTATAGAGAGGTTGTTGCTGTACAGAGGTTAAATTTATAGTAAATATCAGCTAAAGGAAATTTTGAAGGTGTTGTTATAGAGAGGTTGTTGCTGTACAGAGGTTAAATTTATAGTAAATATCAGCTGAGGGACATTTTGAAGGTGTTGTTATAGAGAGGTTGTTGCTGTACAGAGGTTAAATTTATAGTAAATATCAGCTGAGGGACATTTTGAAGGTGTTGTTATAGAGAGGTTGTTGCTGTACAGAGGTTAAATTGATAGTAAATATCAGCTGAGGGACATTTTAGAAAGTGTTGTTATAGAGAGGTTGTTGCTGTACACAGTTAAACTTATAGTAGATATCAGCTGAGGGACATTTTGATAGTGTTGTCATAGAGAGGTTGTTGCTGTAGGTGTTGTTATAGAGAGGTTGTTGCTGTACAGAGGTTAAATTTATAGTAAATATCAGCTGAGGGACATTTTGAAGGTGTTGTTATAGAGAGGTTGTTGCTGTACAGAGGTTAAATTTATAGTAAATATCAGCTAAAGGAAATTTTGAAGGTGTTGTTATAGAGAGGTTGTTGCTGTACAGAGGTTAAATTTATAGTAAATATCAGTTGAGGGACATTTTGATAGTGTTGTCATAGAGAGGTTGTTGCTGTAGGTGTTGTTATAGAGAGGTTGTTGCTGTACAGAGGTTAAATTTATAGTAAATATCAGCTAAAGGAAATTTTGAAGGTGTTGTTATAGAGAGGTTGTTGCTGTACAGAGGTTAAATTTATAGTAAATATCAGCTGAGGGACATTTTGAAGGTGTTGTTATAGAGAGGTTGTTGCTGTACAGAGGTTAAATTTATAGTAAATATCAGCTGAGGGACATTTTGATAGTGTTGTCATAGAGAGGTTGTTGCTGTAGGTGTTGTTATAGAGAGGTTGTTGCTGTACAGAGGTTAAATTTATAGTAAATATCAGCTGAGGGACATTTTGATAGTGTTGTCATAGAGAGGTTGTTGCTGTAGGTGTTGTTATAGAGAGGTTGTTGCTGTACAGAGGTTAAATTTATAGTAAATATCAGCTGAGGGACATTTTGATAGTGTTGTCATAGAGAGGTTGTTGCTGTAGGTGTTGTTATAGAGAGGTTGTTGCTGTACAGAGGTTAAATTTATAGTAAATATCAGCTGAGGGACATTTTGAAGGTGTTGTTATAGAGAGGTTGTTGCTGTACAGAGGTTAAATTTATAGTAAATATCAGTTGAGGGACATTTTGATAGTGTTGTCATAGAGAGGTTGTTGCTGTAGGTGTTGTTATAGAGAGGTTGTTGCTGTACAGAGGTTAAATTTATAGTAAATATCAGCTAAAGGAAATTTTGAAGGTGTTGTTATAGAGAGGTTGTTGCTGTACAGAGGTTAAATTTATAGTAAATATCAGCTGAGGGACATTTTGAAGGTGTTGTTATAGAGAGGTTGTTGCTGTACAGAGGTTAAATTGATAGTAAATATCAGCTGAGGGACATTTTAGAAAGTGTTGTTATAGAGAGGTTGTTGCTGTACACAGGTTAAACTTATAGTAGATATCAGCTGAGGGACATTTTGATAGTGTTGTCATAGAGAGGTTGTTGCTGTAGGTGTTGTTATAGAGAGGTTGTTGCTGTACAGAGGTTAAATTTATAGTAAATATCAGCTAAAGGAAATTTTGAAGGTGTTGTTATAGAGAGGTTGTTGCTGTACAGAGGTTAAATTTATAGTAAATATCAGCTGAGGGACATTTTGAAGGTGTTGTTATAGAGAGGTTGTTGCTGTACAGAGGTTAAATTAATAGTAAATATCAGCTGAGGGACATTTTAGAAATTCTTGTTATAGAGAGGTTGTTGCTGTACAGAGGTTAAATTTATAGTAAATATCAGCTGAGGGACATTTTAGAAAGTGTTGATATAGGGAGGTTGTTGCTGTACACAGGTTAAACTTATAGTAGATATCAGCTGAGGGACATTTTAGAAATTGTTGTTATAGAGAGGTTGTTGCTGTACAGAGGTTAAATTTATGGTAAATATCAGCTGAGGGACATTTTGAAGGTGTTGTTATGAGAGGTTGTTGCTCCTCCTTGAATAAAATTTGCTATAAATATAGTTAATCTTGACAGATTTGTAGCTTTGTAACTTGTTTACTACCTGGCATTATAATGCAGTGGCATTTCCAAAAAATAAGTGAGCCAGTATCTGTATCACTTCCCGGCTTGAGGATTTTATTAAACTGTCAAAGTTGAATAATTACACGGTCGCTGAATGCGTTTTAATTTTCATATTTCATAAATAAATATACATTTCTGAGTGGACTGCCCATTCTTTTTCTACTGTTCTTACTATTCTACCACATGACTATTGCAGAACAGAAACTTTATTGACTTACATCGTTCACATAAATAACATATATATACACATCACATACAAATATGGTCAGAAATAGACACAAATCAAGATCTAGAATATGTCCTTGGTTTCTGGTCCCCCTCCATGTTTTTGAATGTACATGTACTATTTTCTGCTATCGAAAATCATAAATGCATGTACAGTACAATTAATTTACCAAAGATTGAGAGCAATCTTGAAACAAAATTCTAGTTTTAGGTTTACAAATAATCACAAACATGGAGTATTAACTGCCTGAAGCAGGGGTATCATTGGATCCCATCCAACTCATTGTTGCCAGATTTTAAACATATTAACAAATTATCTATAAATTTACAGTAACAAACATGTTTGCATGACTTAATTCAATATCAGCACATAATCAAAATTTGGCATAAGTATTTTGAACTTGTAACAGTCAAGGCTATGAACACTGGCCATCCTTGGGAAAATACTGAATTTGGCCTATATTAACAGATGGCCCTTATTCAGGAGTTGTTTTGTTCTAAATAATCAATGAAGGTTTAAGAAAGAATGGCCTTTATTCACAAGGTGACCTTTATTCGGAGGTTTGACAGTATCTATATAACATTTACACAATTGACTCTATTGACTGCATTTAATAAGAGGCGATAATTAACATGAAGAACCTAGAATATTGATCAATTCACATACAGCAATATATTTACAAACAATTTAGAAATTACACCGATACTGACAGACTGATGAACGGACACAAAATAAGTCATAATTGACCTGTGTGACCTTGAAGCAAGCCTTCCGAAACATGCACTCTACACATTGCCTCAAAGGCTTGAACATTTGAGTCAAGTTTCTTCAAAATCATGAATTTGCATTTACATAAAATAAGTAAGCTTCTTAGAAAAATTTATAACACATTGTAATTGTAGGCAGAGTCAAATACAAGCGGGCAGTCCATCTTACCAACGTTCCTTGGTATGTAGTACCAGGTTCCATGGTTATAAAATTGTTTCATCATATTCGCTTAGCTTGTCTTTTTATATTTCTAAATTAATTATCATCAGACAATTACTCTTAATTACATGTAGTTATATGAATCTTACATCATCAACCTGAATATGCATTTATAAATCAACCAGCACCTTATATTCAACAGTATTACGTTGAGAATGGATTTGATGCTCAAGAGATCGATTGTAAGTTGTATAACATCTGGGCCGGTGCTAGACACCACACTTGCAAGGTAATCGGTCATTGTTCATATTTTGAATTTTATGCGACATATCACTGCGCTCTGCTTCGCGTCGCTTGTGATATATCATATAAAATTCAAAATATGAACGATAACTATAATACTTAATTATTCAATACTGAAGCCAGAATGCACCATTTCACTTCTTCAAATTACTTGTTTTCATTACTCATTTTAGACATTGATTAATATAGAAACAGTGCCTGCAAATGAAATGATTTTCAATTGGAAAACTCCTATATTTTGCCTCAAAACTATCAAAAACTCCTAGATTTGTAATAAGAATATTCCTATATTTTTCCTACATTTAGAAGAAGACTTGGTTGACAGCCTATACTAGTATAAAATGTACGCAAATTTTAGTTTCAATTGCACATACATGTTACAAATAAAAAACCCAAATACTTTTAAGTTGGTATGGCAATGTCACGAACATCCTACAGATGGAATGCATGGGTATCTTTTCTATGAGTTACAAAATTCTGCAGGTCCTGTAATGGGAATAATCCAAATAAACTTCTGCATATATACACAAACTTCCATCTATATAGAAACAATTTTGTCAGGAAAGCCACTTCTTTGAGAAAACCATTTTGCGTTATCTTCATGTGCAGTCCAGTCTGGGCCGCCAACATATCACTGAGCCCAAACTGATAAGCTACAACACCAAAAACACACATTTGTCAAAAATCTTCTCTCCAGGCTGATTAACTGCACCATCGTGAGTAGTCCAACCATTTCCAATTATATTGACTGAAAGTGAAGACAACTGACATTAATTAGAATTATTTTACAAATATCATCAAAAGAAGTATTTTAGGCTGGTAATTGAAAAGTTAATCCCATAATATAAATCTTGATACCAAACATCATCATCATCAACCAGTTTTGATTCTACAGGCCATGGATTAATCTTCATGACAAGGGTGTGGCCTGTCTGTCTGTCGAGAGCAAAGTCTTCTTCTCCATGCCTGGCGATTCAGTGGGTTGGTAGAGTCCATGTTCAGGGTTGCATGATCACGCTTCATGACTTCGTCCCAAGAAAACTGGTCTGCCATGACCCCACTGTGCTGCAATGTTCATGTATCTGATCTGCGAGATCCTGCTTGTACTGCGCTCAACGTGTCCTAGCCATCTCAGCCTGCCCAGTTGGAGAACTTCTGCAATATCTTTTATTTTGAGCCTGGATAGAAGGGTCTCAAAGTGTATGTTATCTTCAGGCTTGACCAGACAGGTCCATTTTATCATGGCTCTGTCATTACATTGAAGGCGCTTGATGGTACTCGCTGATGCTGCCCATGTTTCAGAGCCATAAAGCATGACACTCCTCACACAGCTGGAGTAGACTTGACCTCTAGTTGCAGTAGGGAGTTGCCTGTTTGTGAGGATAGGGAGGAGTTCTCTGAACTTTTTCCAGGCTGACTTGCTCCAACCTCAACCTCGCTTACTGGCCTACCGTCTATTAGTCTTGCTATGCCCATACATCGTGGGCATGAGTATTTTGGGTCTGGTTTGAGTGGGCCTTCAATTCCACTACACTTCTTGTGTACCCAGCAAGAGCAGTTTGTACAGAAGATAGATATTTTCACATAATTATGCAATTATTTCGAACAAAGTCAACAGACTTTTATCAACAGGTTCAAGGATGTATAACAGTCTTATAAAAACCAGACTTTTCGTCTTGTTGCAGAGGTTGCAGAGATACTGTCTGGAGAAATTGTGGCTACAGACGTACAGACCAACCGACTGACAGTCAAGCGTGAATCCAATATAGGTCCCATGTTTTTCATATTAAATTTTGGGAATATAAATAAATTGTGTTGTTATAAATTTATTTATAAGAAAGAGGTTGTTGCTCTAGAGAGGCATAAAAAGTCAAAAAATGCAAATGGATATCAGTCATACTGCGCATTCTTCAATAAAGATTCATTTGTTTTTTGTTGACTTTTTATCTTTTAAGTGATATTAACACATTCCTCTCTAAATCCTAACACAGAAAACTTCATAGTTTACTTACCATCACATTCAGAAGCTTTATTCTTCAAACATTTGATTCTTTTCTTGATAGCCTTGGTGAGATAATCACCAAATTTATTGTTTTCTCCGAGTGAAGCCAAAAATTGTAAAAACAATAGGTAAATATCACAGAGAATAAGAAAACATTGAATGGCTTTTTGAAAAAAATGGACTTTTTTCCATTACTGCCACACATCTGTGACAAGGCGGCATGTGGGGGTATTTTTAGTCACTCTGTGGCAGTTCTAGTTTTGAATAGACTTCGTGGGAGATTGCATCATTCGAACCAGGTCGTATAGCAACAGAATATTACAACAGAATTTCAGTCAAATATAAGCGGGCAGCCCATCTTGCCATCGTTCCTTGGTAGTAGTACCAGGGTCCATGGTTATAATAATTACTCATAAATACATGTAGATACATGAATCTTACATTATCATAATCAACCTGAATGTGCATTTTATAAATCAACCAGCACCTTATATGTATTCAACAATAATACGTTGAGAATGAAATGGATGTGATGCTCAGAAGTCGATTGTAAGTTGTATAACGTCTGGGCCGGTGCTAGACACCACACTTGCAAGGTTTTCCGATCTAAGCCGGACTCGAACTGAAACATGTGCAAGAATCCAAGAAGTTTGGCAAGAAACAGAACGGTCGAAAACTGTAAATAACGGTTCAGAGACCTACTGGTCCAAATTGAAAGAATGGTCAGACTGTACGAAACATTGAAATCATGCATTTCTTGGTATTGATTGTTTATATAATAACTTAGACAATACCAGTTCCTCAGAATAAACAACCATAGATCTAGAATTCGTCGAAAGCTAAGTGAAAATCCATTGTTACCGGTAAATATTGGCTCTTATTAACGCATATAAAGCACACTGAATGCCCCCGCTTTCTTTTTAATTTCCCTCTGAATGTACTTTGTGGGCGGTGTCAAATTACATCTATTGTGATGATTGACAGTTTTCGTCGAGACAAAACATGCATACGTGACAGAAATTAGGACAAACTGTAAATCAGTTATCGTTCATATTATGAATTTTATGCGACATATCACTGCGCTCCACTTCGCGTCGCTTGTGATATATCCCATAAAATTCAAAATATGAACGATAACTAATACATGTATCATGATACGTTTTGCAATGCGGACTATTTGATATGCACTTTTGAAGTCTATGTATTGTGATACCAATCATACATAGTTTCATCTTTGATGTGACTTTATGATGACTTCATTACTTTATAGTGATTTTTTTTCGCTATATTTACTGCCAAATTTTCCCCTAGTAAAATTTCCTTCATTTTTCCCCTAAAATGGCCAGAATTTTCCCCTAACAAGAAATGTTTTCCACATGATCATGTAAAAAGAAAAAAAATACATTAGTTTTATCACCATAATTGTGACCAACCACAGTGTAGTAATATTAGAAATTATTCACAGTTCACTAGTTACTGGTAATTTGTCATACCGATACGCTCCCGCCATAACTTGTTTTGAGCATGATAATCCCGTAAAAATTGTGTTCACTATATAAGGAACAATTGTGAAGTTTATTTCACTCGAGGTTTAGAATTTGGAGAGCTACTATCCAGTAATCATTATTCCACCCACGCACCTATCTTTACATAATTTATCACAGCGTTCAATTTACTTTTATCATGTTAGTATTTTTCAGATGTACCGGCATTTTGATACCACAGTCTATTAAGAACTTACAACAACGGAGCTATATATGTACAGCAACATCCATTTCAACATAACTACAAGAACTTGTCGATTTAATTGTAATGCTACCAAATACTAAAGCCTATTTTCCTATTTGTTGTTTGTTGTTTTTTTGTATTGTAACTTGTGATTAATGAATAATTGATTTACTCCCGATACTAAGGGAGTAATAACAATTTTAATTATTTTGATGACAAGTACAAATACCAATATCATTAGGAATTTAGCTCCGTACACATACCGGTATTTTGCCCTTAACTTGAGGAAGCAAAACAGGGAATGGGTCATACAATGTAATATGAAAATAATAATGAAAACCACATGCATTTTTATGAAAAGCTCTCCACACAGTTTTTCTGACCAAGCCAAAATCAGGATTTTTTTGTATAGTATGTAGCCCCATATGCAGCATGTGGTATTTCAGTCAGATGACTGCTTATCTCAATGATAAAGTTTTATATTTTTAGATAATGGCAGAACAGCAACACATAAAGTGATTACTAGCTGGTGACCTGCAAAATGTTTTTATGGCCAATAACTTTTTGTCCGTAGCCCTGTATAGTCCGTAGCCCCCCTCAATGTCTATGTACACTATCTTATACAATGCAACTGAAACATACATACATTAAAGCAAGCCTTTCAGCATAGGTCCCTAACCCCATGCAAAGGCCCCCGCTTACAACATATCTATGCCTTTATCGTAGCATATGCGCAACCTTCATTATTATAAGACTGAATTTTTTCTATAACTGTAGCACTGGAGTTCGAGTATACTTCTTAGATGCATTAGAAGTCCATCAGCCCATCATTTGAATTTTACTATCCGCTATCCCCGTAGAAGCAGCAGTTGTGGCAGCACCAATCCTAAAACTATGGCATGTTTAAATAACCCACCAAAGTGATAGACAGTTGTAAATGCCTTGAAAAGAAAGCTCTGCTAACTGGCATGCCATCACAAAAAGCAAATGTTCACTTTTGTGCATATTAAAGCCCCATTAGCATTTTGGATGTTAAAATTAAAGTAGCTCTTATTGTACCTAGAAAGATATCTTATCAGTGAAATTGACTTTTACTTGCAATAAAAACATTCGGAAATTTTTTAGAGCAAATAAAATATATTTCTTACATTTTACTATCATTACATCTATTGTTCTGTATTACTAAATTTAAAAAGCTAATGGGGCTTTAACATATTCCAACAGACTGTGGGCTGGACATTGATCACTATTGTGGTTACAACAACCAACAAATAATGTCTTACAGGTAAGTTGTGACTGTACTCTTTTGAATCAAAGCACTGAATGTGCTGAAGTGACGATTGTCATTGGAAGTTACAATAACGGTTAAGTCACCTTGAAAATGTGAAGCACCCTTTAAGACAAGAGTTATCACCATTACTTCAATGACAGACTGAAAAGCAAACAGTGCTCTGCTGTTCAATTTTGACGGTACTATCCATACTTCATACAGTCATGTATTTACTGTTTATATACTGACCAAACAGTGATTTACCTTTCAATTTAGACATAACCACTTTTTACTTTATAATTATTAGGTGCACACTGAACATGTTATCTTTCTAAGATTTTGTAAATACAAACATTCTGACCCAGTTTTCAGAAAATCTAACTAAAATATGACCTCTAGTGTTCACAACACAAAAGTTGAAGCCACACTTTGCATGAGTATCAAAGGACATGGACCAAACACAAGGTCCTCATGTAATCGGTATAACCTAATATTTGGTCGTTCGTTGATCTTTGTGCGGTGTGTGGCATCATCTTTTGTTTTGAGAACACACTAGAAGCCAAATTTTTAGTCACATCAAAAAGTACCTTTTTAAAGAAAAAAATATGTATATATTTCTGTTTCCTAACTTTGTTTAAAACAATTACAGTAAACAAAAAATAAAAGTGTACAATACTTTGTTTTTAAGAATAAGAACAGTAAAATGACAACTTGTGTTTAAAAACAATGTACATATACACCAATGTACAGTAGTGAGGTAAAATCAAATTATTTCAGTTCATTATCATGTTGATCATTTATCGATCAGTCCAAAATCAGCTGAAATCTGTGATTAAGATCTGTATTTATATAATCAGAAGCCAGGGCTGTGACTGCTCCAAGAGCCTGAAATACCCTAACCCCACCCCTTCATGCTAGCAAAATCATCATCATTGAGTAGGCCAGTCTGAATCTGAACCCTTTTGTTTCAAAGATTTTAAGACAAAAAAGAGGAAATCAGCTGAAAGGAGGAAGAATGACTCCCCTGGAATCATCAATTTTTAAACATTTGCGTCCTCGATACCTCGATTCAAAACAAAATCTATTTAGACAAAAAATATAGTCTGTTATCTAGCAAATTATTTTCATATCTTGCAAAAAACAATAAGTATAGATTTTGCAAAATATCTCAACAATATAAAAACACATAGAATTTGATCAAAACTAACAATGAAGGTGTTAATAATTAATATCGTTAAACAAGATAAAACATAACAAATTTTCTACTCCAAGAGCCCATAACTCTTGAAGTTGGGGTCCGATTTCATCAATACCTTAGCTTGTCCAAGTCCTTAAGGTCATACTCATTCATTGTAAATATGATAAGGATCAGTGAATAAATGAAGGAACTAGAGTGTAAACAAGCTAAAATATAGCCAATTTTCAAAGTCAAGGGCCCATAACTCTTGCAGTTCTGGTCCGATTTCACCAATATTCAAACTTTTCCAAGATATTTTGGTTGTATACATTAACTGAAAATATGATTAGGATTGGTGAATAAATGAAGGCAATGAGTGTAAACAAACTAAAATGTAGCAAATTCAAGGGCCCATAACTCTTAATCCTAGTCCGATTTTGCCCAAATTTGAACTTAGCCAAGACATTGCGGCTATATACATTGTGACCAAGTGTGATTGAGATTAATTAAGAGCAGTGGATGCTAGAGTATAATCAAACTAATTATGGACGGACGCTGTACGACAAACGCCTGACAATCATCGATCCTAAATTGAATCAGGTGAGCTAAAAACCAAACATAATTTATTTCATTTGGCTTGTGATCATCTTCCTGAAAAATTTAATAATGGTAACAGAAAAAATTCTCCTATCATGTGCAAATTCATTTTTTTTAACTTCATATAGATGCAACGTCATTAAGGATATTTGAGTTATTAAACACACCTTACCATTACATTGCATGTAATGCAATCAATATACAGACATATTTATAGTAGAGATGCATACTGGCCACAAACTGAGGCTACAAGGTGAATGAAAGCAAAAATATTGAAAAGCTGGATTTAAGTCATTTAGCTACTAGCATCTGTTTAAGATGATACTTGAATATGATCTTCAAATGTGACCTTGATATCTGTGTCAAGCCCTTAACTCTCATACTATGAAATACAAGCAATACCGGTAATTAAATGTAAGAAAACATAGAAGCATAGACAAGATCTGTTTAACTGGCTCTTTATACCTTTGCAGTCAAGGAATAAGTCATAGGGGATCCATGTATGAATATGCATGTCAAGTCAGTGAACAAAAGCCAACCTTAATTTTTTTTCATAGGAGGTCACTATAACCCAAGATTGACTGTACTTAGTTTCATTAGGCCTAAATTAAAAATGTTTGTTTGCCCTTTACTGACCCTGGATTTTAGAAGAGGGTTAAATGATGTTAATATAACAATTAATGTAGAGGACAAAATATGCACACCAATAAAGGACTTCATAATGCAAAATAACAAGTAAAATACATAATGCTTTTTCAAGTTAAGTTTTTTTATGCTATACACAATCATGTGAAAATGAATACTTTCAACAAAATATTCATAGCTGATTTAAAATAGCTGTGAATTATTTTAAAAATTTGAACAACCAAGTAAAAATGATATCAACCCTTGCAACGTGCTTATAGAAATGTTACACTATTCAGTACAGTATCAGAAATCTGTAGAAATGCCTAATGACAATATCTGAAATTATAATGAGAAAGCTACCTAAATGACTGTTGAAACAAATAATTGGATGATATTATTCAATAATAGAATGACATGCAAATAAACAAGATTTTTGCTTGAGAACTTTTAAACTTTCTAAATGTTAAAAATAACATTTGACATTTTACACATTTTTCCAAATGCAATCAATGCAGGATATTCATGATTAGAATATTTCTGAAAGCTGCATGACCCAAGTATCTAATAAAAGGATATTAGAAAGTAAAATCAACACAACAATCTCAGCAGATTTTGAGGAGACATTCAAATGTGTAAAAAATTGATGTTTGTTTTTACGCCATTTTCAATATTAATTCAGTCATATTGTGGCAGGTAGTTATCCTAGCCAGCTTTACTGGACTTCATTTAGGCCTTAACCAGTATTAACAACATTCTACCTGTAGGCTTCTGCAAAGCTACCCCACATAATTTGGAGGTGGAGGACAAACGCTCTAACCACTGAGCTAGCCAGGCGGCCATAGAAAACTGAACATTGTTTAATTGCACTGTCCAGCCAATATCCACCAGACAGCTCAGAGAGGAACCTCCGGAGTAACGGGCTCAAATCCCACAATTTAAGATTGGACGGCTCAGTCTGACATTGACTCCTCATGCTTCTAATGTTTTTGACGCTCGAGGACATCAGTCTCAATACTAAAAACAAAGTTTATATTCCCCAGACATACCCATAAAATGTCTAATTTATAATTTTGACCCTGTCCTCATTTCGACGCTCGTTACGCTCGAATGATTCAATATATAGATTACATATTGCACTCATGATATGCAGATATCTTTGAAAATAACCAAAAATCATATTTTATGTATGTAATCCAAAATTGACGATAATGCCATACAGAATAAAAAGTGATCCTTATCAAATTTTGAGTAGTATAATTAATATATATTAAATGCGCTATCACAACGGGGTCGTAAATCTTAATATTTACCCCCAAAAATAAACATACATAGAATGCATATCATTTAAACAACACATCTAACTACACATCTCAATCATAACATAATAATTATATATTATGTAAATCATGGAACCTTGTTTTTTATACAAAAAAAAATGGAAATAATAATCACAACTATCTTCCATTTTAGTTCACTAGAGCGGTCAAGTTTTGCAATTTTGTCACATAATTTATATACGCATATGTACACAAAATTAAGCACGCTAAAATGATAATGTAATGTGTTTATTGTTATCTGAAAAGAATGGCAATGTGATTAGGGTTACTGACAGACAATGTATTTTTAATTTCAACAAATCGTTTTAGATCATAGTGTACAGTAAGTAAAATAGATGTAAGTACACGATAGATATCAAAACATGACATGTGTTTGAAGCGACATTCTTGACAGCGAATGAGCGCATTATAAGGTAATGCTATCATTTAAAGCTTTAATAAAATAAAAACGGCTTGATAGATTTTCTTAGAATTTATGAGAATAACAGGTGACACATCAAACTTTATTCTAGACAAAAATAAAAAAATTCCCTTGGGCAGATTTTTAATAAAAATAATTTAAGCTTGAAAGTGAAAAGAAAAACCAACTAAACTTTACATTCAAAATCGTTTTACTTACACTTATAATTAAATCATGATCATCAAATTTATACCTACGCGTAAGTAATTTTATTCTCCGCTATTAAAATTTTATTTCATTAAATATCTACATAAATTGATAGATCGATAAATATTTTCAGAGAGGCACTATAAATACCGTAAAAATGACCGTTTTGACGTCGAAAACGACGTAATTTCAATCTTTTGGTTCCACCTTAAAAAAACCAAAACATCAAACAATTTCGAATCAAAGAAGTTCATACATGTATGTAGTTTATGTAACCAATCATTGTATGTTACCATATTTGATATCATCAGAAATTATATCGTCATAAAATCTTTTTTTTTTGTTTCATTGATTTTTTTGTACTTCACTATTGTTGATTAATATTACAAAACACATACGTAATGAATGAATCTTAAAGTCTACTGGAAAAAAATAATGTTATACATGTGACTAGACAAAAGTAAGTTATTGCATACAGTAAAACCTGCCTTAAGCGACCACTCAAGGGAGAATGAAAATGTGATCTCTGAAGACAGGTGGTTGTTAAACAAAGGATTGGAGTTACATACTGGGATATAAAAAAAATTGCAGAATTTTGAACATTTAATTATGAAGTTAAAAGATTCATAAAAATGATTCATAAAACATGATTTTTAAAATGTTAAGATATAGTTCAGGTAAAATAACCACTGTTTAGAAGAACGGATGGCTACTTTAAACTATTTTAAAAATTTGAGATTTTAGTCTGTTTTTGATCAATTGAAATGGAAATTAACTGTTCTTCAATGTCAGCTAGATGTTGAATTATAATAGAGTTTCCTTCTGATAATGCCAAAGATCTGAGTTTGGTCAACCAGTCATTAGCATTAGCACAAGTTACAACAGGATGTCCACAAATCATCATCATCTTTCCTACGCCCAGTTCATCAGCTAATTTTCGACATGAAACTCCTTTATCTAACTTGTTTATCACATCCATCCGATCTTCTAAAGTTAAAATTTGCCGTTTTGCCGACATTTTCTTTGTTCGTGTGACACAAACTATCATACACTACAGACAACTAAACACGACAGGTAAAGTGAGAACGTTCTGGTTAACTGACAGGTGGTCGCCTAACAAAGTTATATTAACGTTTAAAACTCTAGAGAGGAATTTTGAGCGGTCGCACAAGACAGGAGGTCGCTTGTAAAAGGTGGTCGGAAGGACAGGTTTTACTGTATCAGTATTAATTATATAAGAAAAATTATCTGACTGATTCTCGGTTTTCGTAAAGATAGTACAGGACATTTTGTCAAACCTTCGTGTTCAACCCAACAGAGCAAGGTCCATCTACACTCGAACTGTTTGTTCATTGATATACGATACTCACCATGCTGTCTTCACGACAGACGATAATTGTTACAGTGTCATCTTAGCGAAGTACACTGTGTCTGACTTTCGCCAGAACATTTGATCATTTTCAAAACATTCGGTGGTGAATGTTTTACCTCCTTTGGGAACATGACTGGGGCCAATGACCTTGTTTCTTCTACCCTTTCCCATCCGAACATGGTTGGATGTACATCTAGAGACTCTGCAGCCAATGCATTTTTCCAAATGCATATTTGAAAATGTGCTCTTCACATTTTATTGGAATGATTTTGCTGTTGGTGGTAACGTACACAACCTACGTACAGCCGATGGTGACTTCCTTACCTTTGCAACCCAAACAAGTTGCAGAGTATATGATATACTGCCGGTGTCTACATAACCACTACAACAGACAGGAACACACATTGTGCACTGTCGAAGTGCCGTATTGAAGTCAGCAGAAATATCTATTGATGGCAGGGGGGCATTTCTTGATCTCATCACTTTCAGAACCGTCCCTTTACCTTATCCAAAGTAGCCGACGGTTGCATCACAATCCGACAATGCATGAACAGCTAAAATAATAGGTAAAATGTTCTCAATGACCTTGACCGTTCAGTGATCTCGATAAGTATACCATAAGTATGTGTTCACCTTGACCTTGATACACACAATGGTACAACAGCAACAGGAAAGCATTGGTGTAGTCCGATATAACCGAAATGTCTTTTTCGGGTTATTTAGCAACGTAAACCATCTGTTGAGCAAGGATATCGTCAGCCTCTTCATGCGATGTTCTCAAAGCACGTCAATTGATTTCATCATATTCCATTCTCGCCAGTCACAACAAGTTTTCTTTAAGGACTTACATTCTCATGGAAGGCTAGGTTTGTTGTTAAGTCATCCACAATTGGAGATATCCGCTGTCTTTTTTACTTAAAATATATTCTTCTCTGGTGCAATACTGGCCTCAGCAGTTCCTCAGCAACAAGTCTAAGCACGTGTACATTCTGGTGGAACTTTTTTCTGAAAGCCTCCAAATGTTGATTCTAAGACCTCAAATAACCCACTGCCACCCTTGAGTGTACCAACTGCACCAACAAAGCTCATTAGGCTGTGCGTACGCCCTAAACAAGGAATGGAACTTCAGAACTCCTAAAGCTGTGACAATAACACATTCACGGCCACACGGTACAATTGCAAATATCCAGCCATTACAGTGCATTCTTGTCAACAGAACTTTTTTCATTACTGTTTTTATAGTATCTGGGTCCGCTGGTGTCAAGTCAATCAAGGGCAAGTATACGACCTTCGTTTTGCTTTTCGATGAATGTCCCTGTTGACCACTGAGATTTGTGTTGTAACCGTTGAATTTAGGGTACTCGTCACGTCCAGCTACATTGCACATGAATGTTGTGTCTGAGTGCCAATTTAACAAAGCTCTTCTGCAAGTACTTTTTTAAGGGCAATACTGATTTTTGCTTCTCGGCTGTGTCATTTGTGGATTCTTAGACCCACTGTAGTATTCAACATTGACATCTTATTAGTTAACGGGATTTGGGGATTTGACAGTTCCTATTTCCCAATATGCTCGTTTGTTCCATCATTAGCGGATGCTTCTTGATCCTTTGGCTAAGTGACTAACATAAATATGGGAGGGAGTCTTGTTTTTGCAATAATCACTTGTAAAAGTTGCCTCCCTTTTTATGTTAGATAAGCCCGGATATTTGTAGACCAAACGTCATTACCTTTTCAAAACGCTCATATCACATATGTCACTTAATTGACCTCAATTACAGTCCTTATAAGTAATTATTTCAAAATATATCTCATCAATTGATAAGTATATGTAGTTTTCTTTGTAAAATCCGCAACTTGGGTAATATTATTTACCAACAAACATACAAAACTATTGAAGAGAAGAAAAGTTCCTTTTATTTTGAAGCTTGGTATACTCACTTATAGTTAAAAGTTGTCATATTGGTTATAATTGGCGGCGGTTACCTTTTTTCAATCCCATGTCCACTAATTATGAAACAACAGTTTATGACTGATTTTCAACTAAGGGAAGTAACTGAAATTTATCTCTGTTATAATAAACTGGCAGGAAGATTATGGGAAATGAAAAGGCCTTTGAGTTTCATTGAAATATATTGAAACAAATCGTTTTTGAACGATTTCGGGTAGGAATGTGTAAAAAAATTATTGTTTTAAGGCACTCTTATTAACCATCCGCCATCTTGGACGCCATTTTGAATATTACATTTTGCCCACCGATGACCAAGTGTCATCATTCGGATTTGTGTATGATATGATATAATCTTCAAGAAAAACTCAAATAACCTACTATCTACCCCAAAGCCAGGTCCAACCCAGGTTCCGCTGGACTATAACTCTTATACATTCATAAAACAAAGATAAATAATTAGTGTTTGTTATATAATTGATTTTATTTTTATTATAACGTCGTGTTTGCATATGAGAGTTAACTCCCTTGTAAGATAGGGACAGTACGGAATTTATTGTTTCCGACCAATACATCATACTTAAATGGATTATTCGAAACCATGGATTATCCGAATGATTTTACAGGGCTCTGAATGACATTCGAATAATTGTGGTTTTACTGTAGTAAAATAACTATAAATAGGGATCGAGCAGTAAGTCGTGATGAAAGGTCAAGGATTGTTCCATTCTTTGAAATATGGGGTAATCATGATGGGTATATATTTGTATTTGCAGTCAAAATCAATTTATGTTTATTAATATGACATTCCTAAGTATGCAAATGATTGTTATAACGAAGCAAATTATTAGAATCTGACAGTGGCTGCCATACAGATACTGCTGACGCAGGAATGATTGATATTACATGAAATTAAATGAAATACATATAAAATTCATTCAAATATTGAAATGAAAATTAACAATAACAAAATGAACTAGAAATGTGACCATAGGACACGGATGTCCCCGCCACAAGTATTTTAATTATTCTCTTACCATTTTAAAATGTACCTCAGTCATTATTGGGTTTCAGATTTTTTAAAATCGGACTTAGGCTTATTTCAATGTAATAACGTCACTAATATTGTTTTCACTATTTATGAATGATATTGAAAATCATCTCCAAGAAAATATAAATGCTGGCATTAATATCGAACAACTATCCATCTATCTTTTATTGTTCGTAGATGATGTGGTTGTATTCTCGGAAACAGAAGCGGGGTTACAGTTACATTTGTCTGTCAAAGCAGTTTATGGTATATGAATATTATAGTAAATGAAATTTGACCATAAACATTAAAAAGAAAACAAAAATAATATTATAAAAAGGGGGTAGAATTAAAAGGAAATATCAATGGAGGTATAACATGATATATATTGTAAAAAGTTTCAACTACCTTGGCATCATTCTGTCAAATGGTCGATCATGTATACAGGCAACATAGATTTTATCAGCCAAATTCCATGCGGAATGCACTGACTGTTCGGTTGTACCAATAAACTCGACCAACGAAAATATTGAGTACACGAGAGGTTCATTGAGGTCCTTAACATAAAACCAACAATAAATTCACTCGCTATTTAATATTTACGCAGACGTTGGTAGACATCTGCTGATTACATGTCAACAAATACGCATTAGCAAATTTTTCTTTAGATATTCCAAGATAAAAGTTCATATTGTGTAGTATTGTT
This sequence comes from Lutraria lutraria, assembly GCA_964023205.1. Lineage (NCBI taxonomy): Eukaryota > Metazoa > Mollusca > Bivalvia > Venerida > Mactridae > Lutraria > Lutraria lutraria. The sequence goes on along the minus strand of OZ026842.1, from coordinate 38,075,516 downwards.
TCTCGAGTTATATGTACAATAACTTTGATAAGTTATACTTATATAATCGTAAGAAAAAATCGTCTGTCCGGACGTATATTAAACCCAGTATATTGATGAAAAAATCGTAAAATATAACCTTTGCGGTAATGCATGTATGTTATACTATGTATACACAAATGTTGCGCGTTTTACCGGTATGACATGCTAATAAAATCGTCAAACAATATCGTTTTTTTTCTTATTTCACATCTTTATTGATATAATTTGACAGAATTTGATACTTGTTCTTTATTAATTATTATTATTTAATTTTGCATCATTGCATCAAATATAGCTGCTGATTATCATGAGAACGCGTTGACATTTGATATGCAATTGCACAAAGTGTAAAATACTTACAAACATTAATTGGGATCACAATTAAACACAAATTATAATTCAGCATTACACCAATCAACCAATCAAATGATCGTTGTTTTAAGCTCTGCCCAATGTTCAAATTATAACCTGTCAGACTAAATTGAGTATAAAACAAGCATGCCGTAATCTACTTTTTTTTGTAAACAAAATTACTATTAGTTGCCATAATATTATGTACATGTAATTGATCATTAATATATCTAAACGGAAAACAGAAAAGAACGTACAAATATCACATTTCATTGGTAAATATATTGATGAATATATACATTATTGCACTTTGTGTAATACGTTGGTGTCACGGAAACTGGTGACAATTCATATCTATAAGCACTTCTAACGGTTAATCGATGAACGATTAACCGATTAGTAAAATCTTGACAAATTGACATCCCTACTTTTATGTATTAATTTATATATTAAATATGTATTAGATAGTATGATGCAAAATAACAGTGAAATATTCAAGAAAACTGTGTGTGATTTATATTTTATAAGGGATATAAGTTGAAATGCCTGAATGATTGTGTATTTTTGGCTTATGCAGTCATCTTTGATCATGTGTATTAGAAAAAGTAGCATGGATACCCCTCTTTTTTTCCTTTTTAGGTAGTTTAGCATTATATATTGTGTTATTCCTTAAAGTTTAAAAAAAATCTGTCCGTTGGAAAAGAAAATTATGGATGTTTTTTTCTTCAATCATATGTTTGATTGTCTCCCGTTTTAATAAAAACATTTTTCCAAATCGAGGTAAAATTGGGCAGATTTTGTCTTTTAAACAATAATTGCACTCTGTTCAAATCAAAACGGTGTATATAAATTGGTTGTTGGTGAAGAAGTACGTTGAATCAGCCATGTTTCAAAAATACATGTTTTTTGATAATTCGCTCAAAATGGTCAGGGGGGGGGGGGGTCAAGCAATCGGGCATAACTCAAAAACGAACATGGCGACCTAAATTTTTCTTTTCATTTTTGAGGTAGGAAAGGATTTATCTTTATATATGCAAAGTTTTTGAAAAATCTGTCCGTTCAAGTTTATTGTGATACGTCCTGCTGAGTTATAGGGTATGTCCCTTTAAAGATATCTTGAGTTTAAAATAAGATCTTTCGCAAATAAGTTTGTTTTGTTTGGTTTTATCGAATTTTACACTCCTCAACAGTCAGAGTCACATGAGGCCTTCCCACCTTTCCTGGGCTGAACCAGTACTAGACTCCCATCCTCTGTAAGCAACTGCCTGCTTTCTCACATGAAGAGACATGGTTGGTAGCAGGCTCAAACCCAGGATGCTTTATCAGTGAGAGGTTACAGTGATTTGAAGTCAGTATATAGTGTAGTGTCTATTACTAATTTGGCTAATCCTGGCCATTTGATTGGCTAATGGTGATGACTGAATCTATTGATAGTTGACAGGTAAGTAAATCATGAAGGCATTGCCTAGATAAGTTGTTGTGTGGCTATTTGAAGTCCAATGTGGTTGTATGATAGTGCTCAGATTTATGGTGAATTCATTAACATTTAGGGTTGATTCTATTTGATTGATGTAGGGTATAATATAACCATGTGCTTGTGAACTATATACATGAATTCATTCATTTGTCAAATACTCATGATTGTCATTATAATGTGTATTACTCATATTAGTAAATATTTTATACCCTTGGATTGAATTAAATATACAGGCAATATCCTTTATGAAAAAAGCAACTTCATACAAAAAGTACATAAACCAATATGCTTCTTGAAATTCATCTACCTATAACGTTTTGTTATAGTTTTTCTTGTTATATAATGAGCGATCTGTCAAAATAAAAAAAACGCCAACAATTTCACTTTTATTTGTTTTATTATTTCGACTGCGCAAAATTAAACATTTTATTTTCATTTTTATTTATCCATATACAGAAAGTAAAAAAATGTTGGCCTTACCTAGAAATATATCTTATCAGTGAAATTGACTTTTTCTTGGAATAAAAACATTCCGAAATTTTCTTTTTTGATAAAAAAGACATATAGAATTTATAGCACAGTATTTTTTTCAATGATATTGCAAAAAATAAGAAAAAGCGTTTGACAACATTTCTACGAGATGTGGCTAAAGAAAGACAAAAAAAATAATCATGTTATATTGTTTTAGTGCAAATAAGATATATTTCTTATATTTTACTATCATTACATATATTGTTTTGTACTGCTTAATTTAAAAAGCTAATGGGGCTTTACATGATCTTTTCTCACCTGATCGGACATTTTTTGTATTTCATAATTTTTGTTTATTTGCGAAATGTTGCAAAAACAAATACATCGAAATGTATATCTTTATTTCCACCTCTTAATGTGATATGCTATAATTATATGTACAGTACAATGAATAAAGTTGGTTTCAAGGTACACTACAACTAGAAATTCAGACTTAAATAAGATAATGACAAAAAAATGAGCAACAATTAAGTATAGATAAAAACTAGAAACAAATTAAATAGGACATACAAGTTTAGCAACAGATTTTACAAAATTTTCATGCAACAAGATAAAAAGCATATATCACTAGCAACACAAGCATACATTGACATGATAATTAAAGGATGCTAGTAAGCAAGCAACATTTTACTGAGACTGAGTAGCAGCTTAAACATATTTATAGCAAGCAGTAAAAGAACATAGCAACAGGAATAAGACTCTTATATGACACATAAAAGCTAATAAACAGAGCATAATACACAAAATTAAGCCTACATGCATTTTATTCTGCTCCATATCACTATGATACTCCCATAACATTACAACTTTTGATTTTATTTTTTCGACTGCTCAAAATTAAAGATTTCATTTTTATTTATCCCCCCCCCCCCTCTCAATTCTTTTTGAAAACATTCCTGTTAAACAGAAAATAAACAAATGTTGGCCTTACCTAGAAATATATCTAACCAATGAAATTGACTTTTACTTGGTATAAAAACATTCTGAAATTTTCTTTTTTGATCACAAGGTACATATCGAGGGTTCAGCGCAACAGTGTTGTAACTCATATTGAAATAAGAACAAGTTACGACAGTGTTGCGCTGAGCCCTCGATATAGAAATATAGCACAGTATTTTTTTCAATGATATTGCAAAAAAGAAGAAAAAGCGTTTGACAACATTTTTATGAGATGTGGCTAAAGAAAGACAAAAATAATAATCGTGTAATTTTGTTTTAGAGCAAATAAGATATATTTCTTATATTTCACTATCTTTACATATATTATTCTGTACTGCTTAATTTAAAAAGCTAATGGGGATTTAAGTGATCATTTCTCACCTGATCGGACATTTTTTGTATAAAGCTCCCAAATTGATAATTAATTAATGACAATTGTGTAAACAAGTCAATGTCCATGCTCACGATCATAAAATTAGTCGTCTGAATATGTTTATAATGTTTTGTTTATTTATGAAATGTTGCAAAAACAAATACATCGAAATGTATATCTTTATTTCCACCTCTTAATGTGATATGCTATAATTATATGCACAGTACAATGAATAAAGTTGGTTTCAAGGTACACTACAACTAGAAATTCAGACTTAAATAAAATAATGACAAAAAATGAGCAATAAGTATAGATAAAAACTAGAAACAAATTAAATAGGACATACAAGTTTAGCAACAGATTTTAAAAAAATTTCATGCAACAACATAAAAAGCATATATCACAAGCAACACAAGCATACATTGACATGATATAACAGGACAATATTTAGTAAGCAAGCAACATTTTACTGAGACTGAGCAGCAGCTTAAACATATTTATAGCAAGCAGTTAAAGAACATAGCAACATAGCGACTCTTATATGACACATAAAAGCTAATAAACAGAGCATATACACAAAAAAGCTCCCCATTCCATAGGAGGATAAGAGATTCGAATACAGCAAAAATCAGATAGCACTGGTGGGGACATACCATTTACAATTTTGAAAGTTTCTACTGCTATATACCTCATGCGCCTTATTTGCAGGGATGGAAGATTTACCTTGTCTAACAAGTCATCATAAGACAGACTGTAATTATTGTAAACAAAACGGAGTGCTCTCTCTTGTAATTTCTCCATCTTTCTTATATTGGCCTCCGAACAGAAATGCCAAGCCATTGGACAGATATTAAAATTGGATAAAACGAAAGTATGGAATATAAGGAGTCTGTTTGGCTGGGTTAGATTTTTGCCTATCCTTATTAGAATGTTTATTTGAGTGGCTGTCTTCTTACATAGACATTTAATATGGTGGTCAGAGTTTAGTTGGTAGTCAATATCCACTCCAAGTAGTTTAACAAACTTATCACATCACCAATATTAAAAGAGTTTTTGTTGTTTCCTATCAAAGAGATACTACTGAAGGAGTCTGGGTGCAGGCTCTGACGGGCCATAGGCAGTAAGCTTTGACAAGAGGAAAAGTTAGACAACAAACATGTGGCCAAACATAAGCATTGAAATTCAGTAAAACAGTAGTCATCTCCCAATAATTTACTGCACATAATAGCTTAATTATATACTCCTAAATTTGGGCTCTGCACCTGACCAGTACCCAAATATTTGGATGTATCATTTCTGATACCATTATGGGTAAATAGAACAAATATCCATTTGGTGTTAAAATGCCACTTTAAATAAGACAATAATTACATTTCTCAAATTCTGTTTTCTTAAACTTAATCAGATGCTACCTCAGCCAAATTTTATCTATTTAAATTTTTGTTAGTCTGAACAAGTTCTTACATTTGGTCAGGATTTATCACTAAGCAATAATGGTTTCTACCGAACTAAAAGATTCACCAAAAACATTGAAACTTGAAGGTTTGGGAACATTTCGGGTTCTGCGACATTTCACAAAAAATTTATGAATTGGAGTATCATTTGGGGACCCAACTTAATTAATTTAACCGAAAATTTTCTGCATTAAGTAACAATGAACAAACAATATTTCAAGGATGGCCTAGCAGACCCAAGATTGTTATGACAGATAACTTGGATCAATATTCAGATGAGACTGTTTATTATGATTAGAATATATATAGTTATTTCTTATATATCTGTTGTTGTATATATGTAATCATTTCTGTTATTTCTTTGTGAAATACAATATTATGTACATAATTATATATGTATATGGGCCGGTGGCCTATATATTTTCACAAAAAAATAAAGATTGAATGTTATATTGATGTTAGTGTTCACTACATTATGTAAATTGCATTATGTAATATTATATTTATTATGTAAATATTCCTTGAAAACTGGGACCAGGTTATCCCTGACATTATGAAAGACATTGGGACGTACGAGAAGGAAACGGACAAAATGCTGTCCAAAAAGGGTATCCCCCACCACTGGTACAGTTCTGCAGAAAGGGCAGTCAGATTTCTGTAAAATGTCCATGAAAATGCATGAGACAAACTAAGGGAAATAACTCCCTCAAAAATTAATTCAATCACTAAATAGATGCATAGCTTTATCAATAATTGTGTTGGAATAGGTGACGCACCTTTTTGAATGTTTGTTTTACTTTTATTTAATATGAAGGACTTATTATATTTTACATTATTATTATTCCTTAGAAATATTCATTTAATGTTTTCAGTGTGGATATAGTAGTATAGTTTTATTCAAGAAAAAGGCAAATTTGCCTAACATTCTACAATTTTTACATTTGTACACATATATGCATTTTCACTGGCATAGAATGATATATATGTAATAAAACATTGGATTATACATAAAAAACGAGCATCAAATAATTTATTCAAAGAGCATTTATAAAAAAATAATATAGATCTTTATATTGGTTGTATATATTAATTAAATAAACATTCCAAGAAATTTGTCCTTGAAGTCAACAAATAATCTTTTGTGATTGAGGGAACAGTTTAATTGAAGTAATAAGTATTTTTTCAAAACTTTTATGAATGTAAACTGATAAGTTTCTTAATTTCTTTAATATTCTCTGATTTCAAAAGATCAATAAATTTAACCATACTTGGGTATTGCCAATAATATTTTTTATGTATGTTTGTCTATTTTCTAAGTACAAAGGACATTCTAGTAAGAAGTGGAATTCGTCTTTCAGACGGTTACATAATTGACATTTTCGTTCATTGTAAGGAATTTTGTTTGGCTTATGCCACCTACCAGCTTCTACTTCTAATCTATGTGCAGATAATCTAAACCTAGTAAGAACATACAGTATCTAAATTTATTTACATGTATATTATCCAAATATGTTTGAAAACGAAATTCACTGAATAATTTGTATGTTCTAGCTTTTGATGAATTATTTAATTCTGTATTCCAAATTTGTACATAACTATCTTTAACTCTTTGTTTAAAAAATGACATAAAGGTTTTTGTATTTACTACTCCTTGGTTTATCCAAACTTCTGCAAATCCTAATGTTTCCAAAATATTTTTTACAGATTTTGCCCAAGTCTTTCTTTCTTGGTGTAATTCTAAATTTTTAACCACTAAGTTATATACACATTTAACATATGTTATATCTGAGCTTATAATGATTTTTAACCAATATCTTAATACATGGATTATTGATCTGAGAAATAATGGATATATTGTTACACGTTCTACAATCAGGCTGCGGGCACGTCAGCTTGCAACTGAGTTTGGTCATACAGACTTTAAAGCTTCTGGTGGTTGGTGCACATGATTTTTAGATAGACATGGACTTACCTTACACCAACGTACCCACATTGCTCAGAAGTTGCCAAAGGATGTGGATGACAAAGTGATTTCATTCCAGAAATTTGTGTTGGAATTACATAAGGGACATGAATTTGAACTTGGATGTATAGGAAACATGGATGAGACTCCCATGTTTTTCGATATGCCTGGGAATCCTACTGTGGATTATAAGGGTAATATGACTGTTACAGTCAAAACTACAGGAGCTGAGAAATCTCATTTTACAGTGATTTTGTCTGCTTAGCTGATGGTACTAAATTGAAGCCTGCAGTAGTATTTAAACGTAAACTATGCCTAAGGAGAAATTACCAAGTGGTTGTGTAGTGTATGTTCAGGAAAAGGGGTGGGTGAATGAAAAAGTGCTATTTGACTGGCTGAATGATGTGTGGTTTAAGAGGCCAGGTGCATTGTCGAATAAAAAATCACTAATGGTTTGGGACATGTTTCGTGCCCATCTTCTGGATTCTGTTAAATGGAAGTTAAAAGATAACAGAAGTTACCAGGCCGTTATTCCTGGAGGATGTACCCTTGAATGTATCAATGAATAAACCGTTTAAGATCAACATGAGAAATAAATGGAACAATTGGAAGGTGGAGGGTACCAAACAACTGACAAAAAATGGCAACTTGAAGCACCCAGAGTTAAGTGCAGTGTGTCAGTGGGTTATTAATTCATGGAGTGAGATTCCAAGAGAAATGGTTATGAAATCATTCTTAAAGTGTGGTATATCAAATTTGTTAGATGATGAACTTTATAATGAGGTTTTAGAGAATACCCCTTCACGTGAACTAGTTAATGAGTCTGAGATGAGAGAAGAGGATTTCGATTCAGCTCTGTACGATGACTGTATCACCGAGTCTCAATTCAATGCACTTTTTGGTGAAAGTGACGATGAAGAATTTGAAGGATTTTAGAGAACATTCGTATAGTGCATACCGTAGTGACATGACGTGATATCAAATAGAACAGCGCTTTGTTATTATTCTTTAAGTCACAATGTAAAAGTGATTGTTTGTATTCATGAATGATTGTAGCATTTGATGTTATCATGATGATAAAACTATACATGTATGATATGCTTGATAATTATTGAATAGTACGCATAGACTACTTTATTGTGTTGTTTCTTTTCTTATTTCCCCAGAATATGTATAGAAAACACATAAGGCCTGTGTTTATATGTTTAATTAATAGAAACCAGACGACATAAAGTACTGGTACATTCAATTTTAGTCCTGCACGTCCGTATTGAGAAATAAACTGGTTCAGTGTACCTACAGATCGACTATATACAGTTTGTACATATATATACATTCTGAAATACGAGTGAAATTAGATCAGCAGTACAACCGCATTCTCAATAACAGTTCTCTATTTTCGGATGGTCACTTACTAAAATTTTCTATTTATTTTCGGATTGTCACTAAAATTTTCTGTTTGATAATCTGCCAATTTTTAACCCCGTTTTATACGAGGGTGTCGGCAAAAACCCCGATTTTCGATGTCAAAGTCGGGGGTTGTCTTATATGCAGATCGCCTTATAGGCGAGTATAAATGGTAGTATTTTTAATGGATATCTACCTATCTGTCCATATATAAATGAGTTTGGAGTCTGAGTTCTAACACTTAATAATTCCTTAAAAAAAAATTATTGAATTCTTTCTAATTGTTAGGTATCATAAACACCCCTTACTTCACTTACTTCACTACCAAAACATTAAACATATATAAGCCTGGAATTTGGCCTATAGAAAAAAATCACTTAGAAGTTAGATTTTTATAAATTTACATTTAAATCAGTAAAAAATAGTGAGTTAGAAATATACCACTATATATAACTGTCCTTTAAAACTAGACTATTTTTTACTGATTTCAATTTTTGTTGTATTAAAAACAGTTTTCAGTGTGGATATATAAGCCTGGACTTCAGCCTAGAGAAAAAAGAGCAGATTAACCACTTTGTTAAGTACAAGTCCAGAAATCTCAGACACATGAGATACCAGGTTTGTAAGGGACGTTTAGTTATGGGATTTGTCAATGTCATCTATGGAAGATTAAGGACATGGCATGTAATTATGAAATCTCTAAATGAATCCAGTTCAAATCATCATGCATTATACTAAGGCCATCCTTAAAAAATATTTGTTTGCTGTAACTTCTGACCATTTTTTATTAATAAAAATAGCATTCTGACATGTATTGGTCCTAACTACCTACTCACTGGGTCGGGTTACAGCAAACAAACATTTTTTTAAGGTTGGCCGAGACATCATCAAAGACATTGGGACATAGGAGAAGGGAACAGACAAAAAGCTGTCAAAAAGGATATCCCCCACCACCGGTACATTTCTGCAGAAAGGGAAGTCAGTTTTTTTTAAAAGAGGTAAAAAAGCAAGGACATGTAGTGAATAACTTGATGATTATCAGATTTGTTATTCCTTAGAAATATTAAGTGTTTTCAGTGTAGATATATAAACCTCGAATTTGGCCTATAGAAAAAAGAGCAGATTTACCACTTTGTTAAGTACAAGTCCAGAAATCTCAGACACATGAGATACCAGGTTTGTAAGGGACGTTCAGTCATGGCATTTGTCAATGCCATCTATGGAAGATTAAGGACATGGCATGTAACTATGAAATCCCTAAATGAATCCAGTTCAAATCATCATGCAGATACTAAGGCCATCCTTAAAAAATATTTGTTTGCTGTAACTTCTGACCATTTTTTATTAATAAAAATAGCATTCTGACATGTATTGGTCCTAACTACCTACTCACTGGGTCGGGTTACAGCAAACAAACATTTTTTTAAGGTTGGCCGAGACATCATCAAAGACATTGGGACATAGGAGAAGGGAACAGACAAAAAGCTGTCAAAAAGGATATCCCCCACCACCAGTACATTACTGCAGAAAGGGAAGTCAGTTTTTTTAAAGAGGTAAAAAAGCAAGGACATGTAGTGAATAACTAGGTGAGTATCATTTTAATGAAGCGTGCAAAATGTCCATGAAAATGCATGAGAAAAACAAAGGGTAATAACTCCCTCAAAAATTGTGTTGGAATAGGTGGTGCACCTTTTTTAATGTTTGTTTTACGTTTATTCAATATGAAGGACTTATTATATTTTACATTATTATTATTCCTTAGAAATATTTATTTAGTGTGTTCAGTGTGGATATATAAGCCTAGAATTCGGCCTATAGAAAAAAGAGCAGATTTACCACTTTTCAGTCATGGCATTGGTCAATGCCATCTATGGAAGATTAAGGACATGGCATGTAACTATGAAATCCCTAAATGAATCCAGTTCAAATCATCATGCGTATACTAAGGCCATCCTTAGAAGATATTTGTTTGCTGTAACTTCTGACCATTTTTTATTAATAAAAATAGCATTCTGACATGTATTGGTCCTAACTACCTACTCACTGGGTCGGGTTACAGCAAACAAACATTTTTTTAAGGTTGGCCATGACATCATCAAAGACATTGGGACATAGGAGTAGGGAACAGACAAAAAGCTGTCAAAAAGGGTATCCCCCACCACCGGTACATTTCTGCAGAAAGGGAAGTCAGTTTTTTTTAAAGACGTAAAAAAGCAAGGACATGTAGTGAATAACTTGGTGATTATCAGATTTATTATTCCTTAGAAATATTAAGTGTTTTCAGTGTGGATATATAAACCTGGAATTTGGCCTATAGAAAAAAGAGCAGATTTACCACTTTTCAGTCATGGCATTTGTCAATGCCATCTATGGAAGATTAAGGACATGGCATGTAACTATGAAATCTCTAAATGAATCCAGTTCAAATCATCATGCGTATACTAAGGCCATCCTTAGAAGATATTTGTTTGCTGTAACTTCTGACCATTTTTTATTAATAAAAATAGCATTCTGACATGTATTGGTCCTAACTACCTACTCACTGGGTCGGGTTACAGCAAACAAACATTTTTTTGAGGTTGGCCGAGACATCATCAAAGACATTGGGACATAGGAGAAGGGAACAGACAAAAAGCTGTCAAAAAGGGTATCCCCCACCACCGGTACATTTCTGCAGAAAGGGAAGTCAGATTTTTTTTAAACAGGTAAAAAAGCAAGGACATGTAGTGAATAACTAGGTGAGTATCATTTTAATGAAGCGTGCAAAATGTCCATGAAAATGCATGAGAGAAACAAAGGGTAATAACTCCCTCAAAAATTGTGTTGGAATAGGTGGTGCACCTTTTTGAATGTTTGTTTTACTTTTATTCAATATGAAGGACTTATTATATTTTACATTATTATTATTCTTTAGAAATATTTATTTAGTGTGTTCAGTGTGGATATATAAGTCTAGAATTCGGCCGATAGAAAAAAGAGCAGATTTACCACTTTTCAGTCATGGCATTTGTCAATGCCATGTATGGAAGATTAAGGACATGGCATGTAACTATGAAATCCCTAAATGAATCCAGTTCAAATCATCATGCATTATACTAAGGCCATCCTTAAAAAATATTTGTTTGCTGTAACTTCTGACCATTTTTTATTAATAAAAATAGCATTCTGACATGTATTGGTCCTAACTACCTACTCACTGGGTCGGGTTACAGCAAACAAACATTTTTTTAAGGTTGGCCATGACATCATCAAAGACATTGGGACATAGGAGAAGGGAACAGACAAAAAGCTGTCAAAAAGGGTATCCCCCACCACCGGTACATTTCTGCAGAAAGGGAAGTCAGTTTTTTTTAAAGACGTAAAAAAGCAAGGACATGTAGTGAATAACTTGGTGATTATCAGATTGATTATTCCTTAGAAATATTAAGTGTTTTCAGTGTGGATATATAAACCTGGAATTTGGCCTATAGAAAAAAGAGCAGATTTACCACTTTTCAGTCATGGCATTTGTCAATGCCATCTATGGAAGATTAAGGACATGGCATGTAACTATGAAATCCCTAAATGAATCCAGTTCAAATCATCATGCAGATACTAAGGCCATCCTTAAAAAATATTTGTTTGCTGTAACTTCTGACCATTTTTTATTAATAAAAATAGCATTCTGACATGTATTGGTCCTAACTACCTACTCACTGGGTCGGGTTACAGCAAACAAACATTTTTTTGAGGTTGGCCGAGACATCATCAAAGACATTGGGACATAGGAGAAGGGAACAGACAAAAAGCTGTCAAAAAGGATATCCCCCACCACCGGTACATTTCTGCAGAAAGGGAAGTCAGTTTTTTTAAAGAGGTAAAAAAGCAAGGACATGTAGTGAATAACTTGGTGATTATCAGATTGATTATTCCTTAGAAATATTAAGTGTTTTCAGTGTGGATATATAAACCTGGAATTTGGCCTATAGAAAAAAGAGCAGATTTACCACTTTTCAGTCATGGCATTTGTCAATGCCATCTATGGAAGATTAAGGACATGGCATGTAACTATGAAATCCCTAAATGAATCCAGTTCAAATCATCATGCAGATACTAAGGCCATCCTTAAAAAATATTTGTTTGCTGTAACTTCTGACCATTTTTTATTAATAAAAATAGCATTCTGACATGTATTGGTCCTAACTACCTACTCACTGGGTCGGGTTACAGCAAACAAACATTTTTTTAAGGATGGCCGAGACATCATCAAAGACATTGGGACATAGGAGAAGGGAACAGACAAAAAGCTGTCAAAAAGGGTATCCCCCACCACCGGTACATTTCTGCAGAAAGGGAAGTCAGATTTTTTTTAAACAGGTAAAAAAGCAAGGACATGTAGTGAATAACTAGGTGAGTATCATTTTAATGAAGCGTGCAAAATGTCCATGAAAATGCATGAGAGAAACAAAGGGTAATAACTCCCTCAAAAATTGTGTTGGAATAGGTGGTGCACCTTTTTGAATGTTTGTTTTACTTTTATTCAATATGAAGGACTTATTATATTTTACATTATTATTATTCTTTAGAAATATTTATTTAGTGTGTTCAGTGTGGATATATAAGCCTAGAATTTGGCCTATAGAAAAAAGAGCAGATTTACCACTTTTCAGTCATGGCATTTGTCAATGCCATGTATGGAAGATTAAGGACATGGCATGTAACTATGAAATCCCTAAATGAATCCAGTTCAAATCATCATGCATTATACTAAGGCCATCCTTAAAAAATATTTGTTTGCTGTAACTTCTGACCATTTTTTATTAATAAAAATAGCATTCTGACATGTATTGGTCCTAACTACCTACTCACTGGGTCGGGTTACAGCAAACAAACATTTTTTTAAGGTTGGCCATGACATCATCAAAGACATTGGGACATAGGAGAAGGGAACAGACAAAAAGCTGTCAAAAAGGGTATCCCCCACCACCGGTACATTTCTGCAGAAAGGGAAGTCAGTTTTTTTTAAAGACGTAAAAAAGCAAGGACATGTAGTGAATAACTTGGTGATTATCAGATTTATTATTCCTTAGAAATATTAAGTGTTTTCAGTGTGGATATATAAACCTGGAATTTGGCCTATAGAAAAAAGAGCAGATTTACCACTTTTCAGTCATGGCATTTGTCAATGCCATCTATGGAAGATTAAGGACATGGCATGTAACTATGAAATCCCTAAATGAATCCAGTTCAAATCATCATGCAGATACTAAGGCCATCCTTAAAAAATATTTGTTTGCTGTAACTTCTGACCATTTTTTATTAATAAAAATAGCATTCTGACATGTATTGGTCCTAACTACCTACTCACTGGGTCGGGTTACAGCAAACAAACATTTTTTTAAGGATGGCCGAGACATCATCAAAGACATTGGGACATAGGAGAAGGGAACAGACAAAAAGCTGTCAAAAAGGGTATCCCCCACCACCGGTACATTTCTGCAGAAAGGGAAGTCAGATTTTTTTTAAACAGGTAAAAAAGCAAGGACATGTAGTGAATAACTAGGTGAGTATCATTTTAATGAAGCGTGCAAAATGTCCATGAAAATGCATGAGAGAAACAAAGGGTAATAACTCCCTCAAAAATTGTGTTGGAATAGGTGGTGCACCTTTTTGAATGTTTGTTTTACTTTTATTCAATATGAAGGACTTATTATATTTTACATTATTATTATTCTTTAGAAATATTTATTTAGTGTGTTCAGTGTGGATATATAAGCCTAGAATTCGGCCGATAGAAAAAAGAGCAGATTTACCACTTTTCAGTCATGGCATTTGTCAATGCCATGTATGGAAGATTAAGGACATGGCATGTAACTATGAAATCCCTAAATGAATCCAGTTCAAATCATCATGCATTATACTAAGGCCATCCTTAAAAAATATTTGTTTGCTGTAACTTCTGACCATTTTTTATTAATAAAAATAGCATTCTGACATGTATTGGTCCTAACTACCTACTCACTGGGTCGGGTTACAGCAAACAAACATTTTTTTAAGGTTGGCCATGACATCATCAAAGACATTGGGACATAGGAGAAGGGAACAGACAAAAAGCTGTCAAAAAGGGTATCCCCCACCACCGGTACATTTCTGCAGAAAGGGAAGTCAGTTTTTTTTAAAGACGTAAAAAAGCAAGGACATGTAGTGAATAACTTGGTGATTATCAGATTTATTATTCCTTAGAAATATTAAGTGTTTTCAGTGTGGATATATAAACCTGGAATTTGGCCTATAGAAAAAAGAGCAGATTTACCACTTTTCAGTCATGGCATTTGTCAATGCCATCTATGGAAGATTAAGGACATGGCATGTAACTATGAAATCCCTAAATGAATCCAGTTCAAATCATCATGCGTATACTAAGGCCATCCTTAGAAGATATTTGTTTGCTGTAACTTCTGACCATTTTTTATTAATAAAAATAGCATTCTGACATGTATTGGTCCTAACTACCTACTCACTGGGTCGGGTTACAGCAAACAAACATTTTTTTGAGGTTGGCCGAGACATCATCAAAGACATTGGGACATAGGAGAAGGGAACAGACAAAAAGCTGTCAAAAAGGATATCCCCCATCACCGGTACATTTCTGCAGAAAGGGAAGTCAGTTTTTTTAAAGAGGTAAAAAAGCAAGGACATGTAGTGAATAACTTGGTGATTATCAGATTGATTATTCCTTAGAAATATTAAGTGTTTTCAGTGTGGATATATAAACCTGGAATTTGGCCTATAGAAAAAAGAGCAGATTTACCACTTTTCAGTCATGGCATTTGTCAATGCCATCTATGGAAGATTAAGGACATGGCATGTAACTATGAAATCCCTAAATGAATCCAGTTCAAATCATCATGCAGATACTAAGGCCATCCTTAAAAAATATTTGTTTGCTGTAACTTCTGACCATTTTTTATTAATAAAAATAGCATTCTGACATGTATTGGTCCTAACTACCTACTCACTGGGTCGGGTTACAGCAAACAAACATTTTTTTAAGGATGGCCGAGACATCATCAAAGACATTGGGACATAGGAGAAGGGAACAGACAAAAAGCTGTCAAAAAGGGTATCCCCCACCACCGGTACATTTCTGCAGAAAGGGAAGTCAGATTTTTTTTAAACAGGTAAAAAAGCAAGGACATGTAGTGAATAACTAGGTGAGTATCATTTTAATGAAGCGTGCAAAATGTCCATGAAAATGCATGAGAGAAACAAAGGGTAATAACTCCCTCAAAAATTGTGTTGGAATAGGTGGTGCACCTTTTTGAATGTTTGTTTTACTTTTATTCAATATGAAGGACTTATTATATTTTACATTATTATTATTCTTTAGAAATATTTATTTAGTGTGTTCAGTGTGGATATATAAGCCTAGAATTCGGCCGATAGAAAAAAGAGCAGATTTACCACTTTTCAGTCATGGCATTTGTCAATGCCATGTATGGAAGATTAAGGACATGGCATGTAAGTATGAAATCCCTAAATGAATCCAGTTCAAATCATCATGCATTATACTAAGGCCATCCTTAAAAAATATTTGTTTGCTGTAACTTCTGACCATTTTTTATTAATAAAAATAGCATTCTGACATGTATTGGTCCTAACTACCTACTCACTGGGTCGGGTTACAGCAAACAAACATTTTTTTAAGGTTGGCCATGACATCATCAAAGACATTGGGACATAGGAGAAGGGAACAGACAAAAAGCTGTCAAAAAGGGTATCCCCCACCACCGGTACATTTCTGCAGAAAGGGAAGTCAGTTTTTTTTAAAGACGTAAAAAAGCAAGGACATGTAGTGAATAACTTGGTGATTATCAGATTTATTATTCCTTAGAAATATTAAGTGTTTTCAGTGTGGATATATAAACCTGGAATTTGGCCTATAGAAAAAAGAGCAGATTTACCACTTTTCAGTCATGGCATTTGTCAATGCCATCTATGGAAGATTAAGGACATGGCATGTAACTATGAAATCCCTAAATGAATCCAGTTCAAATCATCATGCGTATACTAAGGCCATCCTTAGAAGATATTTGTTTGCTGTAACTTCTGACCATTTTTTATTAATAAAAATAGCATTCTGACATGTATTGGTCCTAACTACCTACTCACTGGGTCGGGTTACAGCAAACAAACATTTTTTTGAGGTTGGCCGAGACATCATCAAAGACATTGGGACATAGGAGAAGGGAACAGACAAAAAGCTGTCAAAAAGGGTATCCCCCACCACCGGTACATTTCTGCAGAAAGGGAAGTCAGTTTTTTTTAAAGACGTAAAAAAGCAAGGACATGTAGTGAATAACTTGGTGATTATCAGATTTATTATTCCTTAGAAATATTAAGTGTTTTCAGTGTGGATATATAAACCTGGAATTTGGCCTATAGAAAAAAGAGCAGATTTACCACTTTTCAGTCATGGCATTTGTCAATGCCATCTATGGAAGATTAAGGACATGGCATGTAACTATGAAATCCCTAAATGAATCCAGTTCAAATCATCATGCAGATACTAAGGCCATCCTTAAAAAATATTTGTTTGCTGTAACTTCTGACCATTTTTTATTAATAAAAATAGCATTCTGACATGTATTGGTCCTAACTACCTACTCACTGGGTCGGGTTACAGCAAACAAACATTTTTTTAAGGATGGCCGAGACATCATCAAAGACATTGGGACATAGGAGAAGGGAACAGACAAAAAGCTGTCAAAAAGGGTATCCCCCACCACCGGTACATTTCTGCAGAAAGGGAAGTCAGATTTTTTTTAAACAGGTAAAAAAGCAAGGACATGTAGTGAATAACTAGGTGAGTATCATTTTAATGAAGCGTGCAAAATGTCCATGAAAATGCATGAGAGAAACAAAGGGTAATAACTCCCTCAAAAATTGTGTTGGAATAGGTGGTGCACCTTTTTGAATGTTTGTTTTACTTTTATTCAATATGAAGGACTTATTATATTTTACATTATTATTATTCTTTAGAAATATTTATTTAGTGTGTTCAGTGTGGATATATAAGCCTAGAATTCGGCCGATAGAAAAAAGAGCAGATTTACCACTTTTCAGTCATGGCATTTGTCAATGCCATGTATGGAAGATTAAGGACATGGCATGTAACTATGAAATCCCTAAATGAATCCAGTTCAAATCATCATGCATTATACTAAGGCCATCCTTAAAAAATATTTGTTTGCTGTAACTTCTGACCATTTTTTATTAATAAAAATAGCATTCTGACATGTATTGGTCCTAACTACCTACTCACTGGGTCGGGTTACAGCAAACAAACATTTTTTTAAGGTTGGCCATGACATCATCAAAGACATTGGGACATAGGAGAAGGGAACAGACAAAAAGCTGTCAAAAAGGGTATCCCCCACCACCGGTACATTTCTGCAGAAAGGGAAGTCAGTTTTTTTTAAAGACGTAAAAAAGCAAGGACATGTAGTGAATAACTTGGTGATTATCAGATTTATTATTCCTTAGAAATATTAAGTGTTTTCAGTGTGGATATATAAACCTGGAATTTGGCCGATAGAAAAAAGAGCAGATTTACCACTTTTCAGTCATGGCATTTGTCAATGCCATCTATGGAAGATTAAGGACATGGCATGTAACTATGAAATCCCTAAATGAATCCAGTTCAAATCATCATGCATTATACTAAGGCCATCCTTAAAAAATATTTGTTTGCTGTAACTTCTGACCATTTTTTATTAATAAAAATAGCATTCTGACATGTATTGGTCCTAACTACCTACTCACTGGGTCGGGTTACAGCAAACAAACATTTTTTTAAGGTTGGCCATGACATCATCAAAGACATTGGGACATAGGAGAAGGGAACAGACAAAAAGCTGTCAAAAAGGGTATCCCCCACCACCGGTACATTTCTGCAGAAAGGGAAGTCAGTTTTTTTTAAAGACGTAAAAAAGCAAGGACATGTAGTGAATAACTTGGTGATTATCAGATTTATTATTCCTTAGAAATATTAAGTGTTTTCAGTGTGGATATATAAACCTGGAATTTGGCCTATAGAAAAAAGAGCAGATTTACCACTTTTCAGTCATGGCATTTGTCAATGCCATCTATGGAAGATTAAGGACATGGCATGTAACTATGAAATCCCTAAATGAATCCAGTTCAAATCATCATGCGTATACTAAGGCCATCCTTAGAAGATATTTGTTTGCTGTAACTTCTGACCATTTTTTATTAATAAAAATAGCATTCTGACATGTATTGGTCCTAACTACCTACTCACTGGGTCGGGTTACAGCAAACAAACATTTTTTTGAGGTTGGCCGAGACATCATCAAAGACATTGGGACATAGGAGAAGGGAACAGACAAAAAGCTGTCAAAAAGGATATCCCCCATCACCGGTACATTTCTGCAGAAAGGGAAGTCAGTTTTTTTAAAGAGGTAAAAAAGCAAGGACATGTAGTGAATAACTTGGTGATTATCAGATTGATTATTCCTTAGAAATATTAAGTGTTTTCAGTGTGGATATATAAACCTGGAATTTGGCCTATAGAAAAAAGAGCAGATTTACCACTTTTCAGTCATGGCATTTGTCAATGCCATCTATGGAAGATTAAGGACATGGCATGTAACTATGAAATCTCTAAATGAATCCAGTTCAAATCATCATGCGTATACTAAGGCCATCCTTAGAAGATATTTGTTTGCTGTAACTTCTGACCATTTTTTATTAATAAAAATAGCATTCTGACATGTATTGGTCCTAACTACCTACTCACTGGGTCGGGTTACAGCAAACAAACATTTTTTTAAGGATGGCCGAGACATCATCAAAGACATTGGGACATAGGAGAAGGGAACAGACAAAAAGCTGTCAAAAAGGGTATCCCCCACCACCGGTACATTTCTGCAGAAAGGGAAGTCAGATTTTTTTTAAACAGGTAAAAAAGCAAGGACATGTAGTGAATAACTAGGTGAGTATCATTTTAATGAAGCGTGCAAAATGTCCATGAAAATGCATGAGAGAAACAAAGGGTAATAACTCCCTCAAAAATTGTGTTGGAATAGGTGGTGCACCTTTTTGAATGTTTGTTTTACTTTTATTCAATATGAAGGACTTATTATATTTTACATTATTATTATTCTTTAGAAATATTTATTTAGTGTGTTCAGTGTGGATATATAAGCCTAGAATTCGGCCGATAGAAAAAAGAGCAGATTTACCACTTTTCAGTCATGGCATTTGTCAATGCCATGTATGGAAGATTAAGGACATGGCATGTAAGTATGAAATCCCTAAATGAATCCAGTTCAAATCATCATGCATTATACTAAGGCCATCCTTAAAAAATATTTGTTTGCTGTAACTTCTGACCATTTTTTATTAATAAAAATAGCATTCTGACATGTATTGGTCCTAACTACCTACTCACTGGGTCGGGTTACAGCAAACAAACATTTTTTTAAGGTTGGCCATGACATCATCAAAGACATTGGGACATAGGAGAAGGGAACAGACAAAAAGCTGTCAAAAAGGGTATCCCCCACCACCGGTACATTTCTGCAGAAAGGGAAGTCAGTTTTTTTTAAAGACGTAAAAAAGCAAGGACATGTAGTGAATAACTTGGTGATTATCAGATTTATTATTCCTTAGAAATATTAAGTGTTTTCAGTGTGGATATATAAACCTGGAATTTGGCCTATAGAAAAAAGAGCAGATTTACCACTTTTCAGTCATGGCATTTGTCAATGCCATCTATGGAAGATTAAGGACATGGCATGTAACTATGAAATCCCTAAATGAATCCAGTTCAAATCATCATGCGTATACTAAGGCCATCCTTAGAAGATATTTGTTTGCTGTAACTTCTGACCATTTTTTATTAATAAAAATAGCATTCTGACATGTATTGGTCCTAACTACCTACTCACTGGGTCGGGTTACAGCAAACAAACATTTTTTTGAGGTTGGCCGAGACATCATCAAAGACATTGGGACATAGGAGAAGGGAACAGACAAAAAGCTGTCAAAAAGGATATCCCCCATCACCGGTACATTTCTGCAGAAAGGGAAGTCAGTTTTTTTAAAGAGGTAAAAAAGCAAGGACATGTAGTGAATAACTTGGTGATTATCAGATTGATTATTCCTTAGAAATATTAAGTGTTTTCAGTGTGGATATATAAACCTGGAATTTGGCCTATAGAAAAAAGAGCAGATTTACCACTTTTCAGTCATGGCATTTGTCAATGCCATCTATGGAAGATTAAGGACATGGCATGTAACTATGAAATCTCTAAATGAATCCAGTTCAAATCATCATGCGTATACTAAGGCCATCCTTAGAAGATATTTGTTTGCTGTAACTTCTGACCATTTTTTATTAATAAAAATAGCATTCTGACATGTATTGGTCCTAACTACCTACTCACTGGGTCGGGTTACAGCAAACAAACATTTTTTTAAGGATGGCCGAGACATCATCAAAGACATTGGGACATAGGAGAAGGGAACAGACAAAAAGCTGTCAAAAAGGGTATCCCCCACCACCGGTACATTTCTGCAGAAAGGGAAGTCAGATTTTTTTAAAGAGGTAAAAAAGCAAGGACATGTAGTGAATAACTAGGTGAGTATCATTTTAATGAAGCGTGCAAAATGTCCATGAAAATGCATGAGAGAAACAAAGGGTAATAACTCCCTCAAAAATTGTGTTGGAATAGGTGGTGCACCTTTTTGAATGTTTGTTTTACTTTTATTCAATATGAAGGACTTATTATATTTTACATTATTATTATTCCTTAGAAATATTTATTTAGTGTGTTCAGTGTGGATATATAAGCCTAGAATTCGGCCGATAGAAAAAAGAGCAGATTTACCACTTTTCAGTCATGGCATTTGTCAATGCCATGTATGGAAGATTAAGGACATGGCATGTAACTATGAAATCCCTAAATGAATCCAGTTCAAATCATCATGCATATACTAAGGCCATCCTTAAAAAAGATTTGTTTGCTGTAACTTCTGACCATTTTTTATTAATAAAAATAGCATTCTGACATGTATTGGTCCTAACTACCTACTCACTGGGTCGGGTTACAGCAAACAAACATTTTTTTAAGGTTGGTCGAGACATCATCAAAGACATTGGGACATAGGAGAAGGGAACAGACAAAAAGCTGTCAAAAAGGGTATCCCCCACCACCGGTACATTTCTGCAGAAAGGGAAGTCAGTTTTTTTAAAGAGGTAAAAAAGCAAGGACATGTAGTGAATAACTTGGTGATTATCAGATTTATTATTCCTTAGAAATATTAAGTGTTTTCAGTGTGGATATATAAACCTGGAATTTGGCCTATAGAAAAAAGAGCAGATTTACCACTTTTCAGTCATGGCATTTGTCAATGCCATCTATGGAAGATTAAGGACATGGCATGTAACTATGAAATCCCTAAATGAATTCAGTTCAAATCATCATGCATATACTAAGGCCATACTTAAAAAATATTTGTTTGCTGTAACTTCTGACCATTTTTTATTAATAAAAAAAACATTCTGACATGTATTGGTCCTAACTACCTACTCACTGGGTCGGGTTACAGCAAACAAACATTTTTTTAAGGTTGGCCATGACATCATCAAAGACATTGGGACATAGGAGAAGGGAACAGACAAAAAGCTGTCAAAAAGGGTATCCCCTACCACCAGTACATTTCTGCAGAAAGGGAAGTTAAAAATTTTTTAAAGAGGTAAAAAAGGAAGGACATGTTGTGAATAACTTGGTGATTATCATTTTAATGAAGTGTGCAAAATGTCCATGAAAATGCGTGAGACAAACAAAGGGTAATAACTCCCTAAAAAATTAATTCAATCACAAAATAGAAGCATAGCTTTATCAATAGTTGTTGGAATAGGTGGCACACCTTTTTGAGTTTTTGTTTTACTTTCATTTATTATGAAGGACTTATTATATTCTACATTATTATTATTATTCCTTAGAAATATTTAGTGTTTTCAGTCTGGATATATAAGCCTGGAATTCGGCCTATAGAAAAAAGAGCTGATTTACCACTTTGTTAAATACAAGTCCAGAAATCTCAGACACATGAGATACCAGGTCTGTAAGGGACGTTCAGTCATGGAATTTGTCAATGCTATCTACAAATAATAACAATAGGTTAACATCATGGGCAGAAAATATAATGTGTATATCGAAACACAAGCCGGTTTTGGGTCAAATATATAAGTACAGCAGACAATATATTTGTTCTTCATGGTTTAATATCACATGTACTCAATTAAGGAAATAATCTTTATACACTTTATGTAGACTTCACCAAAGCTTTCGATTATGTTATACGCGATAATCTTTGGTACAAATTATTACAATTAGGACTTAGACGGAAAAATTTTCAATATTATAAAGTCAGTTTATGCATCTGTTAAATCTCGGGTTATACATAGTAATAATCTGAGCGATGAATTTATTAGTTTACTTGGCGTGAGGCAAGGAGAGTGTTGTCTCCCTTTTTGTTGTCTATTTTTATAAATGATCTTGAGGAAAAATTTATTAGCAATGATATTGAAGGTATTGATACTAATTATTTTAAAATATTTATGTTGCTATATGCGCATGATATTATCATTTTTTCAAAATCGATCTCAAAATTACAAGAAAGTTTTTACATAATTATTGCGAAACGTGGAAGTTAACGTAACAAAAACTAAAATTATGATTTTCAAAAATGGTGGGGTTAACCCAAATGGATTAAGATTTAATTATAATGGACAACCAATGGATATTGTTTCTAAATTTACGTATTTAGTCATT
Source organism: Lutraria lutraria (assembly GCA_964023205.1). Taxonomy (NCBI): domain Eukaryota; kingdom Metazoa; phylum Mollusca; class Bivalvia; order Venerida; family Mactridae; genus Lutraria; species Lutraria lutraria. The sequence goes on along the minus strand of OZ026842.1, from coordinate 38,052,154 downwards.
GTGTTTACTCCAGGGGGTTATTTATGTACAGCTCAAAATACATTACCTTGTCAGGCACAAAAAGCCTTGTTTACATTGAATAAATATTTGTATAAATTTACCTTTATATCTTCAAAATATAAACTAGAATTATTTGATAAATTAATATCTCCAATTCAAATTATTGTGGTGAGGTTTGGGGTTTTATTTTTTTTTAAAAACTTCTGGGTGTAAAGAAATCTACACAGAATGATTTTATTTATGGTGAGCTAGGATGTGTATCTTTTAAAACTATTCACATGTCAAGGATAATTAAGTATTGGTTAAGAACACTCAGAATGGGAGAAAATAAATATGTTCATATTGTGTATAATTTACTAAAATCAGACATAGACAAATATCCTAATAAGTATAATTGGTGTGCAAAGGTTAAAAGTTTATTATGTACACTTGGTTTAGTAGATGCTTGGATTTTTCAGGGGGTAGGTAATGACAATTTTTTTCTTTCCATTGTTAAACGCAGATTGAATGATCAGTTTATACAAGAATGGAATTCAAGATTATGCACTTCAGATAGAGCTAGATTTTATAAAGATATTTGTTATTTTAGATTTCAACTTTACTTGGAATGTTTTTCAGTTTTGTCAAGTTTTAAGGTGTCTCAGAGTTGCATCTCATAAATTATTATTAGAAGCAGGTAGATGGGTTATTTAATTAAACCAGTAAAAATTCCAATTGATGATAGAAAATGTGTAATATGTAATAAGTTAGAGGATGAATATCATTTTGTTAGAATGCAGTATTAATGTGGATTTCAGAGAAAACAATATATTCTGAGAAAATTTTGGGTTAGACCAAGTATGTTTAAATTCATTGAATTAATTAATAACAAAAATAAAAAGATCATTAGAAATTTAGGAACTTATATTCACAATGCTTTTATGTTAAGAAATTCTGTATTACATGTTACTGATCAATATAAGAAAGTAGATAATATTTTATTTTGTTTTCGTTATATGTGTGAAACAATATGACCTTCTCCATATATTTATAAATGCATATACAATAATTTAATATATGTAATAATATTCTAACTGTAATTGTTAAAATATATATATAGATTTGAATTGTTATTTAATATACGCAAAATGCATAGTTGATTATTTTATACTAATATAGCAATGTCAGTCTTCACGCTAACCCACTAGCCCACAGCCCGGGGCTAGTAAATTTCTATTTGGGCTAGTAAAATTTATCAAAATTGTGTATTTGGGCTAGTGGTAAATTGTCTATTTTCAATAGTCCACATACAGTTACGGCTAGTGCTTTAAAAGAATTAATTCGAAGACTGCAATGTATGTATTAGCATTTATGTGAATTATATTTGCAATTGATTTTGATTATGTCACACTGTCTGTTTATACTTAATAATTATAATGTCCTCATGTATTTGTAAATGCACAGGAATCAATAAACCTATCTATCTATGGAAGATTAAGAAGGACATGGCATGTAACTATAAAATCCCTATACTAAGGCCATCCTTAAAAAATATTTGTTCAAATTCTCTATGTCAAGGCCTATAAATCTTGGAAGTCCTAGTCTGATTTCATCCAAAAAGAAACTTGCCCAAAGCCTGCCCAAAGCATGCCCAGGAACTGCTGTGTCTTTTTTTTCGTACACCAAAAATGCGTTTGTCAATTGTAAAACTAATTAATACCGAAAAGTCAAAGAAGAATGTGTGTTCAAAAATGACTTTATAACGCGCGCGTCGGTATTTGTATGTCGGTTTGAATAAAAGGCTGTCAGCCTTTTATTAACGATAAACATATAACATGAGCAATACTTACTATTGCAGTTTACATTTTTTCCGCGATGCTTTTGGTTTTGACAGACCCCGAAAGGGTCGAGTTCTGAAAATGATGAATAATTTCTAAGGCCAAAAAACGGCAGGTTTGGTAAATCTTGAAATGTGTATTTTGAGTAAACTAGCGGGATATTTTGTAAATATTTTACAGGGCTTTCATTAATTGATTTAGGCATTAAAATGATACCAATTTGATTGCTTTTCGAGACGCTTCAGTTCCAGGGCATGCCCCTTTAAAGTCACTGTATATATGATCAGGATGGGTGGAGAAATTTAGTTGCTGTAGTGCAGATAGTAAGCTAAAATATAGAAAAATTTTAAATCAAGGGCTTATAACTCTAGAAGTCTAAATCCAATTTTGCCAATAATAGAACTTGTTCAAGACCTTGTGGTAATAACACACTCACTGAAAATATGATAAGGATTGCTAAAGAGATGAAGGTGCTAGAGTGTAATAAAACTGAAATATAGATAATTTTCTATGCCAAGGGCTCATAACTCTTGAAGCGCTAGTTCGATTTCACCAATAACTGAACTTAACTAAGACCTTACAGTCATACACATTCATTGAAAATATTATTAGGATTGGTAAAGTAAACAATCTATATATAGTAAATTTTCTAAGTCAAAGACCCATAACTCTTGAAGTCCAAGGCTGACTCTGTCTAAAATAAAATGATTTCAAGATCTTCAAATTATACACATTTGAAGTAAATATGATTAGCACTGGGGAAGAATTTAAGGCGCATGAGTGTAAACAAGCTGAAATATAAGGAAATGTTCAAAGTCAAGGTCCCATAACTCTTGACGTCCTATCTGATTCCGCCCATAATCGAACTTACCCGAAATATTTGTGAACATATACATTTTGACCAAGTTTAATGAAGATTTGTTAAGAGCTGTGGATGCTAGAGTGTAAATAAACCAAATGTGGACAGACCACAGACACTCATCAAACCTAAAAGCTCACCTGTGAACTAACAAGAGGGCCAAGATGGCCCAATATTGCTCACATGAAAATCATTGTTCACTGATTAAAACCTATTTTTTTACCCCAAGTTACGCATTATTAAACTTGTCCAAAATCATGTCAATACAAGCATATGATTTAACATGTAACATACCCATCATTCAAAGAACTGTTTATAGCATTATTGATAGCGTTCTGATCATTAGGTACAACTTCATCCACTCGAAAGACTTGATTAGAATTATCCTTTCTATTGTTACCAGCAGTATCCCTACACAGCGTTTTTTTGTCCAAGGTGGATCCCTACTTTCTGTATCAGAGGAATTCTGGTTAGTGAGAGGGGCTTTACCAGAACCTGTTGGGAGTACTGGTGCCATGATCTTGTCCTTGACCATGACCACCTGGGTCAAAAACCTCTCTCTTTCCAACCGCAAGAGAATATTGGGGTGGGAAGTTTTTTTCAACTCTTCTGTCACATCTAAAAATAAGGAGAATAAATATGTGAATCTAAAACCAAACTTCATGATACTTAAAATTGATAGATTTTACCAGCATTCTGTGATACATGAAAATCTTAACCTATTACAGTGGAACCTCTCTATAATGGTCAACAGCCAGTCATGACAAATTGGCTGTTATAGGGAGGTGGCTGTTGTTGAGAGGAAGATATTGGCTGTTATGCTGATAAGAGTGTAAATAAATATGGATTAGTACAGATTTATTGAGCCAGTATATCGTCGGCCCCATTCGGAAATGACGAAACTTAAAAAATATAAATTTTCAGGAGAAAGGAAAAACAATTTTACATTTTCAAACAAGTTTATTAGATGCTATATCTAAGTATGTAAAACAATTAAACAACATTAAAATATTATGTGATGTTTGACAGTATTTCAATAAACCTTACTTACTGCAGAAGATCATTAATAGAATATCCGACAATATTTTTACAAGACTCCAAGGGAGAAATATCCCAGACAAGGTCTGTAATGCTTATTTTTGACGTTTGACCTCTAAGTGTGACCTTGACCTACAGACCTGGTTACTAGGCACTGCACACCGTCTCAAGGTGTTTAACACTTATGGCATGTTTAACAATTATCTTAACAAGAGGGCCAAGATGGCCCTATATCGCTCACATGTCAATCACTGCTCACTCATTAAAACGTTGTTTTGAACCGGTGACCTAGTTTTTGACCCATGCTAGATAACCCATGTTAGAACTTGTCCTACATATGAATAAGACAAACATTCAGACAATTATCAAATCATTAAGAACTGATTGCGTAAATACATCAGTTCTGATCTCAGCTGACGAGTAAAGTGTTGTTTTCGCAGTTTTGCAACGAAAACAAGTGTTGTCAGTAAAAAAATGAGGGACATGAAACTGCTAACTGACAGACGGACAGACAGACAAACAGATGGACGCCAGTGTCATAATATAAAACGTCCCTTTGGGTGTATAAATGATAACAAACAATCACCCTTTTAGTTCAGAGGAAATTAGGAAGTTATACATCAATCAAATAATATGACAGATCCTACCTTTCTGGATGATCTTGGTTAATGAGAGCTCTACTTTGTTCTCCAAGTTGTCTTACAACATTAGCGTAATCTTCTACAACATTTTCTAAAGCTTGATGTTTCTTCATCATATTTTGAGCTCCATTTTCATCCTTAGCTCGCACTTCTCCCATCATGTACAATTCTTGTTCACTCATCCAAAACTCAGCTTCAGATGCATTATAATAGTACTGAAAACAAAATCAAAGTTCGTAATTTGACTTTAAATTTATGCAATTTAATACATGAAATATTCCGTAAGGAATTCCTGAACAGCAAATTTATAACTTGAATAAAGTTTGCAAATTCAGCGTTTAAGGCACAGTCAGCAAACTATTTTGTTTAAAATCATTACAAACTAGAAATGTGTCCATAGGACATGGATGCCCCGCAATTTCATGCTGGACACAGAAATGAGTGTTATGTGGCAAATATGTGAATACAACATAGAGCAGGTTGCTCATATTGCCCATAGTAGGAGGTAAAGATGGTTTGGATGGTAACAACATACCATATCTCTAAGGTTAACCCAGACATTGCTGATTTCAGCAATCTGCTCTCTGATGGCTTCAGTTTCATCTGGTTTCTCTTCCTCAAACCATTCAGCTTCGCTTTGAAGTGATTCCAACTTGGCTTGAATTGCAGCATCATGTTCCATACTACTGAGATGATGTTGCAAGGTCAACACACCAATAAGATCATTAGCAAGATACTCAGTAGATTTGGGGATCTTAGCTTTCTCATGAATCCAGGTAATTGTCTCATTATATTCAATATGGAAATTCTGTAGCCCATGTTGTCGTTCAATCTCATCTCTCTTAGCTTCAACCAACTCACATAAGTTATTCCACCTGAAAATAAGGGATAACATTGGATAACATTTATCAAACTTTCAAAACAAAATTTTCATTAAGGAATACTGAGAGTATGGATTCTTATCTTTAACATTATCAAATAGTTATTTTATAGGGGTGCACGGTATTACCGGTATACCGATTACCGTGGTATAAAGGTCCAATGGTACCATATCACGGAATACCAGTGTTTTATCATAATAATCACTAAACACATTAGCAACTAAGGAAGAGTAAGGTACTGTCTTAATTAGGTGCTGTTCAGCGGTGCGAGAAAGAGACAAAGAATTTTAGACTGTGAATTTACTTTACTCCAGGTAAAAACTGTTAAATAATATCATGTTCAATATAGAATGTTTCCTGAAATTCAATTTTTTATGCCGAGATTGGGTATTAAAGAGCTGCTGGTGTAAGTTTGGATTTTTCGAAAACTATGATTGGCATTATAATCTTATAAATGCATCTTTACACTGTATTTCACCGTGTTATTGTCGGTCTGACATAGATTGTCAGTCTGACAAAGAATCTGCACACATGTATGCTAGGGTACAAAATATTGGACCGACGTATATCTGAAATGATATCGGACCGATCAAATGCTGATGAGCAAAATTATAACGGCCTGATATCGGGACCAATATGAAATGCATATCGGATAGATATCGGACCAATATGGTTTTGCTGGATGGGCTGGCTGGGCCGCCTGTTGGACGCCCACCCGTCAGCCGGCCCGCCATATTAGTCATTCTAATAAAAATCTGTAAATGTTGTGATAGACATTTGTCTCCTAACATACCAAACATAAAGAACAAGGTATATGGTATCTTGTAAATACTGTGGTTTACTGCGGTATAATTTTTACTCGCAGTACCCAGCCCTATTATTTTAGAAGTTCAATCTTATAACTATGATCTGGCACACTGAATATACAGGCAGAAAATATTATTGAGACAAAGGGAGATGGGGACAACACAAAACCATAGAATACTGATTCATCAGTTAACAGTTTTACTACACAGAAATAATGCATCTATTTAAAGATGTCTCATGACAAAATATGTATCAAAGTACTGAAAGTATTGGAAACTGAACTAACATAGACTTGCACTGTAAGATAGAATTGGAACCAGTTTAAAGATAGCATAGCGGATGTAGTACTGTGGTTTGCAAATTAATGTGCACCAAGCGAGCGACTGCTATGTAAAGCTGAACTTTCAGTCAGTTTCTTAACAGACTATAATGATTTAAGTTTTACATACCCAGTGTTGAGATCATTATGTCTCAGTATCACCTCATCAGCATTTAGATGTTCAAGCTGTAGTAATTGTCTAGCCAGCTGATTCACCACACCAATCTTAGATGCATCAGCATTCATCTCACGCTCGAAACCTTCGAAACGATGTTTCATAATAGCCAACTCTTCAATGTCGTTGGTAATTATCATGGTAGTGAGAAGTTTCTCCTAAAAATAAGTATGAATAATGTTATTAGGAAGTGTATTCATCAGGCAGTAGAATTTAGAAGACCACAATCACTATGGGACCAATATTTCCAGAATATGCATATGGGATGCAAAGATAAACAACCTTTAAATTTGATATATGTAAAATGTAACAGAAAAGCATGTGTCTATCAATTAATGGAGTATAATGAACATAATCCAAAGTACTGTACAAAGCACAAAAAAAACTTTACACTAGAATTGTATATAACTAAGATCAAGCTTCAACAGTTAGGTTGATATTTCATGAACAGACTAGAAATGTGTCTGTAGGACATGGATGCCCCCGCCATTTCTCATGAGTGTTGTGTGGTAAATATGTGAATACAACATAGAGCAGGTTGCTTAGGAATGCTGCCCAAAGTGGGACGTAAACATCACTTAAGGGAGGTAAACACACAACTACATGTACTTTCACTACTTCAATATCACGAATGAACGAAAAAACTTAAGTGTCCACTTTGAGCAAGCGACACAATTTTTGTGCATGACACGTTTTCATGGCGCAGGCATAAAAGCAAAAATTAAAAGTGATCATACCTTATCAATCCATGTCTTGACACAGTCTGCTTCATGGAAGAGTTTATATAAGGACAGGGCACCAAGAAGCCTCTGTTTTCTATGTTTGGCCAATTCAAGAAGTTCTTGATAGCATCGGTTAATACCACCGAGTGTTGTCTGCATGGACTCAGATTCACAATCCTGAAATTACCACACAAAAATTATCTTAATGTTCTAATGTTGGATCCATGATTAACTTTAGCAATCTTTGATGTAACATGCTTTCATTGACAGAAATCTATGATTATTGCATAGAACTTCTGTGAGCAAAAAAAGAAGCCAAACATTCTCCATCACGTTAACAGTTAATTAAAATACAATCAAAAATTTGTTTTGTACTCATTTTTCTCCTGATAAAATCTTTGCCAAACATTGATAGAGAAGACAACCATTCAGTTTTTATTGAATCTAATATTTAAAAGTAGGAAGTACCTGCTCTCCCAGGTTGGAGGCCTGTTCATGTAGGGCTTCTATCACAATCTGGTAGTTCTTTATTTCATCTGTGACATCTTTATGTTTCTCCACTATTGATTGTACACTTGCCTCATCACATCCCACATTTTCACTAGTGACAAGATGTAGTGTATCAAGCATCCATGTATCAATGTCATCAACATCAGCAAAGAACTGTAACAGTACAAGAACAGAAATTACATGTGAGAACAAATAAAGAATATTTACATGAAGTCCCTATTAGTATGATGATCATACAGTTATATTTAAAGATACAACAAAGCATCTTATATACACAGAATCTTAATTAAAATACAATAAAAGATTTCTGTTTTGTACTCATTATTCTCCGGATAAAATCTTTGCCAAACATTGATAGAGAATACAACCATTCAGTTTTCTTTGAATCTAATATTTAAAAGTAGGGAGTACCTGCTCTCCCAGGTTGGCGGCCTGTTCATGTAGGGCTTCTATTACAATCTGGTAGTTCTTTAATTCATCTGTGACATCTTTATGTTTCTCCACTATTGATTGTACACTTGCCTCATCACATCCCACATTTTCACTAGTGACAAGATGTAGTGTATCAAGCATCCATGTATCAACATCAGCAAAGAACTGTAACAGTACAAGAACAGAAATTACATGTGAGAACAAATAAAGAATATTTACATGAAGTCCCTATTAGTATGATGATCATACAGTTATATTTAAAGATACAACAAAGCATCTTATATACACAGAATCTTGAATAAATACAACAAGGCCTTTCTATGAACATGGCAGAATAACCAACAGTAAATTATTTTACCTGATAGAAGTCTACATCTTCATTAAGCCGTTTCGTTCTGAAGGCCACGAAATCAATGATGCATTCCAACTGCTTGTTGACCTCGTGAATGCACTCTTGTATTTTTTCTGCACCGAAATTGTGAGCCGAAATGAGATCACTACTGACTTGTAGTATGCATAGCAGGTGGGTGTGTCTAGCTGTCATCTCATCCTCCATTGTCTACAACAACAACAGTATCATGAGTACTATATCAACATCTGTTTAATGTAAGTTACAGTAAAACTTTGTTATTACGAGCATCAATATCACGAGCACCAGGTTTATCTCGAGGAGATCTTGAAGTCCCAACACATTTAGTTCTCTCTTGTTTATGAATTTTCATGTTTATTACGAGCATCATTATCTCGATATCTCGAGCACATGTTACGGTCCCTTGACTTAATTTTAAGTGTTAATTACCATAATTATCTTAGTAGATCAATTACACAATTTTCAGACATGGTATTGCACAGTTGAAAAAACAGTATTTATCGATAAAGAACTTTATTTAAACAGTCAATGCATATTTTATACATTCAATGAAAATATATTTTCATCTTAAGCATTTCGTATTATTACTGTAAATACGCAGATTAACGTGCATGATGGATACATAGTATATTTTTCATACAAGGAACAAAAACCCGTTTATTACAAGCACAGGTTTATCTCCAGCAATAAGTCTGGTCCGATGACTCCCCGAGATAATGAGGTTTTACTGTATATCATTCCAGGTAAAACAACTATATTAAGATACTCATACAATGTTGATACATGTAGTTTAACTGCTCAAGAGCTGTCAATATATCTTGACTTTAAATACAGATGAATTTTTAAGAGGATGACTGGTACCTTTTGCTTATTGAGGAGATGAACACTGGTAAGATCGTGTCCCAGATCAGTGGCAAACATGAGCCGTTCTTTCTCTTGTATCCAGCCGTCTTCATTAGCCATATCCCAATAGGACTGCCAAAGTTTACGGGATTTGTGTAGACATCCTTTACAGTCATCAGCAAGTCTGCGTAATCCTTCATAAGCATTTTCCAATGTGCTAATACGGTCCTTGACAATCTTTGGATCACTCGGTTGATAGCCTATCAAATGAACAGCTTTATTAAATAAATGCACATTTAAAAAATGTAATGCAATCATTAGAACTTATAAACTTAAGCAGAGAATTGATAAAACAAATCAAAATCTAATAACACAATACTTGGAAACAGTTTCATAAGAGCAGTATCTTGAATACTCCATGATTTTATTGAATTCACTTGAATTATTCATACCATCTGAAAAGAACTGAATTTTAAACAAACCTCCAACTTCAGTGAAGTCTCCATTCACAAATCTATTTGCCTGATGAATGTCTGTCTTAACACATCCACCAAGCACATGGATATCTGACTCTAGTAGTCCTTGCTTCTGTAACAAGTCATCCATGCCCATTAAGTGTTTGCTGTAATCTTCTGATATCAACTGTGACTAAAAAAGATATTCAACACATTTCATAAAAGTATTTAATGACAATTTATTAACAATGAGAATCATATACATGAAAACTTGTTAGCAGAAGAACTCATATAAGCCATTATGCTCCTTTCATCAAAGATAAGAAAATAAGTCTGAAAAACTCTTCCTTACTTTGATTTCTTTCTTCCAGTCGAGATTGTACAACATTTCTCGGAAGATTTTCTGTTGTTGTAGAGAGAGATCCAATCTCATTCTTTGTGCATGTAACATCTCTAATAGGTAGTTCCATAACTTTATTACATTGTCTTTCCTGTAATAAAACATAGATAAACAATATAGCTTACACTACAAAGTAAAATGTCTTATCATATGTAATTCACAACCATGGTACAAAAGTTGACAGTTAGTTATTACTACATAAAAACCAAACTATTGAAGGTTTGTGCTAAAAGCAGGTTGACTTTTTTAATGATATTGAACTTTTACCTAGCCTTAATTCTGTCAATATTGTGGTAAGTTTCTCACAATAGTGAGCAAATGAAGAAAAGACTTATTTTTTACATGCAGTTATCAAACTATTCATTGCCACATTAATAATGTGTATAAGTATACCTGATAAGTTCTTTACATAGAGCAAGTTCTCTCTCATGTTCAGCTTTCTCTAGTTCGTCCCAGGCTTTATTGATGTCAGAGATAAGTTTACCTTCTACAGGAAGATAATGTCTCTGATCATTGACTCTCTTCTTTCTTAGTAGAGTGAACAACATGATCTCTAGGTTACCTTTTTCTACAAATCTGAAAAATACAAGAATAAATAGTACAACATTGCAAAATGTTACAAAAACATAAAATTTGGTACCACATTAGCTGGACGTATTACAACTAGAATGTATCTTAATTAAACATGCATTGTATATTTCTTTAGAGCAAACCAAACCATCTAAATATGTCCGCAGTTTCAAAGCTTCATTTTATCAACAGCACCACAAACATGTGAGGTCAGTAAGTGATATATTCATGAAACAAAAGAGTGAAACATGAATACTTCTAGAATTAGTTTAGAAAAAGATGAAAGTTCTGAAAGCATTGACTTACTTGGGAGGTTTTTCTGAGGTTCTATACAGGTTAAATGCTGTTAATTGTTGTTGAACATCACTGAGAGAGTTTGAAAACTGTCTGTCATTCAGGATCATTATAGTTTGTTCGATCCATTCCAAGAGGTCAGTGGTCAAGGTTTCATAGTCTCCAATGTTCTTCTCAGTGTCAAGGGCACTACCAATGACCTATAAATGGATAACAAGGCATACAGGAACTAAATCATGAGTAAATCACCGAACAGTTGAATCTGTCATACATTAAGCTGCATATCAAAATAAAAACCCAAAAGTTTCAATTTTTAACAAAAAATAAGTAGACCTAGAAACTTCGGTATAAAAATTGAAATAATATAAAAAATGTCACCTAACCGCAGATTTAGTGTTATTCTGTATCCTTCCATATACAATTCATCAGACGGTAATAATAGTAAACTACCTCTTGAGGCAAACACACAAATATAATTAATTACAAATGTACTTGTATTTAGAATAGAAAGTACATTACACTACATGTTCATTACAAAACAGAATAGTGTCATATTTATTGTCAGTACTTTCCTGCATCAAACAAAAACTTAGGAACATTGATAGTGTACTTTCATTGACCCTAATTCAACGGGACTGGCAAATTTGGTTCCAGTTATCTAAAGTTCTAGCCACAGGTGCCTGACGTATCTGGTCTGACACGCCCCCAATATACACATAATAAATACAAGGTATGCAACGAGTCGTTTTTCCGACCTCACACTGATCAACTGAGAAGTCAAATGAAGTCCTATGATCAAATAAACTTATTCAGTTGGCGCTTAAATAATTTTTCTTCCTATAAAACACATTTCAAAACGAAGTTAAAGGCAACGTTTTAGACTCAGTTTCTATGAAATATTGTCATTTTTTTGGAAAATCAAGTTAACTGTCCCCTCGATTTCATGCTTTAACTCATCATTTTGGCGGTTTGTCCGGAGATTTATACTGAAAACATGCGTGTTTTGGCATGTACGTATTTCTTCGATGTTTCGTCACTGATTGCGGGTATAAAGACAATCCTACCTGGTTTACTAATCACAATGATTGTTAAGTTCCACAAATAATCAGTCCTTTCGTTGACACAACGGGCATTTTGATCGAACTAGTCCACATGTAAAGCTTACGTCACATGAATAAACAAACATTTTTATTGGTTGTAGTTAAAACACATGTAACTTCTTTTTATTTTTGACCAATGAAGTGTTTTATAGAAAGAATAATTATTTAAGCGCCGACTGAATTCTTCAATCAGCAGTAGGACAGGAAAAATGTCATCATTAACATATCTGCTAGAGTACATGCACTATACTCAAAATGACCAGACACCATTTTAAAAAGATATCATTGTATGATTCTGATATTAAAGTAATAATAAGAAATCATTAAAACTTGAAGTGAACACTTACCTTGTCTAGAATAAGATCAGGAATATCTGGGACACCAGCAGGTTTACATTTAGCAGTTATATCATTCTGGAACTGCAACAAGAACTTCCTATCAGAATTCAAAGGGCTCCATTGTTCTGAAAAGTAATAGAAACTTCCATTATAATAACAATATAAACAATAATTAATAAATTAATGCAAGTAAGGTCAGACTCAGCTACTGTTGTCTATGTCTTAAGAGCAAGCACCAAAATTGTGATTTTTACATTAAATGTTTAGTAAAATCACAGAACTGCATAATATCATACAACTAAATAAGCAAAAATTCAAATTCAAGGGCAGATAACTCAAAAACGAGGTCAGTGATCCCAAATTTTTTTGGCTTAAAATGTTTCTGTTATCATATGCTATGATCATGCAAAGTTTAAAAAAAATTAATCTGTTTTAATTTTTCCCGTAATTATTTTTATGTCTATGTGAAAAATGTAGCGAACTACCGAAAACGTCTTTAACAGATCTTGCCACAGTCACAACTTTTAATTCGACAAAAATCCACAAAACGCAGTAAATCACATAAATACCGTAGGTAAACAAATTACTTAACGGTACTGTATAGATCTGGTTGATTTTCATATCAAAACACTGTGTCTGAACGCAAACAGTGCTTACTTCAATACATAAACATGTTTTCTTGCTTTTCGAGAAGCAGTCATTTTACACATACGTGATTTACACTGGAAACAGTAAAATATCGCTGGACACTCAATTTATTTGATTGCCGATGCGACCATGTTCACAGCAAAATGATGCAAAGTAATTCCGTCGTCTGATTGGTTAAAATAATGAATGACGATTGTAGCCAATAAGCGAGAAGTTATTTATTCAGTGCCGCCAGACGAATTGTTTCCGTCATCATATGCGGCGAATATACGCCAGACTACAAAGCCTAGTGCACTTTTATATGATTTTCATATGGTTATGTCAGACAAGGGGGTCTGAGTTAAAATATAGCGTAAAATCAATCGGAAGGTCTGAAGAGCAGTCACTGATGGCAGGTGGTCGCATCAGTAAGGTGGTCAGAAGGGCAGGTTAAACTGATTATCTTATTTATTTGAGTTAAACACCATTTGGTCAACATACAGCAGCCTATTCACCTAAACAGTTTCCTAGACTGCATCATATCCAGCATCAACTTACCCTTCAACAGCCAACTTTTCCACATATAGAGGAAAATAAACATTGTTTCAAAACAATAATGATGTAATATATCAGGATTATATCTACTCTACCTTCTGAGTACTCGTATCTAAGTTCAGCCATGCCATCTCCATCACTGTCATCCTCAAATTCACCTTCCTCTAATTCTTCAGTCTCATTCTGTGAACCTTCAATCTTAGATTCAGCAGATTCTAACTCTGTTACTACCTCAGTCTGAAATTATAAAGGAGCTGTCTGTATAAATATATTATTGTCATTAACAAATTAAATAGTATCATATCATACCAACACATTGCACAATACATTTGAGATGGTTAACACTGAGGTACTAAAGTCGATATAGGGTACAGTGTGTATCACAATAAATTATTACTTTTGTGCACTTGGTTAGATTTTTTTGTTGTTTGTTACAAAAGTATAATATTTAACCTTTGTAAATAACTTAAATTTCATTTTGTGTTTACTTAGTGTATTAAGCCAATACCAATATCTCAAGTCCATACATATTCATCAAATAGATGATTTTCATCATGTAAAACTTTTTCATAATGATATTATGATTCTAATTAGGCCAAAAAAATGTCTGGTTCTGGGACCCGACCTTCCCTGAAAAACCTTTTAGTATTGTTTGGTATTAGTCTCAAGTATATTGTTAAAGTAGTTCACACATAGACAAGAAAATGAGACAAAGCAAAAAAAAAATCCCTACCCCCCACCCCCCCTAACTTTTTGTGGCAATGTTTCCTGAACCAGACATATATTTATTTTTGGCCTTAGGCATAAAAATGTTTGTTTTAGGCCTAAAATACTTACAAGTCCAGGAATATAGACTAACGTCATGTCAAAGATCTCAGAACTAGGTAAAAGATCATAGACTTCCCAGTCGGGATCAATCTGGGTCTGTAATAGATCAACAGATACATGGTAAGAGGGAAACTTTCAGTGGTGTGAGAATGTTGTAATTTTATCAATTTTTTTTACTACATAAAAAATACAGGAAATTTAAACAATTCATTTTAAGAAAGAAATCATGGGAATTAATACAATTTAGGAAAACTATATATTTAAAGTCCAACATGATGCTAACAAGATTTTTCCAATTGTTTGCTATTTGTCATCAGTATCTTTCCTGATTTTCTCACCATTAATTACACCAAGTTAAATGTTTGTACGGAGCAAAATTGCATCCAGCAATTGAATACTAGAATATGGCCTATGTTACATTTTTATCAGGATGTCAGATGTTTCAGATCACATGTGCATGAATTTGTTATTTTGACTGATCCCGAAACTAAAGGGATCATCTACTCGATCAAAAAGACAAGCCATTGATTTTTCATGAATCTGGTCATATGGTTCTACAGTTCATGAGATACTCTATATGATGTTCCTGTTTCCATCCTAAAATTAAAATCTGGGGAACAATCACCTCAATGTACCAGAAATGTATTAGACGTTGCAATATCTGCTGGAATACAATTTAAATATTTAAATAAAGTCTCCAAAAAAAAAATATACTCTGTTGTCTGAGGGTACATTGTTGTAAAAACCTGGTATAACGGTCCCAAACATAGATTTTCAACTGTAAAGTGACCATCTATATTGAAATATAAAGTGATCACCCATGTCAAACCATTTATGACATCATTTCTCACCTGATCAGACATTTTTTCTATTGAGCTCCAATCTATATCTAATTAATGACAATTGTGTAAACAAGTCCCGGTGAGTGTCCACACTCATGATTATAAAATTAGTCTGTGTGACTACATGTAGTTTTATTGAGAGGTGATTATAAAATTAGTCTGTGTGACTACATGTAGTTTTATTGAGAGGTGATTATAAAATTATTCTGTGTGAATACATGTAGTTTTATTGAGAGGTGATTATAAAATTATTCTGTGTGAATACATGTAGTTTTATTGAGAGGTGATTATAAAATTATTCTGTGTGAATACATGTAGTTTTATTGAGAGGTAGGTGCAACTCCCTAAATAATCGTAGGATAGATTAGATAATAAGGTTTAGCTAGTGTATAGAATATAGATTATCAGTAATTAATCAATATTGAATAATGCGGTATTGTAACACATGGGGAGATTATTATATTGACCGATTCTTTTGAAGTTACTCTTAATAGACAGCTGAAAGACAGCAAATTTTAGAAATGTATTTATTTTTTCTCTATCTGATACATTGATCAAGAAATGACGAGTTAAATGCAATTTTTTTCTGTTTTCACGCCTCTGTGTTAACGTGGCCAACATTGTGTACATGCATGAATAGAACGGTAATTTTCTTGTCAATTACCAACCGATTATTTTCAAAGTAACCTTATTGAAAACCTGAAATTTAGCCGATTTCAGCAATCAATTTATATGACGAGATAAATGCGATTCAATCTTTTTTCATCTTCGCTTCTCTGTGTTACATAGCCGACATTGTATACATGATTGTGTAAATAGAATGATTATTATGTTATCACTTATTGACTGATTATTTTCAAAGTAACCTTGTAATTTTTTTCCCAGAATTTACTGGTTTAAAAATGAAATCACATCGATTTTGGTATGTTCTAGTGCCCCAGTGAAGAAATGTAAACACAGAAAATAACAAAAAATGTCATTTTTTCAATGATGGCAACCAGAAATGTGGTACATCAACACATTTCATAAATACTGGATTTAAAAGAAGATTGTGTGCAGTAAGTGTTTCCATCGTCATTTTGATATTGGAAGAAAGAAAACTACTGCAGATAGTTTCAAAAAAAGCTTAATATTTTTTAAGATCGTCATTTCGCCCTTTTTTCAGAAATTCCACCAATGCATGTAACACATTGTAAACAAAATTGCTTTATTATTTTATTATATTTTTAATCTCAAAATAATTACACTGCATTATGCTATGAATATTTCTCCAATATACAATATTAATATGGTATAAATCAGCAATGTTCTGTGAAATACAAAAGACGTTTTCCAACTGGTATCACGTTACATTCAGTGTGTCTGCGCATGCGAGCGCTTGGCAATGTCAAAGGTTTTAAGATGCATCTACCTCTCCTTATAACTACCTGGTTTATAATGTCTTGTTTATTTGCGAAATGTTGCGAGAATAAATACATCGAAACATATAAATACCGTGTTCCGTATCTTTTCAGCACACAAAATATCATGTTTAAATAATTATCACAACACACTGACGATCACTCCAAAATGTAATAAACACAGCAAATTTCTCTAATGACTTATACATCAAAGTTTGTTTAGATCGAACAATTTTTTTAAGTCCTTTGATATAAAGAGTTTCGCCGGCATTTTCCAGAGCATGACCATTCCGGCTACCAAATAGATGCACTAGACTGGACTTGAAAACTATTGATTGTCATTCGGACCTGCCATAATGTTGAACCCTGTCGTCACAGTGATTACGGTTAAAGCGTAGTGCCCATATAAATACTGAACTAGTTCTCGTTGTAGCCCACTAGGCAGAGTCAAATTCTCAGTCAACGCAAACCAGTTTTATTGAACTATTGACACATTTCTAGTAATTTACAGATGATTGATCTTGACAAGATGACAACGATATCAGCCATTCACGGAAAGTTTCCATGTACAATGCTTTAGGCGAATGTCACATGCTCATTGAGACTATATTAGCGACTTTGATTAACAACTGTATGTATGTGCGCATGAACACTACTTAAAAAGTAATTTAATGCTTCATCTTCAGTAACGTATCACAATGCTTGATAGTGTACTAAATTCAACACCATGTTTGTTTACCACAATTATGGACTGGACTCAGTTTGTTTATTGACAGATGGACAGATTCATTCCCATCGTTGTTTATCGAACTTGTCTATTTCTGTTTTGTTTATGTCACGTGATGATCACTGCGGATATTTCGGGCACTATCAGTAATTTCTGCTTTGGTCTAAGAAGTTGTGACTTTGCACAGACACTTAGAAACATGCATTCCATATAGAACAGGCCGTACAATAACAGTACTTCTTTGAACAAATATAGAAGACAATTTTTCCAAATATTTATGGCACTTAATAAAACTGTAATTATTCAATACAATAAGCAATATACCAGTCCTGAATGCAGCTACTTCCTTAGTACAATAATAACATACTATCTGCATGAAAATCTTAAATCAAATCCTAAATAAGCTTTTGTTATTCTACAAAAAGTGTATAAACAGTATATTTACATCATAATCTCCTTCCCAAAACATCTCGCTACCTGAAATCATAAATATATCCATTCCAATTACATGTATATAATAATTCACTACATTCATAACACAGGGTTGCCAGTAACTATGACTAAAAAAATCCCTGAATGTTTCACTGACTATAACCATCATACATATTGGCCTCCTCCTTCGCTACAACTTAATGTCCCCGTCCACCTATTACTATTATTTTTACATTTCTCAAAACATTACAAACAAATGAATAAACAAGAGGGCCATGATGGCCCTATATCGCTCACCAGAAATAAGACCCTGGGAGAAAATTATCATGAGCCTATGTAAAATCAAGTCACTCGGGGATGAAACCAATTTTGACCATAGGGCAATTATTTGAACAAACTTGGTAGAGGTCCAATCATCAATGCTACATACAAAATATGTAAGCTCTACCTTATAAGCCCTGTCGTTTCAGATGATACGATTTTTGTAATTTTCCTATATAAGCCTATATAGATAATGTAAACCCCGGGGCAGAGCTAATTTTCACAAACTTGGTAAGGTCCGCTAGACAATGCTACATACCAAATATTTGCGGTTTCAGACGAGAAGATATTTGAAATTTTCCTAAATAAATTAGACTAAACCCTGGGGGCAGACAAATTTTGACCCCAGGGCCATAATTTGAATAATTTATTAGTGGTTCAAAAGATATTAAATGCTATATATCAAATATCTAAGCTCTATAGGCATTGTAGTTACACTTTCTGACAAGAAGATTTTTGAAGTTTTTCCTATTGGTTGCCATAAAAGTTTTTCATGAAATTAAATTTTTTGAACAACTTTGATCTATAGAGCTTCATGCAAGGAACATCCCTGTAAAGTATCATTGAAATTGGCCAACTACTTAGGAAGCAATTAAAAGCAGTTTAAAGCAATTGTTGACGCCCTGACACACGCAAGCACGGACGAGGGCCATCAAACGATCACAATAGCTCACCATGAGCAATTTGTGCTCTGGTGAGCTAAAACACTTCAAAAGCCTGACTATAATGTTGCATTTTAAATTAGATTCAACCTGATCACAGACAACCCTTTCAAAAATCTTAGAAATGATACTCAAGATAGAGACAGGAATGACAATTACCTACAGACATCTTGTCATTCTTCTTCAACACGAGACAACTCTAAGCAGATTTAAGAATAACAAGAACAGAAGTGTATTAGATTAGCATTATATGTAAAGTTGTTTGGTACATAATTATATTTAAAAGAACTTACCATCACAATCATCCTCAAATTCCGTATCACATGATATCTTTATAATTTTCCACTTCATTGTCTTTTTTATTTTTCTAAAAAACAAAGTTAGTTAATCAGTTAATATCTTAGCAGCTGCTGTAGAACCTGTGGTTTTGGACAGTAAGATTTTTAAGTACTTCATATTGGTTGCCATGGCAACAAGATTTACAAATAAAATTTAATGTTTGGAACAACTTAAAAAGGGGACCATCCTAGTAAACATCTGTGACCGATAGGCTTGGCTAAGGCGTTGACTTGTGTGTATGTCTTGGAATTATACACATTTGGTACCCTTATATACAAGAGATACCAACAACAAAGACAGTGCTACCAAGGTGTTGGTATACAGTCAGGGCTGTCGGCCGAAACTATAACGCTAATTCCCCACCAACACATTTCGACAAGTCAATCCCTCAGTCCGACCCTCATTGAGTCATTCACAGAATTTTATGGTGGAAAGAAGTCTTGGAATCAAAATTGCAGTGGTGGTAAACATTTGTTTTAAGTTATTTGAAAATCCTCCAATGAATGACAAAGTCACAGAGCAGACATGATTTCGGGACAGTCACAGACCAATTTTAACCGACAGATCAACAAAGTGATTCCAGTATAGTCCCCACTTTCAGAAAGTGTAGTATTATAAATTTCAATTTGGATAAATATGCAGACGAAAGAAAATTTACTCTACAAACTTTATTATTAATTTACATTCATCATTAAAACTGATTGTTGTTTTAATTATATCTATTAGTATTATCAAAGACCTATACATACATTAATGCATGTATAGGTCTTTGGTATTATTTAGAGCTATACACACTTATTTTTGAAATCTAGCTCATTTGATTGATAAAAATATCTCATTGATTTCAGTAAGCATCTCAGAGGTTTGTACAATGGGGATTTTTTCTCATGTTTGAGTGGCAAATATTATCCCTGTGGTTATAAAATATATAAAATTACTAGTAGTCTACATAATGCTTCTAGACAGAATTGTAATTTCATGCTAGCTAAATGTCAAATTCAGAAATAAAATAAAATATTTTTCCTACATACTGACCCTCTTTTAAAATTCAGGGTTGAAGGACAAACAAACATATTTTTAATTTAGGCCTAATTAAATGAAATTATATTGTACTTTAATGTTCTTAGATATTTTGTATCCATGGCAACTGAATTATTTTATACGAGCAGTTTAAACAAGAAATATCTTTTAAAAAAGATAATCGGCTTGTACGTATACAGCAGAAATTAGTTAATAGAAAACGCAGTAACAAAAATATCTTGTGATATTCTGAATATTAAATCTGGACATGAAAGGATTGTACTAAATGTCCACCATGTTGGAATTTAAAATAATCGACTAATAATCGATTTTCTTTTTTTTGGAAGTTTCTATTGAGAATTCTTGTCAGTGAATTGGGAAGAGATGCTATTTTCAATTGGGAATATGACTCAATATTGGCAATAAAATTAGCCCAAAATATCCCTGAATAATGTCAACAAGATTTACCATTGGAACACACACTAGAAATTTTCAATTTTTAAGTTAAAATTTCTTAAAATGCACTATTTCAATACATATATTCAGTGTATATATAATTATGCTTTAGTTATTCAATCAATAAACTGGTGATATGACCACTCAGGCTGCTCAGCGAATACCTATACTTAAAACAAGAAAATGTCCCTACCTTAGTCGATCAAATATTTTCAAATACTGAAAAAGCGTGCAGTTCCGGTTGATCACGTGTAATTGGATTACCTCGGCATAGTAATAAAATCTCGGGAACCAGGCTTAAAGTGGCAGTATGCAATGGTACCTGTTCCAAGTTGCAGTGGACTAATGGAGCAGGAACAGGTACGCATGGTTTAAAATATCCGGCGCTCTGATTAATCAAATCGTTTTAGCTATTTCTTTGATTGCTGTTCATTCGAGAAATATCAGAGATTTCCGTCCATCTGATAAATGTGCGCGGAATGTTCCTAATGTGCTTTCCAATGTCCTATGTGCGGGAAGTTAGACGACAAGACTTTCCCGACGTACGGGAGTTTTATAAACACTGCCGTCACATGTAGCTGGAAATAGACTTGGACCGGCGACAGGATGATCAGTTGCTAAATTCTATGTTGTGGTATTTTTACGCACCGTTTTGAAAAAGTTGAATGGCGGTAAAATGGAAGCAAGTTAAAACGCCCCCAAATCAGAACGCCCCCAAGTCAAAACGCCCCCATTTTGGTCAAAACTCCCCCATCGAAAAGTTAAAACGCCCCCATTTGGTCAAAACGCCCCCATTATGTATGCGTATATTTAAATATTACTGTGTTATTTATTAATTTCCATTGAAGTATTGGGGGTGTTATGACCAAACTTGATCTGATGGAAAATGAAAGATAAGAAAGATGTAAAAGTTTGCGTATATTTAAATATTACTGTGTTATTTATTAATTTCCATTGAAGTATTGGGGGTGTTATGACCAAACTTGATCTGATATCTTTGTCACTTGATATCGAAGAAAGAGTTCTCTATGCTTGTTTATATATACTTAAAATTTGGTTAAACGTAATAAAAACAGAAGATGTTATCAAAAAAACTATCAGAACACAAAGTTAAATTTGAATATAAAGAGTACCTTTATTTTTTTAGCAAAAATAAGAGTGTCTGCACATTCATACAAGATATAGGAGATAGAACTGATACACGGAAAAATCCGTGCAATCCAGTCACGATACAATATAGTGCGATACAATGGAGCAGTCAGATATCACATACATTTTAGCACGATACAGTGATATAGCCTACTTAGCTATTTATTTGACAAAATACTTGTATCATATATGATATATAAAAAGAATACATAATTAGTAGTTGGAGTATATGGTGAATTTGGGGCGCTAAATATAATTGTTAACAATATACTACTTTTGAATCAACATTAATTTATGTCCGTAAATCATTGATTGAAATATGTGTTGGATTATCAATACATTTAAAGGAATATTCTGCAATTATTTGAACTTTTGACGTCTTCTCTTCTATCTACAGCGAATGACATGAACATTATTCAACTTGTCATCTGATTCACCTGAAACATACAATTGCATACAGGTAGTATACATGTTTGTCTCCGACACACACAAAAAAATTCAAAACGTCAAAAAGTCAAAACGCCCCCATCCATCAATAAAACCATATTTGGTTCACAAAATATGCAATTTATGTTCAATTTAATCTAAAAATACACAAATAAAACGAAGAATGAAAAAATATATTTTCAAATTAATGGGGGTGTTTTATGGGGGCGTTTTGATCATCGATGAGGGGGGGGGGTTGACCAAAATGGTGGTGTTTTGACTTGGGGGAGTTTTAACTTGGGGGCGTTTTGACATGAAATCGGCCACAACTACAGCATTTTAAACAGAACTAAAATATAATTAAAGTCCTACAAAGCCTTTTTTCAGTGCCTTATTAAACTAAACATTGATTGAAATTTCTGGGATAAACTTTTTGTCTGTAGATACATTTTTATTGGTTTATTTTTTAACTTTTCTGGCTTTTTTTTAGCAAAGATGACCATTGTTCTATACGGTGAGTACATTGTGTCAGGAGCTTTCAGTGCTTTGATTTTAGTCATTCAGATTTGTCTCCCTTGTAGAGATCATGGTCAAGCAAGCGTCCTAAACTGTTTCCCGTTGATTATGTTTGGTGCATTGCAACGCAGAACGGGAACCAGTTCACAAGCGTCTATGTACGGGAAGTTCTTCACATGTTGATGTAGTTTTCTCCTGTTTATTAACTAATACCACGTAAGTGTTGATTCTTGTTTATAAGATATGATGTATTTAACGATGAAATGTAAATGTTAATTTTTTTTATTTGTATTGTAACTGCTAGTTATGTGCATGTCATATGTTTTCGCGATTTCGCGATATTTGTGTCATTGCACAGTCGGATGGAGTTCTCTAATACCGCGGTACTAATATCGTGGACGCACCGGTTTTCGAACACCTAAATCTTTAAGAAATATTGACTATCAAATCAAATCAGACACAGATAACAGAGATCGATTGGCAACTTAAAATATCACTTCATGCAAGAATGGATGCTTGGTGGTGTCAGAAGCGCCTTGTTTACGAGATTTGTAAATACCACAATATTAGTGATACAACAGTATTACCAAAAACGACTACACATTGCTTCAATCAAGGTCAGTGGGCATACTTCCTGTTCGGTAAGCAAGGGAATCCCTGTCATTGCTTCCCAATGATTCAGGAAGCAAACATCAAACACCTTCCAATCGGGTACCTGAGGAGAAATGGCCTGTGCATAAAACTTTTTAGTCAACACAACATTGAAAGTCACTCTTTGTTGCAGATTGTTGAGTCTTTTTCTTTTAAGATTGGTAAATGTCTTTGCAATGCAAGCATCACAGTCACACAACTACCCCACAGTAGGTTCATCAAGATGGATTTCAGAAATACTTGGCAGAAATGGTCACCAAAATGTGATGGTGTGTGAAAAACTGCCTCTCAAAAGAAATCAAGTTCACATCTTTAAGCCATACAATAACATCTTTTAAAAAACTTTATACCTCAGACTTCATATATTCTGTGTCAAAAACAGTATGTGGGATATCCGACCGTCACTCCTGTGACATCAGACAATATAAATCCCAAGTTAATTGTAAGGAGTCACGTAATTAGTTTCAGTAGCTGGTACATTATTCTATTCATGCTATATATGTTCTTACCGGCAATTAGAAGTACTCATTCATCAGAAGATTCTCTAATTTGCTGCAGAAAACTTATAGTTTCAGTTGATTTTCTTTTATATAGTTTCCCACCCCTTTTCAACAGTCAGAGTCATATGAGGCAGACAAGTTCACCTAACCATCATTCCTGAGAAGAACCTGTACTAGACTCCCATTCTCCGTCAGCAACTGCCTACTTTCTAACATAAAGAGACATGGTCGACAACGGAAGCAGGTCAGTTTTAGATGTGATGATCATAATCATGGTCTCTTTTTGTCAACAACAGATATCAATTTTATTTGATTAAGAATGTTAATATCGACAAAATCTCAGATGAGTTCAATAATGGGTCACTTGGGGTCAAAAACTAGGTCACCAGGGCAAATCTTAGGAAAACCTGATTAACACTATATGCAGATGTCAAGTTTTGATTAAACTTATAGTCAGAATGTTTGTCTTAATGATATGTAAGAAAAGTTAGATCATGAGTCATCTGATGTCAAAAACTAGGTCATGAGGTCAAATCTTACAAAAACCTTGTTCACCCTGCAGAAGTCATGGTCATGATTGGATCTTCACTTAACCTTGTCAGAATGTTCGTTTTAATGATATGTTGGTCAAGTATAAACATGGATCATATAGGGTCAGACTCTAGTTCACCAGTTCAATTCACTGGAAAGCTTTGATATCAGTAGACCTCATGACACAGGTTCAGAACAATGTTTTAATGAGTAAACAATGATTGTCATGTGAGTGATATAGGTCCATCTTGGCCCTCTTGTTTCTTCCTTTTTAGATTAGTTCCTTGAACCAACAAGGGCTAGCATGTTCATTCCATGAAGACAATGCTTCAATTCATCCGGTATCAAGTCATCAACATTGTCCCACCCAGTTTACCTCATTACAATACCAAAATTACCAGACATATTCATTTGATAAATCATTCCACCCATGATGCCAAGATGACCTGTACAGGCCCAAAGAGTTCCCCCAATTCAACCTACACTAGACTTATTACCAACACCTACTGCAAGCAAGTACTGATCATGTCAGTCAACAACAACCTCAGCAAAAGCAAATGTATTCCACAATGGTTGAGGATACTTTTATATAGAAACAAAGTAATGAAAAACCAAGATTATTGAATAAATGCATTATTATGTTTGATTTCATTTGTTTCAATGGGTTTATTATGATTTAACCATATTTCAGTTAATACTGTAACTGTTACAAGAAGCTGACAACTTCTCCACATATGGAGTATAGTTTACCTTTTTGTCTAATGGGTATGACCTACATGTACTGCATCTGGGATTCAAACCAAGAGTGTCAGAGTATGTCCAGATCCAGAGCACATGACCACAGTCGAAGCTTTGTTTTGTTTGAATAGAAATTGATTTTAGTGGCATAATATTTCTGAAAAATGATGATTTGGAATTTTGTCTTGCAGATCCCTGTAATATCTGAAGAGATTTCAAGAGGGGAAAAATCCTTGACGACTTCCTGGAGAAAGCAGACAGTTCTGATGCTGTTACATATATACATATATATATATATATTGATGAGGTATAAGAGATTAATAACATGTGTTCATGATGTATGTGCACACTCATATTTAAAAACCAAGCATTGAAAATTGTGTACTTGTATATCAGAGTACAAGTATTTGTACATTAAAATTATACAAGCCTGCATGCATGAATTGTATTGTCATTTTATACATGAACTTACTCAGCAGACATTGCTTTCAAGCTTCACTGTCTAGTTATGGTATTATGTTGCTGCTGCCACATTCTAATAACTTGTTTTGATTTATAATAGGTTTGAGCTTCTGAACTGGAGGAATATAAGACTTATAGAAAAGACGAGAGAGAGCTCAAGTTGGTAACCAATCAGTTGTTAGAATTGCATGAAGAGTTGAAGAAAGCAAAGAAATCTCAGGTCGTGCATGAGTCTGGTTGTAAGATTCTTTCTTTTTAAATTTTGTACCCTCATGATGTTTGAGAGGGGGTAATTATTGGAGTCACTTTGTCGGTCAGTCTATTATTTGCAGACTAATTGTTTGAATGTGATAGTAATCATACCCAAGTACTTTTCGGTAAATTTTAGTAATGAATATTGGAATCGACCTTCACATATTCATAACTTACCATAGAAAGGGAGACAACTCGAAAATTAAAAATAAACCAAATTAAAAGTAAAATATTTGGAATAATGATACATGTATGAGTATTAGAATTATTACTTACTGGTGTTGATATTGTATAAAATATATGGATAAATTTGCTACTGATTAAGGATTAGAAATTCAGGATTGATTATTTATTGATATTGTCTTTTAGGAATGAATAATTTTTAGAATTCAGAATTCAGGAATGAAAATTAATTGCTCCACCCTCACTGGCAAGAAGCCACTTGTGTTAACTTTTTTTTGTAAATGGACTAGGATTTGATATTTTATAATCCTTCCAGTCAACAGTCAGATCAACATTTCAGTTTTTTTCATTTAGGTTCCCAACATCACAAAGTGGGTGTAATCTAGCAGTGAGAATGGAAACCACTTGACCCTTGATTATTATTGTTGGTACTGAATTTAATCTTTTGAAAGAATGATTAATTTCATTTTGTCTATGCAATTTCATTTATAACTTTTCCTATCTGATCTTCATTAGTCTGTCATTCAAATTTAGGTTTTAAATAATACTAATCTATTCCTGTTTCTGTCTAAATACAGTCATACCTGTGTTAGAGGCCTATTCCAAATAAAGGCCACCCTGTGAATAAAGGCCACCCTGTGAATAAAGGCCACTCTTTTGATAACCATCACTGACCATTTAGAACAAAAGGACCGTTGAATAAAGGCCACATTGTGTCAATCCTATGGGTGACCTTTGTTTTCAGGTTTGACTGTGTTCTTTATTTTTAAGACTTGCACATTGCACAATAAATTTAGCAAATTGAACAATTGCCAAAGAATCTCTTATTTAACAATTTCTGCTAAAATCATAATCAATGTACTGAAAGTACTGTCTGAACGTGATTTTTTCCACACAAAGCAAAATAAAAAAAAATATGTAGACATATATCATTTGTGCCCATGCAAATTTGAAAAAAATTTACACTAATGGACAGACTTTTCATTTATACATAATGAAGGTCATATACAGTCATG
Source organism: Lutraria lutraria (assembly GCA_964023205.1). NCBI lineage: Eukaryota > Metazoa > Mollusca > Bivalvia > Venerida > Mactridae > Lutraria > Lutraria lutraria. The sequence goes on along the minus strand of OZ026842.1, from coordinate 38,024,950 downwards.
TATGTGAACACATACTCTTTACTAGTCTCTTAGCATAAAAAAGAAAAAAATCATTGGTAAGTTTAACAGCATATTGCATTAAAAACTTGTTGTTATACACAAAAAAGTGAACAACACATAAGTTACAGTAAATATCAACATTGATACTTCTGATTTTAACACAACAGTAATGTTGCACGAGATTGAGACATGATCATGTAATTCTAATAATCTTGAATAAAAAGAACTCTTTAACTATCATTTTTTAAAAGCACTTAACCAGTATTTTACGTTCGTATTTAGCGATTTTTTTCAATTTGCATTCACTTAATTTTCTAAGTAGGGGGAGCATTGTGTTAAATTATTGGCTAATGTTATTTTGCATGTGGTTAGCAGATTGCTTGATTAAATCGGATGTCATCTTTTCGTTTTTGAATTAGGTAAATAGTTTTGTTATATGTAAGGGGTAAGAAACCCTTTCCTGTTACTTCACTATTTTTTATTACAGAGATAATTGCCTCGTATCAAGTCATATGATTTGATGTCAGTGTAGGAAAGGGGCTTGTTTGGGTGTTAACTGCTAAATTTTTTCACCTGGACTGGTACGATCAACTTGTACAGAACTCGACCAAGCAGATTTATTCTCAACCATACTCATAGAAGTTGGCCACATTGTGACCGCATGGTAAAGCATCACGCCTCAAATCATTTTCTGAAGAATTGTGTGCATTTTGTGCATTTTTATGTATTATCAATATTGCTGAAATTGATTTCTACAGAAGCTTTATGGTATTTAATGTATGTAATCGTTTATCTACAGGTTTTTGAGAAAGGTGTGAGAGCTGTGCCACTTAGTTCAGAGTTATGGCTGCATTATATAACCTTCTACATTACTGAGTTTATCAGTGAGGATGAAACCAGGAAGTTAGTCTTTTTTCAAATTTACTGGGCTTAAAATTCTTCTTAGAAAATAAAATGGATTGCCTTGACTGATATGTACTGTTTGCAATTTAATTGGGTAAATTTCCTTCTAGGTGTGTATTTTGGCAACATAAAATATATTTTGAACTAGAATTTTGTGAAACAAGTATCCTCTAGTGCACATATCAAGTTTTTGTCTTTCTTTACTGTATTTAACCCTTTCCCCCCTGATACCGCATCTGGACGCCTTTTTGGCGTGCCACTTAACAACACTATTTGACGCATTTTCGGCGCGCCACTTGTTAACACTATCAGACGCTTTTATCGTCTGCCCCTTGTAGACGCATTGGAACGCGTGCATATATAATACCCGATAATTTAAACTTAATCAATTAAAAACACAATTTAAACTTCACATATGTTATAGTCAAACCTTAATCCATAATATTACGTAATAAAACAGTAGGGTTCCTTCTTGAAGTTAGCGCATAAATCGCTGATAAACATTCTCAACTAATCACGCGTGTGAAGAATGTTAATTAAAAAACTTTACTGAAAGTGTCATCAAAACTAGTTCAAACCGGGTTAATCCAGTTATGAAACAATGAATATGGAAATTATGACAAACGTGTGACCAATCAACGATCAAACTAATCTGATTGACCTCCAATCAAAGGTCATATAGCACTGCGTATGCGCACTGACATAAATCACGGGTCATTTCTGATTTTCATGCGATCACTTCCGAGTATTATTCTCAAGAGTAAACAACCATTATGTCTGACAGCGAAAGCGATTTTGAGGGGTTTAGCCCCAGTGAGATAGGTTCTGATGTAGATGTTTCTGACATCGACGTCTCATCTGTCAGCGATGTGTCTGATGTATCATCCGTCGATCTTTCTGATGATGAGTTAGACAAGGAATGGACAACCGAATTTTCCAATCTCCAGGTTCGTACTCGTTGATTTTGTACCCGATCGTTATTGCGTTATTTCTGGATGATTTTACTAATGTCTTTCGTCAGTAATCGTGAATAATAATTTTATTTCTCTCACCAAACTGTACATGAAGATTTTAGCTCACAATATTTCATGAAACATTTATTTTCCATGTTTAGTGATGAACAGATTTATATCCCCTACATACTCCTTACAATAATTTTATAGCAACTGTATGGTCAAAATGTTAATTATTATTCCATGCATTATTTTCTGTATAAATGGAGTACCGGTACTTTATACTTATGATTTCATTTTTTATTTACAGTTTGATGAGTTTGATCAACCCCATGGACCTGTGTTACCAGATGGGTTTGATGTTGGGACTGCTACCCCCTTGACTACTTCTGGCTTCTGATGAAGCCTCAGCTCTTTCTGGACATAGTCAGGTATACAAATGACTATGCCAGGTTGAGAATTCAGCGTGACAGAGACGTGAGAATGTAATGGATTAGCACCACATTCGAGGAGATAAGTGCTTTCATAGGGATTAACATTCTAATGGGTGTGAATACTTCACCTGAAGGTGATGACTATTGGTCAACTGATAAGTCGTTAGGTAATAAATTTGTGCAGTCAGCTATGACATGTAACAGATATCAGCAACTGAATAAGTATTTTCATGTTGCTGATCTGTTGCTTCTGAGTACCCCAGGGACCATCCTTTGTATGACCGGTGTGGTAAAGTTAGGCCTGTGTTAGACCATGTGTTAGGTACATTCAAGGATTGTTATACATTGTCACGTGAAGTTAGTGTATGATGAGGCTATGATCCGGTTTTCGGGGAGGAATGGTATGAAGCAGTATATGCCAGCCAAACCGATTAAACGCGGTATAAAAGTGTGGATGTTGTGTGATGCAAATAGTGCATATCTATCAAAGTTTGAAGTCTATTTAGGAAAACGTGGCAATGCTCCTGAACATGGTCTTGGACATGATGTAGTTGTACGTCTTACTGATGGATTGGACAATTCTAGCAGACATATTTATTTCGACAATTTCTTCACCAAGTTCTTAAATGAAAGGACCGAGACTGTTTATGTCTGTAAGGTGCACCTGTGTAAAGATGGTTGTCACAACAGATATCATAACATGTAAGCATGTTCTGGTTAGGTAGTATCCAGGAAACAGTGAGCACTGAAACATGATTATGTACTGGTCAGTTACCCAGGAAAAAATGAGTGGATCAAATATTTAGTACTGGTTAGTTACCCAGGAAAAAATGAGCTGTTAGTTTGGTACTGGTTAAGATATCCAGGAAAAAGTGAACATTTATTAGGCTATAATGCGGTACTGGTTAGCATGTAGTTTTGTACTGTTAGTACTGGTTAGTTACCCAGGAAAAAATGAACTGTTAGTACTGGTTAGTTACCCAGGAAACAAATAGCTGTAATAGTACATTTTAGTACTGGTTTGTTACCCAGGAAAAGTAAAGGGTAGAACATTTGTTGCACTAGTTAGTATGGTGTGTTTTTGTACTGGTTAGTTACCCAGGAAGAAATGAGCATGAAATACTTCTTGCATTACTGAAGAATATCCATGATTCAACAGTGGTTTATCTAGGAGTACTGGTATGTTTTCCAGGAAAATAACTTATTATTTACTGGATGAAAATATGATGTTTTGTATATATTTCTATAATTATGTTCATGTAATTAGTTAGTGTTATTTCAATTAGTTTTTCTAGAAATTGGATATATTGAGTGGTATATATGTAGCGTGATCCAACTGGAATTCTGACTTGAAGCTGATATGTGTTGTGCATGTTTATGCTAATATATAACCACTTTCTAAACTATTTATTGCTTTAATTTGTTATAGTTGCCATAAGTAAACATTTGTGAGGTTTCATTATTTATTTTTGCTGTTATAGTTGTTATATTAATGCAATAAACATCAAAAATGTTATTTTTTTGTAATTTTATTTTTTTAAACTTAGCACAGCATTTTAAATACAACAATTTGCTGTACGAAATTTATACCACTATAAAGGGAAAAAATGGCTACAATATTTTTATTTACACTTTTAGTGTACAAGCAACTGATAACAATCTATTACCTATCAAACGGACATTGGTAGTAAATCACAATTATTTGCAGAAAACCCCCATTGGGACAGTATACAGATATCAGTGCTTATCTATTGGTCATCTATATGGCTTATCAGTATTGCCTAATTGGTGTAGATCACTGATAAGGCTACTTCCATAAGGGGGAAAGAGTTAATAATCTATTTTAAGCTTCAAGATATATTTAAAGATCCTCTAGTGCACATAACAAGTTTTTGTCTTTCTTTACTGTATTTAATAATCTATTTTTAGGCTTCAAGGTATATTTAAAGATCATTTATGGCTCTGCATGTTTTTGTGTTATGATTTATTATACCCCCAGATATGAAATATATGGGGGCTATATTGGATTCACGCTTGACGGTCGGTCGGTCGGCCGGTCGGTCGGTCGGTCGGTCGGTCGGTCCGTGCGTCTGTAGACACAATTTGTCCGGAGAATTTCTCAGCAACTACTTACAGGATTTTAATAAAACTTCACAGATGTGATCAGTAGTAAGCCTAGTTGTGCTAGCTTAAAGCATTTTTCGTTCGGATTAATTTTCACTGAGTTGTACCCCTTTGTTGTTTTTATACAGTATATACAATAGGCAAATTTTGTCCGGACAATTTCTCAGCAATTACTCACAGGATCTCAATGAAACTTCACAGAAGTGATCAGTAGTAAGCCTAGTTGTGCATGCTTAAAGCAATTATTGTTCGGATTAATTTTCACTGAGTTATAGCCCTTTGTTGTTTTTATACAGTATATACAATAGGCAAATTTTGTCCGGACAATTTCTCAGCAATTACTCACAGGATCTCAATGAAACTTCACAGAAGTGATCAGTAGTAAGCCTAGTTGTGCATGCTTAAAGCAATTTTTGTTCGGATTAATTATCACTGAGTTATACCCCTTTGTTGATTTTATACAGTATATACAATAGGCAAATTTTGTCCGGACAATTTCTCAGCAACTACTCAAAGGATCTCAATGAAACTTCACAGAAGTGATCAGTAGTAAGCCTAGTTGTGCTAGCTTAAAGCAATTTTCGATCAGATTAATTTTCACTGAGTTATAGCCCTTTGTTGTTTTTATACAGTATATACATTAAGCAGATTTTGTCCGAAAAAATTTCTCAGCAACTATTCACAGGATTTCAACGAAACTTCACAGAAGTAATAAGTAGTTAGCCTAGTTGTGCATGCTTAAATCATTTTTCATTTGGATTGATTTTCACTGAGTTATAGCCCTTTGTTTTTTTCTACAGTATATACAATAGGCAAATTTTGTCCTGACTATTTCTCATTGACTACTGCCAGGAATTCAATAAAACTTCTCAGAAGTGATGAGTAGTTAGCTTAGTTGTGCATGCATTAAGCTTGTCTTGGTTGGTTGAATTTTTTCACTGAGTTATGGCCCTTTGTTGTTTTTATACAGTGTATATACAATATCTCAGTAACTACTCATAGGAATTCATTGAAACTTCACAGAAGTTATAAAAAGCAAGCCAAGTTGTGCATGCAATAACCAGGTTTTGTTTGGATTAATTTTCACTGAGTTATGGCCCTTTGTTTTATACAATTAGGTAAATTTTGTCCTTACTATTTCTCAGCAACTACATGCAGGAATTCAGTGAAACTTCTTAGAAGTGATAAGTAGTTTGCCAAGTTGTGCATGTCCACAATAGGTTTTGTCCAAGTAAATTTTAATGAGTTATGGCCCTTTGTTATTTTTTATATAATGTATATTTAGAAACTGGTCAGGATATATCTAAGCAACAATTTGCTGGTATTAAAAAAATGAAAATGCATTATATTTCCCTCTGTAAAATGTAACAATAACTGTGTCAAGGCCGCATCTGGGGGTATTCATCACCTTTAGTGATAGTTCTAGTTCCTGTGGTTTTCATAGTAGCCATATTTTATCTCTGTTTTTTTTCAGACTTTATGAACAAGCAATTACAGCGGCAGGTACTGACTTTCGTTCAGACAAATTATGGGATAACTACATTAACTGGGAGAAAGATAAATGTTTATGATATGTTACAGCACTGTATGATCGACTCTTCAGAATTCCTACCCAACTGTACAGTCACCATCATGACAAGTAAGAATCTGTGTGCACCTAGAATCTTTGTCGAACTTCTTTCTGTAACACATGGGTGACAATATTTCGGATATATCTGGAATTCCGGATTTATCTGTCCTGAATGAGCTGTGATTTCTGAGTAAAATAAAAGATATTTGATGAAAATATCTCAAGAAATGGCAAAGTTAAGGTAAATTTAATCTTCTCTGAAGGATTTTCTTATTACAAACTGCGTTTAATACGGAAACAATTTGGTCGAAGACCTCTTGTTTGGCAAAAAATGTCTATTGACACCCGTGGTAACATTAAGTGTAACAAGTACTTAGTTTATGGAAAAGAATATATTTCGGCTCATCTGAGCATGAAAAGCACAAAGTTCTCATAGTGAGTTATTATGATTACCATGTCTGTTGCTGTGTGTCATTATCATCTGTTTCTAATGATTTCTCCTCTGAAACCACTGAGCCAATTACAAGCAAGCTTCATATGAATGATCCTCTGATGACCTTTAGCAAGAGTCTAGAAAGCACTCCTGTGGGGTCAAAATTGTTACAAAGAATAATCAAGTTCAAAATATTTTCAATCTTCGAATTAAGCACCGCACCTTGGACCAAGTCCAACAAAATGGCCATCGGTCAAGTAAATTTGAAAAGATCAGTGGTCCGACTGTCCAGTAAATTTTTCAATGATAATCTTACTGTGTTTCAGAACAAAAAATGAAATATTGTAATCACTCAAAAAAAAATTTTTCTAGCCAAATTATAGGAAATTCTGTATGTACTCCTTTTGGTCCACTAAAAATTCATTCCGTCCAGTAAAGTTTGCATTTTCACTGGACCAAATATCCAGTGCCTAAAAATGTTTTTCATGATGACTTCATATTTTATTGATATTATTTTTCAGTTTCAAGAAGCACGTGTTAAATCATCACCCTCATGATATTCTCAGTCTAGATGAATTCTTTAAACTTCGAACTGAAGTAGTGATGGAACAGGGAGGTAGTTTGGTCATTGGGGGTGATGATGACGCCCCACCTGGTTATGAAAAGCCTCCTGGTATGGAACCTAGTACAGATAAGATACTCATTGCTTATCAGAAAACTCCTGTGTTTACATTTGGTCCAATTGAAATTTGAGGTTATTTTAATCATTTATTATAGATGTAAGTTCTTAAGCATTAGAGCTGTGAAGTTTTTAAATTCCAACTATAAAATCAAAATATTTTTTTAATGCCCCCGCAATTCGAAATGGCACAAGGGCATAGTATTACCCTGTCCATCTGTCTGTCCGTTAAAATTTTGGTTACTGAAGATATATTTTATGGATTGGTTTCATATTTCTACATGAAGTTTGATTTCCGTCTAGTTTTAATGATCAAAATGAAAGTTTAATTATTAATGATATAAGTTGTTAAGCATTAGTGAAGTAAAGTTATTAAATTCCAACTAAGAAAGCAAAATATTTTTTTGAATTATTTACTCGAATTACTTTTTGTTAGCCATAGTTTAAACATTCAACCTCTGCAGGTTACCTGTCATGAACTTGAAAAAAGAAAGTAGGACTATATTTATGGAAACAGGATATGCAAAAAAGCTACACAGGCGCGCTATTTTATTGGCTAGCCGATACAAGGGTTTAATTCTACGCATTTGAATATGTCATGTATTTTAACGACATGCACATGATTAGATACATGACTCTTTCCATTTGTTTACGATAGATTGATTTGAATTATATTTAGATTCGACACATTTAAGTGAAATATACCAGCTACATCACACAATTAGGTCAGTAATATTTCCTTGTGCAGCTGCTCTTTTAAACAAGCTGTTATGGAGTCCAAGGAATGTAGATAGGTTAATACAAGTACAAGGAAAGGTGACTTATCAATACTGTTTCGATTATTTAAATATAAAATATTGTATTTTATATTTTTTACAATTTTAAAAAAAAATGCTAAGTTGTTTTGACATTGTTTCAGACAATGAGGACTTAATTCGATATTTCCTCAATTACAGAGTCTTAGCTGTCAGACTGAATGAAGGTAGAAGCTGTTCAAGCTTATACAAAGAATGACAAGACTTGTAAATCATTCTTTCCTGCTTTGATTGTTAATGAATCAGAGAGTGTCCTGGACGCAGGTGTACCAAGTATACAAATTGACAACATTTGTACCAGGAAGTCATCTACTCATCAGAGTTACTATTAGGAAGACAGGGGAACATGCCATTTGGTAATAACAATGACCTCAGATGCAAGTCAGATGCTCTAAGAACTGAGCTAATAGGACTGTTGAATATTCCAGACAATTTATAAATACTGTATTGCAGGCAGGTACAATATATTATATTAAGAATAGAAAGACCCTTGGAAGTTTTAAACAGTTCTTGATGCATTTTTATGAAGTACAGTTCTGTATCATAGCCATGCTTAATAATGCAGCTTAGCTGAAATTGTCATTAATTTAATGCAAGTACAGATCTCTTCCATGAAAGGTTACAAACTTCAAGAAACATGAATTAAGTATAGGTAGTATGGTATGATAACTATTACCCTATCAAAAATGTTTTAGGTATTCAACACATTCTACTAAAACAACTAAAATTGCTACCCCCGAGACTGGAATATCCTCAACTTTGCAATTTTTATAGATCCAATTTACTACCTGTATGTTCAAAGGGAGGCTTATCTCATACAATGAATGAACTAAAAATTGTCTCCCTTGTATGTTTTAATTTTTTACATCAACTTTGCATGTAGATGAACTGATACAGTAGAGTTTCTAGAACCTAAGAATGGCTCAAACATGTAGAATATTATGTTAGTGCACTCTGTATGTGTCCAACTTATGAAAAATAGAATAAAAAACTGTTCAAAACATATTATTTCCATAACTTACAGACTTTTACTCATTTGTATCAATCTTGCACCATGTTTGCTTCATGTACCTATTGAATAATTTCAGTTTGTCCAAATTAGGCATTTTGATTTTGAAGAAGAATTATTGTCTATTTTAATTGACGATATGCCAGAGCGACTGTAGCCACGCCCCCTGAATTTCAAGGGGAGTATCTCTTGTTTAGTCTGTCAAAACCATAGAAAATAAAATGGCGTGCATGGAATGTTCATTGAGCGATATTCCAGACGATTTTGACTCTAAATACTGAAGATGTGAGCTGTCTCTCTGTAAGAAACTGAAGGCTTAATTATTCATTACAGGTTGCTTTGTTCAGGAATTTAGAGTCCTCATGTCATCAATATTGATGTCAAAATGTCTGAGAAGAGAATGAGCGATGCGTTCTGTAAATGCAAACAAGGGTAAATAAATTTACTGTTTTCGTTACTTTTAGTTTATCATTTAGTGGGGTTATCACCTTATATTCATGTTGTTTACAAAAATGTTCCATAATTCACACATCTCCTATATTTGTCCCCAGCACGATCGTACTGTAGCGGTGTTGAATATTGTATTTATAACTTTGCCGATTAGCTCAATTGGTAGAACATCTGACTTGCAAGCAGGAGGTCGCAGGTTTGAGTCCTGCATTGGGTACATTATTTTCCTCCTGTAACATTTCGTGTTATTATACCTAAATTTAATTTACAATGTTAATCTTCCATAGGACACATGACATATACGTACTGTCCAACACAGCAGGTAAAAATTTACTGCCAGAAAAATTCTGTCTCTCGCTACCATGGATACGGAATGTTCAAACATTATACTGTACTGTTCGCACATGCGCAATATCTATTTTTGAATTTCCGTTGTAAACAGAAAAATTAATGTGGATTTCACAACAAAAGACATATAAATTTTCTAACTGTGTTATTTCTTCATAAGTCAACATTTTGGCGCAACCGCCTAAAATGTTATCAAGACATAACAATAAAAAATTAATTAGAAAATAACGGATGTTACATCATAATAAATGGCATATAAGCGTAACGTAAAAAGACGGGAATGCGTGCAGTACAATAACAAAATGCAATCAGTATTTTTATATCGTTGGAAACAGACAAATAAAGATTGAATTAAGTTGCCCATACTTCGCCTTGGTTTACAGCATTTCCTCAAGTTGACAATTTTACTATCACCTGGTCAGACATGTAATATTTATATATTGTGCGTGACTAGCCTTGGAATCCTAGACCTAGGGTTATTTGAAAGAGGCTGTGGTTATCACGATTGAAAGGTAGGAGGAAAGTAGCAGTTTGGTATATTGTATTTATAAAATTGCTGGGATATTCGCCAGCCCGATTAACTAAGTTTGTAGACTTAGCAGGAGGTCACGAGTTCGAGCCATGAATCAGGTACATTATTTCCCTCTTATTACAGTACCAAAAATTAACTGTAAAAAGATATGCACTTGCAGTGGGCTACTGCCTGATATACTTAACTGATATACTTATACTTGACATATTATCTTAAAGAATGCTAGTTTTATGAATGTTATCTCATTTCAGAATAAGTGGTAACTGCTCCCATACCCTGGCCATCATCAACATTGTTGAGCAATGGAAGATAGCAGGTTACAAAGATGTCCTGGCTATACTATCTTCAACAAGCTTACCACAACAATGGGATAAGCCATGAGGCTGGAAAATAGAACCAGAGCATGTATCAAGAATGGTGATTGGTCAGCCACCCAATGTCTCCAGAAAGAGAAAACCAATTAAGAAAGAATTTTCTGGCAATAGGTAAGTGTATTTAATTAAGTTCAAACATTATTTCTAGTTATTTCCTGTATGTCAAAAATAAATTTATCAAACTTTTACAAATTTATTTATCAAAACCTGTAATTTACAAACATTACATATATAGAGTTGAATATCTTCATCTCAAATTCCTATGGACGGTGGAAATTAGTTTGAGATAAACAAAAAAAAATTGTGTATCTATTCATAATAATTAATATCAACATGACCCAACATCAGATACTTATTAATGAAATTTGCTGTAAGAATTCGAAAATACAGAGCACCTAGCTTTACGTAATTTCGGATGTTGACGCATTCCGTACCTAATGTAAGATCTAATGATCTTACGATAGTTACTGACAATCAAATAATCGTCGCTGTACGGTTGAAGTCGCTGACTATCAACAGTGCATCAATTGTTTACATGATTACAAACCATTTGAGCTTGAATTGCTAAAAAATGAACAGTTGATGTTGTTTCATACATTCGATTAAACAATCGATTAATCAATCGATAGTGATATGTCAATTCAATTCGATTATCAATAGCCATTTTGTTCCGATTATGGAACACTAGTAAGATCTAAGACCTATACTGTACAGTAAGCGTGTATAGTATAGGTCTTTGGTAAGATGAAGGCGTTTGTTGCAACATCGACCACACTTTCGGAATTAAGTATTAGCTCGCATGTCACAAAGTGACAGGGTGAGCTTTTGTGATCAGTCTTCGTCCGGTTTCCAGCGTCTGTGCGTTGTGTTTCGTTCATCGAGTGTCGTCAATCTTTACCTTGTAACGCACTAGGGGCGACACTTTTAGCTCAATTTTAGCAAAACTAGGTCAGAATGTTAATATTGACAAATCTCAGACCAGTTTGATATTGGGCCATTTTGGGTAAAAAACTAGGTAACCAGGGCCAAATAAGGGAAAACCCTGTGAACACTTTAAAAATCACTGTTTTAATTGGATCTTCATGAAACTCTGTCAGAATGTTTACTTCAATAATATGTAGGTCAATTTTGATAATAGGTCATTTCCAGTCAAAAGCTAGGTCACTAGGGCAATTGCTGGAAAACCTTGTGAACACTCTAGAAATCACTGTTTTGATTGGATCATCATGAAACCTTGTCAGAATGTTTGTTTTTATAATATCTTGGACAAGTTTGAACATGGGTCATCTTGGTTCAAAAAGTAGGTCACTAGGTCAAATCTTATGAAAATCCATGTTAACACTGTAGATTTCACAGTTATAATTGGATCTTCACCAAACTTTGTCAAATTGTTTGTTTTTATGATATAACGGTCAAGTGTAAATGTGGGTCATCTGGGGTCAATGACTAGGTCACCAGGTCAAAACTTAGGAAAACCTTATTAACACTCTAGATGTCACAGTTTTGATTGGATTTTCACCAAACCTTGTCAGAATGTTTGTCTTTATGATATGTTAGACAAATTCGAATGTCGGTCATCTGGGGTCAACAACTAGGTCATGAGGTCAAATCTTAGGAAAACCTTGTATATGCTGTAGTTTTCATGGTTTTGATTGGATCTTCACCAAATTTTGTCAGAATGTTTGTCTCAGTCATATGTAGGACAAGTTCTAACATGGGTCATCTGGGGTAAAAAACTAGGTCACCGGTTCAAAACAATGTTTTATTGAGTGAGCAGTGATTGACATGTGAGCGATATAGGGCCATCTTGGCCCTCTTGTTATGTTTATAGTTTTCATCTTTGTCTGGCATAGGCAGCAGAGATTTATAATATTTGATACTGATATCATCATTCAATAGTCACTTTATTGTGTTACATTTTCCATATTGTTTTCCATTTTTGTCTGACTGATGCTAGTATAACTTTGGTTATGAGATCATTTCATGCTGTTATGCATATATAATAAAATGTCTGTCTGTAAATGAACTGAGACAGCTAAATATTTAGTACTTTTTGATAATGATATCAATTCATGGAGTTTTAGGTCCTTTATGTTCATATTTGAATGACTGCCTTTGAGTTAATTATTACTTTGATGCTGATATCATTTCATGGTGTTTAATGTTTACAAATGTATATCAGAATTTCATCTTTGACTGACTGAGGCAGCAAAAACATGCTTTCAATGCTAACACATGCTAGTAATAGACATCAATGGAAATCAGTGCCACAAAAGGCTTGGTCATGCTACGTTTACTTTGGAGTTTATTAACACTATAGAAATGGCAGTTTGAAAGAAAGTTTTCTTTACGACAAATTTTCTAGACAAATTATACTTATGAGTATTAGTTTATTATAGCTGTTTGCGAGTATATAGTGTAGTGTCCAATACTAGTTTGTCTAATCCTGGCCATTTGATTGGCTATTGGTGATGACTGAATCTATTAAAAGTTGACTGGTAAGTAAATCATGAAGGCATTGCACAGATAAGTTGTTGTGTGGCTATTTGAAGTTCAATGTTGTTGTATGATAGTGCTCAGATTTATGGTGAATTCGTTAACATTTGGGGTTCATTCTATTTGATTGATGTAGGGTATGATATTAGCATGTGCTTGTGAACTATATACATGAATTTATTCATTTGACAAATACTCATGATTGTCATTATGATGTGTATTACTCATATCATATAGATATTTATACTCTCCTTAATGGAGGATTGAATAAAATATACAGTCAATATCCTTTATGAAAAAAGTAATTCTATGAAAATAAAATGCTGCGAATGACTTTAATGAAATACAGTGCAACCTCAGCAAAGCAACACCCTTTGCGAGTAGCAAAATTATGTTTTAAATTTGTTGAGAGGTTAATTTGTTCATGATCTGTTGATTTAGTTTTATGCCTCCTGATGTTAATGCTTATATTGTCCTGGTTTAACTTAGCATCGCAGACTGATAGCGGAACGTGGTCTGAACCATTGCTAGATATTAACTCACCGATACAGAATAAACCAAAATATGCTAAAGAAATAATGCATAGAACAATTATACCTCATACTCACTGTAACACACTTGAGGTAATACCTCACATATTCAGTACATTCAGTGAAATTGGTGCCCTGGTGTCTTTTTCCCTTGGAGCACCGCGGCTCCCTTCTAACATTTTATGGATAACAAAAGAATTTTGAAAGTCTTCCCAACCATGTAATTTATGGTAGTAATTAATGCTTGCCAAATACATAGATATAGTACTCAAAGCAATACACAATAAATAGCACCTCAGCCATTTTTTTACCAACGAGTACCACCCCCCTGAATGTACTAAATGCATTTAGACCTGTTGTATAAGCCAATTGCGTATTACCTGCTTTTCTGAAGTTTAAAAGTTCTCCAGCTCGCCACTGCAGGCATTCCAAAGAAAGCTTGGTACTTGTCGAGGATGAGGAACAGCTTGAGGTGCGGCTGTCCTGAACTTTTGGTACTGAAAGCGAGACAGTGCATCACAAATTACATTTGATTTCCCTTCCACATGAGCCGCCCTTACTATTATGTTCGATTTTAAACATTTGAGGGTTAAAACACGGACCAGATGCATTTCTTCGATATTTTTGGTAGTTAACTTGTTTAAGATGTGGACAACTGCCATATTCTCGCAATTAAATTATATTTTTTGTTTTTAGCTCACCTGGCACAGAGTGCCAAGGTGAGTTTTTAGGATCAAGCACTGTCTGACATCGTCCAATTCGTCGTCAACAATTTTTTTCAACAACATCTCCTCCTATACCACTGGATTAATTTCAACAAAACTTCACAGGCATGTTCCTTGCTTGAAGCTCCACCAAAGTTGTTCAAAGAATTTCATTCCATGCAGATTTTTTGGTAAATTTAAAAAAAAATTCTTCTCAAAATCCTGAGGACCTAGAGCTTTGATATTTGGTGTGTAGCATTGCCTAGTGTACCTCTACCATGTTTGTACAAATGATTGCCCTAGGGTCAAAATTGGCCCTGCCCCGGGGGTCACTTGATTTATATAGACTTATATAGGAAAATTAAAAAAATCTTCTTGTTCAAAACCACAAGGCCTAGAGCTTCGATATTTTGTATGTGGCACTGTCTAGTGGACCTCTACCAAGTTTTTACAAATTATGGCCCAGGGGTCAAATTTTGCCCCATCCCAGGGTTAACTCTATTTTATATAAGAAAATTTAAAAAATCTTCTTCTCAAAAACCAGAGGACCTAGAGCTTTGATATTTGGTGTGTATCATTTCCTAGTAGACCTCTACCAAGTTTGGTCAAATGATTGCCATAGGGTCAAAATTGGCCCTGCCCCGGGGTCAATTGATTTATATAGACTTACATAGGAAAATAATAAAAAAATTCTTGTTCATAACCACAAGACCTAGAGCTTCAATATTTTTATGTGGCATTGTCTATTGGACCTTTTAATAAAGTTTGTTCAAATTGTGGCCCCAGGGTCAAAATTGGGGTCACTTGATTTTAAAAAATCTTCTTGTTCAAAACCATGAGGCCTTGGGCTTAGATATTTTGGATGTTGCATTTTCTTGTGGATCTCTACCAAGTTTGTTCAAATCATGGCCCCATGGTCAATATTGGCCCGGTCCTGGGGGTCAGTTGATTTCAACAACTACTGAACAATCGGGGTAGATAACTCCTTACCATGTCAAATAACTTTCCTTGATTTAATTATCCCTTGGTGTTACAACGCTCAGGTGAGCGATATATAGCCATCATGGTGCTCTTGTTTAGTTTATTTTCCCAAATAAAGAATGATACCACAATTGGAAACAATTCTAACAAAGTAATGTCTTTTGTCAGGCCTTTTCAATGTTAAATTTCTGGCCATTTTCCCGTACACCATTCCCCTTGAAAATATATATGCCAAACCCGCAACTACCTGAGCTATTGGTAAATAACTCCATATCGTCGTTGGACACCCTAAAACGATCATGAAACACGAACAGCCCACTTATATAATGGGACATGAAAAATTTCAACCACATGCTTAAATCTTCTTTTATTTCTAATGTCACCTGCAGGTGGTGATACGTTTTTTTAAACCACAAATAGAGTTATTCGACCATCTACAAAATGGTCTTCACAATGGAATGGCTTTGCAACTGAAATTAAGTGACCCGATCTAGGATTGCATCTCTCTCAAAGTGGTTTACTCATGTTGTAGCATAAATCTGATTTTATCAGTCACATTTAATGTTTAATTTTGTCCTGGGGTATTCGTACCATCATGTTGTTAGAATCGTGTTCTAAACCCAGAAAAACAAGCACTTCGCAAGGCTCCTGGGTTTATTCCCATGTAATTGGCACCTGGATAGCAGTCATTACATCATTAAAAGTTTGCTTTAGCCTTAAACAGCTTTCCTCATTTCTATCCACACCCAGAAAATTGTCGAGATAATTAATTAATTTGCCAGAAGATGATTTTTTTCGGACACAATATTCCAACAGTGATGAACACATTCCGAAGGTCTTACAGCTGCCTGCTGCACCAAACGGTAAACATTTAACTACATGTACATAGTATTGGTCAATAGTTCTAAATCCTGCTGTTTTAAAGGGATCAGTCGAAATGCATTTTTAATATCAGCTTTAAACAATTTGCATTTACTACCCAGTCTTTGAACCATGCTTACTGCCTCGTCAAAGCTTTTAATGTTTTTTTTACAACTTTGGTAGATCATTAATTTATAGTGCGCTACACACCATTATTTTCAGTTGACAGTGCCAAAAGTTTTTATTTACTTGATTGTCACATTTATCGAATACTGAACTAAATCAGATTAATTTCAGGACATGCGACGACGGTTGGTCACTCGACAAAGAAGTGTGTAAATTTCGCTGAAAAGTCAGTGGCTGAAGAAGTTCAGTAAACCAATTTTTGCATTTAACTCAAAAGTCATCATTCAAAAATGCGCCTTTTCCTGATGTATGTGGTTTTGCGGACAGTCTAACCACTGCAGGAAAAGTTATGTTTAATTCATCATTAAACCCAACGAAAACATATTTTTTCTCAAAGTTTAATCACATTTCTTGACATAAAATTCAAACTTATTTTCATAATTTAAGTCAAGTTTACAGCAAATTTAAGTCAAATTATTCCTTTAAATTTACATCGTGTTTAATCCAACCATTATATCGAATTAAACTCTACATATTGTTTACCTTAAACTTGACTTTTTTGAGTGAAAATCAGTACAATAATGCAATATTAAACCCAATGTAAATGTCGATTTTTTTTTAAGTTTAATCACATATGTTTACGTATAATTTAAACTTAATTTCAAAGTTTAATACAAGTTTATGTCAAAATTAAGTTAGTTTTTTCGACCAAATTTAAGTCGTGTTTAATCAAACGATAATACATAATCAAACCATAAAAAAGAAAATAATTTCTAATTAAAACTCTGTTTGACCAATTTTATTTTCTATCTATGAAGTGAATGTTTTAAATTAGTATTATGGCACAATATAACAATTAAATGCATAAAATAAATTCTTTAAAACCAAATGAATGTTAACAATACAGTTGTATTTCTAGGGAATTGTTCGTGTACTGTTTTTGTAGAAATGAAAAACTACTAAATGTAAAAAAAAGTCCTTAAAACTTATAATATCAGTCTTTTAATTGCTAATTGTCCATGTGGCAACACACATGATATCTTCAAGCACAGGTCTGTGATTTTGTTTTAGAATATGTTCGTTCAATTTATACCACACGATTGGTGAACACTGTACTCCTCATTGGCAGTCACTTTAATGATAAATATGCTTCGTCATAACTCTCTTCCTCAGACGACATCACTTCTATGGTCAATACGCTCATGACTATTTGCCTCTTCTGAAAAATATGGTATTGCTGACACTTAACATCTGCATTATAAATCAATGTAAATAGTTAGCTACACATGTTATAATAACCTTTTCTGTAAAACTATACTAGATAGATTGAAGAGTTGTTTTATTAATTGCAATATTAACATGATGTAGATTTTGAACCAATTATTAGTCCCCTGCCGTACTGGAGGGGACTATAGTGTTTGTCGTCGTCAGTCCGTCCGTCCCTCCCTCCGTCTGTCTGTCCGAAGTGGTTTCCGGATGATAAATTCAGTTAGAATTGACGGATTTCAATGAAAGTTGGTATATGGATAGTTTACGGAATAACCTAGAGTGGGATTGCATTTGGGGTCAATAGGTCAAATATCTAGGTCACTGTTACTAAAAATAGCAATTTGGTTTCCGGATGATAACTTCAGTTAGGGATGATGGATTTCAATGAAAGTTGATATATGGATAGCTTATGGGATAACCTAGAGTGAGATTGCATTTGGGTCAATAGGTCAAACATCTAGGTCACTGTTACTAAAAATAGAAATTTGGTTTCCGGATGATAAAATCAGTTGGGGATGACGGATTTCAATGAAAGTTGGTGTATGGATAGCTTAGGGGATAACCTAGAGTGGGATTGCATTTGAGGTCAATAGGGCAAATATCAAGGTCACTGTTACTAAAAATAGAAATTTGATTTCCGGATGATAACTTCAGTTAGGGATGACGGATTTCAATGAAAGTTGGTATATGGATAGCTTAGGGGATAACCTAAAGTGGGATTGCATTTAAGGTCAATAGGTCAAATATTTAGGTCACTGTTGCTAAAAATAGAAATTTGGCTTCTGAATGGTAACTTCAATTAGGGGTGATGGATTTCAATGGAAGTTGGTGTGTGGATAGCTTACGGAATAACCTAGAGTGGGATTGCATTTGAGGTCAATAGGTCAGATATCTAGGTCACTGTTACTAAAAATAGAAATTTGGTTTCCGTATGAAAACTTCAGTTAGGGATGACGGATTTCAATGAAAGTTGTTGTATGGATAGCTTAGGGGATAACCTAGAGTAGGATTGCATTTGAGGTCAATAGGTCAAATATCTAGGTGAGTGTTACTAAAAATAGAAATTTGGTTTCTGGATGATAACTTCAGATAGGGATGATGGATTTCAATGAAATTTGGTATATGGACAACTTAGGATATAAACTAGAGTAGGATTGCATTTGGGGTCAATAGGTTAAATATCTAGGTCAGTGTTGCTAAAAATAGAAATTTGGTTTCAGAATGATAACTTCAGTTAAGGATGACAGATTTCAATGAAAGTTGGTGTATGGATAGCTTAGGGGATAACCTAGAGTGCTATTGCATTTGAGGTCAATAGGTCAAATATCTAGGTTACTGTTACTAAAAATAGAAATTTCCGGATGATAACTTCAGTTAGGGATAACGGATACTTGTGCAAGCAATTATTGTTTGTAAAAACAAACCTAGTATTATTGGTAATTTTTTTTTTTTAAACAACGTCGCGTCTGCGAATGATATACACATTTGAATGTGAAGTGTCTATTTATTACTATATAAATATCACATCCCACATAGGGTGATAGAACGTAATGTTCACCCGAGACAAGTAAATAGAAATTTGGATTCCTGATGATAACTTCAGTATAGTCCGACAACGACCTGTGAATGATCAAAGATTAGCTAAGTCTATTTTGTAGGGTGAGTGGCTTTTCGGAACGTTCGTAGGTTTCCGTAATATATAAATATCAGTTATTTGACCATCATAGATGAGACTAAGTGCGTAGCGCGATCGGTAAAAGCGCCAGCCATTTTACTTTTGAAGCCTGGTAGTCAAGATGCTATGGGTTCGAAACACATGTGAACGTTTTTCCTTTCCATTTTTATTTGATATTTGGCATTTTATTATTGCAAAATTTTATTTCAATATTTGGAAGGAATTTCATATGTATTTCATTTAATTTCATTTCAGGTAATTTCATGAAATTTCAATTACTGCATTCATTAGCAGTATCTGTACTTGAGCCACTGTCAGAATCTAATAATTTGCTTCATTATATTAAGTTATATAACATGACATCCTCTACGTACTTATTATAGGAACATTATTTGAGCAGAATTTGATTGCATATGAGTATATACCTTTCAAAACATATATGCACCGAAATCACGAGCAATGCATTATTTGAAAAAAATAGTGGCAAGATTAAGGACACGAAAAACACAATTCAGTTTAATAATGTTACTAGTGCAGCACACTGATTTCAGGACCACGTAGCTAGGCCTTTTACAGTGGTCTACAAATGTAAGAGGCCAACAGTGGCCTACAAATGTAAGGTCGTGTTTAGTAATGTACTTGGTCATTGTATTACTTATCCCTATTTTAAAGAATGGAACAGTCCATGACCTTCCTTCACGACTCACTGCTCGATTTCTATCTATAAGGGATGACGGATTTCAATGAAAGTTTGTGTATAGATAGCTTAGGGGATTACCTAAAGTGGGATTGCATTTAGGTCTATAGGTAAAATATCTTAGTCACTAAAACTAAAAAATAGAAATTTGGTTTCCGAATTAAAACTTCAGTTAGGGATGACGGATTTCAATGAAAGTTAGTGTATGGACTGCTTAGGGGATTACCTAGAGTGGGATTGCATTTGAGGTCAATTAGACAATAGGTCAAAATCTTGGTCACTGTTACTGAAAATAGAAATTTGGTTTCAGGATGATAACTTAAGTTAGGGATGAAGGATTTCAATGAAAGTTAGTGTATGGATAGCTAAGGGGATTATACCTAGAGTGAGATTGCATTTTGGTCAATAGGTCAAAATCTTGGTCACTGTTACTAAAAATAGAAATTTGGTTTCCTGATGATAACTTCAGTAAGGGATGACAGATTTCAATGAAAGTTGGTGTATGGATAGCTAAGGGGATAATCATAGACAACTGCATTCGCAAAGTTCGAATTTTCAATCTATGACAATTTATAGCAAAGCTACAAGGGGAAAAGTATAATGAGTTGTTCACATAGCTGGTGCCGCTATATAGGTGGCGTATTAACGTTGTTTAATTGCTAGATTACCAACATCAAACTGTAAATAGAACAATATTTTCGTAAGTGCTGCTACTGAAGGTATAATTCCTCCATTCTACTAGAGCTGGGTATTGGTCCTTAAAAGTGTATCACGATATATCACAATATTTCATGCTGTATCGCAATATATATAAATGGTAAATTTACAGAAAAGCATTAAAAATTAACATTTATATAACGTCTTGGGTAATAATTAATACAGACTATTGCTGACAGTGTAGTTTCACACTTTTGTTCTTTTTTAGCACTGTTGAAACTATTAATGCATGTATACATGTAGATATGTATGCGTGCACAGTCAATAATATTACAAGATTGACTAGCATTTAGACATGAATAACACTTTACCACAATGTATGAACTATTTTTTACTATAATAAACGTAAAGTTAAGTTATTTAAGCTTAACCTGATATATATTGGTATGCTGAAAAAAATTTGTGATATTTATATTGTCTAGCTGATATTTCAAATACTGATAAACCGATAAAACGTCCCAGCTCTAATTCTAAAAAAAACTTTCTTTTTTGCCGAGCAACACCGCGAATTACGTTAATAGACTGTTTGATACAGGTGAATTTCCGATGCTTTGGAACCATGCTACGATTATAACATTATACCAAAAAGGAGACATAAATGACCCGGGAAATTACAGGGGAATATCATTACTGGACATAATTATTATGTAGTAATTAAGTTATATACAAGTGTGCTTACAAGGAGAATAACCTTCTATGTAAATGCCTATGATCTTATTTGCGAGCCACAATCTGGATTTAGTTAGGGATATTCTACTACCAACAATGCCTTAATTCATTCTACAATCTATTATCACAAAACAAATGTCTAAGCCAGGTGGTCGTCTATATGTTGTATATGTGGATTTCATGAAATGATTCGATCTTATTCGTTGTGCCAAATTGTGGACTGTATGTATTAGAAATGGTTTCAGTGGTAAACTACTAAAGGCAATGTATGGAATGTATAATTCAGTTAAAGCACGTGTGAGATCAACTGATGGTTTGTCAGAGTCTTTCAGTTGCCCAGTCGGCCTCAAACGAGGATATTAATTAGAGATCACCGATTCTGTTTGTAATCTTTATTAACGAGCTAGTTTAATTGTATGAGAACTCTGCTATTCATGGAATACTGAGCTACATCCTGACAAGTAAAATCTTTGTTGTTTGCTGATGATTAAGCTCTTAATGCTGACATTGTTGTAGGCTTACAGAGACAACTAGACTTATTAAAAACATTTTGTCATGATATGAATGTTAAGGTCAATGTGACAAAACCAAAATCATGGTCTTCAAGAATGTTGACAGACTATCACACCGAGAAAAGTGGTCTTTTGATGGAGCTCCTATTGAAGTTGTGAAGAATTTTACATACATCTTACTACTATCCAAATATTCTTACAGCCATGCATGCATTTCTAACCTGACACCTACGTAATGTTACATTTTGTATCTAGTATGGTTATTTGTTACTGTATTTCATACATTAACCTCATACATTAACCTCTCCAGAGTGGTCCTCTGTAGAGCAACAACCTCTCTATAACAACACTTTTAAAATTTCCCTAAGCTGATATTTACTATAAATTAAACCAACAGCCAATATTTGCAGTTCCCACAGGATGTGACTCTGCAGAGGTTTTGCTGTATTGCAAACTTATATATAATCGTCAGTGCAATTTTACTCTAGCTTGATTGATACTGTTGATCCTTCTTTGGTAATTAGCAGAATGGCGGTTTCATTTCAATTGGGAGAAGCTGCTGCTTCTGATGATCAGCAAGTTGTTTTGTATGATGGATTATAAACTGGAGCTGTATTTACGGATGATTATTCATATTAAGTAATGTCATTATGTCTGTCCCCACGTATTTATCAAACAACTCTCTCAAAACCTTTGTACTAATTACTATTAAAAGACATTAATTTGGACTGTAAAGTGCTGACCTGAAAATGATAAATCAAGTAATTCAATGTCTTATGCTTACTATTAAATCATAAAGAAAAAGAAATAATTAATATTATCAGAATATGTCATTCAAATTTATCAGTGAAATAGATAGACATTCAAAACTGAGTTGTTCATCCTGAATATGCAAGAAAGGTGTAAGAGTAAATAGAAATGTAACTTGGTGGAAGATATGATATAAAGTAGAGCTGGGTATCGCACCTTAAAAGCATATCACGATATATCACAATATTGCATGCTGTACAGATTGCGATACATATCGCGATATATATTTCAAATTTACAGTAAAGAATAACAAATTAACATTTATATAATGCCTTGGGCAATAATGCAATTTATTGGTGAGGGGTTTTTGGGAACCACGCTTCAAGAATGTTTTCCTTTCTATGGCAGTGTCGAAACTATCAATACATGTATAATAATGTGTATGTGCACATTTAATAATACAAGATGACCAGTATTTAGACATGAATAATATTTCAAGACCATGTTTGGTCTATTTTTACAATAATAAACATAAAGTTCAGTTGTTTAAGCTAAACTCGATATATCAGTATGCTGAAAAAATATTTATATTATCTGGCCGATATCGCACTATAACTATAAACCGATAAAACCTCCCAGCTTTAATATACAGTATACATTTATTGTCAAATAACATAGAAATATGACAGAAGTTCTGTTGAGAGTAGTTGCTTCAAAGTCATAAATAGACCATTTACATAATTTATGTAAATGCAAATTAGGATGAACCAGTTGGGCCATCCTTACAATATATTTTGTTTGGAGTTACGCTACCTGTAAACTCACCCAAAACAGTCCTACCCAAATTTTTTTGGTCTCTAGGATAATTATGTTAAGAGTTACTTCTCTTGAAAATGATGGAAACATCTTTTAATTTCAAAAATATTTTAATTTCAGCAGTTAAGGAGGCGGGACATGGATTTATTTAGGTGACAGGCTTTATAAATATGAAAACACAAATAAAGAACTTGTCAGTCAAGAACATCTTAAAAACGCCAAATTTTGCACTCACAGAAATAAAGACGTACAGAGGAGTTCCTAGCTAGCTGGAGATCCTTGGTCAGTTGATTAATAGCACCAGTCCTTAAGGATGTGAATATAGCTACTTCCTATTTGTTCACATAAATTGTTTAATCTGGTTTAGAGGCAAAATGTATTAAAAATATGTGTAGAACATTATGTATTTGGCCTTCCTTATTCAACATACTCTAACAGTATTGATAATTGGTGTAAATTAATTGGCTGTGAATTGACTAGCAGGATTATAGCTCAGTTGGTAGAGCATCTGACTTGCAAGCAGGAGGCCATGGGTTCAGGTCATGCATCCGGTATATTATTTTCCTCCTATTACAATAGTATAAATGTTAAGATGACAATGTTGATACATGTACTGATTTGATTTAATGGTTACTCTGAATACCATCAGAATCTGTTTCATTTTGATTGTTTACAATGGGTAACAAAGGTTAAGCAGAAAAACATGAGGTTGAATTATGCAGATTACCATATTAAATTCTTGCTTTGTATGAAATTCACACTTAGGTTTGATTCTAACAGATTATCGACTTTGTTTACCCTCGCAATTAACTGGGATAATCCCATTATGTGCAAGCTTTCACTATTTTAGCAATTTTACTTTTCTTTATTTATAGCCTATTATATAATATAAAAACTATGTTTAAAAATAACTATTTAAAAATATAACAGTACACATTTAGGCTATTTTAAGTGAAAGTTTGTATGTGTGTCAACTATATTTTGAAGAACTATTTCTTTAAAAGGGGGGTACTATCTTGTACGAGGGTGATCCAAAACAAACAGGACTTTTGTCGCTGTGTGAAAATGGTTCAATAAAACCGACCGAAAATTACATCAATATAATGCTGAAACTTTCTGCTATGTTCTGTATTAATATCAACTGAAATGTACAATTAAATCAAATTATACAGATATTTCTTTAACAATACTATTGGCTGTCCGGCGCACGGTAAAAATGACATTGACGTCAACGACGTCACGTATTTCATGTCCGTACTTAAAGTTAGTATTTCTCATAATACTCCTCATTCAGCTGAATGCAACGATTGTGACGATATACCCGTTTATGGAAGACATCCTTATACCCCTCAGAATCATACTCGTTTATACTGTGTGTGGTTATTGTTCTGAAATCAGTTAGGGAATCAACTTGTAATTTTTTGATTTCCGGGAAAATAGCAAAATCAAACGGGGCTAATCTGGTGAGTTTGCTGCATGCGGTAATTTGCAAAATGATTGAACGGCCATTTCAATATGATTTTTTTCTGCAGGCAGTGTGGGAAAAGGCATTGTCCATGTGAAGAATAAAGTTTTCTGGGGGATTCCAGGTGTCCTCTTCTGCAATGCGTGCAGTAGGTTTCTACACAGAATAGTTGAAACAGTGGAAGTGAATCGCATTTAAAAATGATGCATCTGTGATATATATTCTAGGTTGAAGTTCTTTTATTAAAATTCTTCATTCCGGCATAACCTACATCAAACATATCATTTTGACAAACCCCTAACTATCTGCCGTCGATCCTTGGCCAGCGCATCCACAACGACATCATTGACTGTTGCGACTGTTTTTTTCTTTCGGGACCCTACCCGCATCATATTTCATTGATCTTCTTCTGACAACAAACCTTTTATGCCAATTGAATACCAGTGTCTGACTGACATGGTTTCTCAGACATGTTTCTTGAATCATATGTCTGCGTAGGCATGTTGTCTAATTATTTGCAATCTTTGATCACAGATCTAATTTCAGTGTGGTGCGACGTCGACATATTGACGTCGTTTATGTTGTCATTTTTAAATGCAACATCCAAATTAAGTCAAATTTTCACACAATGTTGTATACACATTGTATGATGACTTGGTGGAATTCCATGTCCTTAAACCGAATTCACACTAAAACATTAGTGTCATCACAGGTATATTCATGATTTCAATTTCTAGTGCTCCGGGTGCACGTTACCATGGTAATATGTGGCGTCATTGCCGGAATATGGTCGAATATTTTTTGTCAAAATTCATAAAAATCAAGCAGATTGGATAGCGGTTTATAAATATGTTCAGTTATTAACAATTGAACCATAAGTTTTGCCTAGAGCGCAATATAGTCCTGTTTATTTTGGATCATCCCTCATATACAAATTTAACTTCAATTATCAACTAATTGTATACTTTATTTCAATATAGTTATTCTGTTTTGAATTTTTACTTAAATAATATATTATTTAGCTATTTTGTAATATATATAGCTTTTTTGTATGTAAATAATTTTTGATCAATTGAAATAGCTATTTTGACATTATAGTTAACTTCTGATATTTGATATATGAATTTTCCTTTGATGTAATGAATTAAGTTCTAGCTAATTGATAAGAGATAATTGAGGAAGGGATGACATTAACTACCAGCCTGATATTCTTATTATTTGGATAGATAGTAAGGAATTGAGAATTTTTTACCCACTTGGATACCATAGTAAATTTGTACTTTCCAGTATGTGGTTTGCATTCTCTTTTACAACATATATAAGAGGATGCAAACTCTTGAGTGAGTCTGATGTAACATATATGCTTCATCATTTGATCAGGCTCACTTTTTTTTGCGGCCAGCCGCATTTGTATGTATTTGATGAAGTCTTTAGAACATACCAGATAGTATGATGGTTTAATTGTTAATAAAAAATAACCCCCAGGACCTAAAATGTTTATTATTTATATACATGTTAATTCTTAAAGATATGAGATATACAGGACTGGTAGTCATAAAAGAACATAATCACCCTCTGTGTAGTATTTAAAACAATGTTAAAATTAATATATATCTAAAAGAAAAATTATACTGGTACCTTAAGGTGAAAAACAATTAACGGCTTACTTAATAGGGCCATAAATTATTTTTTTTTTTAAAAAGCTAGGATATTATATAAAATATGTGGATAATAATATATTACAATTTGTACAAGCAAAATGTATTTCTACACAGAAGGATGATTTCATTTAAAATATTTAACATACAATAATCCTCAATTGCCCTACAAATTTTGAAAATCAAAATGAATATCTTGTTTCATAATTATACACAATAATATAATCATATACATGCAGTATGCAGTAGAGAAGGAGATAGACTGTTTACTGTTATTAATCACTTCTTGCGACGAGGAGACAGACATCGCGAGTGAATGCGATGATGCGTGTTGAATTTACATATTTGAATTGTTTTGAAATGATATAATAAAATAATAAAAAATAATGAAAAAAAATAAACAATACAAAATAAAAGGATTTAAAATAATCAAAAGAAAACAAACATACAAGATACAGTTATAAAATGACATTAACTAGGTTCGAACCAATGGTTAAAATGATGTATATCTCAAAATCATCAGCATTAGGGACCTTTACTCTATTAAGGTAATCTTAATTATATATATTTTCTCTATATTATCTAACGGGTACCGGGTTTACCTGTTACACCTAAATATCGAAATGAGACTAATCCCTCATTAGCATGCTGTTGTAGTATTAGTTAACTCTAATTTAATTATATATTGTTGAGTTGTCTCTCTTAGATCGGATTGTAAGTTATGCATGGTAATATATATACTCTTCATACATGTCTATTATAGTTCAGTTGTATGCTTGCTGTTGTACTAGCTGGTCGATATTAAATAATTGTAATAGAGAGAATCCTGGTTATTTCTAATTCCATAGAACTGGATAACATAACATAAAACATAACGTACAAACCATAACACATGCAACTTTAAATTGACTATAGTTTTACTGTTCAGTTAGCATAATGTGATAGCGATGTTAATTTTTATGTGTACACAAAAGTTTACAACCATTGTCTGAACGGGTAAAATGGGTTTATAAGAAACGAATATAGTATTATAGTTTAGCAATGAAATTGTAGATGTCTGGTTTGCACAGTTGGTAAAGCCTTTAGAATTGCTCTGGAGTGAAAATTTTATCGTGAGTTCGAACCTCAACAGATTCTCTTTTTTCGCTTTATTTTTCAACTTTATCTCAGACGCAAATGAATTGTTGTACATTGGTAGGTTTGTTCACAGGTACTTGACACAAATCGAGGGTTCAGCGCAACAGTGTTGTAACTCATATTGAAATATCAACAAGTTATGACAGTGTTGCGCTGAGCCTCGAAATGTTTTTAGCTCACATGTCACAAAGTGACAAAGTGAGCTATTAGGATCACTCTCCGTCCGGCGTCGTGCGTCGTCAAACTTTATGTTGTGACCACACTAGGGGCCACATTTTTAGCTCAATTTTAGCAAAACTGGGTCAGAATGTTAATATCAACAAAATCTCGGACGAGTTCGATATTGGGCCATTTTGGGTAAAAAACTAGGTCACCAGGGCCAAATAAGGGAAAACCTTGTGAAATCACTGTTTTGACTGGATCTTCATGAAACTTTATCAGAATGTTTATTTTGATA
This sequence comes from Lutraria lutraria, assembly GCA_964023205.1. NCBI lineage: Eukaryota > Metazoa > Mollusca > Bivalvia > Venerida > Mactridae > Lutraria > Lutraria lutraria. Next base: position 37,996,806 of record OZ026842.1, on the reverse strand, counting down.
ATATGTAGGTCAAGTTTGATAATGGGTCATTTCCGGTGAAAAACTAGGTCACTAGGGCAAATTGCTGGAAAACCTTGTGAACCTTGTCAGAATGTTTGTCTTCATAACATCTTGGACAAGTTCGAACATGGGTCATCTTGGGTCAAAAACTAGGTCGCTAGGTCAAATCTTATGAAAAACCATGTTAACACTGTAGATTTCACAGTTATTATTGGATCTTCACCAAACTTTGTCAAATCATTTGTTTTAATTATATAACGGTCAAGTATAAATATGGGTCATCTGGGGTCAATAACTAGGTCACCAGGTCAAATCTTAGGAAAACTTTGTTAACACTGTAGATGTCACAGTTTTAATTGGATCTTCACCAAACCTTGTCAGAATGTTTGCCTCAATGATATGTGGGTCAAGGTTGAACATGGGTCAGCTGGGGTCAAAAACTGGGTCACCAGGTCAAATCTTAGGTAAAAATCTTGTAAAAGCTCTAAATGTCATGGTTTTAATTGGATCTTGGCCAAACCTTGTCAGATTGTTTGTCTTAATGATATTAACACGTTCAAATTGACAAGTTCAAATATGGGTCACCTAGGGTCAAAAACCAGGCCACAAGGTCCAATCTTAGGAAAACCTTATTAACACTGTAGATGTCAAATTTTGATCGTATCTTCACCAAACCTAGTCAGAATGTTTGTCTTAATGATATGTAAGACAAATTCAAACATAGGTCGTCTGTGGTCAAAAACTAGGTCACGAGGTCAAATCTTAGGAAAACCTTGTCTATGCTGTAATTTTTCATGGTTTTGATCGGATCTTCACCAAATTTTGTCAGAATGTTTGTCTTATTTATATGTAGGACAAGTTCTAACATGGGTCATCTGGTGTCAAAAACTAGGTCACCAGTTCAAAACAATGTTTTAATGAGTGAACAGTGATTGTCATGTCAGCGATATATCTTGGCCCTCTTGTTTTCATACATGTTCATAGTATCTATAATATATATATAATATATATATTCTATTATTATAGATACTATATGAACATATATGAAAAAAAAATTTGTGTCAAGTACCTGTGGGTTTGTTATAATATTTTAGTAGTAAACTGTAACGAAAAAGAATGCATAATTGTCCTGTGTAACGTGAAGTGAGTAGTGCACAAGTGCTAGAAGTATTAGTACTGTGCACAAGTATTCATGCCAACTTATCTGAAGGCCATTTACTAGCTAAATATGGTTGAAAATAGATGGACGTTTAAGAGCGAACCAATCATAATTACTAGAATTAATAGCTATAGTATAGTCCTTAGGGAAAAAAACGACAGAATTGTCTAACTTTTTATTTTAATATATATAGAAATAGAAAATAATTTGCGAAAATGTCCTATTGTGGTCTCACACTGATATTTTCACAACAAATGTATCAAGAGACAACATTGTTACCATCACTGCGATACGCTGGCAAATAATGTATTATCGATATTTGTAAACTTTATATTCAGCCTACTTGTCTAATGATAATTTGTACAATATTGTAACAGTCTTGGTTCGTTTTTATGATCCGTTCAACATGTTTTGTATGTATATTAATGTACCACTTGATCACTGATCAAGGTTTGAAGACTTGTGTTCATATTTTATATACGTTTGGTGATAATTGTTGAAACACTGGATCAAAATCCCAGGTTCTACTGTTACTAATTGAATTAACTAATAACTAGATATACAAGGACACTGATTGTGGGTTTACAGATACTTTTACTTTCTGTTTATTTATAAGTTGTCACAATATTTATAACTGAAATAAGTTTTATAGATTATAAAATAAACAAGGTGAACAATAAATGAGATCAATCAAATACTCAACAATCCTAACCTAACCTAACCTAACTTAGTTAAATTTACATATATAAAGACCATGAATTTAGAAGGAAAGAAAGATAATAATTAAGTCTAGAACCCTGGTCAAAATATTATAAAAGTATCCCTTAAATTTACAAAAGAGGTGGCAAAGTTCGGACAAGGGTAGAATCTACCTTGCAAATGTCAGTGAACTGAGCACTGAGTGCTGGATACTCAGCCTTATATACCCTTTCAGGGAGAGAAATCATGAGAATTTCATGATACACTCTTTTTGAATGACACAGGGGTATGATTAAACATGTACAGTGTAACACATAAATTGATGGTTAAACAATGTGATTTTAAGTATATCAAGTGAATAAAGAACCCTTGGACACCCCAAATGACTAGATAGTTGAACAATATTATTTAATGATTGCTTGAATAAACATGTGTAGAAGGAAAATATCCTTAGATTAAATGTATTTAAGAAGAAACAAAATGGACTTATTGTAATAACAATCAAGCATAGATGTTGGAAAGTAACTAAAAAGTCAATTCTGCCACAATATGACAACGGTTTTACACTGTAAAAGTGAACTCGGCCACTGCGTCACTCTACAATTATCCTAACTGAGCACATTTATGTATAATTGCCAGCATTTATTTACAATAATTGTAACAGTACTTGTTGTTGTGCCTTAAAGGTATTGTGTTTTGTATTGAGACATGACTTACATTTATAACATAGAATTTCATTGGCTATATTTTACACACTGTCATCCATGATGTTGTAACCATGCCATTCATTGGCAGACACAGAGGGAATTGTCCAATCAGATTCAATTTAATTTTAGGAGGTAAACATGATTAGATTATTGGCTGTGTAAAGAAATATTGCATTCTGAATCATTTAAAATCATTTTGAGATTTAGGTGTTGAAATTGTTTAAAAAGTGAATTTATTGGACTATGGATTTGATGTGAGTAGTTTCTTTATGTATAAGTTCTTGTTGGCTGTAAGATAATAATATTTTGCTGTATATTCTTGGATTTCTGTTTCACCAATGGAGGGCTATGCTCAGTACATACTTGCCTTAAGCTAGGAGTGTGTGGTGTTAGTAGATTGATAGGTGAAATCGAAATTGACTTTAAATCTTTTTATGTTCCAATTTTGTGTTTTAAACCTTTCAATCTATAATGTTATTATAACCATAGCCAGAGGCTTGCTTCATACTGTTTTGTTTTATTCAACTCATACGGAATCCACACTCATTTAATATCCTCTATCTAATGTTCATGGCTTTATCACTCCAATGTCCATCAAATGTAAATACAGTCAACCCTATGTTAGTGGTCACCTTTAAATACAGGCCACCCAGTGAGTAAAGGCCAGTCTTTTAAAAACTGTCATTGATATTTAGAAAAAAAAGACTTCTTAAAAAAGGCCACCTGTCAATAAAGGTCACATTATGTTATTTGCATGGCTGGCGTTTGTTCACAGGTTTCAAATTTTCACTTTAAATGTTCTTCCATGTTTATTTTCAATTCTAAACACAGTCCTCAATATTCACATTTCACAAAAATCCTCCACACACGTGTTTACACTATGTACTACACAGTAGCCTAAACACACATGGAAGAAAATTCACTGTGTGAAAGTTGAGGACTGTGTTAAGAATTGGAAATAAACATGGAAAAACATTTAATAATGAAAATTCAAAATATGGAAACCCTCAATGACATATTGAAGTTATTGTTGGACATTGTAGTTTGCATTAATTTTGATATTATGTTACATTATTTTGGCTAATGGAATTAGCATAAGTTCAGGTGAGAATTATAGATACTTGTTAATCATCAAATATTATTTTACTGGTGCAGAAATGTACATTGAATCATTAGCTATTGATAAAAACTCATTTCAGTTATGTACTTTCAGTAATTATTGAACAACGCCACTTTTTAGGACGCATAGCAAAAATGTCAGGTGGCTATTTTTTCACAAATTTGTGCTGTGATGATTCCCCTTAACTTTATAACCTTAATAATTTATCATATCATACAGTGCCACCTCCCTAGAGCAACCCTCTCGGGTTAAACAACCTCCCTTCAACAACAGCATGATTTTTTAACTTTCTGTTCAGAATTAAAATGAATTAACACTTTTTATTTTTCATTTGGATTCTGGGAGGTGAAATATATTCATATTTGGTATCAATTTGTTCCTAATTTTATGTAGATTAAGATGCGTAATTATGCTTATGTATTTTAATATGTTTTGAGGATATTGGATTTATTGTAAGTAGTTTTTGATGATTCTCTTTGAACTTTCTTCTGCTCATATTTTGCAATAAAGATTTACCACATGATGGCAAATGAAAAAAAAAATACAATACAGCAGTGTCACTCACATGCAAAATGAACTTGGTTGGCAGACTTTACAAGACAGACATGATTTAAATAGACTGACACTTTTTTTATAAAATAGTATATGGTATAGTAGTATTACCGGTTCCATCATACGTTGAGAGACCAGTGAGAATGTCACGCCACATGCATCCCCTCTCCTTTCGTCCAGTACACACTTCCTCCAGTTATTGTAAACATTCCCTCCCCCCCCCCCGTATACTGTGGTTTTTATATGGAACAACCTGCCAGCTATGACTGTTTTGCAACCAGACCTAGAGGGGTTTAATTAAGCGCTTAACCCCTGTGTGCTATCTCACTACCACCCCTGAACAAACAAAGCTGATGTTTTTTAACCAATTCTAACTTGTAATAGTAGGCTGTATATTGTTTCACCTTTAAGGCTTATAGTTATTACACTATCATGCTTTTAGCTTCCATTCTCACTATTTTACTTTGAAGTCTTTCTTTCTCTGCTTCTAAAATCACTTTTGTCTACACTGACGCACACCTGCTAGTTTACCTGAAAGGGGCTTATAAGCAGTATAGCTTACAAGTTTCATTGTTGTGAGTTTGACACCGGGCGAGGTGCACACTGTACATGAGGGTGAGGTTCACACAGTACATGACAAATTTGACTGAATTAATTGTGTAGGCAGTAGCTTGCAGATAGAATGTGGTTAATATTGCTTAATTAAGGCCTAATTAAATGAAGTCCAGGGAAGCTGCTTTGCGGGTCGGATGTGTACACCCCAATAACTCGATAATAATAAGTCAACTTTATATTTGATGAAATAATATATATCTAAAAACAAATGCAGATTCTAATAATATTTTACGCAAGATAAGATTGATTTATAAGTTCGAAATTTGTTCCTTTATTACTGTAGGCCTGAAACGTATAACCCATATTCAGTATCAACCATCAATAAATTTTTATATCAAATACTCATAAATACAAACTGAATGTATACAAATAGACAAAGAATGTGTACTGATAATTTAGAATGATTATTTGGTCGATTTTATTTATTTGTTTTGTGTGTACTGGGATATATTTTGCCCATATAGAGTTGTATTGTGATGATGAGTTATTGGGGTGTATTGAGTTTGGTGTTTGGTGTTTTTAGAACTATTGTGGTGTATCCTGAAAATCAATGATTTTTGTATACAATATCATTTTATGTTCTTAAATCTCTATCTCTGGTTTAGAAAAAATCAAAAATTCTCAAAAATAAGGAAAATGCATGTATAATATTGGTGAACTTTTGTTCATAATCACGAATATTGGTCATATACACATAGTAATTAAGCCACAAATATCGAACTTATAAATTTTAAATCACATTTTTCTTGCGTAAAATATGATTACATTTGTTTTTAGATACATTATTTCATTATATAAAGTTGAATTTTATTATTATTGGGGTTTATTGGGGTGTTTCAGCAGTATTGGGATGTTTCAATGGACCGCTGCTTTGGGATAACTGCCTTCCACAATATAACTGAAATAATGTTGAAAATGGTGTTTATTCCAATGAAATAAATAAATGAAACCTGTTTCTGTTCACAATTTAGGTCTGTAATTCTCCTGATTTGATTAAAGCTTAAATGTAAACATTAATTACTTTGTGTGTTCTTGTGCAATATGTGTGTGCTTGTTGTTTTCGCATTTTAAATTTATTTTGAATATAGAATACCTTAGTATTTTTTTTATACATCTGACGTGATGTATTAATTTTGATAAGCTGCTGGCATGCGTCTGTCTGTTCGTCCATCAGCAATTTTGTGTTTGCTCTGTTACTCTTTAGCCCCTTGAAGGTTTCAGAAGAAACATTACTCAAATGATTACCTCATCAAGACAACATGCACAGCACATGTTTTGAAGATCACACTTAGGGATCAAAGGTCATATGAATTGTTTCCGCTCTGTAACCCTTAAAGCCTGCAAAGTATTTTGAAGAAACTTTACTCAAATGTTCACCATATTGTAGTGATTGTAATCAGTCCATGAAAATTTCATTGATTAATCAGAGGCAAAAGTCAGTGATTAATCAATTAAAACTGATTAAATAAGAAATAATCAATTATGTTACTATTGCATGAATTTAACATCCCTTACACCAATCGAATAGCACAAAATCAATAAGAATTGAAATATTAAATGATTTAACATTATTAAGATGTTTGAGTAAACATCACCTCTTAATATACTGATTATTAAACAAACCACATTGGGCCAGAATTATGCTGCATTTACAGTTACAGCTTGAACAGCATCATCTTTAAAGTAGAATCGTGAAAGGTCTGCAGTACTATAGTCAAGAACGACAACCATGTACAGAAATCAACAATCTGTTGACGAAATGGGAGCATCGTCATCGTCACGTCAAAGACTATTCGTCAATGATTCATTGACTAAATGATTAATCAGAACATCACTACCATATTGAGATGAAGTGCAGCTTCCATGTTTTGGAAGGCTTACTTCACGGTCACACTTAGGTGGTCAAAGGTCATATGCTCAAAAAGGACCCCAAAATAATGTTTTTACAGTATCAATTATACCATTGGGTATGTATTGCTTCAAATTATGGTGCTTCTGTCTAGTTTAGTTTTTTGTAGGGGATTTAATTTCATGGATTTCGTGGGTCGACTCATCCACGAAATCATATCCCCACGAATTCAAATGCAGAAATAAGGCATTTCTTTTCAAAAAACAAAATCCACGAATTTTATGTCCCCATGAAATAGCCACGGAAATTGAACCAAATGCAAATTAATGATTTCACAGTATTCCATAAAACATGTGTACAAATATTCATGTAAGCAATTTATGTTTTTCAGTAAACAAAGATGAAGACTATGCATCCTGTGGCAGCCACTGGACAAGAGGTAAGTGCTCAAGTTCTAAATCAGCCCTATAGCATTACCAACTTCAGATGACAAAATTCCATCGAAATCTGTTGTTTCAAGTGTGCCACTGTGGGGTTATATGTGTTTATTGAATGCAGGGTCTTGCTTAAAATAATTATTAATAACATACTAAAAAGAACTATACAATACACTTTTTGTACACTTCCTTCTACAGTTGATTCTCATTATGTCAGTTTCACAGCTGCGAATATGATCAAAGCACTGGGAGTACTGTCAGAAGCGAAAGTTAAAATGTTATTGATACTATTTGGTAGATTTGCATTAGATGATACCAAAAATCTCAACCAACTCTAGGTCACAATGTTACAAACTCAAATGTGTTTATTGTTTGGACTAATAATTTCCTCAAAATAGTCAGTTTTGTCTCAGTGTAATAAAGACATTTTGGTAATGGTCCACTTTTTATGCTCCCAATACTGTTCAAGTTGAAAGTAAACTCATACCTCCACTTCCTATTCACTGTAATTAAACACATCTGAATCTTAATACTTCGTATTTATATGTTATATTAAAGTTAGTATGTCCTTCATTAGAGTTAACTCTTAAGCAATGCTAGGGGTCCTGTGTTGAAAGAATTCTTAAAATGCCCCGAATTCAGTCAAAAGGGCTGATTGTAATTCTATTTTAATGATAAGAATTCATTTCGCAAGATTGGCTAGCACTTTCGTTCTTTATGTCTGTCCAGTAGGCAGAGTTACAATTAAATGGTGTCCTTGCTCTCTTAGTGTCTTTTAGCAATTCCCTTGTGTATAGTGGCAATGCGCACTACTTATTGTCTTTATGAATGAAACATTTGTGTGGATCGTCCTTATGAATAAAACTTTTGTGCTGATGAATACTGAATTATTAAACTAAAATATTGTGCAGTTTAAATTGCCATGACAGTGTAATAATTCAAAATGAACATAATCCTGCAATATATCAAACTTGTAACAGCGATCGATAGAGTTATATACAACTAGTGGTACTATTTTCAACACAAATGTATATATGGAGTAGAGGTGTCACGTTTTTGTTAATACAAAACTGGGCGTATCACTATAGAATCTCTTGCTTCGCTTTCACTTCTAAAAACCATAGACTTAGTCTTATCATGAAAATCACAATAGATATGTCACTCTGAATTAAAGTGATGGTTGGTAGGATATTTGAGAGTTTAAATTGAAAATTGAGTATGATTACAAGCCGCCATTGATATTGTAGAGTTGTAATCTTAACAAAAATTATGTTCGCTTAATACAAAATTTTCTACATTTCAATGCATTCAAAACCATTCTGTTGATGAAATAAGAAAGGCCAAACTAAATCACAATAATATGTTAAATGATGTGAATGACATCAGTCCTGTCTTGGACCACATTACAATTACAACCTCTAAGATAGAGGATATTATAAAATTTGAACTGTCCACTCCTCTTTGTGACTTTTTTTACCAGTCTCTGTCCTCTTCTGTTTTTCCTAGCTCAAGAAAGACGCTTTTGTCACTCATGGAAGCCATTCTCATGTTAGCAATTGTCAACTTCTTCACTGAAGCTGTCAATTCCAGAACTGTATTCTGCGACATTTCAGATCTGTATTCTGCGACATAAGCAAAGACTTATGACTGTGTCTCGCATCATACTTTCCTCTTCATACTCACACAGTTTGGGATTTCTGGCAGTCTCTTAAATTGGTTCTCATCTTATCTAAGCGGCAGAGAGCAAAATGTTGTTCTGCATGATGCTCAATCAAAGTGGAATGATATTAAAGCTTGTATTCCACAGAAGTCAGTTTTGGCCCCCCTCATTTTCTTGATATTGATCAATGACATTGTGTCTGACATCAGGGCAAACATCCATCTGTTTGCAGATTACACAAGCCTTTACATAGTTGATGGGGTTCCATTAACTGCTTCACAAATACTGAATTCTGACCTTAAAAGAATACCTCTTGAATAAAACTTGTTCCATTTTAATAGCTTCACTTCTTAGGAGGTGAATTTGGATTTTCTAGATTTTATTTCTTGATTACAAACACCTCATTAAGAAAGCATTTTAGTGCCCTTATTTTACGTTAAATTGTAGATTTTATAAAGCTGAGGAAAAATCAATTGCCTGAATATTTCTACAAATTTTATTTTTGTTATTGTAGGGTTCTTTTTTAAAGTTCTAGTTATGCCCCCATTTCAAAGAAATGCGGGTATATATTGCTGGTTTGCTCATGTCCGTCTTTTTTGCTCGTTTTTAATCAAACCTTGTCTGGCCAATTCGACTGTATTGGCCTCTTAGGTCTTCACTTGGTTTGAAGGTTGGTCAAATACAGGTAGATGACCCCTGTTGATAAAGTCTATCAATAGGTCAAAGGTCAACTATCCATTTGCTCTTCAGGGAGCATTGGTGTTTCACAAACACCTCATTAAGTGAGCGTTTTAGTACCATTGTTAAAACTTAAGATATATCAAATAACTTAAAAAAACTTAGGTAGTTGATTTTTCCAAGCTTTATTCTCTACTAGTATTTTTACAAAACTTTATTCTTATCCCAGCAGTTATTTCTATTAGGTAAAATGTCTTGAACTGAAATGATTTGTATTTATATTTTTGTCATATTTTTGTAAATGTAGGGTTCTTTTTTAAACTTCTGGTTATGCCCCCATTTCAAAGAAATGTGTGTATATATTGCTGGTTTGCTCATGTCCGTCTTTTTTGCTCGTTTTTAATCAAACCTTGTCTGGCCAATTCGACTGTTTTGGCCTCTTAGGTCTTCACTTGGTTTGAAGGTTGGTCAAATACAGATAGATGACCCCTATTGATAAGGTCTATCAATAGGTCAAAGGTCAACTATCCATTTGCTCTTCAGGGAGCATTGGTGTTTTACAAACACCTCATTAAGTGAGCGTTTTAGCACCATTATTTCATCTAAGGTATATCAAATAACTTAAAAAACTCAGCTAGTTGATTTTCCTTACGTTTATCATAAAAGGAAAGATTGTCATCAGCCCAGTCTTGGACCACATTACAATAACAACCTCTAAGATAGAGCATATTATAAAATTTGAACTGTCCACTCGTCTGTGTGACTTTTTGACCAGTCGCTGTCCTCTTCAGTTTTCCTAGCCCATGGAAAGACATTTTTGTCACTCCTTAAAGCCATTCTCATGTTGGCAATTGGCAACCTATATCTCTACTCTGTACCCTAGGGAATGTCCTTGAAAGGGTAAGTCCACTGGCATACTTATACACAATAGTGACAATGATCTTCTCACTCTGCTTTAAATCAGGCTTTGTACCTGGTGACTCAATAGTTAACCAACTGGCTTATCTATACAACTTCTTCACTGAAGCTGTCAATTCCAGAACTGTATTCTGCGACATTCCAGATCTATATTCTGCGACATAAGCAAAGACTTATGACTGTGTCTCGCATCATACTTTCCTCTTCATACTCACACAGTTTGGGATTTCTGGCAGTCTTTTAAATTGGTTCTCATCTTATCTAAGCGGCAGAGAACAAAATGTTGTTCTGCATGATGCTCAATCAAAGTGGAATGATATTAAAGCTTGTATTCCACAGAAGTCAGTTTTGGCCCCCCTCATTTTCTTGATATTGATCAATGACATTGTGTCTGACATCAGGGCAAACGTCCATCTGTTTGCAGATTACACAAGCCTTTACATAGTTGATGGGGTTCCATTAACTGCTTCACAAATTCTGAATTCTGACCTTAAAAGAATACCTCTTGAATAAAATTTGTTCCATTTTAATAGCTTCACTTCTTAGGAGGTGAATTTGGATTTTTCTAGATTTTATTTCTTGATTACAAACACCTCATTAAGAAAGCATTTTAGTGCCCTTATTTTACGTTAAATTGTAGATTTTATAAAGCTGAGGAAAAATCAATTGCCTGAATATTTCTACAAATTTTATTTTTGTTATTGTAGGGTTCTTTTTTAAAGTTCTAGTTATGCCCCCATTTCAAAGAAATGCGGGTATATATTGCTGGTTTGCTCATGTCCATCTTTTTTGCTCGTTTTTAATCAAACCTTGTCTGGCCAATTCGACTGTATTGGCCTCTTAGGTCTTCACTTGGTTTGAAGGTTGGTCAAATACAGATAGATGACCCCTGTTGATAAAGTCTATCAATAGGTCAAAGGTCAACTATCCATTTGCTCTTCAGGGAGCATTGGTGTTTCACAAACACCTCATTAAGTGAGCGTTTTAGTACCATTGTTAAAACTTAAGATATATCAAATAACTTAAAAAAACTTAGGTAGTTGATTTTTCCAAGCTTTATTCTCTACTAGTATTTTTACAAAACTTTATTCTTATCCCAGCAGTTATTTCTATTAGGTAAAATGTCTTGAACTGAAATGATTTGTATTTATATTTTTGTCATATTTTTGTAAATGTAGGGTTCTTTTTTAAACTTCTGGTTATGCCCCCATTTCAAAGAAATGTGTGTATATATTGCTGGTTTGCTCATGTCCGTCTTTTTTGCTCGTTTTTAATCAAACCTTGTCTGGCCAATTCGACTGTTTTGGCCTCTTAGGTCTTCACTTGGTTTGAAGGTTGGTCAAATACAGATAGATGACCCCTATTGATAAGGTCTATCAATAGGTCAAAGGTCAACTATCCATTTGCTCTTCAGGGAGCATTGGTGTTTCACAAACACCTCATTAAGTGAGCGTTTTAGCACCATTATTTCATCTAAGGTATATCAAATAACTTAAAAAACTCAGCTAGTTGATTTTCCTTACGTTTATCATAAAAGGAAAGATTGTCATCAGCCCAGTCTTGGACCACATTACAATTACAACCTCTAAGATAGAGCATATTATAAAATTTGAACTGTCCACTCGTCTGTGTGACTTTTTGACCAGTCGCTGTCCTCTTCAGTTTTCCTAGCCCATGGAAAGACATTTTTGTCACTCCTTAAAGCCATTCTCATGTTGGCAATTGGCAACCTATATCTCTACTCTGTACCCTAGGGAATGTCCTTGAAAGGGTAAGTCCACTGGCATACTTATACACAATAGTGACAATGATCTTCTCACTCTGCTTTAAATCAGGCTTTGTACCTGGTGACTCAATAGTTAACCAACTGGCTTATCTATACAACTTCTTCACTGAAGCTGTCAATTCCAGAACTGTATTCTGCGACATTCCAGATCTATATTCTGCGACATAAGCAAAGACTTATGACTGTGTCTCGCATCATACTTTCCTCTTCATACTCACACAGTTTGGGATTTCTGGCAGTCTTTTAAATTGGTTCTCATCTTATCTAAGCGGCAGAGAACAAAATGTTGTTCTGCATGATGCTCAATCAAAGTGGAATGATATTAAAGCTTGTATTCCACAGAAGTCAGTTTTGGCCCCCCTCATTTTCTTGATATTGATCAATGACATTGTGTCTGACATCAGGGCAAACGTCCATCTGTTTGCAGATTACACAAGCCTTTACATAGTTGATGGGGTTCCATTAACTGCTTCACAAATTCTGAATTCTGACCTTAAAAGAATACCTCTTGAATAAAATTTGTTCCATTTTAATAGCTTCACTTCTTAGGAGGTGAATTTGGATTTTTCTAGATTTTATTTCTTGATTACAAACACCTCATTAAGAAAGCATTTTAGTGCCCTTATTTTACGTTAAATTGTAGATTTTATAAAGCTGAGGAAAAATCAATTGCCTGAATATTTCTACAAATTTTATTTTTGTTATTGTAGGGTTCTTTTTTAAAGTTCTAGTTATGCCCCCATTTCAAAGAAATGCGGGTATATATTGCTGGTTTGCTCATGTCCGTCTTTTTTGCTCGTTTTTAATCAAACCTTGTCTGGCCAATTCGACTGTATTGGCCTCTTAGGTCTTCACTTGGTTTGAAGGTTGGTCAAATACAGATAGATGACCCCTGTTGATAAAGTCTATCAATAGGTCAAAGGTCAACTATCCATTTGCTCTTCAGGGAGCATTGGTGTTTCACAAACACCTCATTAAGTGAGCGTTTTAGTACCATTGTTAAAACTTAAGATATATCAAATAACTTAAAAAAACTTAGGTAGTTGATTTTTCCAAGCTTTATTCTCTACTAGTATTTTTACAAAACGTTATTCTTATCCCAGCAGTTATTTCTATTAGGTAAAATGTCTTGAACTGAAATGATTTGTATTTATATTTTTGTCATATTTTTGTAAATGTAGGGTTCTTTTTTAAACTTCTGGTTATGCCCCCATTTCAAAGAAATGTGTGTATATATTGCTGGTTTGCTCATGTCCGTCTTTTTTGCTCGTTTTTAATCAAACCTTGTCTGGCCAATTCGACTGTTTTGGCCTCTTAGGTCTTCACTTGGTTTGAAGGTTGGTCAAATACAGATAGATGACCCCTATTGATAAGGTCTATCAATAGGTCAAAGGTCAACTATCCATTTGCTCTTCAGGGAGCATTGGTGTTTCACAAACACCTCATTAAGTGAGCGTTTTAGCACCATTATTTCATCTAAGGTATATCAAATAACTTAAAAAACTCAGCTAGTTGATTTTCCTTACGTTTATCATAAAAGGAAAGATTGTCATCAGCCCAGTCTTGGACCACATTACAATTACAACCTCTAAGATAGAGCATATTATAAAATTTGAACTGTCCACTCGTCTGTGTGACTTTTTGACCAGTCGCTGTCCTCTTCAGTTTTCCTAGCCCATGGAAAGACATTTTTGTCACTCCTTAAAGCCATTCTCATGTTGGCAATTGGCAACCTATATCTCTACTCTGTACCCTAGGGAATGTCCTTGAAAGGGTAAGTCCACTGGCATACTTATACACAAAAGTGACAATGATCTTCTCACTCTGCTTTAAATCAGGCTTTGTACCTGGTGACTCAATAGTTAACCAACTGGCTTATCTATACAACTTCTTCACTGAAGCTGTCAATTCCAGAACTGTATTCTGCGACATTCCAGATCTATATTCTGCGACATAAGCAAAGACTTATGACTGTGTCTCGCATCATACTTTCCTCTTCATACTCACACAGTTTGGGATTTCTGGCAGTCTTTTAAATTGGTTCTCATCTTATCTAAGCGGCAGAGAACAAAATGTTGTTCTGCATGATGCTCAATCAAAGTGGAATGATATTAAAGCTTGTATTCCACAGAAGTCAGTTTTGGCCCCCCTCATTTTCTTGATATTGATCAATGACATTGTGTCTGACATCAGGGCAAACGTCCATCTGTTTGCAGATTACACAAGCCTTTACATAGTTGATGGGGTTCCATTAACTGCTTCACAAATTCTGAATTCTGACCTTAAAAGAATACCTCTTGAATAAAATTTGTTCCATTTTAATAGCTTCACTTCTTAGGAGGTGAATTTGGATTTTTCTAGATTTTATTTCTTGATTACAAACACCTCATTAAGAAAGCATTTTAGTGCCCTTATTTTACGTTAAATTGTAGATTTTATAAAGCTGAGGAAAAATCAATTGCCTGAATATTTCTACAAATTTTATTTTTGTTATTGTAGGGTTCTTTTTTAAAGTTCTAGTTATGCCCCCATTTCAAAGAAATGCGGGTATATATTGCTGGTTTGCTCATGTCCGTCTTTTTTGCTCGTTTTTAATCAAACCTTGTCTGGCCAATTCGACTGTATTGGCCTCTTAGGTCTTCACTTGGTTTGAAGGTTGGTCAAATACAGATAGATGACCCCTGTTGATAAAGTCTATCAATAGGTCAAAGGTCAACTATCCATTTGCTCTTCAGGGAGCATTGGTGTTTCACAAACACCTCATTAAGTGAGCGTTTTAGTACCATTGTTAAAACTTAAGATATATCAAATAACTTAAAAACACTTAGGTAGTTGATTTTTCCAAGCTTTATTCTCTACTAGTATTTTTACAAAACTTTATTCTTATCCCAGCAGTTATTTCTATTAGGTAAAATGTCTTGAACTGAAATGATTTGTATTTATATTTTTGTCATATTTTTGTAAATGTAGGGTTCTTTTTTAAACTTCTGGTTATGCCCCCATTTCAAAGAAATGTGTGTATATATTGCTGGTTTGCTCATGTCCGTCTTTTTTGCTCGTTTTTAATCAAACCTTGTCTGGCCAATTCGACTGTTTTGGCCTCTTAGGTCTTCACTTGGTTTGAAGGTTGGTCAAATACAGATAGATGACCCCTATTGATAAGGTCTATCAATAGGTCAAAGGTCAACTATCCATTTGCTCTTCAGGGAGCATTGGTGTTTCACAAACACCTCATTAAGTGAGCGTTTTAGCACCATTATTTCATCTAAGGTATATCAAATAACTTAAAAAACTCAGCTAGTTGATTTTCCTTACGTTTATCATAAAAGGAAAGATTGTCATCAGCCCAGTCTTGGACCACATTACAATAACAACCTCTAAGATAGAGCATATTATAAAATTTGAACTGTCCACTCGTCTGTGTGACTTTTTGACCAGTCGCTGTCCTCTTCAGTTTTCCTAGCCCATGGAAAGACATTTTTGTCACTCCTTAAAGCCATTCTCATGTTGGCAATTGGCAACCTATATCTCTACTCTGTACCCTAGGGAATGTCCTTGAAAGGGTAAGTCCACTGGCATACTTATACACAAAAGTGACAATGATCTTCTCACTCTGCTTTAAATCAGGCTTTGTACCTGGTGAATCAATAGTTAACCAACTGGCTTATCTATACAACTTCTTCACTGAAGCTGTCAATTCCTGAACTGTATTCTGCGACATTCCAGATCTATATTCTGCGACATAAGCAAAGACTTATGACTGTGTCTCGCATCATACTTTCCTCTTCATACTCACACAGTTTGGGATTTCTGGCAGTCTTTTAAATTGGTTCTCATCTTATCTAAGCGGCAGAGAGCAAAATGTTGTTCTGCATGATGCTCAATCAAAGTGGAATGATATTAAAGCTTGTATTCCACAGAAGTCAGTTTTGGCCCCCCTCATTTTCTTGATATTGATCAATGACATTGTGTCTGACATCAGGGCAAACGTCCATCTGTTTGCAGATTACACAAGCCTTTACATAGTTGATGGGGTTCCATTAACTGCTTCACAAATTCTGAATTCTGACCTTAAAAGAATACCTCTTGAATAAAATTTGTTCCATTTTAATAGCTTCACTTCTTAGGAGGTGAATTTGGATTTTTCTAGATTTTATTTCTTGATTACAAACACCTCATTAAGAAAGCATTTTAGTGCCCTTATTTTACGTTAAATTGTAGATTTTATAAAGCTGAGGAAAAATCAATTGCCTGAATATTTCTACAAATTTTATTTTTGTTATTGTAGGGTTCTTTTTTGAAGTTCTAGTTATGCCCCCATTTCAAAGAAATGCGGGTATATATTGCTGGTTTGCTCATGTCCGTCTTTTTTGCTCGTTTTTAATCAAACCTTGTCTGGCCAATTCGAATGTATTGGCCTCTTAGGTCTTCACTTGGTTTGAAGGTTGGTCAAATACAGATAGATGACCCCTGTTGATAAAGTCTATCAATAGGTCAAAGGTCAACTATCCATTTGCTCTTCAGGGAGCATTGGTGTTTCACAAACACCTCATTAAGTGAGCGTTTTAGTACCATTGTTAAAACTTAAGATATATCAAATAACTTAAAAAAACTTAGGTAGTTGATTTTTCCAAGCTTTATTCTCTACTAGTATTTTTACAAAACTTTATTCTTATCCCAGCAGTTATTTCTATTAGGTAAAATGTCTTGAACTGAAATGATTTGTATTTATATTTTTGTCATATTTTTGTAAATGTAGGGTTCTTTTTTAAACTTCTGGTTATGCCCCCATTTCAAAGAAATGTGTGTATATATTGCTGGTTTGCTCATGTCCGTCTTTTTTGCTCGTTTTTAATCAAACCTTGTCTGGCCAATTCGACTGTTTTGGCCTCTTAGGTCTTCACTTGGTTTGAAGGTTGGTCAAATACAGATAGATGACCCCTATTGATAAGGTCTATCAATAGGTCAAAGGTCAACTATCCATTTGCTCTTCAGGGAGCATTGGTGTTTTACAAACACCTCATTAAGTGAGCGTTTTAGCACCATTATTTCATCTAAGGTATATCAAATAACTTAAAAAACTCAGCTAGTTGATTTTCCTTACGTTTATCATAAAAGGAAAGATTGTCATCAGCCCAGTCTTGGACCACATTACAATAACAACCTCTAAGATAGAGCATATTATAAAATTTGAACTGTCCACTCGTCTGTGTGACGTTTTGACCAGTCGCTGTCCTCTTCAGTTTTTCCTAGCCCATGGAAAGACATTTTTGTCACACCTTGAAGCCATTCTCATGTTGGCAATTGGCAACCTATATCTCTACTCTGTACCCTAGGGAATGTCCTTGAAAGGGTAAGTCCACTGGCATACTTATACACAATAGTGACAATGATCTTCTCACTCTGCTTTAAATCAGGCTTTGTACCTGGTGAATCAATAGTTAACCAACTGGCTTATCTATACAACTTCTTCACTGAAGCTGTCAATTCCAGAACTGTATTCTGCGACATTCCAGATCTATATTCTGCGACATAAGCAAAGACTTATGACTGTGTCTCGCATCATACTTTCCTCTTCATACTCACACAGTTTGGGATTTCTGGCAGTCTTTTAAATTGGTTCTCATCTTATCTAAGCAGCAGAGAACAAAATGTTGTTCTGCATGATGCTCAATCAAAGTGGAATGATATTAAAGCTTGTATTCCACAGAAGTCAGTTTTGGCCCCCCTCATTTTCTTGATATTGATCAATGACATTGTGTCTGACATCAGGGCAAACGTCCATCTGTTTGCAGATTACACAAGCCTTTACATAGTTGATGGGGTTCCATTAACTACTTCACAAGTACTGAATTCTGACCTTAAAAGAATACCTCTTGAATAAAATTTGTTCCATTTTAATAGCTTCAATTCTTAGGAGGTGAATTTGGATTTTTCTAGATTTTATTTCTTGATTACAAACACCTCATTAAGAAAGCATTTTAGTGCCCTTATTTTACGTTAAATTGTAGATTTTATAAAGCTGAGGAAAAATCAATTGCCTGAATATTTCTACAAATTTTATTTTTGTTATTGTAGGGTTCTTTTTTAAAGTTCTAGTTATGCCCCCATTTCAAAGAAATGCGGGTATATATTGCTGGTTTGCTCATGTCCGTCTTTCTTGCTCGTTTTTAATCAAACCTTGTCTGGCCAATTCGACTGTATTGGCCTCTTAGGTCTTCACTTGGTTTGAAGGTTGGTCAAATACAGATAGATGACCCCTGTTGATAAAGTCTATCAATAGGTCAAAGGTCAACTATCCATTTGCTCTTCAGGGAGCATTGGTGTTTCACAAACACCTCATTAAGTGAGCGTTTTAGTACCATTGTTAAAACTTAAGATATATCAAATAACTTAAAAAAACTTAGGTAGTTGATTTTTCCAAGCTTTATTCTCTACTAGTATTTTTACAAAACTTTATTCTTATCCCAGCAGTTATTTCTATTAGGTAAAATGTCTTGAACTGAAATGATTTGTATTTATATTTTTGTCATATTTTTGTAAATGTAGGGTTCTTTTTTAAACTTCTGGTTATGCCCCCATTTCAAAGAAATGTGTGTATATATTGCTGGTTTGCTCATGTCCATCTTTTTTGCTCGTTTTTAATCAAACCTTGTCTGGCCAATTCGACTGTTTTGGCCTCTTAGGTCTTCACTTGGTTTGAAGGTTGGTCAAATACAGATAGATGACCCCTATTGATAAGGTCTATCAATAGGTCAAAGGTCAACTATCCATTTGCTCTTCAGGGAGCATTGGTGTTTTACAAACACCTCATTAAGTGAGCGTTTTAGCACCATTATTTCATCTAAGGTATATCAAATAACTTAAAAAACTCAGCTAGTTGATTTTCCTTACGTTTATCATAAAAGGAAAGATTGTCATCAGCCCAGTCTTGGACCACATTACAATTACAACCTCTAAGATAGAGCATATTATAAAATTTGAACTGTCCACTCGTCTGTGTGACTTTTTGACCAGTCGCTGTCCTCTTCAGTTTTCCTAGCCCATGGAAAGACATTTTTGTCACTCCTTAAAGCCATTCTCATGTTGGCAATTGGCAACCTATATCTCTACTCTGTACCCTAGGGAATGTCCTTGAAAGGGTAAGTCCACTGGCATACTTATACACAATAGTGACAATGATCTTCTCACTCTGCTTTAAATCAGGCTTTGTACCTGGTGAATCAATAGTTAACCAACTGGCTTTATATACAACTTCTTCACTGAAGCTGTCAATTCCAGAACTGTATTCTGCGACATTCCAGATCTATATTCTGCGACATAAGCAAAGACTTATGACTGTGTCTCGCATCATACTTTCCTCTTCATACTCACACAGTTTGGGATTTCTGGCAGTCTTTTAAATTGGTTCTCATCTTATCTAAGCGGCAGAGAGCAAAATGTTGTTCTGCATGATGCTCAATCAAAGTGGAATGATATTAAAGCTTGTATTCCACAGAAGTCAGTTTTGGCCCCCCTCATTTTCTTGATATTGATCAATGACATTGTGTCTGACATCAGGGCAAACGTCCATCTGTTTGCAGATTACACAAGCCTTTACATAGTTGATGGGGTTCCATTAACTGCTTCACAAATTCTGAATTCTGACCTTAAAAGAATACCTCTTGAATAAAATTTGTTCTATTTTAATAGCTTCACTTCTTAGGAGGTGAATTTGGATTTTTCTAGATTTTATTTCTTGATTACAAACACCTCATTAAGAAAGCATTTTAGTGCCCTTATTTTACGTTAAATTGTAGATTTTATAAAGCTGAGGAAAAATCAATTGCCTGAATATTTCTACAAATTTTATTTTTGTTATTGTAGGGTTCTTTTTTAAAGTTCTAGTTATGCCCCCATTTCAAAGAAATGCGGGTATATATTGCTGGTTTGCTCATGTCCGTCTTTTTTGCTCGTTTTTAATCAAACCTTGTCTGGCCAATTCGACTGTATTGGCCTCTTAGGTCTTCACTTGGTTTGAAGGTTGGTCAAATACAGATAGATGACCCCTGTTGATAAAGTCTATCAATAGGTCAAAGGTCAACTATCCATTTGCTCTTCAGGGAGCATTGGTGTTTCACAAACACCTCATTAAGTGAGCGTTTTAGTACCATTGTTAAAACTTAAGATATATCAAATAACTTAAAAAAACTTAGGTAGTTGATTTTTCCAAGCTTTATTCTCTACTAGTATTTTTACAAAACTTTATTCTTATCCCAGCAGTTATTTCTATTAGGTAAAATGTCTTGAACTGAAATGATTTGTATTTATATTTTTGTCATATTTTTGTAAATGTAGGGTTCTTTTTTAAACTTCTGGTTATGCCCCCATTTCAAAGAAATGTGTGTATATATTGCTGGTTTGCTCATGTCCGTCTTTTTTGCTCGTTTTTAATCAAACCTTGTCTGGCCAATTCGACTGTTTTGGCCTCTTAGGTCTTCACTTGGTTTGAAGGTTGGTCAAATACAGATAGATGACCCCTGTTGATAAAGTCTATCAATAGGTCAAAGGTCAACTATCCATTTGCTCTTCAGGGAGCATTGGTGTTTCACAAACACCTCATTAAGTGAGCGTTTTACTACCATTATTAAAACTTATTTAAGATATATCAAATAACTTAGAAAAACTTAGGTAGTTGATTTTTCCAAGCTTTATTCTCTAAGGGTATTTTCACAATACATGTACATTATTCTCATTCCAGAAGTTATTTCTATTAGCTACAATGTCATGATTTGTGTAATTACGATGATATGATCAAACAATATGTACCATTTTCACATAGGGAAAGCGAGTCCCATTATTTTTTTGGTTGGAGGTATTGGTAGCTAAGCACATGATTTTTAGGTTCCTTTCTGTACATGCCTACTTTTTACCTAATGAATATCGTTTTCATCAAACTCATACTTGAAATAGATGTTTCCTGGATCTGTCTTCTTGTACTGTCACCATTTAACTTGTGTCCACAGAATGTTTTACCTCTTTAAATCCAAAGAATATTTGGGCATCATTAACTTTGTCATGGGTTTGATATCCACAAAGTCAATAATTGTGCTTTAATGGTACAACAATGTATGGCCTTTTTCTTTCTTGTGGTCTCACTATGGTGTCTCACTGACTGGATATATACAGTGTAACCTCCATGAATGGTCACCTCAGAACTAAAGCCACCTTCCTGTTACAGCCAGTAAACTACCAACCCAGATTGATGTTTTACTATATTTCCACTCTCTCAGCAACAGTCACCTCCTGACAACAGCCATTCTTGTCCTTCCAATTGTATGGCCTTTTCTCACTTTGGTATCCCACTGACTGGGTATATGCAGTGTAACCGCCATGAATAGCCACCTCTGAACTACAGCCACCTCCCTGTTACAGCCAGTATACTAGCAACCCAGATTGATGTTTTACTCTATTTTCAATCTCTCAACAACAGTCACCTCCTTACAACAGCCGTTTTTGTCCTTCTCCATTGGTGGCTGTTGTAGAGGGATTGCACTGTACGCAAATGAACATTTTTGCTATTTCACTTGTAGCATTGATGGAATCACTGGTTTGACCCAGGACAAGGCATAATATGGGCAATAATGTCTATGTCATTCAGTGTTAATGGCATGCAACAATACATGTAACATTGAAGTAAACATAGTCCTAACTATCTATGTACAAATAACAAACTTTTGTTTGTTGCTCACATGACCGTACCAGAACTTTGAAAAGGAGTGCATCAATATGCATTAATATATGAGTACCTAAGTCACTAAGCTGGTGTAACTTAATATCTTATTCTTTCTTAACAAAAAGCATTTTCTTCCTGATCTACAAGCTCGATGAAATGAAAACGTGTCTGAATCATAACAAAAATCGGCACTTTTCATATACCTCTGTAACGCCGCAACTGGACTTGCACAAGTAACACCTTAAGCACTATAAGCACATTTTCCTTGTCTGTAAACATCAGTTTTACTTTGACTAACAAAAATCACGATGTGATCTTCATTGAATCTGATAAAACCTGCATATGATCACAAAATCATAGAAATGTCTTTCAAAGAGATGCCCCAGACACTTGATACATTGAAAATTGACTAAAAATGCACTGTCGATTACACCCACTCTACCAGTTATCAATGATCTTCACCAAACATAGTAGAACTCATTGGCATGAGATTTAAGTCAAGTTTGATAACCAGCCAATTAAATGGCCCGGGCCCTTCTGAGTTATGCCCATTGATACTTTGAACTGACTAAAAATGCAGCAGCCACCCTCTAAGTCGACCCATTATCTAATGATCTTCAACAAACTTGGTGATTATGTTCATTGATTTTCAGCATTTTTGACAAATGTTGCTTATCTTTAAACAAATTATGTAATTTGCCACTCATAGTATCCGAAAACCTTTGATGGGCGTATTTTGTGACATTTTGGAACTCATTGTTTTGTTTTAATGCTATTGATAGCATTGTGTGTCTTAGTTCATGGCTATAACATTTGAAAAGCGAATGGTTATTCACCAAAGATGTCATTATTGTCTTTACCTGGATTTACCACACCTGATATAGGTAATTATTAGGGCTGGGAATTTTATTCGAATATTCGGAACTTCGACGAATATTCGAACATGAAAAACGAATTCGAATATTCGAAAAAAATAATATGAAATTTCAACGTCTCGAGCCAGTTTGAGTAGCAAAAAGTGTTTAAAAACGGTCCATAAAAGGTGAATAAATCCCATAAAAGTCGGTCCAAAATGCGCAAAATGTCACAAACCAAGTGTTGTTAATCGCACCATTCTCAATACCCCCATAAACACATCAAGATAACCAATAGCCTGGAGCGATCATTTGTTAATCCGATCAACTGATGTCGATAGTCAGTAATTAGTCCAAACACGTGGTAGACAAGGATAAAACACTTAATGCACTGGTCTTTTGCGTTAAATGATGTGCTTACAGCATATCAATTAAAAATATGAATCACTGCATGTTAATGACAAATTATGTTACGAGTTAAGGACTTCAAACGTCAGTCCGTACGCAAATTATACGCTGCCAATTATTTTTTCATTTAAGTATCATTTCGGTTTAATCAGTGGCAGCAAGTTGTTTTAAATGTCGGTATCAAAGATATTAAGAATGCCGACATTCTTTAGCCCAATTTTGGAGCCCTTTTGTTTCAGTAAATAACCCGTGCAAGTTGTAACATTGTGCCCAATACGCGTCATCATCAAATTGACATATTTATATAACGACATGTTTTGCTCGTTTTAACTCAATGGAAGTTAAAAACTCAACTTGGAAACCATTAATTCTTGTAAATGTAGATGTTTTAAAAAGAAATGTTTTGACTCATAATTTCTGTTGATAAATATAAATACGTTACTCGCAACTCGTTATAGTTACCTCCCTTCATTACTTGTACATATAAACAACCAACGGAACACAAACACATGTATGTTTTTTCTATCAAGTGTAATGTCGACAGAAATATTCATAACATCTAGAATCAATAAAAAAGATAAACAATACCGCTGTAATTAGTTTTCAATAAAAAATTAAGTTCATAGTTAAGCTCTCTTCTGAAACATGCATAGTATTCGGACGCAACATATTTCAGACACGATGTATAAGGAACAGACACGTTCATCGGTTAAGAACAAACTAGCTATGAAAACGAATATTCGAATATATTCGAATATTAAAAACGAATATTCGAATATCATAAACCATATTCGTTCCCAGCCCTAGTAATTATCTATAATCACTTATAAAGTACTTGAATGCGCCATAATTATCATCTTTCTATAACTTTGATTAATATGGAGTTGAAGTCCATTGTGGTACAATCAGTGTACAGTTAAACCTGTGAACAAAGGCCACTTAGGGAAAGACATAATGTGGCCTTTATTGACAAGTACCCTTTATTGGAAGGTAATTTTGTTCTAGATAATCAGTGATGTTTTCTAAAAGAGAGGCCTTTATTCACTGGGCTGCCTTTATTCGAAGGTGGCTGCTTACACAGGTTTGACTGTACCTGGGCTTTTATCATAAATCATTTTGGCAATGCATTTTTCTGCAAGTTTTGGTGATAGAACCAACCAGTTACACACACCACACCAATTCTGATCAAAACAACTGATGGCTTCTGTCCCTTCAACCCACCATCTAGAATTGAATCTCATACATTTAGCATTATAGTGACTGGCAAATCTATCTTCACTGTGCGAACCCCAAACATTGTTCAGTTGATTGAAAACTTTTTCCATGGAATCCAATTACTGGTTATGATCAAATCGACAATGTGTTTTCCACAAAATTCATTTAAAGTGCAACCTCTCCCAAGCAACACCCTTTGGGGGCATCAAAATATTGTTGAGAGGTTGTTGCTCTAAAGAGATTAAATTAGTACTTGAATCATGCTCTGGGAAAAAATCATGCTGTTGTTGAAGGGAGGTTGTTGCTCAAGAGAGGGCTACTCTGGAGAGGTTGTACTGTATTTTCAAACTGAGTTCATGCTATCTGTCACTATTGTTACCTAATCTAACAATATAAGTAATGTTTCTGTTGTCTGTGAAGAATATCCGATTATATTTTGACTAGACAACAATATTCTGTACACAGCCACAACTTGCTAAGTTGAGTTTTTTATTGCCTTGTCATCCTTCCAAGTAGCTATTCATTCAGATATATTTATCAATGATACATTTTCATTACACATACCTACTTCCAGGGGACACGTCTTCAGCAACCCTTGTTGTTTCAGTAAATGCAACTCAACAAAATTTTGGTCTTAAGTCTTGTATCTGACTCAGTGTTCCAACCCTTTCAGGCTTTGATGAATACTGATCTTTCCTCACCCATTTTCAAAGGAATAACACATGACCTTACTTCTCCTACTTCCTGAGGTGTGAACTATGAACTAAACTCACCCACTTTCACCAGGGCTGTGAATACAAACCCAACTTCACCAGTGTCTGAGGGTAATAATGTTGACCCCCTTCCCAGCCACTTCCAGGGGTGTGAACACTCGCCTATCCCCACCCACTTTCAGAGGTGTATACAAACCCAACCTCAACAGTTTCTGAGGGTATAACGCTGACCCCTTCCCAACCATTTCCGTGGGGGTGAAGCCCATCCCCACCTACATTAGGTTGTGTGAACACTCTCCCATCCCCACCCACTTAAGAGGGTGTGAACAATGATTTAACCGCACATGCTTCCGGTTGTGTGAGAACTAAAACTTCCCCATCCCTTTTCGGGGGTGTAAATTCCGACAAAATCCAATCACTTCCTGGAAGGGTGTAAACTGACCTACCTTCAGAGATTATCATACCACATATTGTCATGTAACATTGTTTCTTGTTGTCTCAACCCTTAAAATCATCTTTGGAGCGTTATTTCCGTTTTCATAACCTACAAAATCCAGATTATGTAGAACCTGAAACTGTTTGGAACAATTTGGTTTAACATAGCTGCCATAACCAATGGCACTTGCTTCTGAATATATTATAAAATCTACTTTCTGTTATCTTTCAATCTCCTACCTTTTTAGCTTGACTATTTGAAGAATATAGAGAGCTTTTGCAATCACCTTTGCGTCGGCATCGGTGTTGGCGTCAGTGTTGCATATGGTGAAAGTTATGTTAACATCATGCATATATCTTAGTAACCACTTATGGGATTGTCTTCATTTATGTGTCCAGGGGTATCAGATGATACGATAATATTTCTTTGTCTGTTATGCTTGTTTCACAGACAGCTCTTTTTAAATAGGTATATTAGTATCGTCTTCTAAACAAAAGTTCGTTTACTATCAATCACTGAGAATAGTCGAGCATGCTGTCTTATGTACAGCTCTTGTTTATTAAGCATGCATATATTTTTATGCTAAAATTGCAGTTCTTTCAAAACATCATCACTGATATACACAAATTACATGAATTAATGCATTTATGCAAAAACCTTGTTTTCAGACAAACCATTCTTCCTAACACATGGAGAAATAATTTGACCAACAATGGTTGCTGAAACTTCCTGGTAAATAATTGATAAATGACAGAATCAATTGTTACCTCTTAATTCTGTCTATCCTCATGCTAATAATATCCCCTCATCCAAGCTTTAGTGCGGGATGAAGGGCATTATTGGAATTAAAGCCGGAGGCTGAGCATGTATTAGCATTCCTTCCTGGACCTATACCCATGAGACCGTCACTTTTAAAGAACAAATTCACTCAACCATATCAAGCAC
Organism: Lutraria lutraria; assembly: GCA_964023205.1. NCBI lineage: Eukaryota > Metazoa > Mollusca > Bivalvia > Venerida > Mactridae > Lutraria > Lutraria lutraria. Next base: position 37,970,340 of record OZ026842.1, on the reverse strand, counting down.
CTGCTCAGTCAGGTGATTTATCATCATATTTTACAGCTGAAGTTTTGTTGTAATCTATAAACCTAAAAAAGGGTTAGGAAAACCACAATACCATATAAAACATTGAATAATAACCAAACATACATACGGGGGAGGGTACATACATGCTCAGCCTCCGGCTTTAATTCCAATAATGCCCTTCATCCTGCACTAAGAATAGGAAAAAAACGGAGCGTCTAGCTTTACATATTTTCGGATGTGTACACATTCCGTACATAATGTAAGATGAATGCGTTTGTTGCAACGTCGATCACGCTTTCGGAATTAATTATTTTTATCAAGCTAAGATCATATTACTAAGATTGGAATCCAACACTGTCATAGGTGTCAAGTAATCGTACTCAATTTTCAAGTTAAACCTAAGGGTATCCTAGTATTCAGATACTCACCGCAGCCGAAGTTATACGTGGTGCGTATTTGTTTACCTTACCTACCATAATTTTAGTTAAGTGAAATACCAGGTATGATTATCATGCAACACTACACGTGTGCTCTCTGGTTTGTCACACGATTATAAATCTCCCGGAGCCTTTAAATTGTTCAATTAGCAAAATGCCATGGTATGTGTGAAAGCGTCCAGTGTTCGCTGATCTGCTCCAACTTTGAGATAAACAACTCAAACTACTTGCTGTTTCATATAGAGAAAGAGCAAAAAAATCGGGACCCAACGAAAACAGTTTGACATAACCGAAATTTTGATATTAGCGAGTTTGACATAACGAGATTCAACTGTATTTCAATATGAACTAATCAAGTCTTACTAAGTAATTACCAGTAATAGTATTTCATTTCTGCACATGTCTTCCATTTTAACAACTACCTATCTAATTTCAATTCTGAGATAATACAGTACAACCTCTGTAGAACAACACCCTGTGGAAGCTGCAAATATTGGCTGTTGTTTAGAGGTTGTTGCTCTACAGAGGTTGTACTGTATTATCTCAGAAGTTAAATTTATAGTAAATATCAGCTTAGTGGAATTTTGAAGGTGTTTCTATGGAGAGGTTGTTGCTCTACAGAGGCCGCTCTGGAGAGGTTGTACTGTATGTTTTGTCAATTTATATATTGACTAATACAAACAGCAGCATGAATTCACTAAATTAAAATAATAATTCTTTCAAATGCAATTCAAGTAGCATTGATCAATCATGTTCTCAATTGACCCTTACTATGAAATTAGCAACCACCACCTATTTTATAGCTCACATGTCACAAAGTGACAAAGTGAGCTGTTAGGATCACTCTCCGTCCGGCGTCGTGCGGTGTGCGTCGTGCGTCGTCAAACTTTATGTTGTGACCACACTAGGGGCCACATTTTTAGCTCAATTTTAGCAAAACTGGGTCAGAACGTATATATCAACAAAATCTCGGACGAGTTCGATATTTGGCCATTTTGGGTAAAAAACTAGGTCACCAGGGCCAAATAAGGGAAAACCTTGTGAACACTTTAGAAATCACTGTTTTGACTGGATCTTCATGAAACTTTGTCAGAATGTTTATCTTAATAATATGTAGGGCAAGTTTGATAATGGGTCATTTCCGGTGAAAAACTAGGTCACTAGGGCAAATTGCTGGAAAACCTTGTGAACACTCTAGAAGTCACTGTTTTGATTGGATGATCATGAAACCTTGTCAGAATGTTTGTCTTCATAATATCTTGGACGACTTTGAACATGGGTCATCTTGGGTCAAAAACTAGGTCGCTAGGTCAAATCTTATGAAAAACCATGTTAATACTGTAGATTTCACAGTTATTATTGGATCTTCACCAAACTTTGTCAAATCGTTTGTTTTAATGATATAACGGTCAAGTATAAATATGGGTCATCTGGGGTCAATAACTAGGTCACCAGGTCAAATTTTAGGAAAACTTTGTTAACACTGTAGATGTCACAGTTTTAATTGGATCTTCACCAAACCTTGTCAGAATGCGTCAATGATATGTGGGTCAAGGCTGAACATGGGTCAGCCGGGGTCAAAAACTGGGTCACCAGGTCAAATCTTAGGTAAAAATCTTGTAAAAGCTCTTAATGTCATGGTTTTAATTAGATCTTGGCCAAACCTTGTCAGATTGTTTGTCTTAATGATATTAAGGACAAGTTCAAATATGGGTCACCTAGGGTCAAAAACCAGGTCACAAGGTCAAATCTTAGGAAAACCTTATTAACACTGTAGATGTCAAATTTTGATTGTATCTTCACCAAACCTAGTCAGAATGTTTGTCTTAATGATATGTAAGACAAATTCGAACATAGGTCGTCTGGGGTTAAAAACTAGGTCACGAGGTCATATATTAGGGAAACCTTGTCTATGCTGTAGTTTTCATGGTTTTGATTGGATCTTCACCAAATTTTGTCAGAATGTTTGTCTTATTTATATGTAGGACAAGTTCTAACATGAGTCATCTGGGGTCAAAAACTAGGTCACTAGTTCAAAACAATGTTTTAATGAGTGAACAGTGATTGTCATGTGAGCGATATAGGACCATCTTGGCCCTCTTGTTGAAATGAGATAAATGTTGGAAAACCATACATTTTCTGAAAGGTCTAATCAAGAGGAATCAGAAAATGTACAGTTTGTACCTGTTATTTATTACTGTATATCCTACAGCGGTGTAAAATATAACAAAATTGTGGTCTAAAAAACAACACATTTTAATTTTGTAAGAAATTCTGACCCCACTCTACAGTTACAACAGAATAATATATATGCAGCTTTTTAATAACTTAGAATAAACCTTCTTCATTCATTTTAAAGTGCTTCATATACTCTCACAAGTTGAATTTTGTCTCAAGTCACTTCATAGGTGCCTGGCCGCCTTTCCAACTGACCCTGAAAATGGAGGAAAATCAAACATTCTGAGTAATAAATCATTTTAAATGTAACTCTTCTGAAAAGAAATCATATATTCTGATAACCAGTTACAGTACATGTCTTTTAGAAATGTTTTTGGTCTATAAAAAGCCTTTTCCATGGTAGAAATATTGAAAAATGTAATATAACATTACCCCTCCCACGTTTTTACAATGGAGATTGTAAGAGGATTTTATATAGCGTTGAGAATATTAAACAGTTCTTCACTTCCAAGTATTATATTAACATTTATGGCAAAATAGATGGTACCTTTTGGGTTTTTACAGCTTTTCGTAAGATTGTCAATGTCATTATAAGTTTTCCTGAAAGCAGAAAGTATTTAAATTCAAGCATGTATTTTTAAGGACAATTTTCTGTCAGTATTAATAATGTTAATATAAATATTTGTGATAAGTGTTTATGCAAACCTTACAAACTGAAATAAATTATAGGTAATAAGAATTGGCATAATGTATTACCCCACCAGTTTTAGTTATCATGAAGAAAAGTAAAGTTGTGTGTACATGTTACGTGAAAATTAAAAAGATTATCATTAGTAATAATTAGTAAGGTAGACATGCAGCTTAATTAATAACAACTGAGGAACAAACTATGATACAGTAGTAACCTTTCTACAACAGTAGCAATGAGAACTCCCATCAAAACGAAATGTTTGAAGGGTATAGTTGCCGAAAGGTTACTGTGTACATGATTTTGCAGAAAGTGCAACAAAAAGACTCAACAAAGTTTATGTTTAGTCACCTTTTGTTGTATCTCCATGAATTATTAGAATGCTGGTGGTTAGTAAAAAACTTACAAGAACTTGAACAAACTGAAGAAAACATGTTACATACTGAACTCTGTTAGTGACTAAGCATACTCATAATGAAGACTACGAACAGTAACTAAAAATTAACAGCAACTTGAACAGTTGAACTGGGTTGATTGCTTACATTAAAATATACTGTCTCTTTATATACAGTCAATCTCTGCAAATAAAACTTAAGCACACAAGAAAGTTGTATAATAGACAATCATTGTAAAAATGTGATGTTTCACAACTTTTAAAATCTTGCATCACATACTCTAGTCAAAAAAATCATACATCCGCAGACAGTTCAAAAGATATCAAGTTGTAACTAAACTGAACATAACTGTTTGAAGCATAGTTAAATAATTATCAAAATAAATTTCCATAAACTAACTCAATATATACAGCATCAAGTGAACAAGTCTTAGAAGCCTACTCACTTTGTGCTTCTCCAACAACAATTTTTAAGTCACCAGCTTTGTAGTCCTCTTTTAAATTGTATGCATAAACTGCACTGTCATTATTGTACTTAATATTGTACCACTCACTAAAACCTGGTACAACAGAAATAACTACACCTTTGTACATAACACCATCAGAAAACTTATGATCTACACACTTCCCGACCAAAAGCGGTATATCAAGGGTCCTTGTCTCATGGGTTGGTTCTGAGAGTCTCCTCCTCTGTTCTTGTATTTCTAAACGTTTGGCCTCAATTTCCTGAAGTCGTACTTTGAACTGCCTTCTGATAACCTTTCCTTCCTTTCTACACTCCTCTATCAGCCATTCCTTTTCTTCAGGCGGTAGCTCTGCTAACCTTTTCCTGCTTTTGTTGTGTGAATACATAAGATATGATTCATTTGTCAACGATGTGGCGTTTGGCCTGTACCTAAGTAACTGGTCAAGTTGACCAAACACAAATTCATGTAATTTATTGTGCCTCTTAACTGAGCGAGTTTCATTTGTCAATTCTTCCGATGGTTCATAAAATTTACCTCCTGGAAGGTGATCAGCAACCATGTTATTTAGTAGTTCATGCATACTAAGGAACAGACCCTGCAACATTGGATACAGAATATCTGTTAAGTCCTGATTATCCTCAAATAAGCTTTGTGTTGCTGCGTCATCCCCTAAAACTGTCTGAAAAGGACTCTCTTCTCCTGCTGCAAATTTAATGATAAATTCTACATCATTGGCACCTTTTTGTAAGAAGTCTACAAGAAGTTTATATTTGATATTCATATCAAGAATGTGACCAGACTCTTCAAGTAGTTTCCACAATGGTCCAGTAATTAATTTGGAAATCAAACCAAATGCTTTCAACCCCGCTAAGAAAAGATTTGCTTTGATGTCTAGACAAACTGCCTTTAGTAAATCATTATCAGTCCCATGAACTGTATCAAGAAATTCAGAGATTCAAATTCAAGCCAAGCTGAAAACGAGATTAAATCTATTGTGTTTGAATCTGACAATAAGGTTTTTCTCATTATTTGTTTTTAAGTATGTCTGCCAAGGTAAACTAACGCCATTCTTCTCATCTTGGCCCACAGCAAATGTTTTTGAAGATGTTCACAAAAGTCTTAAAGTTCCACTTTCATTTCGATGGTACTTTTTCAATTCAGGTTTCACAGAAGAACCAACATCTTTCCCATCTAGTAAGTTTCTTTCGAACTTTTTAAGTGTGTTTTCACATACATCGGCCATACCAACTAACAAGTGCAACCCACAAAAGAAATTATTCATATTTGTCATTTTGCTCTTTTCTTCATCACTTAAATCTGCCCATCCCATGCAAACCTGAGGCAAAATCTCGGTTCTGTATTCCTCAAGCAAACGGTTAAAATATTTTTCTGTGGATGCTCTATCAGACATTGTATCACGTATGTTTGAGAGAATTTTGTAGCCAACATTCATTTCATTCTGCACTTCTCTTTCATGGCAGTATGTTGATATATCTGTCATTATGTCTTCTAATGTGTTCAAGGTGCTTCGTCCGCTCTTATCCACCATTTCTCTTAAACCTAATATATAGGAATTGCTATCCTCATCAGTGACTACATAAGTTTGTGAATTTTTACCATATTTTCTGGTCTCATCAGTATAAAGTGAAGTGTTTGGTTTCTCATTAAGAGTGGACCCTATTTGCTTCTGAGCGACAGCAATTTTGCTGTCAACAATACGGTTGACTGTAGAGGCTGCTGGTACCCTATTTACATTTCGACCACATAATGAAGAAACAGTTTTTATGACTTCTCCTACTTTTTCTGAAGGAACTTTCAAATCAGTCAAATTCATGACACACTCCACAGTATGTATCTGTAGTGTACTTTTGGGCATCATCATCAAATAGCTCAAGCTCAGGGTTATCATTTAGGACAGACTGCAAGTAGTCTATACTTTCATTTGCATCTTTCAGTTGCTTTTCTGTTTCTTTAGCTCTATTTAGAATTTCAGCATTTTCATTTACTTTAATATTCAATTTGTTTATTTCTGTATCTTTTAATTTCAAACTCCAACCCAGCTGATTATCTCTTGCCTTTACATCACTGAGATTTGACCTAAGTTTGTTTACACTCGCATTACTCTTGGCTAAAGAAATTTTTAGTAAGTTAACATCTCTGTTCTTATGCTTAGCTTCAGACAAACTCGCTTTAACTTTTTTTCTGCAATTTAAATTTTCCTTTTCTTCTCAGTAATACCTTTCTCAGTCCTGTCTAGTTTCCTTTTTAACAGTTTATTAATGAATAGCATCTTGGGACCATGGCAATAACTTTTAAGCATCAAAGGCCTACGTTCTGCTGGATCTTTGCAAATCTTGTAATGGCAAATAAACCTTTTTACAATGTTTATAAGTGAAATTGACACATTATTTGACAACTGCTCCGCCCAAGATATCAAGTCCAAATAATGAAGTTAACGACAGAAAAGTATCCAGAAGTTCATAATACAAGAAATTAGCCGATTAGTATCTTCATAGATATAGACAAATCAGTTTGATGTAGCATCCATCTTCGTAAAGTTAAGACTCCTCGCACCTTGACTTAACTTTTAAGATAAAAATTGACAATCTAAGATTTTTTCTAAGATTTTATTCACTCTAAGACAAAAGTTAAGAAAAATCTTACAAAGTTAGCAAAACTTGGTGAAAACTAAGATAATTTCGGGATTCATAGATAATTTTTAATCTTAGTTGGTTTGTGAATACGGGCCCTGAACACTTTTAGAGCTTATAGATATTTAGTATGTAGCATGGATGACTACCAAGATTGATAAAATCATGATCCCCTGGTCAAATTGACCCTACCTTGGAGAGTCATTGTTTCATGTAGGAAAATCTTCAAGAATTTACTAAAAATCAACCAGACGGCCTGGAATTTAGACATTTCCATGATGTAGCATTGCATAGTAGACCTCTACCAAATTTGTTCATTATATAGTCATGAACCGCAGGATCAATATGACCTTACCTCTCGTGGTCACTTGATTGTGCAAGGCTGCTATACCACAGTGGGCCAATGTTGCTTAAACTTGGCAGGAATGTTCCTGGCCTGAAGCTCTTTCAAAGGTATTCGAAGAATTCCATTCCATGCAGACCTCTGGTTGCCATGGGAATGGAAAGAAAAAAACTTAAAAAATCTTCTTCTCAAAAACTGCTAGGGCTTACTAACATATTCAACATAGAAAACTGTCTGTTGGATATCTACCAAGATTGTTCAAAGTATGGCCATGGGGTCAAAATTGGCCCCGCCCCGGGTGTCATGGGTTTTTCTGATGGTAAAAACTTCAAAAAACTTCCTCTGAAACATTGTATAGCATGTGGCCCTCTTGTTTCTACACCAATTCAGTCTTTGCAAAATTATAGCAATAGTGCCAGGCATCTTTTCATACTTATAAATGTTGAAGATTGAAAATGACTATCATGGCTGACTGTCACTAAGCCACCAACTCAAGAAGATGGGAAATTAAAATTATTTTAACATTTATAACCTTGAAATATAACAAATATCTGCAGTAAACATCAGTCAGAAAAAAATATGTCTACCCAATTCAGTAAAAAACAAAATGTCAGTTTACATGTTCTATCAAATAGAAATATGAAGGCCATGCTGAAATATAGTGGATTCTCTCCAAAGCAACACCCTTTTGGAGTTGCAATTATGTTGCTGTTGAGAGGTTGTTGCTTTAGAGAGGTTAAATTAAAGTTAAAATATGCAGTGGGAAAAATCATGCTGTTGTTGAAGGGAGGTTGTTGCTCAAGAGAGGGCTGCTCTGGAGAGGTAGTTTTGTAGTATTTAAATAATGGAAACAATGTACCTTAGAGAGGTGTGAACATTAAAGGTCACCTAAAACTTCAAGCGATCTTTAGGCCTTTAAATTTGCAAATATCAAGTGATATATTGTCATGTATATTCAAGTATGGTTTTATTTATGTACTTGAAAAATTAAGATTCATGTTAAATTACTTGACAGGTGCCCCTTTTTATGCTTAATTGGGTCTCAATCATTAGTAGGTTTTATTGCATTAACAAAGTTCTTTTTATTTAAGAAAATGAAAGAATGCAATAAGGGCAGACAGCTATTCCTAAAACTCAAATCTACAAAAATGCCATTTTATTAAAAAAAAAAAGAAAAAAAATGGAGCCTAATGAAAAGTTATCTGCTTAAATTTCGGTTTATTTAAATTCTAACTGGACTAATAGAAATAGCATTTCATAATTCTGTTCATTCACTACATGTATATGATTACACCAAAATAAGTTGTTTAATTCAAAATACATTCTCTCATGAGAGAGTTTATGCTGACAATTTCACACTTATCAGTATTTTTTGTTGAAATAAGTTTTGTTACTAGGCAACACATGCATATTTGTATTTTTGGAAATTAAGCTTTAAGATATAGGAAGAAAAAGGATCGAAAGTAGGAGTAAAACAGCCATTTTTATGAAATTAACTAGTTTCTTGTTTGTACAGCCAACACAGATCGTTCAAGAAATTAACAGTTTATGCAAACAGTTGACCAAAAATGCACTTATTTTAATTCAAAGGGAGGTAATTTGAGACACATCAATGTTTGACTCAAACTTCATTAATCAGGGTTAGACATTTTCAGTATCAAACTTTCTTTTTTCTTTACAACAATACATGTATTGATGTTTACAACATTAAAGCAGGTCAACAGCCCATGAACAGATAGCTTGAATACCCATAATGCTGTTTTTAAAAAATCAAATTCCCCTTTCCATTCAATAATTCTGAGTTGTTTTCCCTGGAATTCTTCAACAGGATGAACATTTAAAATGTCACGATGTCTGTCCTTGGTTATTTCTTTAATGAGCATTGAGATATCAATACATAAATAATGTAAAGTTTCTTTTTTTGCTGAGTATACTTAGAATTTGCAATGTTGGGGGAGTGTCTTATAAAAAAAACTTACTTTAAATGAATGGACAGTGCATGATACCTGGTGCACATGGGAAGGGTAGTACATGCGAAAAAAGTGATCCTTATACCTTCTCTTTCTACAGTAGAACCTTTCTAATCTGATCTTGTTCAGACTGACAAAAGCTTAACAATAAACAAAATGGGAAAAAAATCTAGGTAGCAGTCCTGATTATATTAAAGAAAACAAAACCACAATTATTGTCTTATTTAAAATAGCATTTTTAACACCAAATGTTAAGTATTTGTTCTACTTACCTGTTATGTACCTGTCATCTTCGAATTTTAATGTTTGTGACGTATGGTTTCAATTTTTTACTTATATTTATTTATAATTTTACCATTTTTATTTTCGGTAATTTATTTTGGTTTAAACACTGTAACTTTACAAAATTACGCTGATTTTTTCAACTGTTAATACTATTTTATGTATTGCACTCTAAACTGAAATTCGCTATTTCTAATGCTATAAGCAGTTACAATTTTATGTGTAATATATTTCCTATGTACCATTTTCTACAAATGGTTGAAGCATGAAATAAAATAATAATAATAACAATGTCAACTAATGTCTATCTATAATAATACACATCAACAAAGCACTAGGCTTAAATGATGTATTCAAATATTTGGATACTGGCCATGTCCATAGCCCAAATTTTGGAATGCATAGTTTTAAGCTACCATGTGCAGTAAATGATCTTAATGATCATTAATTTTGTGTATTGGTAGAAGACCATTGTTTAAGATAAAACTTTAATTGGCATGCATATAGTGTATTTAGCCACATGTTTTTGTCTGACTTTTCTCATGAAGTTGGAACAGTCAGGTTTTTGACAGTACTATTCTCTGACAATTTTGGCTGTTGTAACTTGTGTTTCAATTTTTAACTACTTTTTGACATTGAAGATTAAGCTTGTGCTAGTTATGTTGAGTAAAATGAACCTTATTTTTTTACATTCCTTTGAAACACTTTGGCAATTTACTTTTTTTTATTTTGTTTCTGAGAATGTAAATTTTTAGGTATGAAATTGAGTAACAGGTGAGCTTTGAAGCATAGACCTTAAATTTGGACATTTTGTGATAAAAAACTGTCACTAAATCAGATTTTTAATAAGCTACTTGAATAACTGGATTTAGTTAAATTTATTGATTGCCTTGTTTTCTGCAACATTCAGTGTTATATACAATATTGATATTTTTTTTAATAACTACAATTCTTTTGTAGAATTCTGGCTTTTAATTTGAAATTCAAAAAGACCAATTTTCAAAGCCTGAGATTAATAAGGATCACATTTCTTCGTAGTACTCGTCCATGATGCTTGTTATTGTAATTCAAACAGACTAATCCTATTGTCACAAAGTCATTGAATTTGTGTGTATTGTAAAACAATTTATAAGTGATTACCCGCCATTTTGAATCTGAGTAAAGTGTGTTTAAGTATCATAAGGTTTTGTGTAACAAAGGAAAATATTGGCAGGAATAATAGATACATGCACTCAATATGACAAATACATTGTATCCGAATTCAGTAATATTAAATTTGAATATACATGTCAAATTTAATACTTAATATTTGCAAAATGACAGAATCTGATGTATAAAAAAATGAGTAAAATTTTAAGGGGCCATTGGTGTACACACCTTTCATAGGAACATAGTTTCAGTTATGTCAATACTATTATAGCACAACCCTTATACTTCTGTCCCTGTAATGTTTAGCATAAATGCAAGTTTAATATGAGAAGCTTTTATTTACATCACAACACTTCAGTTAACTTCACAGCACACAAATTCCATGAAATTAAATACACCACCAAAGTTAGTAATTTTTAAAGCAACATAATTTTGATCAGCAGTTTCTTACCTAGTTATAGTTTTTAGTTTGACTTTCGAAGAAAAAATGAGAGCTGTACTACTTGCACCAGCGTAGGCGTCTGAGTTGGTTAAAGTTTTTGATAAAATACAATAACTTGAACATTATCAAAGATATTCAACTCATACTTGGAATTCTGCCTTATGGGGACAAGGTGCATCTGTAGGACAAGTGGCATAACTCTGTTGACAGTATTTTTAGAGTCATGCCCCTTTTAACTTAGAAACTTTGGTTAAAGTTTTTTACTATGTCCATTATCTTGCACATTTTCAAAGATATTCATGTGAAATTGGGAAAACTTGCTTATAAGACAATGGGCATAACTGAATAAGCAGTATTTTTAGGTACCCTGGACTTGCCGAAAACGGCCTAAAAGCGCTTGTAAGTTGCCGAAAAGGGCATTGTAGAAGATTAAATTAATGTTTTTATTTCATAAACATTATATCCTACTTTTTGTGTAAATTTGAAGAAGCAAAATTCAGAATGAAGTAATTTAGAAGTGTTTTTCATACTTTTTTTATTGATATGAATTCTGAGTTACTTCCCTTGCTTGTGTTGCCCCCCGACCCACCCCCTCTACCCCCCTCACGGAAGTGTATTCTCTGGCATAGTGAAAATGATTATACCAATTAAGGGTGTTTTTTCCATATATCAACCGATTCTGAATATTTTTGTATCAAATTAAATTAAAGATAAAGCTATCAACTTTCGTGAAATTAAAATAATTCATCATTGATCACTTGTTGTAATCAAAATTCACTGACTTGAAGTAATAACAAATTCAATGAACAATTATAATGTTTATTCATAATCAAATTCTGTACATAATTATTTACATAGCAGACAGACTTTGCAGGACAGAAATATTTACAAAGTAGACAAATTATATGAAAAAGAAAACATTTACAGAACAGACAAATTATAAAAAAGTTATGCAAGACATATTAGTCATGACAAATTTTGGTAGAATCCAGGACAAAATGGTACAGAAATGAAATATGGCTCATTTGAAAGCTTAGACTCTCTACAATATAAGGATAAAAATAGGACAAAACCGGATAGGCCGTTTTTCAAGAAATTTGTTTATAGGCCATCATTTATAAAAAAATACGTCGATAGCATGTTAACTGATGCGATAACTTACTGTTTGAAGTCAAAATTAGATGTTAAATTACCCCACCCACTTATGGTAACATAGAAATTAGACTTATCTTGTGAAAATGTGATCAAATTTTACAGATCTTTACAACATAACCCGTAAGAAAGTAGATCTCTTTCAGATTCCTGAAAAATTAGTTATCCTTTTTGAAGTCTGGTTGCCATGGCAACTAAAAATAGTTTTAAAATCCTAAATTCCTCTCCAAAGCGAAAAGCCTATAGCTTTGTTATTTGACGCCATATCTAATGATCCCTCAATGTAAGTCCAACAATTTTTATCCCAGAGTCAAACCAGTTTTCCCAGACTGCATTCTAACAAGTACTAGCTTAGTTACCATCCTACATGGAGCTGGCAACATCTCCACATAAGGAAATCAACAAGTCCAGCACACTTAACTACTGGATCACGACCGCGGCCCATTGATTCTATACCTCATCATAATAAAGGGAACAAAGTACATGTAATGGAAACAGAAATGTTGGTATAAATCATCAATCTTATACATAATTGAGGAGCTGCCAGCATTTCACGGAAGTCCGAAAATTCACACTCCTTCAGTCCAGACTGACTACATCCCTGATCATTCTTTATTTTATATTGAGTTTCCTATGAAAATCTGGCAAAGCTTTGTAAATACGTACATGTATCAATTTAATGCACTTGTAGGCATTTCTGACCCCAATCTGATTAAAATCATATCCTCAAACCCGCTACGCTATGAGGATCTGAAGACGACCTATAGAAGGTCACCTCAGGTGACCTTTTCCACTAGCCAATCAGCGCCTTACTTTCATAATTCTGAAAGTGATCTGATTCTATTTTTAACCGCAGTAAAAAACAATATTTGACTTGTAGTTATCACGAACACCTATTCTTACGCAACTAAATGTAATGGTAGCGCCCATGTGACATGCGTGTTTATTAAATTGTCTGTACTACTATGGCCAAATCGATCAGGATTACTAAAAAAATCAAAAAGTGGTTGCAGACAAATATATTATACGTAATTTAATGTTTTCTAACGTTTAAATTACATCGTCAGGTCGGCCAAAGTACCGATGAAACGAGTTATACGATTGGCTGAATTATAAATAGATATAAATAGTGATAATGGAAATTCCGACTTTTGAAAATAGAAACTGGTATAGGCCGTCATCAGATCTTGCCGTAAGGAAGATCGAATTCTTTAGTCAGATTGTTCTGACCCAACACTAATAAAATGCCACCTACTATGATTAATTATTAGGCCACACCAGTTTAATAACTTGTTCTGACGAAAGCAAGCGATCGAGCGAAATATTTTTGAAAAATATCATCTTTAATCCTTTTTTTAAACAAGAAAGTGGGAATGCGAATAAAAAGTCTGTGTTCATATATATCAATAACTGTTACCGTTTACCAGTAAAAACACTTTTAATCTCCTCATTCAATTGTTTTCTGATGAAAATTGTTGAATCACCCATTTTGGAATGAAAGGAGTCAGATATTTTATCAGCCGAGACAAATGTCGGTACCTTAAGAGTGGCATTTATCTGTAGAAAAACATTTTGGGAATGAGCAAGTGATAATAGGAAGTAAAAATTAAAAAATAATATTATTATTTTTCCAATTCTGATAATAATAATAGGAGCGACAAATCGGATGAACAAATGTGTAATTAAATTGGTGTGGCCTTAACGTGTTTTGTTTAAATTTTGAATATATAGATAACTGAACACTGATGTCATGAATACTTCCCCATAATTTGGTCTCAATTGATAAACATACAGATATAAAACTTAACAAATCAGAAATATAACTGTAAAATCCCGATTCACAAAATGGCTTATGACGCAAAATTCTAATAATCTGTAAAGTCAGTTAATGTAGCGGAACAGGTTGTTCGTCCGAGTAATTATTAGTAGTTCATAATTTATGTCCTCAAATGGCTCTCATAACATGAACATCTAAGGCCGGTTCAATTGGACTCTCGTAAGAAGAGAATATGCCAGCTGAAAGAGCTTAAAAGAGAAACCCAATCAAACGCAATCGCGGCCGAAATGTCTGCATCCCAATAATCATTGAATCATATGGATAAACTATTGAACACGCTGACATTGTAAACAATGTATTTATTAAATCTATCTTTTTTATTGTGAGTTGAAACAATAGGTTTTTTTTTAAAAAGGCAATTTCAAATGGTATTGTTTGTTTGGTCATGCTGTATGGTCATGTGATCAATATCTCGTCCACCTTTTCTACCCATCGGGCAGAATAGATAGAAGAGCTTCTAAAATTCCAAGATGATTAATCCAACAGTTCGGAAGAGCTCTGCCTCTTCCGGCAGCTCTTCCATTTGACCAATCCAACTGGCCTCATCTCTCTCATCGACAGCACATAGGATCAGATTACCGATTTGGGAATATTCCCCCATTCATACACAAGGGCCTACTTCAAATCACGTAGATTGCCAGGGGATGCTGGTCGACTCTGAATAGAAATTTACTCAACTGCGCAGTTGTACTTGAATTTTTTGTACGCTATAGTGAAAAGATGAATTTTGTTCTTGCAGTAAAAATATTGTTATCCTAATACAAAAAAATGTTCATTCCTATTTACTTATAGGTGTCTTAATAGTTCTAATCTTAATTTCAAATTATTTCATTTATATACACCTCCATGTTAAATTTGAGATGGGTTATTTACCTTAAACCATGGAAAGAAGAGTCTTAATAGGATGATTGGTCAGTAAAATTAAAGAAACAACTTGTTCTGTTTGACCTCAGAGAATACTTGTAGATATAATAATGCAATCGTATAAAGTGAACCATTTTTCAACTCATGTCAAAAAGTACTGCTCTGACCGATTTTACACATAATCGCGTTTGAATGTATGTTTGTCATCGGCCACAACAAATTATTGTTGAGCAACTGTTATTGTAATCTCAGGTTTTATTTCGGCATATCAGCTAAATATTTGTGTAGAGGGTCTCTTTAATTTTGCAATACAAGTATTACATGTCAACTTTCAGTCTAGAATATCATGACATTAATAGATGCAGAAAGACAATGTTTTGGGATAACAATGTCAATTTAAAAAAAGAATAACGAAAGTATCAATTTTAAAGTATATAAGAATATTCTGCAGCATGTTAGTCACTTGCATGTACGAAACAACCCTGAACAGTATTGGACCAATCATCATTAATTTGCTAACATTGGTTATGCTATGAAAACTCAGAGTAATTTATAATCTAAATTAAATGAATCATTATTTTAATAGTAAGTTGATATATTTTGATTGTTTATTCTTTATTCATTCACATCAGATGTCTAGTTTTGATATTGATTACCCATATGACATATACATACATACGAGGGATGTTCGATATGTTTATTTCAAGTCAGTATATAAAGGCCTCCAGCCCAAAATACATAATACATACAATTTTAACATAATAACATAGCTGAGTTGTGTCAATGATACAGAGTATTAAGTACAATATTTAAACATTTATTATTCTATCAACAAATTGAGCAATTTTATGGATGATTGTACAGTCTTCAGATTTCAACAACATATAAAAGTTTTCTAACTTCCTGTCAGATGTATACCAGTTATATAAATATTGATCTCGAATATTACTTAATCTTCTACAGTGAAAGAATAAATGGAATTCACATTCTATGACAGCAATATCATAGTTTTCATAACAAAAATTGCAAATTCTGTTTTGTAGCGGAGTATGATTGTATCTACTTAATTCTATATGAAATCGATGGGATGAAGCTCTAAAACGAGCAAGAGAATGCCTATGTTTAATAGGTAGATCAATCGTAAGATAACGTTCAGTATTAAGTAAAGTTTTAAAATGTTGGTAATGGTAGCATTGGCTAGATTCAGTAACTGATTGGTGCCAATCTTGGGTAAAAATATCGATAAGTCTTTGACAGAAAATACGTTTAAAAGTCGATATATCTCCCACTTCATGCGAAATCCATACATAACCAAATCCGTACTTAAAAAAAAGATTTTTTACATGCGTAGCCCAAGTAATTCTTCCTACACTATCAAAAAGATTTAAGCATATAATAACAACGTTTTGGATATCTGTGGTCTTCCATTGATATTTAACACATGTCGTGAAATAGGTAACGCATAAAGGTAAACGACCACATTCCCCTAAAACAATACACGTGTTTGTAGTATTTTTAACACCCAAATATTTACAACAAAATGAATTTTGAATGGATTCGATATCTATGGAATACTTGTAGCCCCAAATTTATGACCCATAACATAATATTGGTTTGACCATTGAAACAAACAACGTAAACATTTGATTGATATCAAATTGTCCAAACGGTTTTTGGTATTTAAAAATTGCAAATATCGCTTTTTGTGCCTGTGTAGCAAGTTTTTGCTGTGCTGACATCCAGGATAAAGTGGGAGTCAACAATAAACCCATGTACTTATAAACTTTAGTAGTTTTGATAGGTTGACCACGAAAAAACCAGCGTTCACGTAAAGATAAGTTACCACCGTTACGGAATACAATAATCTCCGTTTTATTCAGATTTAGCTCCATTCCTGTAGACAAACAGAACTGATCAATGACATTTATTTGACGTTGCAAGTTGACAATAGATTCTGCAAGGTTTGCAACGTCATCTGCAAACATGAGACAAATAATGTCAAATATTGAATTATCTATAAATGTTCCTGATCTACAACTTAAAACGCAACATTGAGTTAAGCTCATTTATAAAAAGTGAAAATATAATAGGACTACATACATCCCCTTGTCTAGTGCCAATGTTGCAAGGGAAGTAATTCGTGGTTGAACCAGATGCTGATGTTCGAACGCATGAATACAAGCTATTATACATTGCAGAGAGTATACTGAGAAATCTACCGTTTACACCCGACCTTTGTAAACTTTTAAATAGTTCGTAGTGACTAATTTTATCGAACGCTTTTTTAAAATCTATGTACATTTTTTATATACAATACAACCGACCACCGTGCCTCGACAAATATTTTTGAACAATCGCCTGCAAACTAAATGCATTGTCGATTGCCGAATAATCTCGCCGGAAACCAGCTTGGGCCTCGTCAATTTTATTATTTGTTTCTGCCCATTCGTACAAACGTTCATTTAGTATCATTGAAAATATTTTATATAAATTGGTAGTTAGAGATATACCTCTATAGTTATTTGGCTCATTTTTCTGACCAGATTTATGTAAAGGGCAGATAATACTTTCTCCCCACGATTTAGGAAAAGAACCAGTTGAGAATATTTTGTTGAAAAGACTACATAATAAAGGCGCTATGTCAAATTTCGTGTTTATATAAAACTCTGTGCTATTAAGTCTGTCATTTCTAGGACTTTTATTAAAACCAAGTCTTGGAATAGCATGAACAATTTTATCTACCGAAATTTCAGCATTTAAAAGGGCATCTTCAGCCCCATCATTATCATTCAAAGATATAGTTTCTGCTGAATGGTTGAACAACAATGTACTAAAATGATCAAACCATTCATTTCCACCAATACTATTGGTTATTGGTGACTCACGACATTCGCAGTTAAGAATTTTCCAAAATTGTGTAGGATTATTTCGACTTTCAATAATGTTTGTCTTTTCTGTTTATGAAATTTTTTTTTCTCTCTTTAATATATCGCTTAAATATATCTTTACATTGTTTATAGCCAAAAACTTGGGACTATTCGTCACTCCAAATTTACGCAGCGCACGGTATTTGTCTCGCTTCAAAATATCACAGCGCGGATCCCACCATGGTGGTTGACTTTTTGTTGTATATGCAAACCTACGTACACGCATTGACTTAGCTGTATTTTGATATAGTAACGTTATGGAGCTTACAGCATCATTCACATTTGTATCGATAATTTGTAATGTATTATTTTTACATTGAGAAAGACTGTTCTTGAAATATTCATCGGTACTTCGGAATAAAATTTTCTTCATATTCAACAAAATTTAGTTTAAATTTAAACATACAAGATATTGGCATGTGGTCAGAAAGGTCATTTTCAAGTACATCAAAATACGTTACATAATGAAACAATTCTTCTGATGATATAAAATAATCTACAACACTTGCACCTTCCGAAGAAAAACAAATAAAATTACCACTTACATCCTGAAACCTGCCATTTAAAATACGCATATCATGAGAACAACAAAAATTAATAAGACTTCGACCAAATGAATAATAGCGGTAACAATCTTTTGTTGCCCTTGGAACATCAAAATGAGTTGCATTTAAATCTGGATCACCAAAAATGTAATTCAAATTGTCATAGGGAATGTAGTCAAGAAAATCCTTCGTTCTCGCATTTAAATCTCCAGATGTTTGATAGATCCCAATCTCAGTGATGATTGAAAAGCCAGTCCTTAGCGTTACTTTCTCATTGGTTTCATTTTTGGAAGTTTGCTACATTTATTTCCATTTGTATTTTTCATAAAATGCCATTTTATCTGCAAGAATTAAGTCACTTTTCATTGTTCACATCTTTGATAAACATATACAAAAATAGGAAGAAACCGTATGTTCATTGTTTGTTTTTTCTAGACAAATAAAAAGTCGGGAGTCCATGATCTAATATACAAAATATACATATTCACTCCATGTACAGCTTTGCTGTAAAAAGCGTGGTCTCGTTTGATAGAAAGTTGGATACTTGACCAAAGATTCCTCTTTTGAAACATTCAGGTACAAAAAAACAGGCTCCAAAAGCCTTCGGTCGTGATCAATAATACATTAATGTAAGCCTGGTCAAGTCTATATTAGGTTAGAACACTTTATTGATAACCGACTATCAAAATCATGCCTTAGTATAGGTAGATATTCAACTATATAGAGTGATTAGTTAGTATATCAACTCCTAAGAATATTAAGACAATAGTAGGCTGATTTATTTGACGTCAATTTTTGAAAACGATGCACTAAAGTACGAGACAATACGGATTTTATACGCAACTGTACCGGTTTTAGGATAGTGAAATTATCTGAAAATGAAATGCTTATTTATATAGTTAAAACTTGTCAGATTTCGGCCTATTTTATTTTTTATGTATGTTATATCATATACATATTGTTTTATAACAAAATAAATTCTGTACCATTTAGTCCTACCCCATCTGTTAATTTGACTAGACTATATAGAGGGATACAAATACAGCAGACGATGTACACTTATTGGTGCAAACTTAACGAACTTAATGAAGAATATCAATTTTGTTGATTTTGTAATTAATATTTTAGAAAAAAATATGATAAATAAGAAATTAAGAAAAAAAAAAATCGAAATATCATTTATTCATAACATGATTCACGGTGCAGGAGTGTAGTAAACTCATTGATTATTTTGCGTATTAAATGGGTCAATAATACACTAGTGTAATAAATATGCTAATGAGCCGAATCACTATGCGCTGTCAAAAAGATAAACACACCAAGGCATCGAATGATATTTCTATCAATGGTCAGGTTCGAATCGCCGGTCACGGTCTTAATTGGGTTGTTGCTGAAGTAGTTTTGTGAGGGTTTACAACATGCTACATGGCCAGATTAGTTGATTGTATGTAAAAACAAAAGGAGTGCAACGACTTTTACTACCCCACCCACTAAAATAACGGATGATTTTCATAAACGGTTACAGCTATGACACGCAAAATTAAACAGATTCAGGCAATCGAAAAGTCATTAATGCACATAATTACAGATAAAAGAAATCGCGTATTTCATGCAGTTTCTTTCAGATTCATTTATGTCAGTCACACAATTCCGTGACGTCACCATGCACTGTGACGTCACATGTTAGTTATTCATACTGTGTTATTTGTACTAACGAGTTAATACTTTGTCTATTTATAGCTTTTACAACACGTTATAAATTTGGTTGAATAAAGCCGATATAAAGTATATCATATGTCTATAAGCCCAATTAATTAGTTTCCTTTGAAATAGATTATTCTGGTACTACTTTCTAAGCTCATGTGTTTCAAATACCGCATAACCACTTCGACCCAATTCTTCTTTGAAGAAAATAGGCACTGCCATATATCGTCTTCGTTTGTAAGTACACAATTTGCTGGTCATGTTATACTCGTCATCTAAAAACGACAAAAACTCTGTTTTTATCGTTTTCAGAGGACTCGTTTAATAAATTCAATACAACATAAACACTCATTCAAGATCCTCTATTTATTATACAAAAAAGAGTAATATTAGCAGACAATATATACACTTATTGGAGCCAACTTAATAAAGAATATTATTATGAAAATAGTATTTTGGAAAAAGAATGGTTAAGAAACTATCATCAAAATAGATTTTGTTTAAAAACATTGAAATATCAATACACACATCTTTGTAATAGATTATGAAATTACTCAAGACTATATACCCGGTATATGTATTATTTTGGAAAATCGAAGGTTTAATTATCTTATTTTGGACAAAAAAAATAATAGATAACTCATTTAAAATTTTACAGGTTAAAAAAAACAACATCAAAATATCAATGACTTGCACAAAAAAAAAGATTGATTACCGGAATATTACTTTTAAATTCTGATATAGCATCCGATTTGTTACTAAAACTATTAGATTATTTAATTTTGAAAAATTGTTTCAGTCATGGAATTATTCTAGTTACTGGATGGATATTAGAAATCGATGTGTTTATTTCATTAAAGATGTAAATGATTAAGCATATTTTTCACATAAAAATCGAAAAAAAATTCTGGATTATCTAGATTACGAATTTATGGAATTTATTACTGTTATTAAAACGTATTCTTAGTCTTTTAAAACCAAATTATAAAGGTAAAAAATTGCAAAAGTAATTGGATTTAATTTTAATTACCTTTGCATAGATATATGCTTATCTTATCCGAAACCGCCTCTAAGGGGGGAGCATCTAAACAGACTATTATGATTGGTAGATGCAGTCAGTGATATCGGAAAGTTATATTCATATTGTCCTACCGTGGAACAATTAATTGCATATGTGTCAGTTTAAGTTTACAAGTTTATTTGTACTCTCACCACATAAATATGTTATGTGATATGATGTGCAATGAATAAACATAATATAGAAAATATAATAAATCAGTCTGTTGGTAAGTGACAATGACAAATAATTCATTAATTCAAGAACACCAGGAGGTTTTAAAAGCTTCAAACATTAGATATAAATTTACAAGAATTAACAAGTTTTGAAACAAAACATTATTCTTGTTCATTATTGTTGCTGATCATGAAGCAATATCGGTATAATTGTGGTACAAATATATATTTTAGTAAGAGGTTACAGTAATTTGAAGTCAGTGACCTTAACCACTCGAACAAGGAGCGTGCCCTTAAATGGACAGTCCTTAAATACAGTGTTTTGACTCTAAATTGTTGAGTACTTTATCTGGTCTAATTATAGTGCATAGAAATAATGTGACACCCTTTAATGGTACTGCCTTATAATATCAGTAATTTCATGTGCATGTATGATAAGTGAAGAGGATGAAACGTCGTCACATCAAAAACGTCATAAATTACTAAAACGACGTCAATGATGAAAAATGCACTTTTGTTCTCAAATTTGTATAAAATTGCAAATACTGAATATATTCATAAGATTCTCTAACACAAAAATCTTACATCTTTGATCTACATATCTATATGAATATCATGTATTCATCTGCAATTTAAAGGGAAATTAAACATGTATGAAAGTGTTACCTTGCTCAGTTAGGATAATTATAGAGTGACGCAGTGGTCGAGTCCACTATTACGGTGTAAAACCGTTGTCGTATTGTACAAATTATCATTAGACGATTAGGCTGACTATATAATTTACAAATATCGATTAGTACAACAACTGTCGGCGCAGCGCAGTTGGTATCGATGCTGTCTATAACATTAACGTTGTTGCGGGTGTGAGACCGCGATAGTATTTTTTCGCAAAATTATTTTTTATTTCTGTATCTTTTTTTCGTTAATTCTGTCGGTTTTTTTTTGTTCTAAGGATTATACTAGATCTAGTGTTTATATAATTATTTTTTTCATCGTATGTTTTTTTTAAATATATATTTTTTTAAAACATCATTTTATTGCATTGCATAACATTTCAGTGCAAATTTTACATTACATTTTTTTTATCAATTCACAACAATCAGATGAGATCACCAAGTCTCAATCAGATACCTCTGAGTCAGTCAACACTTCTTCGCCCTCTTCCGCCGTGTCGGTTTCCTCATCGCTGGAGTGCAGCTCGATGACAATTTTTGCAATGTCCAGCTCCCAGTATTGTCTTTCAATTTTCTGAACATGCGAAACACATTTTTTCCAGAAATCGACCGTGATCGCTGACAGTGCCTCTTCTGTTTTCTCTAAAAGCGCCGTCATGCTGAAGACTGTATTTTGTTGAGCAACCGACCCCTTAACTCCAGCCCAGACAAGTTCTATGGCATTGAGGTCTGCATGGTATGCTGGAAGTCGTAGCGTATCATGACCATGATCTTTCAATAGACTGTCAAGGACATATCGTGGCACCGGTCTGTTACGCTAACAAATCTGCAGTAGCTGGGCCTTAAGCATGGTGTCCTCAAATGCAATATCATGGCGTCGTAACCAGTCTTGGATTTCGGCTTTGCGGGTCGCCTGAGTAGGACACTTGTCAGTCTGAAGATTATGGTACGGAGCGTTGTCCACTATCAAAACTGATCTTGATGTCAAATTTGGAAGTAATTTTTCTCTGATCCACTTCAAAAAGTTTCGCTCCCGGCGTGTACAATAACTAAACGCTCTCCTTTGCTCATTGGCAATCTAAGTGCCACCGATGTTGACTGCCAGGATTTCGCTACAGTATGGGAAGTGTGGAGAAAAGTCTCATCTGTATAGACTCTTGTCCTGCCCTCTTCCCTGCATGTCTTGATTTGTCTCAGGAAGTGAACTCTGGCTGCAACTATATCTGAGCGCTCCATGATCACACTTCTGTTGGATTGTGTCTTCTTCCATACAAAGCCAAGTTGAAGTAGGGTCCTTCGTATACTTTCCCTTCCGCCATTGTAGCCGATCTTCTCTTGTAAGGCCTTTTGAACTGTCTTTATGGTTGGGACCCGCTTCTGGTGCACAAGTATCTCTTGCATAGTGCGCCGAACCAAGCCAAGATCAAAGTCATCCAAAATAACTTTGTCTTTCCTTACTTTCCTTGGGATAGCTGGCTTACTCCTTGACTTCTGTATGCGGTATAAAGTTGCCTGAGAGACCCCCGTGTAGTTTGCAGCCCTTTCCATGGGTGATGACAGTGGGATCTGTAATCCACTAGACTTCTTCTCATCTTTACAGACCTGAAATATACAAACACATGAATGAATATCAACGATTTAGGGTTTCAATTGCAAATCAACAAACTAATATTGTAATGCATAACATGCCTTTATAACACGATGAAGAATTGTCTTAGACATTTCGTCGTAATTCTGGTAATTACGATTGGTTTCGCCATCAAATGTCGGTTTATTTTCAGCCATATTTAGCTAGTTGGTAGGACCATATAAGCTAAGGTTGCTTAACGGACTGCATACATATACGTGTATACACATTCAGTTACCTTCAGATAAGTTGGCACGAAATACTCGTGCATGGTGCTAATGCTTTAAGTACTTGTGCACTACACACTTAGCGTTACACAGGGTTACGAAAATGCATTATTTTTCTTTACAGTTTATCATTAAAATAGTATATCAAACTTACCTATGCACGACAATTCATTTTCGACTGAAGTAAAATTGCAAAAAAAAGAACACAAAAAAAACAACGATTTTGTATCTCTACTGCAGTACTATATTCACTTCTTTTAAACCCGTTTTACCTGTTCAGACAATGGTTGTAAACTTTTGCGTACACATAAAATGAAACGTCACTATCACATTATCCTAACTGAACAACACATTATCATGATATTTGGTGAACAATCACTCATACATTACATACAGAAGAAATACATATGGGTAGGTTTATGATGAAATACAACACAAAAAGCACTGCACATAGGCAGGAATACAGTATACTATATACAACGGCATTACATTAGCCAGGCAGCATTTATGTGACAGTTAAAATTTGAATATTTGTTAAACAGTATGTAAATGATTAAAAACAGTAAAAGCCACTACATGTAAAATTTTTGCAGGGGTTAAGTCTGTCACAAAATGAAAATGGTGTGGAGAGGACTGTCCACTTTGTATGGATCTGTAACCAAAAAAAATTATATGTTAGTTTTAATCTGATTATTTTATTATTATAGGTTGAAATTGATATACATAATACACAATGTATATATATATTTCGGCACGAGTACTGGTTAGAATCCAGGAAGCAGTCATCGAGAGAAGTTAATATAAGTTGTAAAAACTAACTGTTCATTTAAACTGAAGATTATACTGTTAGCACATTTTTCACGGAAATAAATAATCATTTATACCATGCTACGCTGATATGAAGTTAATGGTCTAACACTGATTAACAATTGACAAGTTTTGCTAGTAACATTATCTTATTACAGTCAACAAAAGCCACAGTTGAATTAGAAATAATGTCTGGTGCACTAACACAATTCTTGTGAAACCATTTCAAGCATGAATCCCATTTACCATGTTGTTGAAACATTCTTGTTTGTTAAAGAAAACTCCGTTATTGTGTTGGTTATAAAGCATTCAATTAAATGACTTCTCATTTTAGTCGTATCAAATATTAGATCGAAACATAGATCTTTTTTAATGCAATAAGAAGTCATCAAGGCAATGGCAAATAGTCCACAGTCAACATTGTTGCTTTGTTTTAAGATATTAGGAATTTGTACATTTAAGATATCTTTGTGTTTACTGTAGATTTGGAATAATTTAATTTTAAGTCCATTTGGGATGATTCAGGAGTCATCACATGCATTTCCTAAACTATCCTGTAAATATATTTGTTCTTCATGATATATCAAAGTAAACCAATGATCTTTATGTGTATGATGAATTTGATATGATGGGGAGTTATAGTACAGTCCATTGGAATTTTGTAAACCCACCTGTCCTCTTCATCATAGAACACTGGCACCTTTTCAGTTAATTGTAACCCACCTATGGACTACTAAATCATGTAACAGTTTATTAAGAGCTTCCATGTGACTAGAATTGAGTTTTTGATTGGTTTCTAATTGAATTTTGTCTTCATTGGTTAGTCCTTAATTAGGTAACCACATATTTTGTGAACTGTCGTCACGGCTTAAATCTAAATCAATTAGCTCATTTTCTTCGACATTAACTGATAGATCAAAGTCGATTTTTGAAAGTTTGATTTTATTTTAATGTATAGATAAAAATAGATTTTGGTGTCGAAGCATCAAATAAGGCTTTTTTCCATTTCCATTTGTCGAAGGGGATTTACACATATCATTAATTGTTGGCGTATTCAATATGCATGCATCAATTGAGTTTATTGATTTTACTACTGAATCAGGGGCGGGTATTATAGTTAAATCATTATTGTTGTCGCCAATTCTTCCTTATTTTGTCCCACATTTTTTTCATGGTTTTTGGTCTACAGTTTTTTCTAAGTTGTGTTAAGTTAAATATTTTTTCTTATCAGGGATTGGCAAGCCTATTGACATCATAGCTGCTATAATATGATAGCATCTTGTAGTGGATGGACATGAACACTTTTCTTTTGGAAACAATGTAACAGAATATTTGGATTCTTTTTAACCTTTAACCATAAAAGCATCCATTTGTGGAACCAATAGAATATTATTTTCCTGAACAGTTTTAGTAGCCAGCAATTTTTGAGTATAAGAATTTGTAATTTTGTATTTCTGATTGATTTTCAATGTGATTAGGCTCAATTATTGATTGTTTCTCAATATTTATTTCCTCTACATATTAAATGTGCTGTTTCCCCTTCACACATTCCATTATTTTTTCAGTGGGGAATCAATATGTTTTGAGGTAATGAAGTAGTGTCTGGGTCTAGTGACACATATTTAAAGTTGGCTGTAAGTGTCCATTCACTTTCTCCGCAAAATGCTCTTATTAATTGAGCTAAAATATTACCTTGAAAATAATACAAATACAGAACAATTTCATTAATTGCTTTCTCTTTGTAGTCAGTTAAACATTTTAATTGGGCTCTAAGGCTCTGACTTACATTATTTGTAATACCACAGAACAGATTATACATGTCTCTTTCTTCTAAAATCCATCGGCCTGAGTAACTTGTAATTGTATCATACAGAGTATCATCAAAATAATTTAAAAAAGATTCACTCCATATTTGTTTTAATTTTTTGTACGTTTCATCAAAAAGAATTCTCTAATGTTCATGACATACACTTTTTCATAGTCACTTACTGCCCCCGTGTTTGGATACCCAGAATTTAATGTCAGTTCTTTTTTTAAAATTTCCAGAAATTGTTAATGGCACGATTGGAATTTATTTTTCGTGCATCATAAATGCAATGGGCAGTATTGGTTATAGGGTGTCGAAATACTTACAGTATGTTGATACATAAAATTCTACTAGGTTGAAATTTGTATCGTAGTATAATTCTATGTTAATGTCTTTTTTTATTGTAACAAATATCAACCTGTTTACACCATTTTCACTCAGACATAATGTTTTTCCCATTGATGGCTGTTGCAGCGAGGTTGCACTGTATGTAATTATTTATATTTTATGAATATTTACGATACATATCAATACTACCCAAATAGTACTCTGATACGAGTCAACTGAGGGTTACCCCTGTCAATTGACATACATCATGATTGTACAAATGAAATGAAAAAATCGGTCTATCTGAACTTAGATGTGTACATAATACAAACAAGGTACATTTAACTATTTTGACCACAAATTGGATTCATTATGACTGGCTACAATTTTCACAAGGGCATATATTCTGACTGAAATCCAAATGCACTAAAATGAAAATCTTGTCACACATACATTTTATTGCCTTACATTTTCAATAATGTGTACAACTATACCATGTCAAAGTAATGAATATATTTTTGATGTATATGCAAGGCAGATTTAAAATCATTTGTCAATGAATAAATAAATTTCATGGCAAATTAGGGACATTGGTCAGTACCTATCAAACACCACACTCTGGAGAATGTTTAATATGTAACATTATTACATAAGAATTGCACTAAATATTACAATGGCTGATGTTCAATAACTTTATATACACTAAACTGTTTAATAAAATGTTAGCATGTCTAACCAATTAGTACCCTGTCGATAATATAATTATAATTTTGATATGAGTACTTAATTAAAAATTTTCAATCTATTAAACATATTGTCTAAATGTGAGGGAATGTACAATGATTTCTGTAAATTACTTTCACTTTTGCGTACGAAATGTGCAAATAAAAAGCGCATTTCAAGCACATATTCACATACGTCATATTCAAGCACATAAAATACATGTATGAATAACACATCAATCACATAATTCACTATTCTCACATAAAAGCACATAATGCACTATACTGATCGACATACACAGTGTTCTCTTATTCTACTACGATCATCAATCTATATCATCAGCGTGATTACGAAGCACTCGATGCCCGTATATACAGGAGACTTCTCCTGCTGAATATAGATCCCATGCCAGGAATAATTGAGCCCGCATGAATCTGTACGATTTCAGTTGAAATCTTCACCGTGATAATTCTGACACAAGGTGTACTTGATCAGCTACTTCTTTGGATTCTCTATGAAGTATGTTAATCAACTAGTAGAAGGGTGGCCCGGCCCCAGTCTGTCCCATTCTGTCTACGATGCCAACCTGCAATGAAACAATCATTATATAAGTATATTCATGGATTCACATTTATATAGCTTACAAGTACTGTTTCATGTGAAGTGAAATGTCAACATATTATGAGATACTTTATGAAGGTAATTACCATGGGAACACAATTGTAAATAAGTATTTAGTTACTTCCATGTTTTATTTTTTGTTAAGTATACTGATTTTAATCATTGATTTATACTAGTATTTCGTTATTATACCTTCTACATCGTTGTTGGTGCAAACTGATTGGCCGAACTCGCACCACTCGTCCACCGACCACACTGATGAAGAAAACCAATGTCAGCTAATATAGTCTAATAGAGGGTTGAGGTTCTCGCTCGTGTTGAAATCTTCCATTGTTTCAAATGTGGGCCTTATATGTTCCTTTGGTAGAAATGGGAGACTTAACAATTTTTCTAATATAAGCGTGGGTCGCCTGATCTCGTCTTTACTGGGTGGCCAGTCCAAGACTCTGAAAATATATGTGTGTAAATAGTTTCATAAATAACATAATCATACGATGTTTGTTAGTGTAAGTAATTAAAATACGTAAGTCAATACTAAATGAAAATATATATGCTAAAATGGTATTAATGTTTGATTTTCATGAAATTAGTAACATTAAAATAAATGGTATGCGATCTTTGTTTGGAGAACGATCTATATTATTAAGCTGAAAAATGGATTGTTATGAACGTGATTGACTTTATATTGGACTATGAGCATGTGATAAATAAGTATAGATAAAACGCAATACCTGCACATGGTCCCATACAGCCTGTCCCCAATGGAAGGCACAGCCCGACAATGTGATTCCAGGAAAAGATTGGCAAGCTGCCTTCCAGATGGCTTTCTCATAATCCACCACCATTCCCTCAAGCATGTTAACTCCTAGCATCTTCTTAACACTCAGAAATTTAACAATATACATAATTCTTTTTATTATCTTATACATTATTTATTAGTTACATGTACTAATAATATTGTTGATGTTCAATATAGCTACTATACAGTGCAGAGAGACAATAATCGAACATGCAATATATGTACTGTAAATATGAGACTGTATAAAGACAGATTATTGAGTTTGTTTACCCTCGCAACCAGGATAATCCCATATGTGCGAGCTTTCACTTAAGTCTATTTTAACAATTTTACTATTATTTAAGTATAGCCTATTACGGTATATAAAAACTATGTTTAAAAAATAACTATATAAAAATATAACAACACATATTTAGGCTATTTTAAGAGAAATTTTGCATGTGTGTATATATTTCAACTATTTTAAAAGATATATTGAAGAAGAACTGTTTTCAGTAGGATGTTTTTCTATATTGTATAAGTTTCTATCTAATCTAAATTATGACTATATTCATGTATATTAAAGTTGTTCTTCTAGTATAGTTTTACAATTTTATAGATAAATAATATAACTATTTTATGACATTTATAGCTATTTTGTGTAGTATTATATTAAATTAATTCTATATTAGATTCAGTGAGCTCTTAGTAAAGTACTATTTTTAATAAAGTGGGAATTTAATGCTATTTTGACTAAGAGCTTTTTTTTAGTTATTGGGATTGGGAAGACATTCACTACCAGTCTGATATTCATATATTTAGGGTGAATTATATAAGAAAAATGCAAAAAGAATTTACCCACTTGGATACCATAGTAAATTTAGTACTCTCCGATATGTGGTTTGCATTCTCTTTTACAACATATATAAGAGGATGCAAACTCTTGAGTGAATCTGATGTAGCGTATGTGCTTCATCATTTGATCAGACTCACTTTTTGCGGCCAGCCGCATTTGTATGTATTTGATGAAGTCTTTACAACATACCGGAGAGTATGATGGTTTATTATTGAAAAATAACCCCCAGGACCTAAAATGTTTATTATTTATATACATGTTAATTCCAAGATATGAGATATACAGGACTGGTAGTCATAAAAGAATATAATCACCCCCTGTGTAGTATTTAAAACAATGTCAAAAATAATATATCATTAAAAAGAAAAATCATACTGGTACCTAAGGTGAAAAACAATTAACGGCTTACTTAATAGGGCCATAAAAATAATTATTTTTAAAAGAAGTGATATTATTTTAAATAAAAATGTGTATATATAATAATATATTACACTTAATTTGTACAGGTAAAATGTCATTCTACACAGAGGGATGATTTAATTTAAAATACATAATATACAATAATCTTCTTGTCCCTGACCGGTGATGTTGCTTTAGGACCATATAGGGAAAGGCAACATTAAATTAATCCGCCCCAGCTATTTAATATTGCAGGTATACATTTATGTATAGTTGTCAGTATTTACAATGCAGACCTTGTCACAGTGGATCTACATGTATAGAACATTACATCTCACTTATGGCCTGCATTGTTTTTATATGAATTATTATTGGGATTTACAGGGTTGAAGTTATTGAAGGGAGTTTAAAATGTACTGATGGAGTGAGAGTGATTTACCACTTTGACTCACATCACATCAGTTTTACTAGATATATAATAGGGGCTATAGTTGAATAAGAGGGTCCAGAGTGTGGCCCGGGGCTCAATTTGGACTCAGATCTCTATGTTGTCTGCTAATTGAGCCGTCCAGTCACACCCAGACCCTAATAACAAGCTGGATTTAACTGGGTTGTTATAGCTTGGGCATTCATAAACTGGTTCCCGTTGACTTATGTGTACAAAGTCAACAGGTACGGCCTAAAATTTCCAGGACGCTGATTGGTCAGTTTCGATTGGAATCCGGGCAGAATTCTGCCAGGGTGATCTCGCGAGACCTTGCGTTATTGATGCACGTTGCGTGCATATTTTAAATAATAGAGACAGATTAGGCAACAGGATAGTTATTTTCTGATCTTGGTCATTGTTACACTTAATTAAGTAGCATTTAAATACACACAGCGAACTTAAATGTATTTTGAATTAGAATACCGATCCTTAAAAATATTTATATTTAAGAAATATTTTTAAAATCAAGTACTCGATCACAGTCGGTGTGGGAGAATTTTTTTCACTTATGTAGATATTTATAGCTTTTGTCCGGGGTGCAAAAATAACGGGAGAGCAATTGTCCGGGGTAGTAAAACAATGGGAGAGCTTTTGTCCGCCCCTATCAAAATGAATGGGGGAGCTTTTGTCCAGGGGAGCTTTTGTCCTACATTCGTCAAATAACATTAATCATCGTACACAATTGCAACTATTTGAGTGTTACAACCTGATTTTATATTCTTATAAAATTCATATAAATATGCGATGCTAATAATAAACATAAAAGTCGTGCCCAATCTGATTCTGGACTACATGTTTTAAAATTAATTAATGCAAACAGTATAGTTGATAATCAATTGACCGGCCCGTATACATCATAGTCTCAATTTCAATACATGCATTGATAAAATCAAGATAAGTTGCCAATTAAGAAGTTGTTATGCAATATTATGTAACAAGACCGTCTCACCTCCTGGACCCTTATAAGGGAGAAATATTTTATGGATCATTTCCCCGAAGGGGGTCAATATATTCTTTAGCATTTGTGCCTGATACCATGTTAAATTTACAATATACAGCATAGATCATAATCTTAATTACTCCTAATTTAATTCAGTTCTGTAAAGTCAGCTGTTAACGAAAAGAAATTAAGTAACAAAATAATATAACTTAAAATGTCACTTGACATATCATACTGATATACATTTTGTACATAAGATAATTATATAATTGTAAATAAAGAAAAATATGTTTTAAAGAAATGAATGCATAATTATTAGACCGATCTATGCATATATTTATACATATGATTTTTTAAATAGAAAATCATTTAACAACAATAAAAAAAAAAATCAAGGCATTGATTGATATTTTTAAGATATGTATCTTTGATATGTTATATGACTACACTGTAACGAATATTCACATAGTAACCTCTAGAGCTGGGACGAGTACTCGAGTACCCGGGTATCGGGTCGAGTAATGCTACTACTCGGGTACAAAATTACTACCCGGGTACCCTTGAAATTCAAATAGAACACTCCATATTAAACTCGTTTTGATTTTTTAAGCAAACGAAACATACATTGATTAGACCTGATTATAATTTTTGTCTACCTTACCGAGCAATACTTATGACATTTGTGGCCGATTTATATATAAAATTTAACTTACCAACGAATACTCATCCCGATGTTTATGCTTAAATGCTGCTCCGACGAGTATGAATTGTTGTTCTAATGGTCAAAATAGTAACACAGATTTGTTTATCCATTTATTTGCAAAACAGTCTAAACTTTTAATTAACTCCATCAGTATCTATATAATGTAACTAGCAGTTTACCGCAAGTAAATTCTCCGCACGTACATGTATATTTACCGTTATTTAACCCAATTTCTCATTAGTAACGG
Organism: Lutraria lutraria; assembly: GCA_964023205.1. NCBI lineage: Eukaryota > Metazoa > Mollusca > Bivalvia > Venerida > Mactridae > Lutraria > Lutraria lutraria. The sequence goes on along the minus strand of OZ026842.1, from coordinate 37,937,854 downwards.
TTGGCAAATTTGGGAACATGGGATGGTGAGCAAAGTAAGGTCCTGAACATTTCCAGTAACGTCAGGCTCCGACTTTACGAACACAGGTGTTGGCACACATACATTGGAAGGCTTGGCGTCAGACACATGTAACTTTGTTCTGCTGTATGTATTTATTCAACTCAAGGTCGCAGATATTGCATTTTATCGCTAAGAAGCGTGAAATATTGCCGAACTTGGCTTTTTGTGCAGTTTAGTTGTTTGCCAATTTATTCAAGCACTAGTTAGTGCCAGGATGCAGGAATAATAACTCTTTCGAGATAAATAGCGGTTACTCAGGTACTCGCGGGTAATATGGTCATGGGTACCCAGGTACAAATTTTCTTCCCGTCCCAGCTCTAGTAACCTTTAGCATCTATATTTTTTTCATTTTGAATAAAGGGTATCCATGAGGTATTCAAACATTAGCACTAACATCTCCGCGTACATTTATCAGATGTACGGAAATCCCCGATGTTTCTCGAATGAACAGCAACCAATGAAATTGCTAAAACAGGTTGACCAATCAGAACACTGGATATTTTGGACCGTACCTAGCTGTTCCTTTGGTGCACTGCATCATGGAACGGGAACCAGTTTAGGGCATTCATATTTAGTTCAGTACTCTTGTAATGGGTGGGCAGAGTTCACTCCCTTTCCCAGTCCAGACTATAGTGTGCTATTATTATTATATATAAGAGTAAACATTTTGCTTTGTCTTAAAATTATTAATTTAATTTTATTACTATGTTTGATTATATCATGAAGATTTTTATTATTTCTTCATAGATTAACATAAACATATAGATATATCGAATAAGTAATTTAATTACATGGTATATTGTTTAATATTAATGTCTTTTCCATGTAAAATATCCTTGATTAAATAAGGAGTTTATTCTATAAATGTATTAATAATGATAAATGTAATTGTCATTCCAAATAGAATGTTAAGTTTACTACAAAATCTCAAATTGTAAAGACATTAGAAAAATTGAGTTTAATATATAATCAGTGAGATAATTTTATCACAGTTTTGTTGCTGCAACAGTTTGTACATCTTTCATGTCACCGATTATTAAAGAACATCAAATTATTTGTTAATTGTTGGATTATTAATTAACATACCATCTACATGATTAATACAATAACAATACAAGTTTATCGCCATTTACAAAATGATACAAACAAGATGGCGATAACAAAATACAAGTACAAAAAAAATGAGAAAAGCATTATAATGCAATACAAATATTTATGAATAACAATATCAATTATGCTCTTAATATATTTGCTAAATAAATGAATTTCGATAATTTATTTAATAAATTAATGTTTGATGCGTTTAACAATTTTTTGAATTTAAAAATATTTGGCCAATGATTGTAATACTTAGGTAAATAGTCTTTTTTTAAATTTCTGTAAAATGCCATGGACACACTAATAAAAAATGGTATTCGTTTTCTATACTTAACATGCTACATTTATTACACAATCTTCGTTCTTTTGGAATATTCCTATGTCTACACCTTCTTCAATTAATAAATTGTGAGAGGAGCATCTAAATCTTGTTAAGGCTATTCTGTATTTATCATTATTTATATTTTGAAAATGAGTTTTGTATATACGATAACTTTCCAATTTTGATAGAGCATTTATTTCATTGAACCATTTCTGATAATATTGATCATATAAACATCTAATTAAACTTGACATTTGCTCTTTTGATACATTAATATTGTTCCATAAATAAGAAAATCCTGGATTATTTAATAAAATTTTAACTTCATTCGCCCACATATTAATAAAATTACCATTTTGATCACTCATATTGAATAATTTGAATATCAATGTATCTCGATTGTTTATTATTTTAAACCAAAATTTAATAATTCTTTTTTTGCGTATTAAACTCATTGGTACTCGGGCAAGTTCTCCATATATTGTAGCATTAGTAGTTTGTTGTCTAACACATAATATTTTTTTAAGAAATTTTAAATGTATACGTTCTATATCTAACGATTTGTGAAAGCCCCAAACTTCACATCCATAGTTTAAAATAGGTGTTACCATCGAGTCAAAAAGTTTTATCTTTTCTGTAATACAAAATGGAACAGATTCATATAGAGAATAGATTGAAAACAAGGTTATATTTGCCTGCTGTGCTGATGATTTTTGGGCTTGATAAAAACAACCATTAGCTGATAGACAGACACCTAAATAAGTAAATTTTGTAACGATCCTTAATTTTCGCTCATTATAAAATACATCTACATTTTCCGGATTATTACCTTTCTTAAATACCATAGCAACTGTTTTGTCAACGTTGACATTAATTCCCCATTTTGTACAGTATGTATACAGATTATTTAATAAATGTTGCAATCCCTCTTTCGAATAAGAAAATAAAACAGTATCATCAGCAAATAACATAAGAAATAAGCGTAATTCTCCTACACTAAATACGTCTAAATTATTATCATATAGTTCAGTATACATATCATTTATAAAAAACAAAAATAGTATTGGGGATAATGGCTCACCCTGCTTGAGCCCTTGCAGCTTGCATTGTATAAAAACTGTTGGTATTGGACCCATTAACTCGGACACAAGATTTTACTGTTTCATAAATTTTTTGTAACATTTTAACAAGTCGGCTCGATGCCCCATACTGTAGAAGTTTGAACCAAATCCCTTTTCTATACACTACATCAAAAGCTTTGCGAAAATCTATGAAGGCACAAAATAATTTTTTCTTATCTTTGGAAATAACTTTATCAATAATTGATTGTAAAACAAATATACATATCCGAAGTCCAAATTGAAAATCAGATAAAAGTTTATTTTGATCAGCCCAATTATGACATCTATTATCCAACACAACCGAAAATATTTTTGAAAAAATTGATGTAAGAGTGATTCCCCTGTAGTTATTAACGACATTAAGATCACCTTTCTTTGGTATTGGAATCATATAAGCGTTCATTGGGAGGCAAACTGATATCTAATTATCACACTATTTATGTCCGTAAATCATTGATTGAAATATGTGTTGGATTATCAATGCATTAAAATACTTAAAGGAGATAATTACCATTACATTGTAGTTAGGTAAATAATCGTATACGTGTTAATTGAGTGCTAATATATACTATTGTACGTATATCACAAGTTAAGCCAAATTCAAAGTCAAAATCCTTTTATTCTCTCACTTCATGTATGCATGAAAATATGAGGAACATAGTGTACAGACATTGATAAGAGGCTCTTTAACAAAATCAAAATACTGACAATCATATACATGTATATTAGTATTAATAAATTTATATGTTATATAGCAAACATGATAATCAATTACACATTGTATTTCTGTGGAGAGCCACATTTTATATATTATTATTGTTATTATTATTGGTAGTAGTACATTGAATTCATTATATTAGTTATGTTTTATACATATGTTAAGCTAACTCAGACATAGTATACAAGACTAATTCAAATTTGAATGAAATATTCTAATGTTTTATATATGAGAAGACATATACATTTTATGAGTTTACATAATTTTGAAAATTCCATTTTATTATTAGTAACAGACATAAGTTGAAAGAGTTTCGATGTGTTCAGTCGTCGATAATAATAAGGTCTTAAATATTTCACATGATCGTCATAAATTTAGAACATTCAAGCAAGTAATGGTATTCATCACCGATCTTATTGCAAACATTGCATATTCTTAAATCTAAAGGCGTTCTTGACCAATTTCCTATTTCAACAGGCATACGGTGATTCCTAGTTCTAAATCGTATCATATAATGTAAAAAGGATGGTGGGGTTTTCATTAAATACTTTTCCATACCAAATTCAGTTTTAAAAATTCTATAAAATGTGCTGTTAGAAGAAGTTTCTACAAGTGAAAACCAGTCATTTATAAACAAATCTTTTAACTTAAAATGCACTGCTAGTTTGAGCCGTTTAGAATTTGGAAATACATGGTTATTCCAAACATTAATTAAGCCACATTTGATTAAAATACGTCTAATATTGTATAACCATGGGAATTTTCTTTGAAATGATTCTTCATCGATATTTCTGCACATAGATAGGATACTTTGATAGATTGTTGATGATGATAACTTAGGTACGCTGTTTATATCATAATTACTAATTCTTGACCAAAATGCAATCATTCTCTCTTCGATATCTAGACATAATGATGTGCATCCGGTTTCTCCATATATCATGTAGTTTGGTGTCGAACATTTTAGTTTTAGAATATATTTTAAAAATTTAAGCTGAACACGTTCAAGTATTTCTAAATTACCAAAACCCCATATTTCAGCTCCGTACAGAAGTATTGGTTTAATTGTTTTGTTAAAGAGTTCAATCTGTATGTCTATTGGGAGGCTAAGTCTATTTGAGTTTCTTAAAAGGCTATACATTGCTCTTGTTGCCTGTGTTGCAATGTGCTGTTTGCATTTGTAGAATGAACCACTTTTACTAAAAAGTATTCCCAAATATTTATACTCATTAACAATTTCTACTGGTTCATTCTTGTAAGTAAAATTATATTGTCGTTGTCTATCCTTCGAAAAAATAAGAACTTTTGATTTAGTTGTATTCACTGTTAGTTTCCATAGATGACAATATGCTTCATTATTATGTTCTTAATGCGTGTTGTAAATCATATTCGGAGTCGGCCATAATAACTGTGTCATCAGGATATAGTCCCATACCGAAAAAAGTTACATATAGGCATAACTTTTCTGTAACTAAAGAGTAACTTTTTTGTAACTAGGTATTGAGTTACAAAAAAGTTATAACTATATTATAACTATATTGGACTTAGTTTTTTTATAGTGTAACTAAAATGTAACTTTTTTAACTTAGTCTTTTTAAGGTGTAACTAAAGTGTAACTTTTTTAACTCTGTTTTTTTTTTTCAAGTGTAACTTATTTGTAACTTTTTGGACTCTGTCTTTTTTTAAGTATATGTATTTCAGCGTATTGGACTCTGTCATTTTTTGGTGTAACTAAAGTGTAACTATTTTGAACTTAGTCATTTTCAAGAGTTATTTAATTTGCCCATTGAAAATATATGTAATTCCTTATGCCATAACATTTTGATAAATTGCAAACCAACCATTGGACTTTTATTTTATAGCCCTCTGCATTGCAATTTACTTGCAAGGAATAAAAAGAACACTGTCATTTATCAGTTGAAACTTTTGCACTTAACAAAAGCTTATTTATTTATTTCTGTTGTAATTTAGGCCGGTACTTCTAATCAATTCATGTAGAATATTCACTGAATGACAATAAAAAAAGTTTTAATTCACGACTTTAGTTAGAATTAAAATCCTAATGGTGCACTACTAAATTTGCTGATGAACATTCTTATAATAATTCATGACTCTTTCTTGAATAGTTTTGGGGATATGCATAACACAAAAGTTGTCAAGATTTTCATGTGTATGGAACTGTCAACAAAAACACAAAATTCAAGGCCAATAGCACAATCTTCAGTCTTCAACAGAGTTAATACCCTTCATATGCTGTTAAACATTTCAGTATAATTTCATACTAGCAACAACTGTGTGACACACACAATGCCATTATACATATTCAAGGGCAGATAACTACATATTATTCAGTCTTTGACAGAGTTAAACCCCTTAATGCATAAGTACATGCACTTTCGGAGGTATGCATATCACAAGATTTTCAGACAGATGGAAGGACAGACAAGGGTAAACCTATATGCCCACAATCTTTCAGCGTGACGGCATAAAAAATTAACACATGCCATATGATAAATAAACATTCTTAAGAAAAATAGTCAATTAAAGTGTCAGGATCCTTGCTACAAATTTTTTTGTTGCATTACAAACATGTTAATATTACAAACATAGTTACCATGGATACTATTATTTTTTTCTTATGACATCTTTTGAGTGTGAACACTACCCCTGATGAAGAATAAGCTTTTTTTTAATATTGCAGGGTCAGACTCGGTCTACTGTATTCTTTATCAAATTATATTGATATCATGTAATTGCATCTTTTTACCATTGAAGATTTTTCATTAAATGGTATGTTATTTTGTCTTTAACCTGTGAAAAAGGGTCACTCCCAAATACTTCAATGCAAATTTAAAGGGAAAATAACTCAAAAGGAATGCCATTGTTTTTTAATAATCTCATGCTGAATCATTTTCAGAATTTCTTTTATAACTGTAAATTAACCTATAAAAATTGTAATGCTCTATTTTGAGATGATAATTTTGGAGTTAAGATCCTAAACCATAATACAAAACATATTCCTGTTTATTTTGACATCAACAGAAGATGAACAGGCAATTCTACACTACTCCTTTTTTACCCTGTTTGGCAAAACCGATACAAAGCAAAGGTTGTCACTTACAGGCACACAAACACACACATCCAAAATATCATCCACCTGTACCACTTGTACTTGTCCAGATTTTAGTGTTAATGGTACCATGTGACAGTATGTTGATTTTCTCTGAATACCTAAATTCTCACTAAGGTCAACATCCATGGTTCTCACTATTGCGACAAAAGTAGAACACGTCGAATTGTGCACAATCTTGGCAAAAATTTCAACTTTTCCAAACAGGTTTTCGTTGTACATGTACTTAATAATGGAGTTGTTTCTTCTGAAAGCTGATTTGTAATCTAGACTGTGAACGATCTGGTTGCGTACAGACAACCGCTTAAAAAAAAACACAGAACTAAAATCCCCAACTGTGTTATAAATAGCTTGCTGTTCTTCTCCTGTTAATTGCCGGTTACTGTACGCCCCCACTACATATGTCCTATCTGAAATCATCTCTCTTAAATCATGACCCTTCTTCCCCATCATTTTTTTAAAGAGTTCTCTTTCACAACTTCCATTCTTAAAAGTTTGAGACATGACTGGTAACTGCTGGTGTACAATAACTGAAAAGGCAATTTGGGTCTGAATATGTTGAGTTCCATGAAAGAGTCGTCTCAGCTGACCGTTGAAGTCTTCAAAATAAAAACAGGAGGAGCACCACAGTGGTCAGAGATCAACCACTTTGTCTGTAAGATGGAGAAGAAGGTGAACATTTGATGTTGAGTAACGATCACCATAAAGCACAGGTATATTCAACACGAATTCTGTAAGCATCCTTCTACAGAAATGCAGGTCCTGGGAAGATATTTTTTCTTGCAGAAGAATATATATTGAATAAACTAATAACGAAAAATGATGAAATTGATCTTCTGGTAGAAATCCAGTTAAACATGGCAGGCTGTAGAACAAAAGATTTTTTTTTAGTTCAGCTGCTTTGAAGTGAGAAATGTCAGACAATGACCTTGGAAGTCTGGCAATAAAACTCGGAGGTTTGATCGATATAAGGCGCCGATCTATTTCATTAATCTTCGAAGAAATGCTGAAAACTTCATTTCTGTGGGTCTTGTCAAGCCAGAGGCTCATGAGCATTTTAACAACTCCAAGGAGCACACAGTGCATGTAATCTACTGCCACGCCACGAACTATATCAAAATTTGGAAGATAAGAGAACCATGAAAGTCCTTTTACACCACGCAAAGAAGATTTTGAATTATTTCTCATGTGTTCCTCTCCATCTCTTGTATGTGATGAGTGGGTGTGCAGCTCATGGTAGCCTTGGTGACAGTCTGTGTTAAATGGGTAAGATAGGGTGTGTCCTCTTTCACTAGTTTGTATTGTTTTACCAGGAATATAACAATATGGACAGCCATGAAATCCATTGAACTGAACCATGTTCATAAAAAGGCATCTGGCTGGGGAATCAAATACTCCATTTAATAAGATGCCTCTGATCTTCAGATTGCCAACAGAGAATCCTGAAAAATAAAGCAGTTTATTACAATTGTGATAAATTTCTTCTGTGTGCAAATGAAATATAAATCCAAGCTTGTTAACAGGTATTAAATATTTCATAATGTCTGCACTGAATTTTATGCATTCAGAAATTGTAATTTCGTGATTTTGTAATAGCTATAAGGAAAGCAGTCAAGCTATCATCATTCTTCCCAAATAACTTTTTTCTTGGAAAGGCGTAAATTTCACCGACTGATCAAACTTTAACTGCACCAAATGTTAAACTTTTAATGTATGATTACATTTTGCTTCTACAATATTAATCAATGATTTTTTTTTACATATATATTATGTTTTATACGGTAGTGTTAAAATAATAAGCTGACACTATTATTTACTAGTAAAATGTTAGTTATAACCGCATAGTGAAGGCAAAAATCATAGAAGCCTGTCACTAGAAGAAATATAGATGACTAGTATTATACCTGTATTGTAAATCTTGTGCAAACTTTCTGCAAATGGCTTTAAAAATGTACAGAAATCTGGTTTTGAATAACCGAACCACAATCCAGCAAATATTCTTGCTGCGGGAAAATCTGCAACAAAAATTCCGTGTAATAGAAATATATTTCTTTCATACTGACCGTACAGTTCTAAAATTAAATGTTATAATACATTGTGTAACAGAAACACCAGAGAACAGGTTGATGGTTGAAAGTAGTATCATGATAGACTATTTATAGTCAGCTTCATAGTTTACAAATTATGAAGTCATTTTGCAGGATATGATAAATGGAATACAAGCAGCCAGTATAAGCAAGTTAACCTCTAGTAACTTTGGTTCTATGTTGCAAGAACCAGTATATGAAATTATGTTTAAGGTTTTACAGGGATATTTGAACAAAGTTTTTCAACTTACATAGGTCTGAACTTAAATTTGTTGAACTACAGCATAAGTGTCATACAACACTCAAGTTCCAGGAACATGAGATTTAAAAGCATCAAAACAATACTAACTTCCTTGTATGTAATGAGATCTACCCCATGCAATAAATAATTATAATTAAAGTAAAGTATATTGTAACATACATTGTGCTATTAAAGAGAGTATCCATAGGTCATGTTTTTTACTAAAGGCCCCTTCCTTATAGAAAATAATCTTTTCCCAAAAAGTCCAAACTTACATCAGCTTTTTAATTTCCCAAAATCAGCAATTTAGTGATAATTCTTCCCAAAATCAACAGGCTAATGCCTCTTCCCAATGAAGAGGTAAAATCCCATGTAGTTTGATTTTGAAGCTGATTGTCAACTATTGCACCATCCGCTATTGTGATAAGTTGATACAATCTACTATCTTTACACCCCATTATCAAAACTTTGTTGAAACATATATCATTGAATATTTGAAAATTGAGCATAGAGAAGTTAGATTTCTTAATTTACTTACCTTAGATGTGATGGGAGTTCATTGATAATAAGGTAAACTGGCCAAATGCTGAATGTTGAGGAATGGAATAATGAGACTCCATCAGTATTTATTTGAAAGGAAATGTGGAGTTCCCCTTGGTGCTCAGTAGTACCAGGTACTGCCATAAAAATATCCATCCCTCCTAAATCTCTCTCTATATAATCTACCATCTGTTATATCTGAAATCATCCCATTATCCTTCATCTGTACTGTTGCTTTATTTGTCCATATTTGTTTCAGTAAATTTCCATCTAAAAAAAAGTTAAGATGTTAGCATGGATCAAAAAAACAAAACAAAGGACAATAACTAAAAAATTAAGGATTGCAGAGTAATGGCTTTGCACACTGTACTTATCTTTAACGAGATCTATCTAACTATGAAGTTCTATGATGATACTCAGCCTGCGAAATAAGCACTATGTTTAACGTAAAACTATTCACTCTTAGTAATTTGATATTCCAAATCCTAAATTCACAGACTGTGATACTTCAATATTTCTTGAGTAATTCTTCTGACATAAAAACATGACAAATGATAGGACTGACAAACTGATATTGACAAACAAGGCAGCAACTACATGCTTTCAAAAAGTTTTGGTGATATAGCACATGCTACATTAAAGCAGGATTTAGTTGGTCATATCATAATAGATATTTAACACAGTACCTGCAAATAATGATGACAGTTGAGATATGATGGGAATCACAAGGAAGTATGACATGGAATTTTTCTTCGTGGTGGTCCTACAGTTTTGACAGACATCAAGTTTTACTAAACCATGGTAGAGGAAACAATTTTCACAATAATAGTGAAACTCAAGAGGTGCTTTGAAATTCCGAAAGAAGTCCATGAATGTCTTAACATTGTTTTTGCACAAATTTTGTGTCAGACAGTGTAATTCCAGAAGAACCAAAAGATCTGCCAATGCCTCTCCTGTTAAGGAATGTCGCATTGCAAATGATATCACAAGAACCATGCTAGCTGCTAAAGTAATTGTAGCTCCTGCATACAGCGGTTGGTCTGCTTCATCTGAAACAATAAATACTTGTTTTGTACCAGTTTTCAATCAAATCAGACAAGTGTTGGTATAGAATTACTGAATTAAAGTATTTACTTTGGCATCTTAAAGTTAAAATAATTCTTAATTTTAAAATCTTTTCTTAAATAAATAGTCTAACCATCTCCCCTCTACCAAAGATTTAACCAAATCTTAAAGATTCTCAGCAGTTGTTATACATATAACATGTGGTAAATACATATGGTAAACATTTTTGCTAACTAATATATACGTTAAAATATATCCGAGTCAAGTAAATTAATAATGAAAAATAACTAACATTCCATAGGTATTATTATATATTAATTCAATTGCCGACCGGTTTCGTCACTGACTCATTAATAATAAAATTTTATTATCAATGCTCTGATGATTCAGTGATGAAACCAGTCGATGGTTGAATTAATATATAAAAAGTAATATTATATTAATATATAAAAAAGAACCTCTGTTTTTATGATAAAATAAAATTCTGGACCAGCTAGGGAATTTTTTCCTTTAAATTTGGTATAATGGATAATTTTTCTTGAATTTGGAAGGCGCCTTTTACAAGTACCAAACGAAGGGAAAAAATTGCTGCTATTATTACGTAATATAAATAACTTGAGGAAGTTGAGAAGATCTCTGTTAATATCGGGAGTAGGAATATTAATGCCATTTATGTTATTAGAAACCTATCATTGTTGAAATAGTCATGTAAATCATTCATAAATATGGAAAACAATAATGGCGAAAGATTTTCACCCTGTCTGACACCAATATTGGACTGAAAACAGTTAGACAGCTCTGACTTTACCATTACACAAGATTTTATATTATTGTACATGTTTTGCACTATTCTTAAGCATTTACCATTAATATTTAGATTTGCAACTTTTTCCCAAAGTCCACCTCTCCAAACAGTGTCAAATGCTTGTTTTAGATCAATTAAAAGCACAAAATAATTTCTTACTGTTGTTGTTTAAAATCTGTATAATATTATGTAACACAAACATATTGTCTGACATGGAAAACCCTTTTCTGAAACCGGTTTGAGTATTACATTTTGTATTAATAAGATTGTTGTTTTCAACATACCTTGTAATGCAGTTATTTAGTATACACGTAAAAAGTTTTCCTAAACAGCTCAGTAAGGTGATTGGGTGATAATTTTCAGGTTTATTTTTATCTCCTTTATTCTTATAAATGGGATTGATAATTCCGATAGTCCATGATTCCGGAACAACACCACTGTCAAAAACTAAATTAAAAAGCTTGACGTACGCGATTTTCATAAGATCAAATGAATATTTTATATGTTCGTTTACAAGTTGGTCGATGCCACTGGCTTTATTCGACTTTGAAGATTTAATTGCCTTTTCTATTTCTGCCTCTGATATAGTGTAATTTATTTGTTCATTTACGTTTTGATCGCCTACATTGATATCAGTACTGTTTGTTATTTCTTCGTTGACTCATTTGATTTGAATCTGCTCCATAATTTGATAGATGGTTCTCGGACAACACTAATATTTTGAGGCAAACTTATGTTCAGATAAATCGCGATTTCGACAGGATTATGGGCGTCAGATAATAATGGACAAAAATCAAGCACTTTTACTGAAGAAATACAGTCAAATAAATTGGAATTGCATATGAAATAATCAACCTTGCTCACGCCTTTACAAGTATTTTGACCTGGTATATCACCTTTCACTCTCCCGTTTAGCATAAAAAGGTTGTCCGACTGCAAAAATTCGATTAATCTATAACCGTAATTGTTAACGCGATTATCACTGTTTTGGCATTGTTTATCGACATTTAATGATTCCTCAAATTTAGACATTTCTAAGATATATTCCACCAAAACTTCCTCGAGCTCATGCCTTTCACAGAAATCCCTATCTAAAATTATGTAGTCATTAATATTTTTGGTCCTAGAGTTAAAATCGCCAAAAAGACATATTGACGAATATTTAGTAGAAAATTTATTCAAATCTAATTGTAATTCTACGAATGGGTCTTCTGATGCAAAGGCCGAATTTTCCGGAGGAATGTAGATTAAACCACATAGGATATTTGTTTCGTTTTTTGTTAATCTTTTCGAGATTGTAAACCAAAGAGCAAGATTAGTGTCAGTATCTAAAACAGATATAAATTTAGATAAATCATTATGCACAGCTAATGCAATTCTGCCCAATTTCCGTCTGGTTATTGATTTACGATTTTTAAAACGCATTTCATAATTTTCCAATTCAATGTGATCAAGATCATCCAGTTTGGTTTCTTGCAATCCGATCAGACTATAGCGATTAATTAAGTTTACAAACTCTGGACAGTGCATTTTTGACTTTAAGCCACAAATGTTAAGAGACAGTAAATTTAATGTATCTCTTTCTGAGGTTTTACTCACCGTTTTATTACTATTATTTTGTTTACTGGTAATGTTTTGCATTGGTGCGTTCTTATCGTTTACATTATTGTATAGCCTGTTCGATACATTTATCGACTGATTATTTAAACTGCATGTATTTGTATTCGGTACATTCCTATCTCCGTTCGAACGTATTACACTATTCGTACATGAATGTAAATCTATCGGTAAAAATACAATATAGTCAAAACAATTAGCATTATACATTAAATAACCACCCTGATAACATTTACAATCACAATGTTGACAACCATGGATGATACTGTCCAGTTAGGATAATGTGATAGTGACGTTTCATTTTATGTGTACACAAAAGTTTACATCCATTGTCTGAACAGGTAAAATGGGTTTATGAGAAACAAATATAGTATTATAGTTTAGCAATGATATTGTAGATGTCTGGTTGGCGCAGTTGGTAAAGCCTTTAGAATTGATCAGGGGCTAAACTTTTATCGCGAGTTCGAACCTCACCGGTTGTCTCTTTTTTCGTTTTCTTTTTCAACTTATTGTAGTTTCGTTATAATATGTAGTAGTAAATTGTAAAGAAAAAGAATGCATAATATATGATTGTCCTGTGTAACGCAATGTGTGCCGAGTGCAAAAGTACATGAAGTATTAGTACCGCGCACAGGTATTTCGTGCAAACTTATCTGAATGCCAACTAGCTAAATATGACTGAAAATAGGTGGACTTTTAATGGCGAACCAATCGTAATTACCAGAATTACAACGAAATATCTAAGACTATTCTTCATCATGTTTATTACATGTAAAAGATATTCAAAAAAGATATGCCAAACCATAAAAATGATGATAATAATATAAACACTAGATCTAGTGTATTCCTTACCAAAAAAAAAAAGTTGACGATTTTTTAAAAAAAGATATATAGCAATAGAAAATAATTTGCGAAAAAAAAAAAGTCGTGGTCTCACACACTTCTTTTCACATCAATAGATTATTGTCAGACACCATCGTTACCAACTGCGTTATGCCGACAGTTGATGTATTTATTGACATTTGTAAATCATGTAGTCAGCCTATATGTCCAATGATAATTTGACAACGGTTTTACACCGTAAGAATGGACTCGACCACTGCGTCACTATACAATTATCCTAACTGAGCAGTACATTCATAATTTACAATATTATTGTACACAGGATAGCATAATGATAAAAAACATAAAACATGACAATACAAACTTTCAGAGCATGGATAGAAATATTCTATGACATCATATAAAGGCGATTTTGATGAATGAAAATAATTTTCGGGCAATATGCTGTTTTCATTTTCTAAACTATCAATAATAGATTTACTTGAATTTTTTGCATCAATATTTTCCCGATAAGGGTAATAAACAAAAACTTCTTCTGGTTGAAAATAATTATTGTAGCTAAGCTGAAAAGAAGGGACATTTTTGATGTGGTCAATGTGTGGAAGATAATTATTCGATTGGCAAACAGATTGATAATACACATAATTAAATGTATGGTCAACATTAAAAACAGAACTATTCAGCAAAATACTACATTCTATACAGTATTTCAATCCAGACATATAACAGCAAATGTCAACATTTGTTTTATTCAACTGATGTAATGTTTCTGCATTATACTGTGCATATCTGTTATTTATGTCCAAACAACTAACATTACAAACATCATATAAAGTAGATAATCCGTTGTAATATTTATAAAGGTAAACATTGTCCTGGCTTACAAAATATAGGTCACTTGTGGAAAGGTATGACTCTCCACACCTGTCCTAATTACATACACTAGCGTCATTTCCACTGAGTGTTTGTGATTGAGGCGCGGCGAGAGGGTCTGCTGCCTCGGTGTCCATTTCTATAGTTGAATGATCACATGGGATTTGCACCATGTCATTGTTTGTTAAGTTGGTTATGTCTGTGGCGCAATTGTCACATTGTACAGAACCTTCAGGAATAAATTGAGGCATGTCAGCAGCACGTTGGGTTGCTATGTCCGTGTTTAATGGAGAGCGTTCTTTACTCTTAATTTGTTCAGATCGTCTGACATCATTAAGCGAGGAGAACCTATTTGGAGTCATGAAGCTAAGAGCACTTTGTGACTGGGGCATATTGCGTCTGTCATAGTAGCTTGATCTGGTGCGTGGGGGATATTGAGTCCTATCCGTATCTGTCATCGAGTTGGGCTGTGATAGAGTAGGTCCAGATCTGTATGCATTCTGTTGTGCATCATATGGCGGAGGTTTTTGTGGCCGTGGCAGAGAACGTACGCTGCCATTTCTGTCAACGTATGTTCTGACGTCAGGATCGTAAAGTTTGTTATTAACATACAGACGATCTTTTACAAGTACCACTTTTTCACCGAGTTCCGATAACTTACGAACGACCAGGCACAATTTCTTTCTATGATCCTCCATTGGCTTAGGGAAATGTTCATGGATTTTGACATCATTTTGTGATTTGTTAAACAAAATCCCCGACTTGCGGATTTGTTCACGATCGCAGAAACTGTCAAACTGTGCAACAATTGGTCGCAGCCGTTTTGTTTCAGCTGCTTTGACAGGGTTACCGACCCTATGGACACGTTTGAATTTTATATTTTCAATCTTGACTGGGGATTCTTGTACATGTATTTAAGTGCATTATCAATTGAAATATGTGTTGGATTATCAATCAAATACATTATTTAAAGTAAAAAATATTAAATATATTTAAAATTTATAAAAATAATCTTATATACGCTATAATAGATTATTGGTATACGCTAGTTTAGGTCAACAAAGAGTAATACTCACTCACACACACACCAAAATACAAGTCTATTAGCTATACACATTTATTCAAGCATTAAAGTATTTATTGCAAATATACATTTAAAGGGAATATTCTGCAAGTATTTGAACTTTTGAAGTCTTCTCTCCTATCTACTGCGAATGACGTGAATAGTGTTCAATTTGTCATCTGATTCACCTGAAACATACAATTTATGCATACAGGTAGTATGCATGTTTGTCTCCGACACACAAGAAAAAAATCCAAGTCAAAACGCCCCCATCAATTAAACCATATTTGGGTCACATTTATGTTCAATTTAATCTAAAAATACACAAATAAAACAAACAATAAAAAAATATTTTTAAATAATGAGGTCGTTTTATTGGGGCGTTTTGACCATCGATGGGGGTGTTTTGACCAAATTGGTGGTGTTTTGACTTGGGGGAGTTTTGACATGAAATCGTACAATCCATTACATAGATATTCACTTAAATATTTTGCTTGGGAATGTCATACCACTAAGGCCATGACTCATGAATGTAACACTTAATCTTATTCATTATATAATAATTCCACAGATGTCACACTCAAAAATAAATGTAAATACAAAATAAAACATGGACTGTATGGAATGATTAAATACGAAGTTTAACAATGATTCAAAATATGCAACACTTATTCTTATCTATTATATAATAATTCCACAAATATCACACACAAAATTCAATTCAATATAATTCCAAAATGTAACACGAAGGCAATCAAATGATTCGATACGGGTTAACAATTGAAGTGTAGCATTAACATAATTAGGAGTTCTTTTATGCTACAACTATGAAGCCATACCTGTAACATCACATGGTACATGACACCTGACAATTAACAGAAAGTTGCCAATTAAAAGAATTTATCCAGTCACTTCATGCAAATTCGACCAGATAACAGGGTGCCGGATAAACTTTGCTTTATTAGGTCACCTGACCACGTGCTTTGTGATAACCGTCACCTGACCACGTGATCTGACAGACTATTTCTTATAACAGAGTCGCCGGTTGAAATACAGTGCCCGGGGTGTGGTTTTCCTAGCCGAAATGAATTGAGGTTGATCGATAAATGTTCTACGACTTAGTATACCTGCGTCTACATAACGTTATCAAGATGTCCGACATAGTTGTTTATCGTGACGCCATTGAACGAACGTGACGTTACGCGCAGATTAATGAGAAAGTAACTAAATAGTCCCAAGTTTTTTTCCCTTATTTAAGCAAATTCAGTTACTGGATAAATAGAATAATAGGTTAGTGTCGTGGATTGAGTAAACATTTATCCCGCTCGGCTGCGGAAATTATCGGATTCGCCTTCGGCTCAACCGATGAATTCCTTCACCTTGCCGGATAAACTTACTCATCCACGACACTAACCTATTATTCTCTATATACATGTCAGACAATTTGGGTATATCAGGGTAGGTTTGTTGACAATTATTGAAAATGTTTTCATAATGCATCCCGGAAGAATATGTCACAGCAAACATGTGAATTTGAAATTGTCGACAATGTCTGCCAAACGTGGACTATGACATACTATACACTAGTTTCAGTGATAGGAGATGGAAATTTCTTGTAAGTGTCTCTTTAACAACATGACCAACTTAAAAAAGTATACAGAACTGTTGAATTGATTATAAATAGTACATTTTATTAAAAAAAAAGAAATTAAATTCATCGCATGGTCAAACTTCATTCATATTTGATTAAAAGAATTGATATTAATTAATGGAGTGACAATTAATTTAACAACTGTTTGTTAATTATAACATTTTCCCCTTCAATTTTTATTGGAAAATCAGCAAAATACTTTGCATTTGGCCATTCGCAATAAAAGTGAAATATGGCAAAGACATAATGTATAATAAGCAACAGAACAATGGACGTGCTATATGAATATGAAATATTAAAGTTTGATATATACAAAACAAAAGCATGTATGGTAAGAAACAGTAATAATTGCTGATCATAGCTTCTGTCATAAATCTATACACAAATTTTAAAGAAATTTCTTTCATTAGTTGACATAATTGAAATTAATTTATTAATAAAGGGCCAAGATTTATTTCCAAGTTACTTCCATCGTAAATCTCTATAGATATCACAATATTAAAGGAAATATGGTATTCATAGGGCTGTGGCGAGTATCCAAGTACTCGGATATTCACGAATCAAATTAAAAGATCGAGTATGAATAATCGTCATTACTAAGATTCTTGGTTCGCGATCTAGTTTTTTAACAAATTAAAAGTTTATTCTTTGTTTTTAAAAATCCCTTTTCTATGAATAAATATTGTCTCATGAAGGACTACTTCGTTTGCCAAGATGTCCAGTCGGTTCTTTAAATAGTGATGCTTGTAAATCAACTAGTTGGGAGGGGTATGTATAAATCTAAGCCTTAGAACAATTTATATTGATTTACTTCATTATTCCAAAAAATAAACCAATAATTTAGCTGTTTAAGTTTTAGATGGAATAATTGATAACAAAAGATTCGTGATTCGATTTGTGGATCGTGATTGTTGAATCGTGGCTTGGATCGGATCGCCACTTACCCAATGATCCACAGCCCTAGGTATTCACATTCTATTACATTTCAAAGACATAACTTACATTTCCTGTTAATTCTTTCAATAACATTATACCTTCCTAATTCAATCTCTTATTTGTGGCTTGATAATCTCACGTAATTTCGTCTTTATGTCTAAACATACAAATTCATGATATTTGGATTTAAAGGGGCTTGCCCAGGAACTGCTGTGTCTTTTTTTTGTACACCAAAAATGCGTTTGTCAGTTGTAAAACCAATTATTACCGAAAAGTCAAAGAAGAATGTCCGCTCAAAAATTACCCTATAACGTGCGCGTTGGTATTTGTACAGCCTTTTATTTGTTTTTATTAAATATTTTAAGTACCGGTATTTTTTTTTCGTAATAACTTCTTCTAATTTCTTCATAATCATTTTTAGCTCACATGTCACAAAGTGACAAAGTGAGCTATTAGGATCACTTTCCGTCCGGCGGTGTGCGTCGTGCATCGTCAAACTTTATGTTGTGACCACACTAGGGACCACATTTTTGGCTCAATTTTCCCATCTGATCTTCATCAGTCTGTCATTCAAATTTAGGTTTTAAGAAATATTAATCCACAGTCAAATCTGTGTTAGTGTCCTATTCCTAATAAAGGTCACCCTGTGAATAAAGGCCACTCATTTGAAAACCATCACTGACCATTTATAATAAAATGACCTCTGAATAAAGGGCACCTTACAGTAAAGGCCACATTGTGTCTGTCCTCTTGTTGTCTGTATTCTTATTTTCAAAATTTGCATTGCATGGGCAATTAATGTAGCAAATTGAACAATTGCCAAAGAATCTTTTATTATTAAACAATTTCTGCTAAAATCATAATCATGCAATGTATAAAAACAGTATGACTAATCAATACTAAGATATTAAAATATTGCATTTTATATTTTTCACAAATTTTCCAAAAAATGCTAAGTTGTTTTGATATTGTTTCATACAATGAGGACTTAATTCCATATTTCCTCAATTACAGACGCTTAGCTGTCAGGCTGAATGAAGGTTCAAACTTACACAAAGGAAGACCAGACTTGTAAATCATTCTTTCCAGGTTTGATTGTTGATGAATCAGGGAGTGCCTGGATGCAGGTGTACCAAGTATACAAATTGACCACATTTGAACCAGGAAGTCATCTACTCATCAGAGTTGTTATTAGGAAGGCAGAGGAACATGTTATTTGGTAATAATTAGCTAAATAATAGTATTGGAGTAGTAAAGTAATGTACCCAATGTGGGCTTGAACCTATGACCTCCTGCTTGCAAGTCAGATTCTCTACCTACTGAGCTAATAGGACTGGTGAATACCCCAGATAATTTATAAATACAATATACCACACAGCCACACTTGGAGACTTTTCTAACGCAACACTTTAACAACTCGAATATCTCAGTTATGAGTAAAGATATTGATTTGAAATTGCACATGTGGTCATTTGACTACATTCTGTGCAAACTAAAGATGAAATCAATCATCCGTGACAATCGGACGCTTTAGCACGTGGGGTAGGTACGGTTTTACTTTTTGCACGAGGAAATCGAGAAACGCGATATACTTCAAATTTTATTTCTATTTCATCATCCTAGATGGGATCTTACACCAGGAAATCATAAGTTTAATTAAAAAAACAATATGGCTCATATGAATATTCACAAGTGCAACCGCGCAATGGGCATGTTGCAGGCCGGTCAGTCACGCGACATGGTTTTGTTGCAGGATGGAGCACCTGTTCATACAGCATGCCCGACACAGACATTACTACAACAACAGAACATACGTCAGCTTCCTTTCCCTCCAAAGTCACCTGATCTTAATGTTATTGAACACCTGTGGGACAAACTGGACAGGCAGGTACGGAGAAGACCAGTAGCCCCCCTTATGCTGTGTGAATTGGAACAGGCCCTTGTGCAAGAGTAGCGAAACATCCCTCAACATTTCATTCTAAACTATGTGGTTTCAATGAGGCAGAGATGTGTACACGTTGTTAGAGCCATGGGAGGACACGCAAGGTACTAGTATTAGCCACTCGAATTTGTGATACTCAGTGACTTTTCACATTGTTAATATTTTACGTTGTACGATTTTGCGAATTTGACTTTTGCAGTGATGTTTTTAATTTGTTACGTTTTATATTTTTTTGTTGATCAATTTCTATTAAATTTACAGAAAGTATTAGATACGAGGGGCTATCCAAAAGTTTGTGGACAATGTTTATAAAATGAATATTTCACAACAGATCTTTCTGATATTTATTACATACAAATTTTAGTTCAATATGAGCTGGAATACAAAATTTCATACAGAAAAAATGAAAAGTTACTATGCTATAAACAAACAAAGAACACCATGTCTGCAGATCTGCGGCCATTGTCAATAACGTTACGTCATAAACGTTAAAATGTGTCACACTTTTTCAAAGTCCTGACCACCTACAGCGACGCATTAATGGTGGCGCTTTACTCCATGAGAGAAAACTCCATCAAAGTTATCTTTCTCAATGGTGTACAAATATGTCTGAGATGTTTTACGTATCTCATCAAAACTGTTGAAACGCCATCCCTTTGAGCTCATATTTCAACTTTGGAAATAAGGCGAAATCATACGGATAAGATCAGGCGATGATATGGGAATATTGAAAAATCTTAGCTTCCATCTGAATCTCCATTGTTGTCTGTAACTCACTGGACACATAGGCTGGTGCACTATCATGGTGAAATATTATCTTTCCACGGTAACCATCCGATCACTATTTCATATGTAATGTTATGCGGCGGTCTCTGTTCACAACGGCGTGAACGAGTTCAACGTTAGTTTTCCGGCTTTTGGTGATGGGTCATCCAGTGGTTGTGTCATCCCTAACCGTCTCACGTCCTTCGCTAAACCTTTTATGCCACTAGTGCACGAATGAGCAAGCCACCTTAGGCTTTCCGGAAGCTTCTGACATCAATTCCATATCCTGTGTTGGTGTTTTACCGAAATTGAAACAGAGTTGTATGAGTGCTTGCTGTTTCATCTTGTCTTCAGACGTCATTTTGGCATAGTATGACGCTAGGATTAAGGCATGTTATTCACTGCTGACACACCCAAACATTTTAGCGCGTTCTTGATATTGCAAATGTTTGTTATTAGGTATTAACAACAGAAAATAGTGAAGAATTTTGAGCTGCCGCACTAAACGGACACCAGTGTTGCCATAGTTACTACAATACGCACAATTTTATTTTGATTGCAAAAAGAAATATGCAACTTGCAAACATTGAAATATAGTTTATCTGTTGCAAGTATTGGACTATTTAAACGTCAAATTTAGAAATTATTGAGGATGTCCACGAACTTTTGGATAGCCCCTCGTATGTGTTGAATTATTCTTAGTCCAAATTTCAACAAAATCCCTTCACCAATAATGGAGCTATATCGATTTGAAGAGGTGTTGCGTTAGAAAAGTCTCCATGTGAACAGTATTTTATAATTATTACATGAATATGTAAGAATAGAAAGACTCTTGAAAGTTTTAAACAGTTTGGTGCATTTTTATGAAGCACAGTTCTGTATCATTACCATGCTTATTATTGCAGTTTAGCTGAAATTGTCATTAATTTTATGCAAGTACAGTTCTCTTCCATGAAAGTTTTCAAACTTCAAAAAACATGCATTCAATAATTATACTTAGGTACTAGTATTATGACATGATAACTATAACCCTGTTAAAATTATGTTTCAGGTGTCCACCATCAACTATAACAACAAGTTGGCCTAAAATTGCTATCCCAGAGGCTGGAATATCCTCAATGAAATTCAAAGTGGTAACTTTACAATTTTTATAGATCCAATTTACTACCTGTATGTTAGAAGGGAGGCTAATCTCATAGAATGAATGAACATGAAATTATCTCCCTTGTGTGTTCAAAATTTTACATCAACTTATGCATGTAGATGAACTGATACAGCAGAGTTTCTAGAACCTAAGTAGTGCTCAAACATTTTGTATATTTGTTAACTTGCACTCTGTATGTGTCCAACTTATGAAAAATAGAATAATAAACAGTTCAAAACATATTATTTCTATAACTAACAGACATTTACTCATTTGTATACATCTTGTATCAGTTTGCTTCATTTGGAATATGAAATCAATGATTTTACTTACTGACTGATTTCAGTTTGCCAAAATTAGGCATTCCATTCTGAACAAGAATTGTCTATTTTTCAACCATTTTATCTGATTCCTTTTGAGTTATGTTAGTTTACAGTATAGATAAAAATATATTCTTTTGAAACATGTAAATTTCTAATAGTTCTGCTAGAATTGTTGACTAATTTTGCCTCCTTTCTTTGAACCAAATTGTATCATATAACGTTACGAACAAGTTGCACTATTTTAACTACATGTATAATAGAAACGATCAACATGCAACATGGTTATTATATTGTAGATATTTTCTTCTGTAAAAGTTGATTTTAATTTGTTGTGGACCTATCTCCCATAAATATATTTAGTCATAGAAAGTTACTAGTTGTTTTACACTTTATATTATAGACAATGCTACAACTGGTGAAGTATTGGCCATACCAAACGTGCCGAGGTACTGTGACGGGTTTTACGAATACATTTACAACATAGAGTGCTTACAAGTTGAAAGGATGTTATATGATATGTGAAGTGGACTGCGAAAATCTGGTCTATTGAGGTAAATGATGTAATGTCATAATCACATTTTTAAATTACGTGGATATTGCACAAACGTTCAAGTCACGGCTGATTTCAGCAGGTAATTTCTCTAAAAAATTGTGACAGTTTCACTCAAAACTACATACAATAACATCTGACAGCAACAGGTTTAAATGTAAACTTACAGATTATAGCCTATTCTTTACCAACTTTAATGAACTACTCCCCTTTGCAAAATTAGTCATGTGTAAATGGCTTCATTTCTGTTAGCCGTACAATGGAAGTTTATTCTAATAATGTTCAACAAAGCCGTATCTGTTTAAAATTTAAGTGTTTGCAAGCAGTTTAGGATATGATATTTCAAGATAAGTAGTTGTTTGTTACATGTATTCTTTCTTTAGCATGAATTTGATGATAATAATTAGTACATGTTGTAACCTGAAAGTACATTTTATCAAAGGTCGTGTAGCAATCAATGGTTTGCAGATACCAGTTTCATTGTGGAAAGTTCAAAATATGTAGGAAGACACTGACTGTGTGCAAAATGTGTTTGTTATTTATGAATGTACTAGACCTACTCCAAGATATGTCTCAACAGAATCCGGATTCCCTGGCTAGCACTGTGCCTCAAAACCAGGATGATGACTTCATTTTAGAACCTGAGTTTGTCAATGAACTTTAATGATGAATGGGAAAGTTTGGTAGCTGAGTCAGACAGTGAATTTCTTAATGATGATGATTTTGATGAGAGTGTAAATGATGTTATTGATGTAATTGACAATGGTAGTGATGATGTTTTGCTAAATGAAATAAATGAAGACACAGTACAAGGAGGAAGTGTGTGACTGTATAATAAAACTTATTCTCAACCATGTAGAAACTTCATTAACTTTGATGATGCTGTTTTAATCAGGTGGTATTATTTAGAACTGAGTAGCAAAGAGCTAGATATAATTATTAAGGCAGAGCTTTACAGCCATCGCCAGTCTGATGGCAGTACCTCATCCTCTAAGCACACTCCAGAAGAATGTGGGATCCAACTCAGTTTATTTCTTTAAAGGTGATAGGGTATTCCAAAAGACTTTCTGATTTCTGCATGCCATTCACAAAGATAAATTACAGTCTTTTTGTAATTCAATAGATGAAATTGGGTTTAAGGAAATTGTAAGAGGATGCCACGTAAAAGTCTATCATTTTCTGAATGGCAAATGATCATGCTATTCTTAGCTGAATATGCTCGAGACAATGTTTTATCTTTATCTGGCCATTATGCCTAGTTTTAGAGATTCGAAGGCTTTGCTTCCTCCATCTGATAAAAGTCAGGAAAAAATTCATCAAGTTTATAAGGTTGTGGCATCAAAAACTGGTCTAAAAATATCTGCATGTGTTTGGTTAGATCTATGTCCATATATTGTTCTAAGCAAAGCAGGTACTGACCTGTGTATCAGGTTTCAGTAATATAGTGTCAAGATTTCTAAAAGATGGTTTCATGAATGAGGAGGAGAATGGAACATTGCTTAAGGCTTATGAGAAACACGTGAATATTGCCAGATTTCAGAGAGAGAGAGTGTTATATAAGAGAACTGTAAATAAACTGTACTTCACCAGCAGCCAAATTACCGGGTAATGTACATAAAACTTAATGTACACAGTTTCCACCAACCATCATATTCAAAAGCATCATGTCTCTGGTTCATATGTTTGGATAGACACAACAAACAACGGTGTATGTGTACATGTTATTTAATATAAATGACGAGATCAATATAATATAGTAAACAAAATATTACTATATCCATACATGTGGGGTACAACTGCCACAATAAAACATCACAAATACAATAATTTATTGAAAAAATAATATAAAGGTGCTTCTTTGTTTTTGCAAACGATGGCGGACAATGATCACATGATCAAGGCATGCAGCCTCCTGCGGGAAAAATTTAGGTATTTGACTACTAAATGTTTAGGTCATAACTCACTAAAATATTTCAATTATCTATCTGAAATGTAAAGGAACCCTTGAAAACATAAAAATAGAAATTTGGTTTTTGGATGATAACTTCAGTTAGGGATGACAGATTTCAATGAAAGTTGGTATATGGATAGCTTAGGGGATAACCTAGAGTAGAAATGCATTTGGGGTCAATAAGTCAAATATCTAGGTCACTGTTACTAAAAATAGAAATTTGGTTTCCATATGATAACTTCAGTTAGGGGTGATGAATTTCAATGAAAGTTGGTGTATGGATAGCTCAGGGGATAACTTAGAATTACATTTGGGGTCAATAGGTCAAATATTATCATCATTAAAAAATTTTGACGGATGGTGCTGTATAAACATCAGCTAACATTCCAATGATATGTAATGGCCGGGTACTTGTATCGCATGCAATACTGACTGTAAGCTTGTTTTTTTTTTCAAGTAAACATGTATTTTACCTGACAGACGAAGGATGTTCACCTGGTAAAAGGGCTAATGGAGTAATTAGCTATCTTCACCATTACCTGAAGAACTGTATATTGACTTGGAGAGAAGTCAACAGTGTTTAGTTTTTACCGCTGTGGCAGCTAAAATGAAAAAAAACTGCGGAGGATTATTTTGGGTTTGAATAATTTGTAAAAAAAATATGTATGTCACAAATGTTAATAATAGTTGATTATCTACATAATTTCTATCAACTGTTAAAACAAACAGCATGTATAATTTTATTCAATTTAAGCTGAGATTTTGTTTCTTTAACTTTATTTGTACCGGTACTTGAAAATCAGAAATTTTCTTAATTATTAAAAATAAATTACCATATTATATAAATTCAGAGAACATAATTAATGGAAAACATGATCAAGATGATTGTGCTTAATAAACATTTCTAAGTTGTTCTTTATCTTAATTAACTTAAAATGTAATTCATGAGCAATTTCTGTACTAAGTGTACATTACGTATGATGCGGGATTTAAAAATGGGCGCTTGTACCTGCGTACAAACTATGAAAAATGGTGATGTGAAGTTATCGAGATTAAATACACGATCCCACTTCTGACACCATTGTTGCGGACTAGTAAAAATGTACTACTGTACTATGCTATAATACGTTCGATAATAGTTTGCTTGGAAGCAGTGAAATAATAACTGATAAAAACTGTCAAAATAATTGACTCGTCAGGATGACACCACCCTTTTTGAATACAAAAAGGGAAAATAAAATACAAATACTAAATAAATCTTAAGATCAACCAAATTTTTAATTACTCTTTAAGTGAACAAATACAAGTACATGATCTTAAAGTACAAGTATCAAATCAAAATAAGGAAATGAAATCAATATCTAAAAGTGTCAAAAATACTTATTATGTAATACTATTGTACTACATAGGTTAATTATGTAATAGACTGTTGTAAAAATCCAACTTTACAACATATACGTGTAGGTATGCACCAGAAGATTAGTTACTATCTTGATGATTGCTGGTCACACAAAGTTCTCCCTAGATTGGCACTTATAGGATTGTGGAAAGCAAAATGGAGGTACCACTTCTAACAACTACTTTATACAATTTTAATATGTAAAAAGTACACTTATGATAATGATAAAATCTAATGTAAGTAAAGATATACACAAATTTGTTCAACATAGATTTAATTTGTAGATAATATACTTTGCAATAAGGTTATTATGAGTTCTTTTCCAGTTAAGACTGTTAACATTCAGTGTTTGGTTTGTTCTTTGAATTATTCTATATTTTGTTGTATCATTTAGGAATGGTAATGCAGAGACCTTGTCAGACATTGCCAAGAGAGTCCAGCTTTCATCAAAGAGTGGTCACAATTAGTCTGGTTCCCATTGATTTGTCTGTATAAGGCCAGCAGGTATGGCCTAAAATTCCTGGAGGCTGCATGATTGGTTAGTTTCAGTCAGAATCCAGGTTATATTCTGCCTGCAGGATCTTGTGAGACCTTGCATTATTGATGCATATTTTGCACATAATTTAAGAAATGAAAGAAACATGGGAACTGTATAGTTATTTTAAAATCTTAGTCAGTGCAGAGATGATCAGTGCATCTCTGATCGTTCAAACATGTAATTAAGTATCATTTTAATACACACAGCTTAATGAATTAGATGTGCAGTGCAACCTCTCCAAAGCAACACCCTTTGGGAGTAGCAAACATAATAATGCTGTTGTTGTTGAGAGGTTGTTACGTTAGAGAGGTTTGAATCCAGTCAGTATAATTGTACCTCTACACTTCACTTGTTCATACTTAGATAATGTTTGGTGACATTGTTTGGGGGCTGATCTGTTACTTTAATGAATTGCATTTTCAGCTTATATGATTTCAGTATGAGTGTTACAGAGCCAGGTGTTGTGTATTGCCAAATACATGCAGACAGTGATGTATAAATCGGGGACTATTTAAATCTTTTTAATGACATACAACAAGACACTAGCTTCTTCCTAGCTGATTGAATATGATATGTCCATTCTGTGAAAAGCTGATTTTTGTAACAAACATTATCTATTTAAGGCTCTATACCCATAATGCGTATCGGCTAATATCAACTAACATCATAATTACTTGTGAAGTCGCAAACAACCAAATCTGAATTTGTCAACCATCGTAAATTCTTAAAAAAGTAACTTTTTGTGGGGATTTCTGTTGAAATGCCCGGATCTCAGAAAACAAAATAAAATATTTCTGTGGTAGATATGACAAAGAACATTTACGAAGAAAACAACCATTACTGACTATGAAATTGATAACAATTATTGTGTAGGTTTAATGTATGAGGGGGATGATTGTGTAAACTCTGAGTGCGGTGTTATTACATTACATATTGAAAAAAAATGTTGGCAGCAAGCTTATGAAAACTGATTAGTGGAGAATTGGTTGAAGGATTATTGAACTACTTGTAGGTGTTCTCTTAGATCAGCTGAAAGTGTGTGTATATTGTCATCTTGGTCCCATCCCACTAACCTAGCTGTTACAACGTGATCAAGGACTTGGTGGATTTCTGTATGTTCAGTGTGAAAATGTTGACTGTGGAATGGTGAATAGAGTATTGTTGCCTACAAAAAAACTCACAGGCAAAATACTACAGGAATGCCCAGTTTTCCTATTAATACAAAGCTTAGAACTGGTAAGTAATTCATTTATAACTTACATGCATACTTCGAACTGTTATTATTAATTTACAATTTTCTATCTATCTCTGAATATGCTGTATACTGCCAACCCCTCTTCTTAGTGTTATAGGCAGGATAAGTGCATGCAGGAATTGTTAGTGATGAGATAAAAGACCTGATAATGAATATTATCATGACATTGAGAGACTTAGACGAAAATCAAGTCATTGTTAAAATGTTAGTAATAATGAAGAATAGATTAAAAATAAAAATACAGCATGTTAACTAATATTGTATCCTAACCACTGCCTGCTTGAAATGGTCAAGGTCAGACAGGGTAGCAGTGTTACTCAGAAGTGGATGGTTTCAAAGGGTGATACAGTGGGGGAAAAGAATTTATTATCTGATGTAACTTGTTATTTTCTTTCTTATTGTATGAGTTTTTTTATTGACTACCATCCTTATTAATCTGTTATCAATTTATTTTATTACCCAACGCATTATATATGTGTTAAATCGTTATTTTCTGCTGTTTTACCAAAAAAGTTGATATTTGCCAGGATTTATGATTTGCAAACTGTTGACCTGTCAACAGTTTTGACTGTTGACTGCCTCGATATCGGGTGTTTCCGTAATGAACGTTCGGTAACAATCACTACATTCTGTCAAGGTGGAACTTGCCGATTGCAGTTTGGGTTATAGTACGACAGTGTCTTTCAACTATGCATGCGTTTATATGATTCTGATATCAGCAAGCATTTATATGATTCTAATTTAACAAACGACGATATGCAGATATATTTCATTAGGTCTCACATTTCTTTAATTTGACAACATTAATTGGTTTTAAGAAGTAGCATATCTATTAGATATTAACTGAGGTCATTTTTTCAAATTCATGTTACTTTATTTGATTTTATTATTTGTAGCCATGATAGATATATAGTGTTGGTGGAGCTTTTAGAGTTAATAATTTCTTGACAACTTTTAATATCCCTACCATTTATCCCAAGAATTTGAAACATATGGAGGACTGAGCTGGTGGTATCATAGAGAGGGTTGCCAACAGGTCAATGTTGGGTGCTGCAAAAGATAATTACCGGAAAGAAATTTTGTAAGTTTTTGTAAAACATTTGAAGATGATATACCATTACCTAAGAATATAACATTCAATGTAAAAATAAAGATTGAACTGTAGTGTAAATACTATACTATATTGCCATAGATATCATGTGAAAAATAAAACAGCAGAAACATGTATAATGTACTGTCACATTAAACTTTTTCAGAGACATTGCTCAGACAGAGACTCATGATGTAAAGAAATCAATAGATGGTTTGGTAGAAGAACTTCGCACCAATGCCAGATGCTTCTTCACACACTAAGTAAAAATTTTCAGATAAATTTGTAAAACCTGTATCTATGCTCATTTTAATGAACAGATGATAAATATTGAATCAAGTAATTTCTATATACGTTCAAATTCCTAGTATTTTATTACATGTACATGTATTTCAACATTTGGATTTCAGCATAAATGAAGCATATTATATTATATCATTGATTATACATATCTGATATGTAAGTGTTTAATACTGTACCTGCTTTTCTGTATATGCTTTTAATACTATATCTGCTTTTTACTATATTTGACAGATTCAAGAAGACATAAAAAGACTAATTCAGTTATGTGACCCAGAACTATTTCGGTATATGTATTTTGCTTTAAGGTTTTTCTAATATGTAGTAATGTCATATTACCACAAGTTTAGGGATACACTGCCAGTTTTACTGCCATGTCCCACCTAGTTGAAAATTCCATCAAACGAGTTTTGATTAAAGTTTTGGTGTATACATACATAGTTCATTCTGCGAACTGTGTACAAAGTCATTCGTTGACATATGTCCATATTTGAGCATGCGGTTCGGGTTAGCAGAGGCAGCCAGATCTGTATAGGCATACATTTTTACATTTGGTACTTTAATATATTGTCAATATTAAATTTGAACAATTTTTTGTTGAATGCTACACATGTGGGGCACTTCATAATGGCTTTATGGTGTGTTTACAACTGGTATTTTTATTTGTCCTTGTCTCATCATTGTAGTATTGCAGTTCTGTTATAGTTGTATAGATGAGTTGACTGTGAAGTAGGGCTGAGTATCGATAAAAATTATCGATACGATATTTGTATTGATACAAAATGATCGATATCTGATGTATCATTTGATGTTCTATATTGAAATAAAATCAGAAGTACTGGCAAAGGTACTTGACACGAACTCAAATTTTGGCTGCATAGGCTACTTATATACCTAACAATAATTGAAGGTACCTAATATTAATTCAACAGGCATGCCAAACACTAATGCTGAACTGCAATTAAAACTATCTTCTTCTTGTGGTTAACAGCAGGTAGGTTTTATATATGTGCATGCACAGACACAACTTTTTATTTGATGAAAATTCACAAAATACGGTCCAAAACATGTTTTTAAAATCCTTTTTTGTTTTGATCGATATTTGTTCGATACATTAACGTTCGATACGATATATCTACCGAACCCTATATACTGGTATTCGATACGATACATGAACCGGTACTCAGCCCTACTGTGAAGTCAAGTAAATGAAGTACAAATTGCAATTAAAGCTAATGCAATCTGCTTTGCTGCACAAGACATTTCGGGAATTTTTGGGAATTTCTGTTGGTTGTAGCATGTCATTTTTTGGGGGTTTATTGAATCTTCGGTTTATTTGTTGAGGATACATCTAGCACATTTGTTTTAGTCATAACTCAAAAGGCATGTGATCATGTTTCGGAAAGAAACTCCGCACATTTCATAGAAATAACAATGACTGTTCTGCAAAGTCTGTTATGTGTTAAACGTATAGTCAGTGCACAATCGTTCAAACAGAGTTAACAAAATAAAAAGGCTACAAACACTCAACTTTTGTTTTGTATTTATGGTATTTCAGTTATGTAGGACTGCATAGTTTAAGCTGCACTTACAATAAGAATTCATAACTTAATCAGGTTCAGACCAATGAAGGAAGGAGTTCTCTAATACTGTGTTACTGAATTAAATGCCGTAATAAAAGAAAGCCTTATCAGAAGTTATCTATTAAATTTCTGTAAAGGTCTGACAATGTGCAGGCAACCTACTTTCACAGTTTCTGCACTTCTGGTAATACCATGGTATTTACATATAGAGCACTGCAAGGGGTTTGTCAATAAAGTTTATTGCCGGCAGACTGTCAGCAAAACAGTTTGTAAATGTACACTTTAACTGTTGGTAACTTTGAAATATATCTTATAAAAAAAATTATACAATGTATAGTGCTTTAACAATGATTTACAGCCTACTTATCTTGAGGTCGACAACATGTGGACAATGGTAATATTTTTAGTCCATTACCGTTTATTACGGGCCTCTTTACATTCACAAATTAGCATAAAAAGTGTCCATGATGGCATGAGATTTTTTAAATATTCCTGTGTTTTTTTGGTTCAAAAAGTAAAAATCAAAACAAATCCTTTTGCTTGATTTACATATTTTCAAATAAATGAAATCGCCTGAGCCTCGTTATTCTTATGTCTATTTTTTTAAATCTGTGACATTATAAAATTGAGGCAATGCAACATTAGCAATGTCGTTCATAAACTTCAGTACCAGACGAAAAAATATCAAGATAATTCTGTGCAACTTTCAGTGTAGTAAGGTTCATGATTTTGATTTTGGAGATAGTGAAATTCTATTTCTGGGTAAGTTTTTAATGGAAAAGATGAAACAATGAAGTTGTAATTTATCATTAATTTTTATGCTGTCAACAATACAGTTTGTTCTTAAAGAAAGTTTACTACGTCTGGCCTACAAAATTTAGCACAGGCATGGTGACCTGAGGTGGCGTAATTAAGCCAAACTCTTCCAAAATTTGTAAATAGGGCGATATTTGCGATATAGCAAATATTACCTACCAGAAACAACTATGAAGTTTTTAAAAATAAAAATTTCCTGTCTAATGTTTCTAATATTCTGTATTATACCGGTACATTAATTTGCTTATCCGAGGTAATTTTGTGTAACTATACAAAGATAACTATGTCCTTTGGTCAGTGTTCCAATATAACTCAGCCTGCATCTAATCCCATACAGTGATGATAAAAGCATCACAGAATAGTCTTGCACAGTCAACCTTTTGAAATCATATCTAAATATAATAAATCACAACAGATAAAACTTGGTAATGTTCTGAACTCTCGGGCTAATATGAAGAAAGGCATACCCTAAGGCTATATTTTAGGTCCTAAGTTAATCTTCAATTCTTTTATGATGATATATTCTATCTCATATGGAACTATGGTGATGGTAATACATTTTTATTATCATTTAATTCACCAAATTATAATATGTGTGTACTTTGATTGAAGTCGGGCTACAATCTTTTGACCATCATACTGGAAACATTGGTTAGAATTTAAGGCTGCTCAAGAACTTAGTATTTTTAAACGGATACTAAATAATCTCAGCAAATTAAATCAACTGACTTTATTTCATAACTTTAATTTCTGTCCACTATTTTGATTTTTTTTTCAGAAAGAAACTCTAAATCAATGTAGAAAATTCAGGAAAGAGCATTAAGATTTGTATATGATGATGAACAGTCTTCCTACAGAGAACTTCTGTCATTAGGTCCTTGAGGATTCAGATCCTTCATATTAGACGTTCAACGGTTATACTATGAGAACAATGGTCCTAGAAACATTCAAATTATCAATAGTATGGCCTCTATTGTCTTGCCAGATAACACATATAATCTCCCTGCTATTTACAAATCTGTTACTGATTCCACATGTGAGATCAACTAAAGCTCAGGTAAAAACTTCTTCAGGTATGCAGCCCCAAGTACTATGGAACTTTCTCCCTGTAACCTTTCAAAAATGAAACAGCTTCAATCAGTTCAAGGGGTTAATCTAAAATTGGAATGGGAAAAATTGTAAATGCAATGCTTGTAAAAAAAGATATATATCACATATATTAACTTATTATACCCCCAGATATGAAATATATGGGGGCTATATTGGATTCACGCTTGACGGTCGGTCGGTCGGTCGGTCCGTGCGTCTGTAGACTCAATTTGTCCGGAGAATTTCTCAGCAACTACTTATAGGATTTCAATGAAACTTCACAGAAGTGATCAGTAGTAAGCCTAGTTGTGCTAGCTTAAAGCATTTTTCGTTCGGATTAATTTTCACTGAGTTATGCCCCTTTGTTGTTTTTATTCAGTATATACAATAGGCAAATTTTGTCCGGAGAATTTCTCAGCAATTACTCACAGGATCTCAATGAAACTTCACAGAAGTGATCAGTAGTAAGCCTAGTTGTGCATGCTCAAAGCAATTTTCGTTCGGATTAATTATCATTGAGTTATACCCCTTTGTTGTTTTTATACAGTATATACAATAGGCAAATTTTGTCCGGACTATTTCTCAGCAACTACTCACAGGATTTCAACGAAACTTCACAGAAGTAATAAGTAGTTAGCCTAGTTGTGCATGCTTAAATCATTTTTCATTTGGATTGATTTTCATTGAGTTATAGCCCTTTGTTTTTTTCTACAGTATATACAATAGGCAAATTTTGTCCTGACTAATTCTCATTGACTACTGCCAGGAATTCTATAAAACTTCTCAGAAGTGATAAGTAGTTAGCCTAGTTGTGCATGCATTAAGCTTGTCTTGGTTGGTTAAATTTTCACTGAGTTATGGCCCTTTGTTGTTTTTTATACAATGTATATACAATATCTCAGTAACTACTCATAGGAATTCAATGAAACTTCACAGAAGTTATAAAAAGTAAGCCAAGTTGTGCATGCAATAACCAGGTTTTGTTTGGATTAATTTTCACTGAGTTATGGCTCTTTGTTTTATACAATTAGGTAAATTTTGCTTGTAACATTTCTCAGCAACTTAGTAACATGCAGGAATTCAGTGAAACTTCTTAGAAGTGATAAGTAGTTTGCCAAGTTGTGCATGTCCACAATAGGTTTTGTCCAAGTAAATTTTAATGAGTTATGGCCCTTTGTTATTTTTTATATAATGTATATTTTGAAACTGGTCAGGATATATCTAAGCAACAATTTGCAGGTATTAAAAAATGAAAATGCATTATATTTCCCTCTGTAAAATGTAACAACTGTGTCAAGGCCGCATCTGGGGGTATTCATCACCTTTAGTGATAGTTCTAGTTATACTAGCTGAGGGTTGCATAGCATGAATATATTATGATCCAAAGCCTTTGTATATTTACCTGCTTGCTAGTTTAATTTTTGCATGAACGTATGTTGTCATTACCTTTTTCTCTGTGTCAGCCCAAACTAAGTTATGCTTCTGTGTATAAAGCAAGTTTGCTGATTAAAGGGAGACAATTCAATTTTCATTTAATGTCCACCTGCACTTATAGTGATTTATTCAAATCTGCATCTTTGTTTTAACTGTTGCTATAGTTCAGTAACTGTTTACATAAATGTCTTCTTGTACTGTTCATTACTGCTTTTACTATGTTAATACTTAATATGTACTAGGAATTATTGATGTATACATGTACTGTTGTAATTTGTACTTTGTCTTCTTTTATTGTCAGATGTATACATGTCTTACCAGTATACAAAAATGTATACCTCAGAACTTGCTTTTTTATTTTAACTTATTGTTTAGCCCTTAATACTCTTTAATGTATCATATTTAAGTATTATCTGCTAATCAGATCAGTTCAATACTGATTAGAATGGATAAAATGGATATTCACTTATAATAAAATCACTGTGAGTTGCTGAAAATCTTTGTTTTAATTATCTTTCATTTTCTCATCAAATTTAGGTAGCACAAACAGTACCATTACAGACAAATAGTAGGCATCTATGGAAATCCGTGATGACAGATTTTATATGGTATGGTTTCTTTTGACTTTGTTAAATTTCTAGAAAATATTTTACGAGAAACCTAATTTTTTATTTCCTCCTCAAGTGTTGTTTGTACATGATTGCGACTTTACTGACAAGTAGTTGGCATGAACAGAAACCAGTTGCAAGGTTGACATTAGTGTGTTGTGCTTACTTTTCAGTTTTGAATCTGTGCCACTAAAGGAGTGGCCATGCTGATTTGCATTTGACTGTATTTAAATTCTAGAAATGAACGTTTGAGAGAAATTTCCTGACATGGACGCTTTATAACAAATTTTTATCTTTCCATTTTTCTTCAGTTTCAGATAAAACAAACATTGGACCATTATAGTCAAGTAGTAGGCATCAATGAAAAACTGTGATGAGAACATATATGGTTACTTTTGACTGTATTAACTTTCTAGGAATGACAGTTTGGGAGAAAATTTCATCACATGATGCTGTATGGCAAATTTTTATCTTTCATTTTTCTCTTTCAATTCTAGGAGCTGCACATACAATGTGCATTTGTCATTTTACATCTGTTATATATTTTGTTATTATTACTATTTCAAGTTATGTAGTCAGCTCGAAAGCTTCTAGATGGCCTATGTTGTACTTGTTATAAGTTGAAGTGCTTGTTGCTCCAGTTCAGAGCAATATATGGATGAAAGATAGGATAGTGGATAAAGAGAAATTATTTCTGTGTCAAATAAGACCAGGCTTTTAAGAATCGGTTTTGAATTGTTACAAAAGAACCTTGATGAACACAACAGATGTGATTTCTGAGCCCAGAAGTGCTATACCATTACTATAATTATAATATATATATGGTGGAATAATTTTTTTAAACTTTATTTTGTTGTTATAAAACATGTTATTATGAACATATTATTTAACAATGTTTCAGAATGTAAAAAGAATTCCTGGGTAGTAGAGGTCTGTGGGAAGGCTTCACAACGGTAGACTGTGATGACAAACATACATGCATGTAAGTGTTTTCAATATAATTCAGAAATCCAAAGTGTATGAGTTACTCAGTGATCATTGTGAGATTGTACTGACCAGTGGAAGATGTTACAGAGATGAAATTGATTGGGTTTGCTTACAGCTTTTCAAACATAGTTGTATTTGGCCTCATATATTAGCTTCCTACAAATCAAATATATATGTTTTATGAATTAGATAAAAAGTGATACAAATGAAGCAAACTGATGCAGATACAATGGAAGATATGCTGATCAAGGATGTACTTGCCTCATTATGAAATGGCCATAACACAGCATAAAGCACAGATACACATCTGGCCCCTTTTCATGTGATTCGGTAGACACAATATTTGGCTCAGTTACTAAGTTGTGAACTCTAGATGGAATTTATTAATTGAAAATTAATTTTTGAAGGACAGATACATGCACACATGTATTGATTGGTTATTTATCACCTTCAGTGAGTTCTAGTTTGTGCATTGTTTTTCAAATTTAACAAAATTGCTAAAATAATTTTCCTTTGGATTTATAATGCCCCTTTAAAGCAAACATTTTTTTACCTGCAAATTTAGAATTTTCTCAGCTGCATTAAAATATTTGTTAACCAAATATACACACTTCTTTTACTCATCTGATTTATGATTTGTGTCAAAAGTGCAGATATTTACTCCTCACATATCAACTTATCAAAAATGCCACCTCAAGTCTTATTTTTTTTGTTTATCACCAAAAATTGTGTGATATCTCGAGGGCTCAGCGCAACACTGTCGTAACTTGTTCTTATTTCAATATGAGTTGCGACACTTTTGCGTTGAACCCTCGATCTTTATATCATTGTGGTACATTGTACAATGTAGTTTCTGATAGGTTTGTCCTCCTATTAACTTCAGCTCAAAATGGCTGTGGGGTCAGGCTACAGAAATTCTGGTATCAGTTTATAAAAGTATGTATAGAGGCATGTAATCATATTCTCATAGTAAATGTTTTATGTTTCCTAAAGGAAAAGCATATAGTCACCACATTGTCAGTACTTCTAAATCAGAGGTAGATTGGCATAACTCCATGGCAAGCCAATCTAGATCTCAAATATGTATTCTTTCTCCCTTGTCATTTGATGTGTATACAAATTGTAAGGATCATCTATAGCGCTCAGCCTGTGACAATTTGCAGTTCTGTATATAACTGGCCATTTTGTTCAACAGGAATGTCATAAACTTAGTCCTGATAAATACTTACTTTTTAATTGCCAGAATATCTTTTTATTTAAGTTTATATTTGACATTGTCCAGCGTAACTTAATGTATTAGCCATTTTTAAAAATACACTGAATGTGTGTCCCTTGAACAAGAGTGAAAATAACATCCTTTAAAATCCATACTTAGTAATGCTTATAGACCTTTATTGATCTTTTATCCTTCATGCAACAGTGATTGACTGTAAGAAGTCATTTTAATCAACTTCATTGTATGTATATGTCTTATTACAGGCAATTAGAAGTACTCATTTGTTAGAATGTATGAGTTCTGTCTTTCAACACATTTGTCAAGTTCTTAGGTATTAGTTTTTGTTTAACTACTTAAATCCATTTTTAGGCAAAAGGATGCTTTGAAGACATTAATGTTCTCAGGTTCTGGGTGATTTGTATTGTGGAGAAAATTGTTTTGGAAGTGTTCAAAAACACATATCTTTTATGATAGAATGAGAGATATTAAATTTTGTGGATGGAGAAATTATTTTTGAATACCTGTTGGACCTGGTTATATAGTTAACCTGTTGTTTCTAGCCTTTTAAGCTCATATAATTAATATATATGTATTAAGCTTAAATTTTAAACACATATATAATTCCATATGAAACAAATCTATCGTAAAAGAACTAATAGATCTACTTTAAATTTCACTTAACTTAAATGTTTTCTTGTTTAGAATGATACAACTACATACATACTTACACATGTATTGGTGAAGTAAGTTCTTTTCTGCAAAGAAGTACACATTTATATATAATAATACTAGTAACCATATCACTGAAAAATGTGTTTCTGTAATGTGTAAAATGTTGGACTTATTATGTATTATTTATTATATTCTTTCAGTACTTGGAGTTTATTTTTGGTACAGCCAATGCTAAAATGAAAGAGAATTTGGAAAGGATCAACAGGTTTTTGTTTCATCATGTTTCCCATCATTGCTTACAGTCCCTAAATTTATGTGCTGATTAAGTTACTTATCATTTATGAATCTGATTTACCTAAACAAGTTTTTTGAATTACAGTGCAACCTCCCTACAACAGCCACCAATGTGAAGGACACAACTTGATGTTGTAATGTGGTGGATGTTGTTGAGAGAGTGAAAATAGAGTAAAAAATCAATTTAAGTTGCTAGTATTACCGGCTGTAACAGTGAGTTGGCTGTTGTTCTAACATTATTATTTTGGTTGCATATCTTTCAATTTTGATTTGACACCATCTACAGTGTATAAAGCTATGGCTGACAGTTCTATTATTTTCAGAATAGTTTTGTGTATGTACATATGATACACAAGTACATTAATTAAAAAAAATAATATTGGAATCAATCATAAAATTTTGATAAGCAACTAAACCTACTGGTGAAAGGGAGATAACTCAAAAATGAAAAAATCAACAAAATATAAAGTAAAATATTTGGAATAATGATGTATGAGTATTAGAATCACTTACTTACTAATGTAGAAGAATCACTTACTTACTAATGTAGATATTGTTATATATTAATGAAGAGCTTGACTGCTGATTAATAATTAGGAATTCAGGAATGATAATATCTTAATATATATGTGTATATCTGTACAGTGAAAAGTTTCAAATTCATTTTTATGTGTATATATATATATATTGATCATTTTAGACTAATTACAAACTTGAAATTGTCACTTGAAAAAGGAAGGTCGGAAGAAAAAGCAAACAGAAAAAGAAACGCCATGCTGAATTAAAGACAGAAAGCAAGGACAGACACATAAATAAAAGCAATAAACAATGTTGTAATGAGGTAACTATAAAATCAATTGATTCAATTAATGATTTGACTCAGTGTTAAATGTCAACAGATGATTGAGATACTTAAAATTGAATACCATGTAAACTCGAACAAATAATTGCCCATGTAACAGTCAAGTTGGGGAGATCATTAGATGTCAGGTCAACAAGAGAGCAGGTCCTCCACCTCTCTAACTCAGTCAAATCAACATATTTGTATACCAAGTAAAGTTAGTGACGTAGAACTCATTTTATTCCATGGTTGCTTTTACCATATGCAACAAACTTCAAAATACCAGTGCCTAGCTGACAAGGTCAATTGGCAAAACACAAGAGACATAATGAGGTCATGAATTCAATACACTCAATGACACTTTGATTTGTTGATCACAATACATAAATGGGGCTGTAATACCCCCTCCCCCATGAGTCATGCGTCCCTTTTATTTTATTCCACTGAGTCCCGGTCCCTCCATATTTTAAAGATTGACTCCGCATCTCATTAAGAACAAATGTGAGTCTCATTTCTTCTCTGAGTCCCACACCCTGGTTAAATAATGGCCTGAATCCCATGTCTAAAAGGGGGTAATTTACAGTTACATAAGTATATTGCTTCCTTTGTCATTTGTCTGCCTTGTAGGATTACACATCAAATAAAGCTGGATGTTATCTATAAAATGTAGCAAACCGTCTTTTACTTGTAGGTACCTAGCCCCTAGATATTATCAATAACAATGATTATAATGACACTCTTAAGAAAATTGTTTGTGTACCAGAAGCTACTAAAGCCTTGGGAGTGTTCATCTGCAAAGCTTTAAAATGTAGAATCTAAATAGTATACACATTTTTATCTTCCATATGTTTTCATTTGTTTGGTGTTAGTTATTCATTCAGTATTCACTAGTTCGAGCAAAGACCTATACTATAATACATGTACATGTATAGGTCTTTATATCTGCTAATTTTAATTTTTAGATACTTCTGTGAGTGTGATATTATTATTAGACTAAAATTGTTTTAATACATGCAATATAATGTATTATCATATAATAATAGATTTATAAATGTTGATATTACATTAGTACATCATTGTATCTAATTATGGATTGTATATACATGTACATGTATATTATTATTCCCCTGCCGTACCGAAGGGGACTATAGTGTTTGTCGTCGTCACTCCGTCCGTCTGTCTGTCCAAAATGGTTTCTGGATGATAACTTCAGTTAGAATTGACGGATTTCAATGAAAATTGGTATATAGATAGCTTAGGGCATTACCTAAAGTAGGATTGTATTTGGGGTCAATAGGTCAAACAGCTAGGTCACTGTTACGAAAAATAGAAATTTGGTTTCCAGATGATAACTTCAGTTAGGGATGACAGATTTCAATGAAATTTGAAGTATGGATACTGTATGGGATAACCTAGAGTGGGATTGCATTTGAGGTCAATAAGTCAAACATATAGGTCACT
The DNA here is from genome assembly GCA_964023205.1 of Lutraria lutraria. Taxonomy (NCBI): domain Eukaryota; kingdom Metazoa; phylum Mollusca; class Bivalvia; order Venerida; family Mactridae; genus Lutraria; species Lutraria lutraria. The sequence goes on along the minus strand of OZ026842.1, from coordinate 37,897,426 downwards.
GTTACTAAAAATAGAAATTTGGTTTCCTGATTATAACTTCAGTTAGGGATGACATATTTCAATGAAAAATGGTATATGGGTAGCTTAGGGGATAACCTAGAGTGGGATTGCATATGAGGTCAATAGGTCAAATATCTAGGTCACTGAAACTAAAATTGAAATTTGGTTTCCGGATAATAACTTCAGTTAGGGATGAAGGATTTCAATAAAAGTTAGTGTATGGACAGCTTAAGGGATAACCTAGGGTGGGATTGCATTTGGGGTCAATAGGTCAAATATCTAGGTCACTGAAAATAAAAATTGAAATTTGGTTTCTGGATGATAACTTCAGTTAGGGATGACAGGTTTCAATGAAAGTTGGTGTATGGATAGCTTAGGGAATAACCTAGAGTAGGATTGCATTTGACGCCAATAGGTCAAATATCTAGGTCACTGTTACTAAAAATAGATATTTGGTTTCCGGATGATAACACTGGTTAGGGGTGACAGATTTCAGTGAAAGTCGGTATATGGATAGCTCAGGCTATAACCTTGAGTTGGATTGCATTTGAGGTCAATAGGTCAAACATCTAGGTTACAGTTACTTAAAATAGAAATTTGGTTTCCGGATGATAACTTCAGTTAGGGGTGATGAATTTCAATGAAAATTTGGTGTATGGATTGCTTAGGTGATAACCTAGAGTAGGATTACATTTGGGTCAATAGGTCAAATATCTAGGTCACTGAAATTTGGTTTCTGGATGATAACTTAATTATCATCATTAAAAAATCTAGACAGATGGTGCTAACATTCCAATGATATCTGCTGGCAGGGGACTTGTATTGCATGCAATACCGACTGTAAGCCTGTTTTCATGATTTTCTTCTATATATTGTTCTTTTTGTTGACATGTCATTTATTGTACATATGTGAACACAGGTCTATGTCTTTCCTGTTTTGATACAAAATAAACTGTTAACTGTTATCAATTATACCTACATTTATAACTCATTTGTCATGGCATTGCCACTTTAGTATGACTATGTAACATATGATGAAATGTTTTATTTTCCTTTTCATTTTAAGTTTATTTCTATCTTTACTCGTATGTACTTCATGTTTCTATATAGAATTTATTTTATGAATTTTGCCTTATATGCAGCATTATTCCTAACTAGAACAAATCACATATTGCTTACTAAAAATACATTTATATTTCAAAATTACATATGTTTTTGTTGCTCATTTGATGAATCTTTCGTTCTGCAAACCTTTGGCTTGACACAAAAAGTATTTGGCTGATAATATGCCTAAGTATAACTTGCTTCTCCTGTGCTGTAGAGAAGTTGACAGTAACTTATTGTAATTTGGTTAACTATACTTATATGGACGGAATATATATTCATGTATTGTTGAATGCACATAACCAGGTAGTTGTTGTTAATACAACTACCTGACATAACCAAAAAGTTCGAAAAAAGATACTATTTTCGAACATTTATTGAAAATCAATTTATGATAGCCTGCAATCAGGTGTTCATCTGATAAATGTGAACAAAAAGAAGACTAAATCCAACATGAAATTTGAATCTAGAGCTTCGGTCAGAATAAATATATAAAATATCAAAACCCCTTTCATTCTGGGCCTTAAATAGATAAGATAATGTGAACATATGTACTAGAGATGTGATCAATCTCTATACCTAATGTAGCCGTTGAATTCATATGCATGTACATGCAACTATATGAATATCATGCATCATTAGCTTAGTTGTTTTCGAAGAAAAAGTCTAGCTATTGTGATCACTGCGTCGTTAGTGTCCGTGCAAAAACTTTAATGTAGCTCATAACTCAGAAACTATTAGAGGTAGGAACATGAAACTTCTTCATAGCTGGATAGATCTTACTGAGGCGGTGAACAGACGAGCGTTCGCACCGCTTACGGCTTGTTTTATAGCTGTAAAATGCCTCCATATTTCTCAATATATACAAGTTTCAAATTGGTATGATGATTTTAAACATCCCTATAATCAACCACTAATTAAGCTATAGACCGCATCATGACCATCTTGTTAACCTTGACATCAAATATGATTCCCAATACACCAATTATACATTTTAGGAACTTCCAACCAATGCAGTACAGTTCATATAGCTTATTGGTGCGAGGCTGTCGTTGGCGCTGGATTTGTAACCCGGGTTACATTTCCGGTCGCGTCAGGTCATACCCTTCTATGAAAAATTTCCTCCACATGTGGAGAAGTTGCCGGTTCCTTGTGTGTGGGTATGTTAGTACTGGTTCAAATACTGTCCAGCAAAATCGGCCGCCGTATGGGACTGTTAAATTGTTGAAAAACTGGCGAAAACCGAAAGGAATGAATACAATGTATTATTGTATTACGATTACAGGGCTTACATATGAAATGCCTGTTATTAAGTAGATCTCTTTACAGCAGTTCCTTTCTGTTGTATGTAATTGTGACGCATGTTTTAGCGCCCATTATAAACAGTTTTGAGCGCATAGTTTTTACGTGCAGAATGTGACTACAAACGAAACTTAAAAATTTATTTGGCAAGCTGACGAATTGCTGAATATGATTTGTAAATATTGTTAATGGAGTATTAAAAACAAAATAAAATAAAAACAAGATGTGGTTTTGAAACACATTGCCCCTCCGGTTGACCATGACCTACTGACCTAATAATGCACAAGTCCTGTAGAGGTTATCATGAGGAAACAACATACAAAGTTTGATGAGTGTATGTGGAAGGTGTGAATGTTTTGATTTTATAGGCATGGTTAAAGTTTGGTATAAACAGACAGACAGGCCAAAAACAATATACCCTCGATCTATCGTAACGGGGGCATAAACATGAAAAAAAAAAACACGAATATTTACAATTAGATTACTTTAACAAAGTAAAGAATAGGTTTGGACAATGGTCTTCAATTGATGAGTTATACTGTACATACAGTATCATCAAATATTGAGGTTGGTAGAATTTGTATAATCACTGAAATCACGAGAAACATGTGATATTTGTGAATCTTCAGTTGTACCTGTGGAATGTCATTGACGGAGAACAATGAAGGTGTAGGATTTACGTATAGGATATCGATCGAGTACGAGGTCTACCTGCGAGAATCCCGTGATCAGGTCTATTCTTCACAGATAGGCCTATGTACGCGGCTGGTATCTGACTTACACAACGCTCTACAGTTGCGAGATGGCTTTACATTTACCGACATGTCCAATAGCAATAAAGACGATATAATTTCTCTGGCTCTGGCCATATGCAGCGACATTGACATAGCAACACGCGATACGATGAACAGGTACTGAGTATACCATAACGCTTTATAAGTAATCTAAATATATCCTTGTTGCCTTATTAAGAAATATGGAATTGGTCACCAATTACACCACCCTATGACGATATGGTTATTGCATGTTTGTTGAGAGCTTGCTTATTTATTTTTGTTACAACGTTACCGTCGGTTTGAAAGAAAGGGAAAACGTTCAGACACAACTATGTTTCTACATAATATAAGTGAAACGTCGATTTTCTAGTATCTTATTGGCAATGAATAATATGTTGCCACGAGTTCTTTTCATGCCCCGCCATTCGATATGGCGGTAGGACATAAAGTGACACCCCTGTCCGTCCTTTCGTCCGTTCAAATTTTGAGCTCAAATAATTTGTAGATTTATTTCGTATAAGCCCGCCCGGTTATCTCAGTGGTTAGAGCGTTGGTCTACTGATCAAGAAGTCGTGAGGTCGAACCCTGAGCGAGACTCGCACTGTCCATGACAAATTCGGCTTAAGATATTACATCCCATTTTGAATTGTCAACAACCTCTGAATTATGTGGTCGAAGCTTGTTAGGATGACTTCCCGCTACGATATAACTGATATTGTGTTGAAGATAGCGTTAAATCCGATGAAATAACTAAATAAATAAGAATGGTTTCATTTTCTACATGAAGGTGTGTGTTAATAAAATACATGTCAACTTCGATTTCCGTTAAAAACCAAACATTAATTATCAACGGAGTTATGACCCCTTTGACTTAGCACTTAGTGGAGGTATTCGTGTCCTCTGGTAACATTTTTTAGCCTGCTATTGTTTCAACTATTATCGGATATTTTCACGTGTTCTCAAACATTTTCTGTTAATAAAACCGACACTCATATCGTCAATTCTAACAAAGAAGGAAATGTATTGCGCTTTCGTCAGCCTTGTATGTGTCGTTGCGGTATAATGAAAAAAATTGAAAAATATATCGCATAAGATATGCCTAGAACCTGATATGGAGAAAATAGTCACTTATTTTTCTGTATGTACAGACATTGAGACAAACTGTAAATCAGTTATCGTTCATATTTTGAATTTTATGCGACATATCACTGCGCTCCGCTCCGCGTCGCTTGTGATATATCCCATAAAATTCAAAATATGAACGATATATAAACTAATACATATCACAATAGTTGAGCTCGATCGTGAAAAAAATATGAAAACAAATATTCATTGAGAGAACACAAAACATGGTTTTGTGAATCAGATGGACACTAAAGAAGACAAGAAGACGAGTACTTTTTAGACGTTGTTAGAGATGCATGAGCAACAACTCTGAAGAGAGATTGCAGTAGTGGAAGACCTGCTGATCAATTGGTCTTGAGCTACCTGGACATCTATCTCAAGGGTGAACATCGGTCCCGGGTGGAATACAAACTAACCACGTCTAGGTGATTAAATGTCAGAGACAATTACTGCTCGACCACGAAGACACATATATGTATATAGTAATATAAATATATATTTAAACAGATGTACGTGAGAAGAATAATTATATAATGTGTGTTGATACATATAATTAGTGACGTTCTCGATTATGATCGTACTATATACGAAATGCAGGACATTACAGTAACTAGTAGTGTAACACAGTGTCCCATAAGAAGGCATAGATTTGTGTGCACTGGAAGATACCGCAGCAGGTTAGTAAGGAACTTTTTTTTTCACAATATTTATGGAATTATATACATATTTTCTGGACTGGTAATACTATTGTAGCGGTGTGGTATATTGTATTTATAAATTGGCTGGGATATACACCAGCCCGATTAACTCAGTTGGTAGAGCAAGCAGGAGGTCGCGGGTTCGAGCCCCGGATCGGGTGCATTATTTTCCACCTCCCATTACACTATCTATTATAATTCTATGTTACTCACGAGATTATGATTATTACTCGCATCTAAAGAAAAATGTTAATAAAATTCATTGCTTTGACAGTGCCAGATGAAAAATTTCTGAAGATGATTTGATACTCATCACGTTTACTAAGTAAATACATGTAGTCTAAAGATAAAAGGACTTTTACTACACACGGAATACAAATAAGAAAGTATAATGTAGGCTGCATGTAATTTAAGCTTAAGTGTATTAATGGATCTGATGAGGCATTTACTTATCTAGTATTTCGGTTGGCTCGTGGTATCACCAGTGCTCACTGGTTACCGCCAAATACATGCCTACTTCTCCATAATCATTAAGTCATTCCATCATTTTCACTGAATATGTTACAAATTAATTAGAAAGCAATAATGTGTTATGTCTGATTGTCAAGGAGAAATATTTAACCTTGGTTCGGAACCCGTTACAACATAAGTCACAGTCGTGTGTTTAACCGACTCAATTCAACCTCACAAAAGGAGCTTATATCAAATCATTAGATATCTGTCTATTTCATGTTGATATAGATTCTGTTGGATCATTTTATATATCGATACAAATATTCTGTTTTAGACAATCACCATGGTGAACCCGGAACATTCCTTCCATATCGCAGATTACTGCATCTTTGGCATTACAATTGTAATATCGTTAGGCATCGGTTTGTACTATGCCTTATCAGGGGGAAAACAACGAACCACTTCGGAATATTTCGTGGGAAATCGACAGATGACGATCATTCCAGTTGCTGTATCATTAATGGTGTCGTTTGAATCATCGATTATGATGCTTGGTGTTCCGGCAGAGGTATTAATATACAAATGTACTTTATTTTGGAAAAATTCAGCATTTGTTTAGCTTTGCCGATTCAAACTGATACAGGTCGCCAATCGTGAGATTCAACTTCTAGTATCTTAACACCTTTAGAAGCCTCTGTGGTCGAGTGGTTAATGTGGCTGACTTCATATCACTGTAACCTCTCATTGATCAAGGGTCATGGGTTTGAGTCCAGCTACCGATCGTGGCCCTCTATTTAAGAAAGTAAACAGTTGCTTACAGAGGATATGAGTCTAGTACTGGTTCTTCCCAGGAACGATGGTTATGTGAACTGTCCGCCTCATATGACTCTGACTGTTGAAAAGGAGCGTAACACTCGATATAAACAAACAAACACATTCAACAGCACGAAATGTATAATGTAACATAGCGCAGCTTCTGTGTTGAATTTTCCTGAAAATATACATGTCACTACTAATATCTACTGATGCGCGGCAAATAGTAATAGACGTGTCCATCAGTACGTACGTCCGTTCGAGCTTGCCAAGATTTTATCATTTCGTGTATCGCTTCAATACTCTAACAAGGGGTACAACGGCATATTCCCGATCCAACCATATCACCTTACATACATTTGACCATAACTGAATCATGTTTTAATTTTTTTTCTGGATTATATATATCGTACCATTTCAGAAATTGCACCAACACCGTTTACTAGAATGCTTTAAACTACAGTGCAACCTCTTCAAAGTAACACCCTTTGGGAGTAGCAAAATTATGTTGTTGTTGAGAGGTTGTTGCTGTAGAGATGTTTTATTAATACAGTAGTAGTAGTAGTAGTTAAATCATGCAGCGGAAAAAATCATTCTGTTGTTAAAGGGATGGTGTTGCTCAAAAGAGGGCCGCTGTGGAGAGGTTTTACTGTATTCGCAATCCAACCAAAAATATAACCTCGCAACAACATTGACATTAAGTGGATAAACGATTTTAAGTCATGGGTAATTTCACCATCGAATATGATATACCCCTTCCTCAAGCACCTATGTATACATGTACATGTATTTCTTGGTTATATATATTTTACCATTTTGTCTAGCACCAACGACGCTGATCTGTATTAAATCATCACATACTTTGATGTAGTTATGGGACTTGGTTATTTTCCCCAGATATGGACTTCAGATATTTTTACAATTTAAAATCAAAAGTGACTAGCGAATTTCACTAATGGTGGCAGTGGTGAACTGATCAAGGGACGTAACCGCTGCAGGGAGTTTGGACATGCTGGAGTTGATATTTCACTAGAATCGATTTTCACTACATCCAAGTACATTTATTTCAGGTGTACATTTACGGATTTCAATGGTTCATTGGAAACCTAGGATTCTTTATCGCCAACATTTTATCCATCATTATTGTCGTACCCTTAGTACATCCATTGAAGATCACCAGTGCATATGAGGTATGTTCAAACATAAAAAGATAAGCATTCAGACCAACTGCCCGTTTTAAATACAAAATATAACAACTCATTTCTGTCTAAGATGAGATCTCGTTCTTGGTTATTGTTATTATCACGTACTGTTGGCGCTGTTATTGAATTCTAGTTATTAACATATATTTAAATCTGTGTTTGTACATTGAACCTATTCAGGAAAAAAGTCAATTGTCAAGCATATTACCAAGGCATTTGCGTTTATGGAACGTGTAGGTCTTGTTGTTGTGGTGGGTTCTTGCCATTGTTTCATTTTCCAGAACATATCCTTTGTTAATTATGGTGTTTTATTGACAGTATCTGGAGTTAAGGTTTGATTCACATGCTGTACGTATCCTGGGAACAGTTCTAGGAATGTTGACTTATGTAAGTATATGCTATTCTAATTCATGTTATATGTTTATTCTTATTCATGTTATATATGATATTCAAAGTGGAAATCTTTATTCCAGCTACAAGCATATTTTATGTGAACAAAAAGTTAGAATAAATCAATAATGCATACCTACCTACCAAGTATAAAGCATTTGAGCGGTGTAACTGTAAACCAGCATTTCACAAGTATATGCTAGTATACTTATTTCAACCTCAGAATTGATGACATTTTTTTGATCGCCCTAAGATGGTCTGGGTTGATGGTTTATTCTGCGTTTTGAATGTAATAGTCACTGAGTGGTTATCATATAATTATCATTAAAGATACAGCAAACGATGTTTTACAATGAATACATTTCATTTTGTTATTCTGTGTCAACATAATGCGTGTTTATATATTTGTTATTCTTATTATACTCTCTGTTTGTAGACAATATACATGGGCATTGTGTTATTTGGACCAGCTATTGCATTGGAAGGAGGTAGGATGTTATCATTAAAGGATCATGTAACGTTACATGGTTAAATCTAAAACCGTAACTAAATCGTATTATCCTGATGAGCTAGTAATAGTGGTTATGAGTGTTAAATGATTCGACAAATGATATAACATAAATGTATGCATCATAGTGTCCCAGCTTCGCCAAAAAGGATAGCAAAAATAGTTCGTGCATCTTTTGTTTCGCTATACATGTACAGTTCTTTAAAAAAACTTACGTCTACAGTGTTATTCATTTCAAAATCTGTCTTGGAACCCAACCGTCCATCAAGCAAAATTGAAATTTTACAATCCGACTCGGTGATCCGTCATACATGATGTGTATGGTTGTCATAGACGCTGCAATAGCTTTGCTATAAACCCTTCAATGGCTGAACTCATCAAGAGACTAGAGACTGTGTTTTGCCCCTATATTTTTCATGTTTCAGTGTGTATGGGGGGCAATTATGGGGGGGGGGTGATTTGCAGAAGGTATGAGACTGTTTTCCCCTATTTATTGTTCGTTCTTTTGTGTGGGGTCAATGTTGTGGAAGGTATTGTTGAGCGAGGTAGGGATTTTTGTATGTTTTTTTTTTATGATGAGTGTCGTTGCGTGAGCTGATTGCGGACAAAATGTATAATATATGTGCACGTATTGATTTTTATTGATGTATTTTTATTTCATTTAGTGACTGGGTTTCCACAATGGGGTTCCATTGTATCTGTGGCTACAGCATCAGTAATTTACACAGCCATTGTAAGTATGTGTATGTTGTGCATTCTATACAGATTTAATATGTTATTTATTCTAAACAGTAAGTATTACAAAATTAGCATTACTTTTATTGCTTTCACAGCAAAGACAATACGACACAATGCTTATTCTGTTTCATCGATTGTAGAATTTGCAATAAAGATGAGGAATTGTTGTTGGATATTTTAACATTTTTCAGTCTCAATATGCGAAATAGATCAATGCTCAACTGCTTCATTGTTTTCTAAAACTGTAATATTCTAGGGTGGAATTAAAGCTGTTATATGGACGGATGTGTTCCAATGTGGTGTTATGTTCGCTGGATTTTTCGCAGTCTTGATCAAGGTACAGTAATACTTGGTTTTATGGCGCTGAATATAAAGTTTCTTTAATACAGCACAAGTTAAAGCATGAAATACTTAGAGATAACATGTACGACATGTATGATTAGGTTAGAATAAAATGGCGAAGTTTTGCAGCTTACCCATTCTGTGTATAGTCAAGTAAAGGTTAACGTGAGTAATAATTGTTTTATATAGTCTTATGTAGATAAAATGAATTAACATGATTCTAAGAAAGCTAACCGAAAAAACGACAAGAAGTATGAACAATAATTCCATCGACGCGAAAACTACAAAGTCTGTCGAATAGGTGAACTAATGAAGCTTAAGACGCGGTTCAGTCAATGAATTATTGATATAAAATGTACTTGATGAACATCTATTAACTGGATTAATACCTTAATGTGTTCTAGGGAACCATGGAAATAGGAGGGATTGGCAGAACGTGGGAATTAGCTTATGAAAAGGGTCGCATCAACTTGTTCAAGTAAGTAAACACCTTCTTCGTTGATTGATACCGTGATACTTGTACATTACTAGGTTCTACAAAACCTAAATCGTGATCACATGTACACACTGTTTCTTCAGAAGATTCTGTGTCTTTGTTTAAACGATCGAACAACATAACTTCAGTCAATTTTGTCCCTATCAATTTAGGTTAGTAAAATACAACGAAATGGAGATTCACATTCTTTAAAAATTGCCAAAATGTCGTATCATATAGACTTCATAGCCATATGCCAACCATCACAGGATAATCGTCGCTACATAAAACACTGTATGAAACACATCTCTCCGTCTTAGAGTGCCACCAAAAACGAAATATTGTTCTTAATACCTGCTTGACCATTCTTGTGATGTACTTCATGATTTTAAAACTGTTTCAGTTTCGATACCGATCCTACAATCAGGCATACCTTTTGGAGTTTATTCATTGGTAGCATTATTCGTGGGCTGGGTCTCGTTTTCAATCAGTCTTCGATTCAGCGAATCAGCTCAACACCAACTATTAGGGATGCCAGGAAGTAAGTATGCAGGCAATAAAAACAGAAATCACGGAGAACGCAATGTGTCATATCCCTCATAACATATAGTTTCGTTAAATTAAGGAGTCGATAACTCACACATGCGCATTGTTTGTTCGGTTCTGACAAAAACATCAATACAGCGTTGCGTTCAGTTAAAGAAAACGTAACAAAATGCTTGCAAACAGTCGCTAACGTTTTAATAGAATAATCTGTTTAAGGAAACCGTTTGCAATCGTTTCCAAACATAAATAGAGCACAAATGTGCGAACGAAAACGATATGGACGAGGTATAAAACACGGATCCAGATCTGGATCCAAAATAGAATATATTGGGGGAATAAAGGGGTATTACGGATCCATTATTTATTAATTGGCAGGACAAGACAATATTGGTACCGACTTAAAGCTGGATATTGCAGCTTTGTGTATATCCGGAGCCGAACGCCATCTTGAAACGTAACAAAGAGTTCAATAAGACTGTTTCTGTTGCAATCCGAGGGCGGCAAACGTTTTCCATAGCCGAATGCACTGCAGAAGTTCTTATTAATGGTTTAAACCTAGTAAAGAGTGACTGTAATGGTTTTATCTGTCTTACTATTATCGTGTTTGCTTTATCGAAACACATGTTTTTTTACCGATACTATAAATACTTTTAGTAGTGGTTGAGTGGTAGACTCCTAAACCGAAGGTTGCGGGTTCGAATCCCGTCAGTAGCGGTATTTGATCGGAACCTTCATAATCCCTCCTTTCGGCGCGAGTACTGGTCAGAATCCAGGAAGCAGTCATCGAGAGTAGTTAATATAAGTTGTAAAAAGTTGCTTTACAATCGATGTAAAATATATAAGTTTAAATCAAAATAATAAATCTGGAGATTAACATCTTCATTTTACTCATATCCTGTACAATACATTTTATTTCAGGGTTTTAATGTTAGTTGCACCGGGATTCCTTATATCCGTGACCTTGGCTGGTATTGAGGGAATCATAGCATATGCTTATTACGATACATTGGCGTGTGACCCTTTGAAATCGAAACAAATTACAAATCCAAATCAAGTAATGTCTTACACCGATTATAATGTAATGAAATAGCATGTTGTCTATATGCATAGGCATAATTATCATCGTTTCTTAGTTTATGTATAGAGCACTTGGTACATACCGTTATACTTTTATTTGCTAACTTATGACTAACCATAATGGATTCATGAAATGTATTATCATTAATTCGGTTTCAAGAGTTTGCTGTATTGGTAAATATCTGCCTATGTTTTAGATGTTTATTTGACCATTCATTTGATATGGTATGTATAAATGTCCATCATTTAACATATACATGTATAATTGTATATACTATTTCATAAATGAAACATGTATGAATTCCGAAACCGTCCAGCTCCCTAAGCAATCTATGCAGTTTGAACATATGCCAATATCACTTAGCTAGGTGATATCAAGAGCTTAACATATGAAAATGTTTGATTCTACAGATTGTACCATATATGGTAATGAACATGTTTAATTCTACAGATTGTACCATATATGGTAATGGACATTTTCAAGGGTCTACAAGGCATGCCGGGACTTTTTATGGCATCTCTGTTCAGTGCCTCACTAAGGTATTTTTTACAACTTACTTTTTTATTACTGATTTAACATCCCACCTACAATAATCTTTCTTATCTACAAAAACAGAAGTGACAAAATATGTTCCCTTTAGCATCACTTAGATAATTATTTTTGGTAAATATAAAAGCATCTTAGAAAGCGAACGCCTGTCACTGCGGCAGGAGACCCTAATATTCACAAATATCGTTCGTGAAACTCCCTATGGTTACTAAGCAAGGTCGTGGATTGTGTATTTAAATAAAGAGAATACATGTACATCTTTCACGAAATTCGTGAGGGCCACTGATATACGAGGGCTGTCCTGAAGATTTGCGGATTTTCGTTTGAACTAGATACGACGGACACAAAATAAACACACCATGGTCAACTTGAATTAAAGTCAAAAGAACAATAAACTTCTCATCTATGCTTAATCTATTTTAAGAATATGTCATTATAATTATCATTATTTAACTATCAATACTGCTCTGAATTTCTGCGCGCCTCTCTCTCATCTGAAATTGGTTTGATGAGTAAAATATATTTGGCCGAGCAACATCAATCACTTGTGCATTATGTTCAAGTTAAATGCCGTTACTACTGATGGGTGAACAGCTCTTCCGTCATCATTAGTTGATCTTCTTCTATTGCAAAGCCGTTCACATCACTTATAAAAACACCTTGCAACATGGTGGTGATGTAATCATTCTTAATGTATTTGTTGGTAATTTTCCAAACCCGACACACTCCGTTATTCAACTAAGCTGTCTTCATCGTTGTCGTGCTATTTGCTTGAAAATTTTCTATAGCACAAACGATGAAACAGGACAAAATTGTTAACTTTGAAGACTGTTTGTAAGGAAGACGAGTCTTTTAGTCCATTACAGAATAGTCATCGTGTGGACAAGTTCTGCGAACTTCAAGCACAGCACTCGTTTATTCCTTTATTATAATTTCAGTACACTTTCATCAGGATTGAGCAGTTTGTCGGCTTTGTTCTGGACGGATCTTGTAAAACCACACATTAAACCTATGTCGGAGTTCAAATCAACAGTCATTTCAAAATTATCAGGTTTATATAAATTCTATAAACAAAATTATATACATGTATACAGGGTAATTTGGCGACTTTTCCAGCTTTAACAATAGTAGAATGACACCAGATATACACCTAGGTAGAACCATCGACATATTGTAAGCTAACTGGATAGCTTCAACATAGCTTCCTCATATTTGTTTTGTCTGATTAAACAGGGGATTCGTAAATCTTTGCCAGAGACCATATTACCGCTCGATATTACATATTATATTATACTAATTGTGTACCTTATTTATTTCTTTTTACAACTACCATGTACCGTGTACAAATAATTTCTAAAAAAAATACATTTAATTGCTATTCATAGTTAATGTTTGTTACTAATCTATCAAACAATTAGAATAATATACTTTTTATATCATTATTATATGATATATTCGGATGTGTTTCCCGTATCCAGTTTTGAGTTATAGACTCTGATACAGTACGATACGTATTGTTGGATTTAAATGTACCAAATAAAATTAAGCTATAACATTAATTGTATTTTATTTAAGTTGTGGTTTTCGGTATGCTGGCAATTTTGATCGCATTTATGATTGCTATGGTCGGTGGAACCCTGATTCAGGTAGGCCAATCGTAATGTTCTTTTGTGATAATTTATCTCATTAAATTCACCTTAAGGCTGACCACGTTCAAGAAACACTCACACTTTGTTGGCTAAGGAAACGACGGATCTAAAATAGTGAATAGGCAAAATGAAAGAAAGGATGGAATAAGAGTATTGTGTAGACGGTGATATTTAGGCCACTTTGTTAATTATTAGCCGTAGGTTTACTATTAAAAAAGTATTCATATTGTCATGTGTTTTAGATTTCCGGTAGTTTGTTATCAGCTTTTGGAGCACCATTGACCGGGATGTTCCTGTTTGGAGCGTTTTGTCCATGGGGAAATTCGAAGGTCAGTATTATCTTGTCTCAAATTGACAAGTATAAAGATGATAATTATTATGAAAGAGAAACTGAGTGTGAATAAATTTCTGAAGGTCGATATTAAAGGTATACACATTTCGCCATGTACCAAACACATATTACTGCAATAAATAGAAAACTTGGTATACGTAGTGTTCTCGCCAAAAACATTGATTCGCTTAGGGATTTTCATTTTAATATAATATATTATTAGATTACATGTTCTTGTCATTATTATGGATATTTGACACAATTTTGAACTGAAGTCAATAAATCTAGATAATTATGTCGATCGAAACAACAATATTTTCTAAGAGGAAATTCAGTTACGCCACATATAAACCACTTTGACAAATATATAATTAAATTTGAATACAATTGGGTAAACAATCATGGAAGGACTGAACTCACAAAAGGATCATAACACTTGAATCCATGGTGTCATAATTACGAAAATGAAACATGTAGCACACGAGTTGAAGCTGAGGTACCAGCGGGTAATAACAATTTAACAATATTGAATTTTGTTTAATTCATAGGGTGTTTTCGGAGGAACACTCATATCAGCTGTTGTAACGTTCATCCTCGCCATCGGACAAATGAGTACTAAAGGTGCCGTAAAGAACACCAGACTTGCTCCCGCTCCAATAGATAATTGTCCAGCATTTGGAGTCAGCGAAATGTTGGTTAACATGACTTCGACCAATGAAACAATGGTATCTTACTTAATGAACAACGCAACTGAAATGACGTCATTGACAGCAACAACAATCGCTAGTGTAGCCGGATACCCTGAACCGTACGTATAGTTAGGCCAGATATCATTGTGACCAGTTAACGTTGACTATTACGAGTAGGCCAATAGTTAACTTAAGCGACCGACTTATTAACAAATTCCACGATAGATCTAGAAGATTTTAACTGATAAAATGCCTACCTACTCACTGCTTGTGTCATGTAATCACAAATCATTATTTTCAGGATAGCCTTACACAGCACGTTGCATGCTTTTTTTTAAATACATGCGGTTGTTTTATTTGCGTATTCCATTCCACGTGTGTTTTGCATCGTTTGCCATTATGTCCTTCCTGTCATTGTTTTTTATAGCAACAACATATACATACGTATTTTTTTCAGGACTGGAATAAGACGAATATTTATGCTTTCTTATCAGTGGTTCGGAGCTATTGGTATAATACAAGTATTTGTCTTCGGCACAATTATATCGTTATGCACAGGTAATTTATCATTAGTGTCCATGAATGTCCACAACGATTCGTTTACGCAATGAGTATGATGGCGAAAGATGAGGAAAATTTGTCGTATTTTACACAAAGTTTTCGTGATTTCAGAATGTTTTACTAATAATCATAATATGAATTTTTTATTATACAAATCTGAACCTTTTTTAAATCAAATTCCTTCCAACCCAACCATTTAAGCGTTTCAAGTTAAATTTACCAACGGTGTAGACGTAAGTAGTTTTGACTGGTGCTTTCTGGGGTTTTCTCAGATTACTTCAAATCCAAGAGAACCCGTTACTCGACCATACCAAACAAATTCCATCTTTTTCTTCTTATGATTTATAAAATGTTCGGTAAATTAATTAAATATCACATCTTTTGAAAGAGTGTTATTAAATATGTCAGCTGCCTCTGTCAATATCATTTTCTCGCACATAAATGTTTGAAAGCGCCATCTCAGAAATGTGAGATTATATAATGTTCGTCAGAAAAGTGTTCATAGTTGTATAAATATTCTCTGTTGATAAACGTATCATTATTAAATATTAGGTTATAAGAAACCCGGAGAAGTAGACAGGAAGTATCTAATTCCATTCTACGACAGCTTATTCCCATTCTTACCCGAGTGTATACGGAAGCCATTACGATGTGGTTATACTTATGAAGATAAACAAGAAAGAATTGACGAAGACAAAGAAAATGTAAGTGAAATAAAACAATTTATTCTTTTGTATTTTTATAAGATTTGTTATGTTTCCAGTTTTAGACTTAAGCCGTGAAACTGTACATCGGAAGCGCTTTATTGTCTCTGGGGAAGGTTAATGAATTATAACATACACTGAAGCGTTCTGTCATACCTTCTAGTCTCATGAATTGGACTCTAGAAAGCATTTGCATCCAAAGAAATAGCTATCCTTTAAATGTTAAAAAGAAAATGACTTAACGCATATCCTACAATAAATATATAGCAGATCTGTCTTACATAGTTACACATACTCAAATAAACTGAACATATTGAATTAGAAGTTCAATCGTTTCAAGAATGAAACATTGGTATCGGTGTTTTTCTTTAGGCTGGAAAAGAAGATGCACACACGATGTATAACAGATTGGATGACAACGAGAAGAGTATGTTCAACATTGATTTTGAAGTTAAAAAGGACACATCTCATTCTGAAGTTCCTGCGGCCACCAATGGTGATGTTAAACATACCGATGTTGAAGACAATGGAAATGCTGTTCTTGAAGGCAATAACGTAGAATACCCAGCAAACGTGGCCTTGTCGATGGATGATATTGCAACAACACGGGTTAATGTGAATGATATCGAACTAGATATACTAAGAGGGGGGAAAAGTAGTGAATATATAGTAATGGATAAATCTCAGGACATACGTATACCTAAACTAAAAGCAAAAAGTCAAGAATTTATTATAAGTCCTGAATAGTTTTTGTTAATTTCAGACCTTTTTCAGTTAAAGATAGCATTTCATTTGGTAATAACAGACTTTTATTTAAGAAAGATTCTCGACAATAAACAATCACCTAAATGGATTTACATATGAAATGAAGTATCACTTGTCATGCTGAAATCAGACTTTCGTGTTTAGGCATCAAATGTCCTTTATATCACACTACTATGTTATGGTTTATGGAAAGTCTATAAGTTGCAAAAATAAAATTTTAAAGCATTTCCTGTCATACGTATTAAGTCAAATCTGTTCATCCAACATTGTATTCCTTCCATGAAAATTTGACAAAAATGTCGATTTTCCTCCACATGTGTAGAAGGTGCCGGTTCCTTTTTGAGAGTTAAGTCAGTACTTGTTAGAATACAGTCCAGGAAAACTGGTCAGGATAATCGACCGCTATAAATAACACAAAAAAAAACTGTTGAAAAACGGCGTTGAACTCAATAAATAAATCAACATCGAATTCATTTAGGGTACACAGTGCTCTCGCTCATTGTCCATAATGTACATGTCATGTAACTGCATATTAACCCAAATGTTTTCAGTAAAATCTATTGGTCGATATGTATTAAAATAATCAACCTTTCTCAGTTATAGCATTACATATATCTTCCGTTGTTTAAATAGGTTCATGATTGTTATTAAAATACATATTCTTTGCTTGAATGGATTCCAAGAAAAATAGATAATTGTACATGCATTTGAAAATTATATAATAAATAGATTTGTTCAACCATTTAATTAGATGTGATATATTTATTTGAACGTGGTTTCGTTATATATCATAAGATACGACCAAGAGCAAAAAGAAAAACATTATTCAGACTACAATACAACAGATCATTTTGTTCCTGACATTTAACATTGGCATACCTGGTGCTTTAGAAACTTAAATGTAGCGCAAGCAAACATTTGTACGAGTATACTGTGGAATCATTAATTTTCGTTGGGGATTTAATTTCGTGGATTTCGTGGGTCGACTCATCCACGAAATCTAACCCCACGAATTCAAATGCGAAGATAAGGCATTTCTTTTCAAAAATCAAAATCCACGAATTTATGTCCCCACGAAATAGCTTTTTTAGTAAAAACCACGAAAATAGAACCAAACGAAAATTAATGATTCCACAGTATACTAACAAGGTGGCGATAAAAGCACGAGCGATATTCAGAGATAAAATCACCACATGAGCAAAATAATCACATGCACACACATTCATAATGGGTTTGGCCAGGACATGAGCATGCGTATATTACGTGTATATTCGGAAGTGTCTCTGGGCAATGCATGGTACAATTAACACTTTGGAAAATCATTAAACTTTGCAAAATAAGTAACGAGAAACCACAAACAGACAAAGTTTGCAGATATTGACCAAAACATGAAAAGGCAAGTGTACAAACACATTATAATAATACTCATTAAAGTACTAGTTCAATTATATGTATTATTGTTACTAAGAGGACAATGGTGATTGGTGAACTTCTTGGTGGTAGTTCAGCGGATGATACATCAGAGTAACAAGGATTGGTCGGGCTATTTACTGACAGCACATTGTCTATCCAGTCGTCTACAATTCTTTCCAGTACATCTAATGGCATGGCTCCATGCTTCAGTACAGTGTAATGGAAGTCAGCTAGTTTGAACAAGTCACCTGAAGTAAACAGATGAAGATAAATGTTGAAAGAAAACACAAGAAAGAAGGTTATTTTCAGTAATTTAAACTACTAAAATGTCTTAAAAAGAGAAATAATTTTACTTCTGTTTGGTTAAATTTTCAACACGAAATCATTTTTAATGTACATGTAGGTCAAAATATCAGACGTACAAACAAATACAATCCCATTATGTATTTTATGCAACATCACGCATGAAGCAAGTCGACATGAACTGAATTCGTGATTTACATACAGAGTCATAATTTACATTCGATGTTCTTAATAGCATGTAAATTCATAATTTTATGAATGATAGCCATTGGGTGAGTCATCGGAACAACGCTTTTCTGTGGCCCTAAATGATTCTTTTTTAAATAAATCCAGAGACATACCTGCACAAAATACTCGAAAGGGTGTGATGCACTATGAATAGATAGATATAATAAAACTATTGATAAGGCAATTCAATGCACAGTTACCAACCCAATTTGCCTGAAGCCTTTTTACGAAGTTCCTTTATCTTAATTTCTCCTATTTTGTAGCCACACGCTTGACCAGGCCATGTAGCATAACGATCTATCTCAATAGCAGCTGATTCTGAAGTCTCAGCAGTGTAATTCAGCATGTAGTCAATGGATCTATCACGCGTCCAACTAAAATTATATGTACATGTATACGTTGAAGGAATGGCAACACATAATCAGATTCGACTAATATTTTTTTCAATTTTTCATGGAAGAACATAACTTGCCGCGACAGAGATTCGAACGCAGATCGCCAATTCCAGTGCACTAACTACTGGACTACGGACATTGTTCCTTTTAGTGTTTTATGATGCTAAATGTACTGTACTTGTAATAATGTATTCCCGTATCTACTACCAGACGTACTGCTCTCAACATTTCTCACTGTATCTCCCAAGCCTGTAAGAAACGAGAAATTTGACACAAATGATCAATATATAATCAATCTTTTAAAACATGCAAAAGATAAGTTATGAATAATTACATACTAAAACAAAAATGTCGTTGCAGTTGAGGTTTTCAACATATAACGTTAAAAACAATTTCCTGTAGTTGAAGTTACTTAGTCATACATTTCCTGGCTTGAATTATGGTGAAATTCTTGGAATTACATAGGCAAAGTTGTTTTCTGTAATCCTTACATTTCATAATCGTTCTGATAAATACCCATCTCTTCTCCTAGAAATTCAGCATATAAGGCCCAGCCCTGAAATATAGATTTCGTAATGATCAGGGAACGATAAGATTTTAACAATATATACTCCCTTACAAGGGCTTTGTTTCTTTCAGGGGTCAAAGCAGATCAACGTACACTGATAAGAGCATCATAAGACCCCTTATCTATGTGATATCACGGGGAATGTCTTTCTGTAGTTCTATAGTTTCCAAACAAGAGTCAAAAGAAGTCTTTTATAATTACACTGTTTAACAAAGATCAAGGTTTTGCATTTAATAAAAGTACGGTATACGGCTATGAAAGAAAAAGCAACATTTTGTGGAATGGTAAGTTAGTACTGGTTCGAACATCGCCATGGAAAACGTGCTACTAAATAGGTGAATCGGACGTCGTATATATATATATAACTGAAAAAAATGTTGCAAAGGGCGTAAACCCTAACTAAAAATGAACCATGCTATCACGGGTAACGACTAATTACGTAGTTCTGTTTCATTCTCATTTCCATGACATGCATACAATATACATTAATTTACACTATTTCATCATGAAATTCGGATACTTTACCTCCGCATACGCATTGTAGAACGGGAAGAAATATGGAGCATTATAACTCAGCCATTCAAAATATTTACGGAACTCCGGGACATCTCCTAAGATTCCGGAACTTTCCTGAAAGTTGAATAATTTGTCATATTAGATTGCAAGTATTTTTACCAAATCATAACATTTGGTAACACATAATCAAACCCCATATTTTTTACGAACATGAATATGCATTGGCAGTAAAGTGAATTGCGCATTTGTATATTTAATGGAGTACGTTCGTAATTACATGAACATCCGATATTGACAGTTATTCAAATACTGATATCTATATGCCTTCTGTGTTTGTAGACTTAAACAAAATTGCAATTTATAAAAGAAGACATTAGTTGAATACTTACAGCTAGATGGTGACCTGGTATCGCTTCATGGAGACTTAATGCTACCATCTTATACGTAGGACTGAAACACAGAAGGCATCGTTAACTGACACGTTTTTGTTCCAATTTAAGAAACGAAGCATTCTTATTGGCAATAACCAATATACCTCCGTTTTCCTGTGTAGCAGACAAAACTCAAAACCAACAAAGAATTACATTTTCGCTCACCGAAGATGCGTATTGCCAAATCTTCATCGAATCACATCTTGATTGTGTTTCTATATCCTTAACGTCAATGGTATTCAATAAAAATCAATTGTGCTGCATGTTATTGTTGATTGCAAAGTATTTATAGTTATCTGTTACTATAGTATTTTCATTTTTCACACTTACTTATATTTTGGTCGATGTACATTAGCATAAAATATTCCTGGTCTAGATCCGTCAGCAGTGCCAACCATATAAAAACCACCAATACCATCCGAATCCGAGGCTCGAACTCTATAAGACCATAAAACACATGTAGTACTATATAACGTTTATAAGACACAATGTTTTAATGTTAAATTCATCATCACTTATTGATATTCTAGCGTCGCATTATTTTGATATATGCACAATGATATTTTTAAATATGACCAGCAAGCAACGAACAACTGAATACTGAATAAAATTTCATAAGGATATTTAGGAAATTAAATTAATAATGAATAAATTAAACTATTTAAAAGTTAATGTGACGACACCATAGTTAACACTAGCTTCAGAAGATTTCACGACGCTAAATACCGAATAAATGACAGATAACATAGGATATATAAAGAATACATGTATGTATTAACAAATTCTAATATTTCGAGTGACTGCTCTAGTACATACTTTTCTTTTAAAGAGCTAGATTGATGTTTGCTTACTCTAATGGGAGATCTGGTGGATAACTGAAATATTGTGGGATCTTTGGTGCGATTCTGTCATATATGATACTCCTGAATCTTGCCAACGTTTCATCCTAAAATATTACAAAAAACGGTAGCCGAGTACTTTTTCGACAACCAAACCATGTGTATAAAAATAATAACTTTAATTATTAAATGTTATTTTGCATGTTTTCAGAAAGCCTCATTTGAAATAACTTGAAAATACAATGAATTAATATTACTTTATGTGTTCAACTACTTTAAATGAAGATATTACTGTTAATTTTATTCCGTTATTTCTCTTCTAAACACTTCTATGGATAGTTAAGATAAGAACGATGATCATTAAATAATTATGTATGATTGTTTCAGCTGTATAATTATTATCCTTTATTATTGTATTATTATACATACTGGGTCCTGTATCAGAAAGCTTGTATTACTGGTCAGATTCTGGTACATCATATGGATATTTGCGTTTCTAGGAAATCCAACACGTTCCATTTTCTGTGAATAACCAATGATGTACACATCTAAGAAATGAATTACTTCAATGTTATCAATGAGTTGATGTTAAGTACACAGCCAGATATTTCCAATACAGATCATTTCCATAGTAAGAATTGCTAAAACATTAGCTTGACTCAAAGATTAGGACATCGCAAAAGTATTAAAGACTCAAGTATCGAATTATTTATCAGATAAGCATTCGTGGAATGCCGCTAAATATACTGAACGACCTTTCCAGAGCGGCCCTCTTTTTGAGCAACAATCTTCCTTAAACAACATCATGATTTTTCACTCCATATTAATTCAACCTCTCTAGAGCAACAACAACAACAACAACAACAACATAATTTTGTTACTGTAGAGAGGTTGCACAGTATAAGTTTCCTTCCATCATTCACTTCTTAACATATCTTTTGATCTACAAAAATGTATATATATTTATCTAAAATACGTAGAAATCCTTACATCACGTATTTGTCTTTCTATCCTGGCTACCTCGTCTAAACCTGTTTGGTGGACTTCTTCAGCTGTGATGTTAACTGATGTATGGAAATACAAGCAGGCTTGGTAATTCTCTTTTCCATGCTCCATTGTACCAATTCCAAACCCGGTCCTTGTATTAGGCATATATTCCTGTAATAAAGTGCCGCTGAGTATAAGCACTAATTAAATCAACAAGAGATACCATTCTGAGAATTAGTAATCATCTTTGTAAGAGAACTTTGATGACACCAGAAACTCGAGATGCATTGTATCAGACAGTGCCATGTTTACCTCCATAAAAGGGAAACAACTCAATTATTTTCCAAGTTTGCAGAACATTGTAATAATGTTATAAACGTAGATACGCATAAAACAGTATGTAATACGAACATTACAACATTCTTACCTCTTTAAGAATTTTCTTTACTTCTTTTAACTTTTCCATCAAACCTGATATTGCATGTATCAACGTGTCATTCAGTATATCTCTACCGAACATGAAACATATAATAATACAGTTATATAATGTAAATTACTGCTGCAAGCAGTAGTGAAACTAATACGTAATGTTGTTAACGAGAGAGCACACAATCACGATGCTAATGGAGCAATTAGAAGATGAAAACAGAAGATAGTAGCAACTGACAGGAAAAATAAGAAAAGGGTTAACATCAGAATGATACAGGGCAGAACATTCAAAAGAACAGATATTTATACCTTCGTCACAACGGTAAGAACGAAATAGATTCAAGGATTGTGTAACATGATTATGATTTTTCTATAAATGAAGCAGGAAATGTGTTCTTCATATATGAAATGGTGTCATGTACGTTATTGATAACATCCCCAAGACGAATGAAAAAGAGGAAGTATTTACATGTCCATTGTTGCTTGCTTATCATTTTTATCGCCTCAACTACGCATCAGTTCATCATTAAACACAAATTAATACCTCACCTATATCTCTTAGATATACAGAGTCCTCTTCCAGTATTCTTGAATGGAGCATAAAGGTCCGATTCTTCGGCTGTACCACTTATCATTGAGTCAATTTGTTCTGGTATCCGCCACTAAAAACAGACACATGGAGTGGATGATGTTTAGTATGTCGAATGATGCTCTGTCGGCTCACAGGGTAAGATGCATTCATGATTGTGAATGTACCAGATAAAAGAACTAAAATTAAAAGAAACAGTACGGACTAAAAATCCAATCAATGCAAAAACCACCTAACGTATAGGAATATACACAAAAATAGAGGAAATAACACCCGGAGGGTTCCGCCTTGGATAGCCTTGCATGATTAAAATTATTGATTCTTCTAAAAGCCGTCTATTTCATTATCTTGTTAGAAAACAGGACAGATCATGAACAAAGCCAGTTACATACCACAGATGCATTGTTGCTGACGTGGCCTTTTACAATCGCGATCCGGGATAGATTCATCATTTCGTCTAGCTTGAATCAGAAATAAAAATCATTGAAAGCATTTGTCGGTGTTAAATTGACCGAATATTTAGAGACGGAACACATTTAGTCGACAAATAGCCCAAAGTTAACTTCGGGATTGAAGTGTCTAGAAAAAAAACAGGGAAAAGGGGCGAAGCGTGTATAGGTGCTATACAACAGGCACGATAACGAACCTGGAAAAACATTCGAAATATGAGTGGGGAAACAAATTCCCGGTTCTCCTGTAGTGTCTGTCCCCTCTCCTTTGTCTCTGGTGGCCCTGAAAAGATCATGACAATCGAATGGGTCGTTAAACAACAATAGATAAATAACTTCAGAGTTCAGTTTATTGTTCATTTAAGAATTGTCCGTGTTACCTGGTTAGGAGCTAGTATAATTCTTCTGATATAATTCACAAAGTCTCCCTGTGTATTAAATGGTATACCAGATATAAATAAACCGAAACCAGCAAACCAACCCTCAAGGAAATTTATTGGATTCAATGACTGGTAACTGGAACAAAAATAATTCATGGATATACAATGAACGACATATTGACCTCAGCACTAATTGTATCATTACAAACTTGCACATATCAAAAAAGGTTATTTAGTATAAATTCTACCATTTTTCTGGGTATTAATAGTCCTCTAATAGAACAGACAATTGATACCACCAAATTTAGTAATACTAATCATTGAAGGTCACGATAGACTTTTGTAATTCAGTAATCGAAGAATTCTGATACTTGCACTTTGTCTGTAAATTGGTCAGATTTATAATTTGTTGCCAACGTGATGCTATTTTGATTTACTTAGTCTCACAAGATTCGCACAATTACAAGTACACGTGTACTTATACAGTGCAACCTCTCCAGAGCGGCCCTCTCTTGAGACAAACACAACCTCCCAGCAACAACAGTATGATGTTTCCCACTGCATGACTGAATTATCAATGTAACTTCTCCAGCGCAACAACAACATAATTTTGCTACTCCTGAAGGGTGTTGCTTTAGAGATGTGGAACTGTATACGAATGATCTATTTTTAGTCTTACTCTTTCCATTTGTATCCTGCTAGGAAAACATCCAACATGTTTTTCAAAATATCGAATGATACTTTCTTGCTGTCAGATAAAGTTTCCCTGTTCATATTCGATAATCTAAAACTAAAACCTTGAACAGCGATCTGAAATTAAAAACATGAAATAAATACACACAACAAAGAGAGCATGACATCACAGCCATACCCTAAACACGTCGGGCACGTGCATGCAGTATAACATAAACACTATGAAAATACAGATACCTTGTTTGTACGACTTGCAAGAGGAAATCACATGTCATTCAAAGTTATCTGCACACGGAGCACCTTGTTGGTACATCACTAAAGGATTTGCCTAGTAAATGATCATGTATATATTTGTAATGTAGACTTCACGATAATGTTTGGGAAGCTTGGTGCTAAGCAAACAGTGAATAGTATATTTTGGTACCATATGGTTAACCAAGAAATGATTTTCGAGTTAATGAAACATGAGCATCCAAACTTGTTTTAAACCAATAAAAACTAAGTAAACAAATTATGTACACATAAGCCAATAAATACTTTAATATTAACTTACTCGATCGGTTTCAAATTTTTCATATTTGTAGGAATTCAGTTTATCATTATATTTGTTAATATTTAGCGTAGAAGCATACTCTGGTGAGTTCTCAGTTCTCCAAGCCCAGAAATCACTCATTATTGTTTCTAGTGTGTCTGAAAATACAACATTTATACACAAAGTCAGTGAAAAGGTTTAACTAAGAAACCCACAACGTACTTAGTAATACGCAATATCTATTTGAAATAATATAAAATGGTATAGAGATGAGGGCTCGTATATCCCATGATATTGAGCATTTAATTGAGATTGTATGTCATAATTTCTTTTCACTGTGGATACATTGCTGTTGATTCAGGTTGTGCGAATTTCATTTAGTCGTTGGTTTTATGTAGATTTCATAGATGTTGGTATATATCTATGAATAGTCTAATGTGGACACGTTTCCTGTGAATATGTCTTTAGTTTCGTTTCTGTGACCGACCTGTCCAT
Source organism: Lutraria lutraria (assembly GCA_964023205.1). NCBI lineage: Eukaryota > Metazoa > Mollusca > Bivalvia > Venerida > Mactridae > Lutraria > Lutraria lutraria. Next base: position 37,871,381 of record OZ026842.1, on the reverse strand, counting down.
AGCTCAGTACTATTATTAGTTTCCAAATTGTTATTGAAATATCGAATTATTCAGTCTGTAAATAGTGTTCCCTTGTGAACAGATAGGAATATAAACCAACTCCAGTTTTACCTCTTTCTTGATCTATCCATGCTGTTACTCTTCGTTCCAAAATGTCCAACGGGACAGTACCACTGTTAAGAATGATCGAATGAAACTTTCTGATATCAAAGGTATCCCCTGAAACCATAATCAACTATACATTGTACAATATGTTAAACCAAGTGTCTTGGCCAACGAAAGGTTTATTATTCCACTAAGTCTTTGTAACAAAATTAAAGACTTCGACATCGATGCAATTTAATGCTTTCGACCCATGATTCAATTACAAAAGTGCGTATTGGTGTAAATGGTGTGTCGAATTTTTCAAATTATTTTTATGATTGAAACCTGAAAAAAATGTATCATTTTTTATGCACATCAAAATGCTCTTTGGTCAACTGCATAAAAGATGTTTCGGATTAATTGTGTAGGTACCGATTGTTGCAATAATTTTGGCTATTACGAAGCATTATGCTATCAAGGTTTCCATACTTTTTTATAATATACTTGTACTATTCAGCCTCTTCAGTTGTATTTCGCAATTTCTATACACTCGTTCTTAACATTTTAATTTTTACAGGTATAACTGATAGCCATATTATTCCTATCCAGTGTTTTTCTTGCCCGGCGCCGTAGTTTCTCAATTAACAGTTCTCCAATCTTATATGCTGTTGCTTGACCAGGCCATGTTATGTATCTATCAATTTCTGATTCAACTCCTTGTCTTGTAATTGATGTGTAATTTTGCACAAAATCTATTGCTTTGTCTCGTGTCCAACTTGAAATCAGTAATGAAATGATGTTATTAAAAATAGACAAATGCAAATGACGAAAACCGCTGTTTTCAATCTCAGCAAATGAATAGTTTGTAACCACATCCTTTAGGATATTTACCAAATATATTGTAAAGTTATGTTTGGACATCATATCATAATGCACAAAGGCCAGTCTCGGTTGTAATACTGCTTCTAGTCTCCATGGGTGAAACTGGGTTCTAGTATGCATTTATTATAATCATCATGCCCTTCATAAAACTGTTTGAGCATGACAATTCTAGTGGGACAATCTCTTAACAAATAAGTAGACCATTCTGTGACAGTAAGTACAGTAATATCGACTTGAAGCGTCTCGCTCGAAAAAAATCACATGGACGGTTAGCATTGCAATGTGTGTATTTAACGTTAGTTTTACACCAAATTCAAAGAGTCTGACTTAAACGATATAACATTTGGTGTCACCAGAATTTAGCCATATACTTACTTATAGTGGTGCAAACCTGTATCAACAACTAAGCGACATGCACGAAATATTTCCGAACTGTAACGACCCATTCTGAAATACGACAAATCGCAAAGTTTCAGACGCTATCGAACAAAACATCCGTACACCGGTTACAACTAAGCGTAAAAGAGAGAGAGAGAGAGAGAGAGAGAGGCAGCTCAATCAGTCCTTGGTCGAGACTGGTCCTCTTTGTCGGCGCAACACCGAGGAAGGAGCAATTCGCCTGGACATCAACAATTGTACTTAGGTATTTAGATAAAAGTATTAAAGTACTATTGTAGTAGTTATATGAAATATTAAACATAAAGTAAATAAAGGTAGTTGAAAGGCTGTACACCTCTATGTCATTGTTTTAGTCCTCCATTTTTGTATGTTTATGTGTGTTTTGTGGGTTGGTAGTTCATGTAGAAGGTGGTATAGAGTTTGAGGGAAGGTGAATTTTTTTATATATTGTTTGTGTGTGATATCCTTTCTTTAACGTATTCTATAAGATTGTTTTAATGTGTTGTATATGCTGTTAATAACAGTTTGTATAGATATTCGTTTCAAGAGTCTTAGGAACAAGCGTCTGGATATGTGTTAAACTATTTAGATTTACTTATGGTAAGGCTACATTATAACTAGAGTCATAAAGATTCGCGACGAAAAAATAGCCATTGTGCCATATAAATGTATACTTATTCTACACACAATTCATAGTCATCTTTGTAAATATCAAGGTCGTCTTTTTCGCCAAGAGATTCTGCATACAGTGCCCATCCCTAAAACGATGCAATAGAAATGTTTTAAAACGTTGCTGTATATCACATATCCAATGTATAAACATACATTTAATTATTGCATTGCTTAAATCCTAGTTCACAAGGCAATGTCAGAAAAGATCCAATTTGAAAGAGAATTACAATCACAATGATGATGTCAGAGATTATAGCAATACGGGAACTGTTGAGATGGAAATAATGGAAGAGGAATATAATTTGCGATAGATGGCTTACAGTCAAATAAATTTAAGCCACACAATTAAACCAGACGAAAACATGAAGCCAAATGAACTGTTTGCAGAGTTCCGTAGGATTTCTTATTTACCGCCACCTGCTTTCAGGCGGGTCTGCTATGTAGGTATTATCTTGACGGTGGAATGTTTTATGTAAAAGATGACATATGGTTTGTATTAATAATTTTCTTATCTACAGATATAATTATATATACAGGAATCATTGTAAGTCTTACCTCAGTGTACGCTGTGTATACTGGAAAACGTAAAGGAATGGTGAAATAATTTGTTAAAAGCTTGGCCCTCATAAAAACTGGAAAACCCTTCGCTGATTTTGCATAGATATCCTAAAAAGATGGAGAAACGTTTCATACCAGTGTCCGACAAGTCGTTGTATTGAAAACAGTCAAAGCATTTAATGGAAAAATGTTATAATAATTCTTGGAATTAAAATAGTGTCATCAACCATGGTACAGTAAAGTTCCACATAACGACCGGTCCGATAATACGACCAACTAGATATTATTACCTACTTTTCATAGAGCCAACTATTTCCCCATATATCTCTATATAATCGCGTTCCGAAATTACGATCGGTCCACATCAAACATGACAAGTTTCTTTATGGTCCAATAAACCGACCACTATCTGCCAGGCTGCCTGGTTGTTAAAATAGTAGTTTTATTATTGCCTTAAATCGGTCTAAATAATATCATGCTCATATCAAATAATTATAATTACAAATATTTCATATGAAATCCTGTTATGTAATATCAAAATGTGGATAAATTAATGTTCGTTACCTGTAAATGATGTCCAGGATCTGCTTCATGTAACGCCAATGCTGCCATTTCATACGTGGGACTGGAAAAGTAGTTCAATACAGTAATTTGCTCATTTCACTGAAGATATAACTCCGTTTCAGCGACAAAAAAAATGCCAAAATTAATGTTGTTATTCTCAAAAGGGACTTTTTTAACACTTTTTTAGAACACTCATATGGTACTATGCCGAATACAGACGAATATAGATATGTCAGTGGTAACAAACCTACCAACGCTGTATACAAACTTACACCCATAAAAAACAACGAGGGAGTAATAGTTATAATAATAAACTTGATAAATCCACTACACAGCAAAAAACTAATATCATTCTATGCAATAACCGGACATTATAATAAGTAGAACTTGAAGACATAACACTTCGTATTGGTAGCTCACTTTTCTTCCGGTCTGAAAACATTGACATAGAACACTCCAGGCCGCTCTCCATTGGGAGTCCCAAATGTATAAGATCCACCAGGTCCTTGATATTGCATTTTCTTCACCCTTTATAGCATAAAAAGATTAAGATATCTCTTACTACAGTACTATCGTGATTTTAAACATAATAGTTCAGTCTTTGTAAGCATGCTTGCTAATGACATTTTAAGGCTGTACAAATAACTAAGTAATTAAACAAATCCGTCGCAGAATTACTATTTTGGATTTTGTCTTGGGTCTGTTATCACGGAATTAAAAAATATTCATCACTTTGATGACGCAATGAATGTATAAATACACATAATTGCAAGTTAAATATGCTTTAGTTCTAACATAAACAGAACAGTAACTCATCTGCTTATGTTCATGTTTGCCAACAAAATTAATATGTGTTTTAGGGCAAAACAAAATCAAACGGTTATGTAAGATATTTGTCTTGCATATAGTTGAAAATATAAAGAGGGCATTCAACTAATCTCAATACTTACTCAAGTTTACTTTCCGGAATATCGATGAAGTACTTGTCAAGTTTGGGTTTTATCCTGTCATTGATGATAGATCTATACCGTTCCAATGTCTCTGTCTACAAAATCATTTATATAATTTAACTGCGATATCTTTACACAGTCAGGCAATAAATCTTAATAATTCCATTGGATGTCTTATTGAGCTTAAAATGTATCTAAGGCACAGTTTGTGAAATGCATCCCCGGTCAATCTGAAGATTCGCGTGCTAAATTAATCACAAGACATGCGTTAGTAATTATTAATTCTTCTTATGCTCGCCAAACAAATTATTTTTAAATAATTATTTTTTTTCCATATATTTGTCTTTAAGTTTATACCATCGTTTTTTTGAGTACTTTTTATGACAATCTCGTTTAAAGTCATTGACAAGTGTTTGCTGATGTCAGTCAGAGTCTATACACCCTACGAACTACCAATAATAAATGATTGTTCAAAATTGAATATGTTGTGTGCAATATCATTAATATTGTAATCACTTACCGGAGATTGAATTAGAAATTCTGGATCGTTCTTAAGAAATTCAAAAAATTCTTTGACTGTTCCTTTGAAATTTAATCTTGTTAAGACCTATAATGGAATGTATAGAGTATAATCATGTTACCTAAATGTTAACATTAGACATATACATGTACTTTTATTTATGTTTTGAGGCAAAAATATGCTGTAAAATATGTTATTTTTGTGGCTTACCAATTAATTATACTCATCTATACAATAAAATGATACTGTCATGCCTTTCTTGCAATGGTTAATGGTTTTGAATCAAAACAATAAAATGGCGTTTTGACAGCTACGAAACAGTTTGAAATGGAAACCGCTTATCTACAAAATGGTTATAATTTCGAATACTAGTAAATGATAATAACTTTGTGCATGTCTTCACTTATTCTCTCAATTTCTTCCAATCCTTTCTCGTGTACTTCTTCAGGTGTGATATCAATACTAAGATGCCATTTCAAACATGCCTTGTAATAGTTTTCTCCATCAGGAAGTGAATTAACTCCATATTGAACTCTTGTATTTGGCAAATACACCTGCAATAAATTCCAACAATTATTCAGATTAATGAATTCTCTATGGCGTTCTGTATGAAATTCCATACTCAACTGCAACGTACATGGCAATATCTTTTCTACGCAACTACTTGTACTTTAGATCAGCTCTGTGTGGATTTCCAGCAGTTAGTGCGCTGGAATAGTAACCACCCGACGACCAAGGTTCAAATCCTGGATGCGGCAGGACATACCTTTCTATGAAAACTTGACAAAAATATCGATTCCTCGAAATAATGAGACATAGCCGGCTCCTTCTGAAAGGGTAAGTTAGTACTGGTTAGACCACAGTCTATGGAAAATGGTTAGGTGACCTGGCTGTCGAATATAACTGAAATATCGATGGAAAACATTAAACCCACTGAAAAATGTGTGTTTGCTCTTGAGTGTGCTTTCTGTTCTTCATGTATTTGTCTATAACTTACTAGTATATACTAGTAGTATGCAATTTCATTTCATTGTAACACGGAGGGGTATAAATGTAAGGATGGTCAACAACAAACCTAGCTTTAACCTACTGTACCTTTTGCTATAGTCTGTTTCTTGTGGAGACTATTGTATGATTCTTTGTGTTAGGATTTGGGTGAGTGTGTCTTAAGGTGACACTAATTTGGGAAAGTTGATATGTTTGTATGTTTGTTTTGCTTATATCATTTCTGATCCTCATTTATGTTATATTCTATCACATGGTCCATATGATTTAAGAAACTTTGTAGTCGGCATGACATATTATTATGTATATAAGTATATTGCATTATACCTCGTTGATGTAGTCTCGTAGCTTCTGGTATTGTTTTCTAAACCCAGTCGTTGCAGCGTATACTCTATCCCGCAAGATAGTTCTGAGAAAAAATCAGAATTAAATGAAACATTGAAAACAAATGCTTGCTCGCTTAAAAGTATATTTACTATGAACATTTAATATTTGTAATAAACCCCATTAGTTCTTTTCATTAAATGTGAACGGTCTAAAGTCCAATATTTATTTTCATGAAATTGCAGCAAAGAAATTATCAAGACTACGTGTAAATCACAAGTTAGTTACCAACATTTGTTTTAATTGTAATCTTGATCATTGCTAATTCGGTGCGTTATATTGCTTTAAATTGATTAAATGGATCGTTTCGAATTTCACAGTTTATACGGTAGTGCTTTTCCTCATTAGTAATTACTATCCATTTTTTAAATTATTTTCACCATCTTATCGAGTGAAGTATTTACACATTATTAACTTAGAAGTCATGCGTGGTAAAACAAGCTTTTATCTTAAATTTATTAGTCGATTTATGTAAAAGCTAACATTTTGGTAAACTGGAAAGTAGTGTTTATCTTAAGTGTCAATTTTATTTTCGGTTTTCGGATTGGAAAGATTATTTTCATTATATAAATATAGTTAAACAACCAGGACACATTGGTGTGTTTTTCTTTATTCTCAAAACTGATATTTAAATGAATATACTGAATGAATAAGAGTGTATTAGCCTTTGTACATTTAGATTAATACATTTAACTCGTTTATTTTTTATTAACTTTTATTAACAATACCGAGCAATCATATAGCATGACCTGCTCATTGATATTCATCCAATTTTGAAAAGAAAAATACATTTTGTAAACTTACGTATCGCTCTTAGATAACGATGCGTTACCTAGCCTTTCGATAAATATTTTGTACAGAACAACATCAGTCGGCGAGTCGGCAATGAGGTCATCGATCTGAGGCATGGCACGTAACTTGTGGGGTATAAAAAAGGTAACACTGAACAACATGACAACATTTAATGGAATCACTTCACCATTACTATATATCCATAATAGGGTAATTATCTTACGCATTTGCTGAATGCTACTCACTATTTAAAAAGGGTAATAACTATTGTAATACAGTATTGCACCAATTATCGTAGTTTTATTGATAGTAAGTAAATATACTTAATTCATTTACATGTTTTGAAAAGTTTGTGAGAGTTTTTACGCTGGTAGAAAAAATAGCAAAACATCAATTTCTAAAAGATTTTTTTTTCTACATGAATATCATTTTGAAATGGCCAAACCAAGCAGGAAAAACTCGTCATGTCGGTCAGAATATTTCTAAACTATGTGACTTCAGAGTAATCCATTGTAAAAAACATACCACTGTTACATTATGACTGGTCGTTTTGTGCTCAATGGCCACGTTCATTCTTGCGATTAAATCATCAACCTAAAATAAGAAATAATTGAATATTATTAGGATCACTCATGTATCTCACCGTATTACATATGTTAATGCAAAGTAGTCCTTCCTTTCAATTACTTCAATATTTGACATCAAAGTTTGTTACATAACTTGATCGATTAAATTCACATTCGATCGTAAATTGATTTGCCTTTACATGTGTAAATATCTACAGAGATTTGATGTCACGTGGAGTATGTTCTTGTTTCTACCATTATATTCTTTACAATTGAGTTGTGCTTACGTGCTATTTACGTTCCAATTCCTTCTCAATTAAACAAAGAAATAGTTCTATTTTGGTCTTTATTCATCCTCATTGGTCGTTGGGATCTGATGTGTTATGTGTTTAGTCATGCAGTACTCGGTTATTTAGATAACAACCTATTTACATCTCCATATTCCAATGTATGCATTAAAAAGTGACTATTTTCACATGTTATTGTTATTGATTACTAAAGATAGAATTACACCATGTCTCATTGTCTTGTGTACGTTATGGTCATTACTGGACAACGCAGTAACCGGATAACTTGTAACGAACACGAAATTAAAATCATTTACCTGCAAGCCCAATAGTACAATTTGGCTAATGAAGTTGTCGAAGTGCTCGAAAGTTTCCAGGGTTATTGGTATGTGGTAATCAGGGTACCTCCAAATGCCTTCAAGAAAAGTGACTGGGTTCATTGGTCCGTAACTAAAAACATATTCAAACAAAGCAAAGAAATTTTTGACGTATTGCATCCCATTGACATGTTTCATTTAGAGCATTTGTAAAATCTGCTGTGTATGACACAAGTTAGAGCAAACGTTGGCTGTAGGCTATCAAATTGCACAAATATATTCCACGCGAGATCAGAAATAAGTTTAGAATTTCCAAAATACATGTAATCACAAACTACTACAAGCGAGTACTTATTGTATTGTATTATTTAAGAATGAAAAATGAATAATGATTCAGAATTGTAAAAAGACTTGAATGAAAATTACTTTCTCCATTTGTAGCCATCCAGGTAAGTCTCCAATGTGTCCAATAGTACATCATAAGCGACTTGTGTTGTCTGATTTAACATGGTTTTATCAACAGCCTTCAATTCATTCCGGAAACCAGTGATCTCTTTCTAAAACAGTAGTAATGTCGACTTTATAATTATCCAGTTTATTGATATATTTGGTTCTTCCAGAAATACGTAGGAAAAGCTATTAAATCCTCACTGTACTATTTCAACGGTTCTTAAACGTCGATTTGTCATGTAAACATTTAATGCTTAACTCAATTATGTAGGTGATATCTCGATTTTATATCTGTAAATACAAGCCGTAACAATCTAGAATGTTTTGAACACCCATTTATTATATTGCTATACGTACATTTCGCTGTTCAAGAATATCAACCGAGAAGCTTTCGATGGTATCTGTATGATTCGTTATGCCAATGGAGTTTCCAAATTCTGGTGAATCCTGAAGTCTCCATACCCAGTACCTGTTGGTTAAGTCGTAAAAGTCCTCTACAGCATGACCTTTGTTGTACCCGGAGCCTGTAAAATACGGCAATGTTGCAAAATTTCATTTGATCTCGATATGAAAGGTACGGAATTTCTATCGCAAAACTAAAAGTTCTCTTAAAAACACACTTGTGTTAAATGGTTGAGACAGCTAGATTTAAATATATGTAGAATCTGAACAAAACTTTCACAACATTTTTTACGATTATGACCAATTGGATTACGTCGTCAACTCATTATATGAAATAGTGTACGAACGTGAAGCTCTTCATTGGGCAAGGAAGCGATCACTGCCTGCTACTACAGCATTTTCTAGAAATAATGTTCGGTCCTGTGTTTATATTTGTATATATCTATTTGAATTAGTTGACATATGGGCTTTAAATGAAATTAGCTCAGCGCTTCAACTGAATTGAACAATATAAGACAATAAAATGACATGTCTGAACTTACCTGTAATAACAATCAACAGCGCCAGCAAATATCCCATTGTTTGTATCAGTCAGTCTGAAATGATTGGCTCGCTTAGTTTTTTTAACATGAGATTACATTATACACAACTTAGAATTATCTGTACAAAATTTCAATACACAGAATCGTCACAAAATATAATTATTAGAGTTTAACGATTGTTTTTTAAATATTGTTATTACCTTTATCATTGATAGGCTCTACATGCGTGTTCAAATGACTATACTAGGCAAAACTACATACAGCATCTATTTGGGGTAACTAACACCGGGTCAATGCCCGTAACTATGTTAAATTACCTGAAGTACTTAGTAAGCGTAATCGTGACCAGACATATAGTATCTTACACTGCTACAAAAAAATATGTAAACAGTCAATGATGTGTCATTAATTAAATGGTGAGAAGAATAGTGTCTGCTATGTTGGGCCGACCACATAATAATATATAAAGAAAACATACCTGATACAAGCCGATTAATGTCGATAGAAGATTTGAATGAACAATGAGATGATGATGTTCTGAAGAATCAAAATTACCTAATCTGAAATCGGTCAAATAAAAGAATTAAAAGTACGAACATTTTTTACAGTACAATTGCATAACGGATTTACGTTTCAGCATCTTTTAAAGAAACTGTTTGAAGACCAGATCACAAAATTCATTTTGACAAGAAAACAATGTTGCCACATACATTGCATGTAAAGACATTGCTTTTCTTTCTAAGCTGTGTGTATAAGGCCATCAACAAAAAACTGCTGTCATGTAGTTAGGCCTAAAAAATTAGTTCCTGGGATAGGCAGATCGTGGTTTTACTTTGGCTCTTGAAAGTGTACGACGGAAAGGTAACACAATGTGGGTCCTCGGGTCTGAGAAAACGCCTAGGGTCGCGGGTAAAATTTAGATAGGTCGGGTACCAAAAAAAACCAATCAATTTATGTTTAGGCCTTACTCAAGCGTCGAATAAAAACCTCCTGAAAATGCTCAACATTTTTTTTTAAATGATAAGGTTTCTTTCTATCTTACAGCTTTTCGTTTAAGGACGTTTGCATTTAAGTAAACAATCCAGATTCAGGGGCAACTAACTAAAAATCGAGATCGATGACACCAAGTATTGTAGCTTAAAATGTTTTTGTTATCATATGCTAAGCTCATGTAATGTTTAGACAAATTCTATGATGTAATAGTATATGCATGTATTGTAAACAAGAAATGTCTACCTACCAGCTCCCTGTTTAAAGTCTGGGTCGCGAAAAGTCAATCCATCACTTGTTTAAGCCTTTGTTATAATAAAACTATACGTATGGTGTATATGTTAATACTATATGTCACTGATTAACACAGATGCCGGTGTTGTAAACACGTTTTCGATGACTTACTGACACTTACATCAAGTCTAATAACTGAGGCATACCCTTAATGATGGTTGATATTGTTTTATATATGCTTGAAACTAAGAGCGCAGAATTTGTGGATTCTATCATCTATCTAGTTAGATATATTTGAGATAAACACTGAATTTGCTTTGATAAATTGAAAACATCTCCCTTGTCATCTTTTTGGGTTAACTTAGCATACGAGTATGCGCAACAAACGAACGATGAATGAAAAAAAACGTATAAAAAATTAAGCTAAGTTAAACCAGGGATGCTATTTTACAAATATAGCATCGCTGGTTAAAAGTACATTCTAAATGACGCCATTATAAAACAATTATTGAGAAGAATATTGTACTGACGGAGACATAAATCTCACATTTCTGAACTAAAAGTTTTAAAAATGAACACTAAGTATAAATCATTATCTTTGACATTTTTATTAAGCAATGTTATCAAACAAGACGTATTTTAAGATATGCCTGTGACATGACAGAAGACGTTAGTTTATATCATGTTAGATGTTTGAACTCTAAAAAGTTTTAGTATAAATTTGCCGTTCATTATCCTAATGGAAAATATCAGCTATTAGTGGAATACCGTACAGCCTCTTAGAGCAGCCCTCTTTTGAGCAACAACCTCTCAACAACAACATCATGATTTCCCCCAATGTATGACTTAACTATCAGTTTAATCTCTCCATAGCAACAGCCTCTCAACAACAACATAATGTTTTCCCCCAATGTATGACTTAACTATCAGTTTAATCTCTCCATAGCAACAACCTCTCAACAACAACATCATGTTTTCCCCCAATGTATGACTTAACTATCAGTTTAATCTCTCCATAGCAACAACCTCTCAACAACAACATAATGTTTTCCCCCAATGTATGACTTAACTATCAGTTTAATCTCTCCAGAGCAACAACCCCTCAACAACAACATAATGTTTTCCCCCAATGTATGACTTAACTATCAGTTTAATCTCTCCAGAGCAACAACCTCTCAACAACAACATAATGTTTTCCCCCAATGTATGACTTAACTATCAGTTTAATCTCTCCAGAGCAACAACCTCTCAACAACAACATAATGTTTTCCCCCAATGTATGACTTAACTATCAGTTTAATCTCTCCAGAGCAACAACCTCTCAACAACAACATAATGTTTTCCCCCAATGTATGACTTAACTATCAGTTTAATCTCTCCATAGCAACAACCTCTCAACAACAACATAATGTTTTCCCCCAATGTATGACTTAACTATCAGTTTAATCTCTCCATAGCAACAACCTTTCAACAACAACATAATGTTTTCCCCCAATGTATGACTTAACTATCAGTTTAATCTCTCCATAGCAACAACCTCTCAACAACAACATAGTTTTCTGCTCCCGAAGGGTGTTGTTTTGGAGCGAATGAATTGTACAGGTAATATCCATGGGTATGTCAAAAATAGATTTAATACCGTCTTATCATACCTGACAAAAATATCAATATGTGATCTTAATAACACATATTTTCATGCAGGCGTTAATAAAAATCAGCACTTTGTCATTACCCTATATCATCGTAAGACGGTGCTGACATATATTAGTTCATTCATACTGACATATAAGATAAGTTCTGCACCTTAGCTATAGAGTTACACCACTCTAATGAAATTACTATTTTACATTTTCAACAAAGAACTTACCGTGTGCACGTTATTCAGTTATCCACGTTTTGGTCCTCGCACGTTTTGATGATCAATCTAAACTTTGTTTTAAAGTCTTCACGGTTTTCGAATGTCAATAATAAGTATGTCACTGGTGCCCAAACGCTCAACAAATGTCACAATCGTTCATTTATTAGTTGTTCCATGGCACGGATTTAGTAAAACGATTGTCATTGTAAATAAAACAAGTGCTTATGGTAACGTTAAGTTCTTAACCATGTATTTTATGAGATGTATTTAAATTGCAATTGTGGTTCATTTATTGAGTTTACGTGAGTGTATATAACGTGTATAGTTACTTAAAATACCATGTATATATTTACACTAGACGTTGTTTCATGGTGGTTAATGATAAATTGATACAGGCGTATTGTAGCTAAAATAGTTTCGTCTTTGATAATCTCGCGCGTATTTTACCTTTAATGATAATGTGTGTTCATGTCTTGAATAATTAATGCACTGACAGAAATTATGTTTTCAGAAATATTTTCTTTATTTCCAAAGTTTCGCATAATCACTATGAAAACGTGTAAATTATGTTTACAAATTTATAAATGTATTTGTTAGGCTCCGATGATGTGGCGATAGATATTCAAACCCAGTCGTCTAAATGTACTAGACACTCGGTGACTATTGTATAACTGACGTAAATAAAGCGATTGCAGTCATTACATATTTTAGTGGAGCCTTGGACAAAGATCGAAGATCCAGAACGGAGGTAGTGACATTGTGAAACAAGAAACCGTATAAAAGTCTTAATTAAATAGGAATGACAGAAGCAGCAACACACTATTTTAATTATTCCATTTACTATTTCAACAGCACATGCTGTTCAAACGTTTGTATGAAATAGATAGATTCTACCAATAAAGTCTCCATGCTCAGTGCTGCATAATTATACGAAATATATTGGAATAAAGAAAACAAACTCATTTCAATGTAATACGTGTAATACTTAAGAATATAAAAAGAACATGAATGTAGAAACAATAAAAAAGCAATCAGCTTTTTAATGGCACTTAATTGGATATCGCTGCAGATCAAATTAATTGAAACTTAATTGATTAATTGAGGCACTAGTATCATATTTGTTTATTTGTGTTTCACGCCTTTTTTCTAATCAGTTATATACCAGATTTCCTTGACTGTATTCTAACCAGCAGTAACACACCATTCCACAAGGAACTGGAAACTTCTCAACATGAAGAGGAATTTTGTCAAATTTTCATGGAGGGGTATGACCTTCTTGGACCGGGAGACCGAAACCGGATCACCAGGTTACAAAATGAGAGCAAGTTAAATTATATTTTAGTCTTTGTGAAACAATTTTGCGTACGTGATAAAAATAGGTTAAACTTGGACAGCAACAACCAGGTCCGGAATGTACCGTATTCAGCAAAAAATGTATAAAGCTTTATCAGACAGTCAGATGTTGAATTCATGCAGACTAATTGTAAGTATTTGATAAGAATAATACCCAAGTACATAAATGTAAATAATGAATATTTGAAGTGACCTGTAATTTTTTATTAGCAACTATAAATGGGAATGAAAGGGAGGTTATTCGGAAATTCAACAAATTCTAAAATTTCGCATGTTCTATCAAGCTTATAATCTTCCATATTTTGAATTATTTCCCAAGGTAAAATACACTGCTGTTTATATTTTTGTGAAGGCACTCGGGGTATATTTGAGTTCAGCAAACGCTGCTTGAATCGTTTAACCGTGACATAAAATGTTTTGATAACTTGTAACAATCATGTTTGTTAAATTACAGAGAGAGTTTTGTTAAAGGCCCATTAGCTTTTTGAATAAGTAATACAGAACAATAAATAAAATGATAGTAAGATATAAGAAATGCATTTCATTTGCTCCAAAACAACACTTACATAATGCCTTTCTTTAGCCACATCGTATACACATTGTCTGCTGTTTTTTTCTTATTTTTTGCCATATCATTGAAAAAATACTGTGCTTCATTTCTATATGTATTTCGTGATTAAAAACAAAAAAATCACAATGTTTTTATTGAAAGTTAAAGTCAATTTCACTGATAAGACATCTTTCTAGGTAAATTAAGACCTACTTTGATTTTAACATCCAAAAAGCTAATGGGGCTTTAAAACTATTTTGAAAAACAAATATAAGGTTATTACAACGTGACTTTTACATGTTTTGAAATTTATGTAGCATTTCATGACAGATGTAGGTTATACACTATAAGCACATATATATGCAACGATTAATTCATTGAGAAAAAAGTTCAACTTAGCAGAATTTGTGATTCAAAATCATTGATTTTTTAACATTCATAACAGGTCCTTTTGAATGCATGAACATAATCCGTAATTTTCAAACATTGTTCAGAGCACCAAAGAAATGCAAAGATGATTGGAAGGAGCAAACGTTTTAACAAATCTATAACAATTCTTAACGTAAAAGTTCTATCATACACATTAATGTAACAGACATAATAAGGACGAATGATGTCCCAGACAATATTTCAGCGGAAGATACGTTGTTATTATCGCAAGGTTTTGAAGGTTTATTTTCAGACAGCACATTGTCAATCCAGTCGTCAACAATTGTTTCAAGTACATCTAAAGGCATGGCGCCGTTCTTTAGTACGGTGTAATGAAAGTCGGCCAATTTGAATAAACGACCTGAAAAGAAATGCAAAGAAGATGAAAGTTGAATGTAGAAGACTGCGTCAAAATCATTTCATGTTTAAGATGCCGAAAGTTATAATATCAAAATGGACTGACGGACTTTGAAAACCTTTATAATTAACACAGATATCAATGATAAAAAAATATTAACAAATAGGCTGAAAAAACATTTAGTATTTTGCCTATTGAGTTTGTATTTAAGCCAATGGGTGTAGGCCGTAAAGATTATTAGATAAAAAAACATTGCGTCAAGACTACGCATTTAATTGATCAAACAATGATTTAATAATCAGACACATTTACAGCAACTAAATGTTCAATGTGCTGAAACAAATATGATCAAATCCAACGGGAATACAATGTATGATGAAATCATTCCAATCCATTATATTGTAGTGTATCTGTTCTTACAAATAACAAACACAACGATTCGGAATATAAGTAATTTCATATAGGAAAAAAGGAAATAACCACGATAAAATTGGTCTTCTGTTTCAAATGAAACAAAAATCTCATTATCGTAGCCACAACAAATATTCAGTGTGTACAGTGTGTTTGAATGTAAAATAGAATAGTTCAAATTAGGGTACAAACCTAATTTGTCAGTGGCCTTTTTACGAAGTTCCTTTATCTTAATTTCTCCTATTTTGTAGCCACACGCTTGGCCAGGCCATGTAGCATAACGATCTATCTCAATAGCAGCTGATTCTGAAGTCTCAGCAGTGTAATTCAGCATGTAGTTAATGGATCTTTCACGCGTCCAACTGAAATATATGTATAATATCATTACTGATTTCAATGGCGATTTAGTGACGCATTCATCATTTTGTAGAGGTAGTACATGTAATTAAAAAAAAAACATCATTTAAATTCAATATGATAAAAGGATCAGTTAGTTAGATGAATCCCAAAGAAACCGACATTATATGAAATTTCTAGCCTCTTACGTATTTAAAACAAAAGCGCCAGGTCACATTTGGGATTCTTTGAGTGGTAAATTGTATATTTTCTTAGAAATAAGCAACATTTGTCAAAAATGCCGATTGTTGATGAACATAGTCAAAAAGTTTGCTGAAGATCGGTTGATAATCGGTCGACTTAAAGAGAGCGGACACTGAATATTTAGTCAATTTTCATTATATCAAGGGGCATAACATAGAAGTACCTGACGCGATAAGGCTGGTCATCGAACTTGACCAAGATCTCATGCCGATAAAATTTGATGAAGATCGGTAGATGACTGTTCGACTTAGAGGGCGGAGTTAACTTCATTATTAGTAAAATTGCAATAAATCAAGGGAAATAACTTAGAATTGTCTTGGTCAATTAGGCTGATTATCGAACTTGGCCGAGATCTCATGACCATAAACAGTTCCATTAAGTTTGGTAAGGATCCGAATAAAACTGTTTGAATTAGAGGGCGGAGGCTGCTGTGGACGCCGCCGGCCCATCCTCCCGCCCGCCAGTCCTGGGTGTTCCAATAATACGACCCGTTTTTTCAAACGGGCGTATAAAAATTAATCAAAATTAGTATTTCATAATCAATGTGCATGTTGAAGTGAAATATTGAATCCCCTATATTTTAAGCACATGTTAACAATATTGACTAATTCAAGGATTGTGACATTATGAGGGTATGACGTATGGAGAGTTATACTTTATATACTATACTTGTAATAATGTATTCCTGTATCTACCACCAGACGTGCCGCCCTCAACATCTCTTCACTGTATCTTCCAAGCCTGTAAAAGACGACAATTGTCACAGTTGACGAGAATAACCAATGCTTCTTTGTATTGATTGTATGTCAAATAAACTTTACTGCAGTTTAGACACACAATACAGAACCTTTTACACACGTCCCTCAAACTGCTTCCAATTTCGACATTTGTGTTATATCTTCTTATTAGACAGGTAATACATATGGTTACAATTGCAACAGGCCGCACATACAGTGCGCTGGATTTCTAACCCAGCGATCCTGGTTCGTCCTGTTCGCGCAGTAGGGCGTTCCCTTCTACGAGAAGTTGACAACAAAGTTTATTTTTATTTTTCTTCACATGTATGTGGAAAGTTTGCCGATTCCTTGTGGAAAGGTAAATTAGTACTGGTGAGAATACCGTCATAAGTATGTTAGCTGAATTAACCGGCGTATAGAACTGAAGAATCGTTGAAGAACGACGTTAAGCCCAAATAATACAAAATATTTGCAAACCATTTTTGTTATCCTTACATTTCATAATCGTTCTGATAAATACCCATTTCTTCTCCAAGAAATTCAGAATACAAGGCCCAGCCCTGAAATATACATTTCGTAACTGTTAATTATAATAATAAGGAACTATCAGCACTCAATTGTTTTATATCCATTCGTCCTCAATTCACTTACAAACACATAGCGTATTGCAGTATTGGAATCACCGATAATGTCACTTCAGAATGTTGGATCCTAACTCTCAAAATTGGTTTAACAATTTTGACAGGTTTCGATTATAGAAAATAATTTACTGTGAGAATTTTAAAAACGCAACTGTTTTGGTTACTGTTCTTTTAGAATTACATTAAAGTTTATTGGAGTAGCCATTTTTCAAAGATTCAAGAAAAAGAAAGATCCATCTCAATGAATACTTACTGTAAACATATGCAAAATCACAGTATCAATCAAATCTAACATAGAAACATTATAAGTCACCGTGAAATATCTTCAGAAACTGGTATTGCAACAATTCCTACATAACTGATGTTTCTGAGGTAACTATCAAAGAAATAATGATAATTATGCAGTACCTTTTTTGAAATACAATGTATTAGTATTATTTTTTTTAATCTGTTCTAATTTACCTCTGCATACGCGTTGTAGAAAGGGAAGAAATATGGTACACCATAACTCAACCATTCAAAATATTTACGGAACTCAGGACCATCTGCTAAGATTCCATAACTTTCCTGAAATTCGAAACATAAACAATATTTGATAGATTCTAAAATGAATTTATTTACCAACAGACGAACAAGCAGCAATTCTTAATACGTTCTTAGACAGATTTTGACAGTCAGATGTAATGCTCTTACTGCAAGTACTAGGTAAATCTTTGAGATACTAGAAATATAAGTTATCACATTTACTGATTTACCTAATACGTGCAGCAGATCAAATACGGATGTTGATAAGAATTACACACACACAGAGAGAGAGAGAGAGAGAGAGAGAGAGAGTGTGTGTTCCATCAAAACATTGACAAGACTTTATACAAGCAGATATTGTTTACGTACAGCTAGATGATGACCCGGTATTGCTTCATGAAGGCTTAGTGCTATCATCTTATACGTAGGGCTGAAATATACAAAGACTTTATAAAGAATTCAATTGGCCATTTGACAGCTATGGTCATTCCAGAACCGCCTTAGTAAATAGTGAGAGAAGATACAGGAGTACTGGGCATTTTCCCCTATCCTAACTAACGAATAGTTTTCCTGATATTACATCGTACCTGGAGTCATGTACTGGTACATACCTCATCTGTTTCTTGTAATTTCTAAGCATGGTACTGGGTTCATCTAAGGGAATAATATCAATTACAAGGAATGCTAGAATGTGGGAAATGGAATGTATGTACACAGCAGTTGATTGACTTGAATTTACAGTTGTCGTTGATGCTTGTTAAAAAACGAGGATTTCTACGTGACCGAAAGGGAAGAAATGTATAATGCTCATTCATAACGTTAAGTTAACTACGTAGAATTTGCTTTGACATCAATGATCTCGACATTAGATTGTTCAGTCGTCATTGGTTCTGAGTATTATCCTGACAAGTTATTAGTAAGTATCATGTCCATAGGATGCCACCACGTTCTATATGTAAGTTAATTGTAAAGAAGCGGCGGTTGAGTATTTTTGCTACTGGGTTGCCACTATGTACATTATATTATGATAAGTGTATTGTAAAGTGCCATGTTTCTGTGGTTACTGTCATCAGTAAAGTTAACAACTACAATGATTGGTTTGAACTTACTTATACGTTGGTCGATGAACATTAGCATAGAATATTCCTGGTCTGGATCCGTCAGCGGTACCAGTCCAGTATTCACCACCAACACCGTCTGAACCCGAGGCTCGAACCCTGCGAATATCAGAATCATACAAACATACATGTAACAGTAGCATTTCTGCTAGTTATTGTATAAATGACTAAGTTTAAGTAAATCATTACTTCATAGAGTTTGTGATTCATTTTTGTCACAAACACCTTTCTCTCATATGTAGTCAATGTTCCGTGGCTGCCTACGGCGTCGAGTGTTAACGGACGGCCTATAACGCAGTGATCGGGGGGTAACTTGTGAAAGTCAGTTAACTATGTATAATTTCAGACTATAAACCTTTACACCTTTACCTGTTAACTTTACCTTTAGGAGACCGATCTATCAAACAATACATTGACTCAATCAATAGGGATATTTAAGAGTATTACATAATCAACTACGTGATCCAGTCTTGAAATTGATCTGCTGTATTTTCAAGAAATGGAACTTTAGTTAGTAAATGTTATATGACTCACTCGAGAGGTAGATTTGGTGGATGGCTAAGATATTGTGGGATCTTTGGAGCGATTCTGTCGAATATGATACTCCTGAATCTTGCCAACGTTTCATCCTAAAATACCAAAATAACAACATTTATTTCTGAAATAATTAGACATAAAATTGCATACAAAATCAAGAACTATGTCTCATTAGGATATTCATTACACATTCGAATTAAACACCTTACCATTTAGGCATTTACCGTTTATTCTAAATAGTGTTCTAAAATAAATTCGAATTTAAGAAATTTGACATTTTATGAAAATATTATTACACATGTACTTTTGATCAAAATATTTGTATTACTATACATACTGGGTCCTGTATCTGAAAACTTGTATTACTGGTGAGATTCTGGTACATCATCTGGATATTTGCGTTTCTAGGAAATCCAACACGTTCCATTTTCTGTAAAAGGAATATTGGCCCATATATAACAGTGTACAAGGAATTAAGTTATTTGTTTTTCCTTTACTACCTCTGCCATTTAGACTTCTACGAACATTTATATTTCAACCTGACACTAAGAAATCCTTCGATCTGCCTCCGTAGTCGAGTGATTAAGGTCGCTGAGTTTAAATCACTCTAACCTCTCACTGATGGAGGGTTCAAGCCGAGCTATCGACCATGCCTCTTTATGTGAGAACTTAGTAGGTAGTTGCTTACGGAGGATGGGAGTTTAGAACTTGTTCTTCCCAGGAACGATGGTTAGGTAAACTGTCTGCCTCATATGACTCCGACTGTTAAAAAGGGGCGCAAAACTCAAACAAACAACATAGAAATCATTTCTGTAATGAAGATGTACGAAGAAGTCCCGGAGAAAGATATTGTTCCGTAATTTTAATATAAAGAAGAATATATCAGCAGTTTTCTACAAAAGAAAATGTAACTATGTTCAAACAATTCACGAACTACAACTGAACTTTGTTGAAACTTAAGCCCTAAAGACAAGTATATGGGAACCAAAATGTCTGTGGTGTATGGCTGAATTCCCTCCAAACACCACATTAAAGACAGATAATCAAATCATCTGTCCACTAGTGTTAGTCAAGAAAGTTGATTTATGACTTTAATCAAATGATTAACTGTATCGCAAGCAATATTTTCTGTGATTTAGATTTAGAAATCCTTACATCACGTATCTGTCTTTCTATCCTGGCTACCTCGTCTAAACCTGTTTGATGGACTTCTTCAGGTGAGATGTTAAAGGACGTATGGAAAAACAAGCAGGCTTGGTAGTTCTCTTTTCCGTGCTCCATTGTACCAATTCCAAACCCGGTCCTTGTATGAGGCATATATTCCTGTAATAGAATTATAATGCTAAATGATACTAACAATATTACTAGAAGAGATACTTGTCCAGAAAGTAAACATTATCTAGTGGTAGTATATTGCCTCATGTATGAACTAGCATCATTTGAAAAACAGATTAGAAAGTAATTTCGACTAAATACGTTAGGACGATTAACTGAAAGAAGGCAGCAGTGTCATCATTTAAAACCCATCATTCTAAGAATGTAGTTGTAACTAGAGCTGTCACAGAGGTGACTATTACCCCCGCAATAGTACACTATACGGCTATGTTTAGGGGGACAAAACTCTGCAATGAGTGAATCGCTGGGCATGAAAATTGTGTCTTGCACATCTACACTTTATGGTAATAACATATTCAGTTTCATTGCAATAGCTTAAAAAAATGTGGAAGTATTTCGCTCCACAAACTTTATGCGGACGGACCGAACGACCGACAGAGTGACTCCAATATACCCCCTCTCAAACGTCTTTTGCGGGGGTATAATAATTGTATCTCACGCTAAGGAAAAGGATTGATACAAATTCTTACCTTTTGGAGAAATTTCTTTACTTCCTTTAACTTTTCCAGCAAGCTTGAGATTGCATTTATTAACGTGTTATTCAGTGTATCTCTGTCAGATGAGAATAATATAAGTTAACAGTTACATAATGTAAATATGAGGCCCTCGTACTTTCGGCAAGCAATAATGAAGCATCTATGTAATGAGCTGTTATAATGAGTTAATGTTATAATTTGTTTCGATTTTGTGTTTATTTATATCGAGTTATACACCTCTTTTCAACAGTCAGAGTCATATGAGGCAGACAGGAGCAGTTCACCTAATCATCTTTCCTGGGAAGGACAGGTACTAGACTCCCATCCTCCATTAGCAACTGCCTACTTTCTCACATAAAGAGACGTGGTCGGTAGCGGGGCTCGAACCCACGACCCTCTACCAGTAAGATGTTACAATGATTTAAAGTCAGCGACCACGGAGGCGGGTCTAATGTAATAGGCAGTAACTGAAACTGTCAATAGTTTGGAACATTGAACATATATAAATAACATTTTAGGCATTTTAACAATATTTCTCTTAAATTTCAAATTAACTGCAACAAAAAAAGAATAACTCAAGTATCTTACCTATAGCTTTGAGATTCAAACAATCCTAAAGATTTCTTGAACGGAGCATAAAGCTCTGATTCTAGAACAGAACCCTTCACCATTGAATCAATTTGTGCGGGTATCCTCGACTATAAACACACAAATGGAGTGAAAAATAAGTTTGTGCAAGACCAGTGTACACATTTTCAGTTGGCTGGACCAGGAAATAAGGACAGTTTGAAAAGCATCAGAAATAACACGTTTTGATCCGATCGACTTTGCTTTTTTGGAGAGATTTTTAGAATGATACTATTGAGATTATTTTAGAAATTGCTAAGTCAAATACATAATTATGTTTTATGTTTAATTTGACAGCAGGCTCAAGGTCATTCGTCACCCTCGTGCATTAAGAAAAGCTAAAATCTATTACGAACCCAGTTCTACTTACCACTGATGCATTATTACTAACGTGACCCTTTTCTATAGCGATCCTAGATAAATTCATCATTTCTTCAAGCTGAAATCACAAAGTAAATTGCTATCATCAGAATAAATACTTCTGATAATGATGACCAGACTTAGAATGCATTGCCTACTACTAATTCAACAGTAAGCAACAACTGATTACTGAGACATAAATCAGCCCGGCTGGTTAGCTCAGTGGTTAGAACGTTGATCTACTGATCAAGAGGTTGTGACTTCGAACCCCGGGCGAGGCTCACACTGTCGGTGACAAATTTAACTAACAGAAGATATCACATCCTTTGTTAAATTGTCCTTATCTCTGAACTATGTGGGGTAGCTTGGCAGTTGCTTGCGGATAGAATGTGGTTAGTACTGGTTAAGGCTTAAATAAAATCCAGGGAAGCCGGTTATGATGACTGCCCACCACGATATGAAAATGGCGTTAAATCCGATGAAACAAACAACCAACTAGACATAAATCAGAATCTCCAGTTTCATGATTTATTCAATAGAAACGCATTTATTCAATAGGAATATTTATTCATTAGAAATAAATCACACTGAAGCAAAAAAGAAAAAAGACAAAAAAATACAATTTTTATTTCATCCTTTGAAATCAAAGAAAAAAATTTGCGTCGAATTGTCCCCAGAGTCCAAATAGTAGTACTAGATATTACTATATATATACACCGTGAGACAACTCTTATGTATTATAATAGATCCTGACACACACATATTGTAAAAGTGTTAATGTTACCTGGTTAGGGGCTAATGAAACCCTTCTGAGATAATTTACCAAGTCTCCTTGTGTGTCAAATGTGTTACCCGACACAAACAGATCAAAGCCGACAAACCAACCCTCAAGGAAATTGATTGGATTCAATGACTGGTAACTGGAACACGAATGATTCATAGAACATATATATCTACTAGTTTATTACATCTTTACTTATATACAGGGTAAAACAATGTCAATAGAGTTAGTTTTGTTGCTTCTGTAGCTACATGTTGTATTTCTTTCAAGATATCAAAAGTCTTTAATTAATCTCTCCCTCTCTCTCTTCGAATGTTTCTTAGATGCGATATAATGATTCGATGACATAATACACAAATGTCTAGGTTAACAAGACGATTTTTTATACGAAGCGTATCTTTAATAACTGAGTTTAGATATTAATGATAATTGATAACTGTAAGTTATCTCATCTTTAGACTTACTCTTTCCATTTATATCCGGCAAGGAAAACATCAAATACGTTTTTCAGAATATCGAACGACACTTTCTTACTACCGGCCAATGTTTCTCTGTTGATGTTTGATAATCTAGAACTGAAACCTTGAACAGCAATCTGAAAATTAACCACATAACAATCATTAGAATGATTCGACACGTTTAATAAGACTTCTATTCCTGATGTTACAGTTTAATTATGAACCAGCCCCTTTAACTCACGTGGTAACTCATTCGGTACGGAGTCTGAATCCTAGACGCGGCACATGTTGCTTGTGATAACTTTGTATTTATCGCTTTATATTATCCAATAGTGACCGTGACAGTATGTGGAATATTTAGCTTATACGCGCTAAGAAAAAATTAGTCGGGTAAGAACAAATATAGGAAACAGGAAACTGGCTTACTGCCTGTCAGTACAAACTATTGTTGCAATCCGGCGTCAAATACAAAAAAGATACCAAGACGGACGTGATGCACTTTTCTGCCCGGGATAATATGGCTGATTTTATAGTATCTGTGCCATGTTGCTTCATAGTCACATAATTCACACTTAAATTGTTACATTCTTGCGATTTGAAAATGATAACATAACCTGGCATACAAACGTAATGTGAACACAAACTGCTGCGTTATTGCAATGTTGGTGTTAAATGGCTTTAAATCGACCACAACAAAAATAAAGATTTATATATCTATATAACATTCAGCAATTTGTTACTTTAATATTAACTTACTCGATCGGTTTCAAATTTTTCATATTTGTATGAATTCAGTTTATCATTATATTTGTAAATATTTAGTGTAGAAGCAAACTCTGGTGATATCTCTGTTCTCCACGCCCAGAACTCACTCATTATTTTCTCTAGGGTGTCTGAAAATACATTTAATATAGTATTACAAAAGGTCAGTGATAAAGTTTAATAAACGAAACTTTAAACAAATACTTTCTAAACGATGACAAGATTGATGGAAGCATAGTGTAATTCAATTAATCCCTGACATGACCTTGTAAAGCGATACAATACGAAACTTGAGTATTATTGTGGACAGTCAAACCTGTGACATGTCAAACCGAATGTAGGCAACGTCTTGAATAAAAACCATTCTTTTTAAAAAGCGTCATATGGCATTTAGAACAAAATGACCATCATATAAAGTTCAACAGTCAGTAAAGACCATATTTTATCTTTGTCAATGGTGAATAGGTTTGATAGTATTTTCGAGGTGTTCTATTTTTCGTTAAATCTGTTGGTTTGACCCAATTTGAAGTCCATGTGGACTGTTTGTTTGTGTGATCAATGGAGAATGATTTGTATGAACTGTTACGGTTGGTCTATGGTTTTGTTGTCCTTGAGATAAAGTGACAGGTTGTTAGTGTATGAAAATAATTCTTACATTTTATGTGACCCTTTCCACAAATCACAGCAAGACAAATTATTTTAAAAGATCCAAATATCATTGATCGGCCTTTTCGTTCATTGGATATTCACCAGTAAGTCATTGAAAAAGTTAACCACATGGAAAAGGTTATAATGTGTATGCATATATTTGACTTTTATAACCTTACCCTTTTCTTGATCTATCCATTCATTTATCCTCCGTTCCATTATCTTTAACGGTACAGCTCCACTGTTCAATATAACTGAATGAAACTTTCTTATATCAAACTTATCCCCTGAAACCATAAACAACATTATTAGGTACAGTGTGTTCGAATCATAATTCGCTTTACGACAAAAAAGCGTGTTCAACGAAATTGACACATATCTAAAGTAGAATAATGTATTACATCGCTATTCGATCCAAAAGATATGTGAAATAAGACTTTTACATATAAAATTGAATGCATTCCTTCACATATGATGAGTAGATGTGTATCTATTCTTTATAATTTATAACGACAAACAATTTTTAAAACAAAGTAATGTTCACTCGCATTAAGGTGTTCTTGCTCAAGTATTAATTTGGACACAAACATCGAAGCTATATAACGTTCTGATTGGTTATAACATGACATATTACTTGACTACAACTTTTCTTCAAAACATGCTCATGGCAACAATATCTTTCTTACCTAAAGTACTTCTTGCATGACGTCGTAACTGTTTTATCTTTAATTCTCCGATTTTATAAGCTGTTGCCTGGCCTGGCCATGTAATGTATCTATCGATCTCTATTTCAATAGAGGGTCGGGGAAATGATGTGTAATTGAGCATGTACTCAATGGCATCCTCTCTTGACATACTTTGAAATAGATTGATTTTACAGTGTCAGTCATAAAAGTGATATACAAATGTATTTATTAGTTGATATTCAAACTAGGGCAAAAGCAAACACTATAAACTATCTTCTCATGTTTTAACGGAACAAAAGGCAAAAAAGCATTGTCTCGCCGATTTGACTTTTAACAGTTTCGTCATTACAACAAATTCAAAACATAATATCACACGAGATTAAGAAATACACACAAAAATCATAAAACAATACAATTTATCATCACAAAAATCATAAAGAAAAATAGAATCATGATAATCACGTGACTTTAGTATTTAGAGTTACTTCCCTTGAAATACATACTTAAAGTAATGGAGACCCGTGTCAACGACAAGACGACAAGCTCTGAATATTTCTGCACCATACCGACCCATTCTGAAATATAAATCATAGACACAGTTTATTGAGTTATGTGCTTGGAAATAAAAGAATAAAATGTTAAATTAATAAATAATTACATCAGTATTAAACCATCAAATGTGTTTATCCTCAAATAACTAGGAAACATCGAGAAACAAAATTATCAGGGCCAATTGGCAATCTCTAAAAATCTTCGCTTCCTCTAAATCTTTTTTTCAATGTTTTCTCACTTACAGTTCATAATCATCTTTATAAATGTCGAGTTCATCTTTCTCTCCTAGCGACTCGGAATACAATGCCCATCCCTGTAATAGACGAGTTTTGAACAAATTTAAGGAAGTTAAAGGAAGTTTTGAACAAGTTCATTGAGTTTTAGAAAGCTTCGAATAGGTTTGAACAAGTATGATTTAGTTTCAAATGCAAAATGTATAAGTTTGAACAATTTTGGGTAAGTTTCAAATATAGGTTTGCACAAGTATTAATAAGTTTCAAATAAACATTAAAACAAGTGTGAATAAGTTTCAAATATAGGTCTGAACAAGTTTGAGTAAGTTCCAAATAGGTTTAAACAAGTAAGAATAAGTTTCAAATATAGGTTTAAATTGTTTGGCTAAATTTCAAATAGGCTTGAACAAGGTTGAGTAAGTTTCAACTGATCGATTTTGAGGAAGGGTTTAACTATAGTTTCAGGACGTTAACTGTACATGTTCTGCGATGAAGTCTTTACATCCACATTATACCAACATGTATACATGGCAACACCGCCTTATAGCAGTACAATTCATAATAAATAGTATTATGAGACATTACTATATTATCACTGTCTATCATAGACTAGAGTTCACGAGTTGTTATGGTATTTGCACACATATTAATTACTAGGTCTGTATTCTAACATGTACATATCCTTCCGCACGGAGTACACTTTTCTACATATCGAGGAAATCGACATGGGATTCGTACCAAGACCGTCGGGTTAGAAATTCAGTACAATAACTACTGGACCACGACTGTGGACCCCTCTGCAAGATGCACCCTCCAAAGCTTACGTTGGAGAGGACCCAAATAAACGTCTGAGAGCATTGGTGACTAATACAATGAATTATTAGAGTTAACAAACACTACACACAATCCGTCTGACAGACTTACCTCTGTAAAGGATGTGTAAAATGGAAAATGGTAGGGCGCAGAGAAATATTTTGTGTAATCTTGAGTCTTCAGAAATATTGGAGCGCCTTTTAATGCTTGGGCGTAGATATCCTGAAACACAAATCAATATAAAAAATAAACGTATACAAAGAATAAATACAAAAAAGGCATCAGAAATGTTGTTCACAATGAGATGATGTTTATCAATGTGATAATCAAATTATTATTTTTAAAGAAAGAACGAATCATGGTCGTCTGTTCTATAAAATTAATGATGTTTAACTTGGTCAGAATCTTAAGAGTTTGTGCTGGGTAAACTCGCAGGAGAAGTATTTGCTAAATAAATACACAGTACATTTATGCAGCCCATGTGTGATCAAAGTCATTCCTAAGAGGATCAATGTTTCCTTTAAATGAAAATGGTTTATATTGTAGACGCATTCTTGATTTCTAGTTTTACATTTAATTATTATTTATTACATTACATGTATCTATTTGTTTGTTTATCTACGCAAAGCACGCAAATCATATTATTTCTATTCAGGTATCTATTTCTAAATTAAATGAATATATTCACAAACCTGTAGATGATGGCCAGGGTCAGTCTCGTGAAGAGCCAAAGCCATCATACCGTAAGTAGGACTATAAGATTAACAAGAAATAATTAGGGATGGCCTAAATATCTAAACTCCAGAAATAAACGTAGCATGGTGTCTATAAACGTGACACAGTATCAAAGTGTGTGAAGCTATATCTGACGGCCCTTTAAATGGCAAATAATTATTTGCATCGTCTAAGCATCACTTGATTCAGTCGTCCGAAATTTGACGAGCCTTAGATATAATTTATTTCGTAAACAAACAAAAAAGGAAGTCTACTGATTTTTATCACGAATGCTCCCGAAGTTTGCCGGAGTCGATTGTCTTTAACCTGGGTCACTTAAATAGAACTGAAGATGTCATTGTTACATGTATTTATTAATTTTCGTATGAACGAACTAAACTTGCGCTAAATCATCGACAAAATCCATTACATTTATATCGGACAGTCGAATGAACACTTTTCTGATAACGTGTACAAATCATGTCAAATAAATTACTGACACGTTTTGTAAAATATCTAGTGAATAACGGTCAAATGAGTATGAATTTATGAAAGCATTTTACTCTTTTTCTTTTTGTCATTCCGAACAAGTTCGAATAAGATAAGTTCAACTGCATTGAGACCATTATAAGGGGGTCACGAGAAAGTGAAACTAAATTGCGAGATTATACTTATATGTAAATGAAGGACCTAAAATTGTTTGTTTCCGGTTACATGATTAAAATAGGGTAGATACTTCTAGGTAGGTCAGAGCTTATTTGTTCTTGAAAACTTGTGGTAAGGTAAAAATGAGAAAGTCGATGTGCCGTTCCTTGGGTCTAATGAAATGTCTAGGGTCGCGGGGAAAGTTATGGTAACCATATACAAATATTATTTTACGACTTAGAAAAGGTTAGAATAAAATTACATAAAGGATGGCATAATGTTACCATTAGATAGTCTGAAGACTCTTACTTGTTTTCTGGTCTCATCACATTGACATAAAACACTCCTGGGCGCTCACCATTAGGAGAACCAGAAGAATAAGATCCACCAGGTCCATCGTATGGCATTTTCCTTACTCTGAAAAGGATTTCATGTCAATATTATTTCACCCGTATACACACAAAAGGGCTGGACCCAGTCCTACAGCTTCCGTTAGGCAAGCAAATATAGACCACGTATAGGACTGCATGATCAATTCATAGTACTGAAAGTACTCGTGGAAACTGAACTCACATAGACTTGCACTGAAGCATGGAACGGGAATAAATTTATCAACGGCATGGTGGATGCAGAAAAATGTATGACAATGTTTCATGTACTTTGGTCCGTATCAAAGAATCATGCGCGCTTATGTAAAGCTGAACTTTCGTTCAGTTTCCGAAAATAAGGTATGTATATTGGATAATTTTCTTATCTGTTAGCCAAACAAGCGCCTTGGTTAATACTCTAACGATATGGACTCAGAGATAATCGTGAAATCTTTCTTACGCAAAATATGGGACAATGGTACAATATTCCGCATTCAGAATTAAAGTATAGTTTGCCGAGCCTATTAACCTACTGTTATATTGAATAATGTTCAAATAATATATTCAGACTTACTCAAGTTTACTCGTGGGAATATCCATAAAATATTTGTCAAGTTTAGGTTTAATTCTGTCGTTGATCATTGACGTATAACGGTCTACTGTTTCCGCCTGAAAACCAAAGATACGTACAGAGGTTAGAACAAGTTGGCAAAACATTTGATCATAATCATATAATAATGGTATTGTTTATAGGATGCTTGTAATATGATGTCATATCTATAGTGGATGGTCTAAAAGGAACTATTGTTCAAATTAATAATTTTATTTTTTTGAAAACTGGATGTCAGTGCATTTGGTATTTTCTAAACTCTGCTCATACTATTTATCTATAATTGTATCAAATAACCCCGCACACTTCAATATATGAACGGAACATCATTCATTCGTTGAACCTCTGGAAGGCATACAAGAGTAACTGTTAAGTTTACGAATCCAAAAATAGCTTTGTCTGCACTACATCTAATGTATGCTACATGATCTGTATCGTATTTGTAAGATTTATAAAAGTATTCACTTATTTGCTGTATGGTTCGTATATTTACTGTTTTACTGAGAGTTATGTGTTCATACATGAACTAGGATTATATAGAATTAGGCTATGGGCTACTGGGCGAAACCCTCCCCCCCCGGAGGCATTTTTGTAGACACCATTTTTTTGAAAGCTCAATGCCTGCTGATCATTTTTCAAGTGTCTACAATCTGGGCGTTGGGGCGTTTGTGAACTACAGCATGCTAATTACCGTTACCGAAAAAAACGTTTGACAATAATTTTATTTTGTTAGAAGTCTAATTCTAGATATTTTCAATAATTCATCAATTTGAACAATTCCTTTGACCATAATAAGTTAGCAGCGGCTTTACTTATCGATCAAATGCATGTTTTTCACTTTATTGCACTATATATGCTCTGTAATTTACGTTACCCTGCGTTACCCCAAAATGACAAGGGAATGACAGTTGTATATGTTAAATTAATACAAAAGCAGTCGTAAACAATGTTTTTATTCATATTAGGCAAATACTACCACATGTTCATGTTTTTCTTTCATTGAATGCTCGTTTATGTCTTCATTTTACGTAAAATACGTTACATATAAAAGTATATGTGTTACATGGAAATCATTTATATTACTGTGATCACATGTTATGATCAAATAGGTATACAGTGATAGGTAATCATGATGCATTCATCAATACCCATAACTGGAAAACATTTCTAGTTACAAATGTTGTAAAGTTTGACTGTGATAATAGTAGTTTACGTTACATAACGTTACCTTTATCACGATAAGTGCTTAACACGCTTTACAATGCATTAAACATTGATTTGATATACAAAATGTTTATACTTGATTACTGGCAATACGTACATGTAAATTAACATTCCAACTTTTTTAATTCATCACTGATTGTGTTTTACGTTACATGGTTTTATTCGTGTTACGTTTGAAATTATTCATAA
Source organism: Lutraria lutraria (assembly GCA_964023205.1). Taxonomy (NCBI): domain Eukaryota; kingdom Metazoa; phylum Mollusca; class Bivalvia; order Venerida; family Mactridae; genus Lutraria; species Lutraria lutraria. Next base: position 37,840,125 of record OZ026842.1, on the reverse strand, counting down.
ACGAGTAACAACATTTCTATGAAACTGTTATAAAATCATCATCGATTGTATTCTAAGAATATTTATCTATGAAACAATCAAATTTACAACAACAGCGACAGTGCAATAAACATGTGTGTGTCATTTACGTTACCATTTGTTACATGCTAATTTATGTATATATACTTAAGTGCAATATTGTATGTTATGTCAGATTTCATTAGCAGTACATATTGTCATCAAGGTATTTTTGTTGTTCTGATGGCAAACTTTCACGAATTTCACAAATCCTCATCACTTTTCTGTTTCATAGACAGCACCGACCATACCAATGAGCTCAATGTCGTTTTTATCATCAGTGTCTTCTGCGTCGCTAGCCTTTGACACAATGTTATCCTCGTACCAGTTGTATTCCAGCATGTTGTCAGGACCGAATTTCCAACCACTTTCATCCACTTTTAGAATATCAAGATTGCCCTCTTTGCATGGGTCCAAATATACACCTTATAACTATCCGTAACACATTGAACATACGAGACGGGATCTGCAGGGAGTGAGTAAGCTCATGTCCATACCACTTAAAGCGTTCAGAACACAACCATGGCTTTGATACTTGTTATACCTCAGTTTGATGTCGTATTTTTAATGACTAAACAACACACATACAAATGTCTCAATGGCACTGTAAAGTTCATCCGAACAAACATGCGTGGTAAATTGGCTAATATTGTCATGTAATCTTCATTTATAGGAGCAAAGCTCCTATAGCTATACATTACTTTTTCTAATTACAATTACTTGACGCATATACATCCACTTTGAAAAATAGTATAAGTATACATTGCAGACTTTGCAGTTTTGATAAAAGTTGGAGGTACATGTATATGCAGGATTCTGTTTTTTTCCTCCGTTTCATCATTAACTGTTGAGGTAACGAAATTTACTTTATATTGAAAATAGTTTCATTCAGTGAAGTAGCGCTGGAACACTATATTGTCTCTGAGATTAGTGAGATTGCGTATTGACACATGATAGCTTTTCCTTGGTAATTGTGGTTAATTGGTCAAATGATGTGCATCTGTATAGACTATACATACTTGACATTCAAATTTTAATTCAAAATGATGATAACACAGGCCTTTTAATGGTTTAACGATGGTTTTGTCTAACACATTTAAACTTTGCCCCAGACTGTAATCTCAGTGCTTTGAATTTCAGTTAGTGTGACGCCATCTCTATAAGACTGCTCAAAGATTAGCTTTATTGACTGTGTCTTATTGTCGTCATTAGATATGAAGCCCATCCGATTTCATGGAGTTATTGTTTTTTATACCTGAGAGCAAGAACGTTGGAGCAGCCAAACATCATCGGCACTCATCTGATTTAATAGACTGTTTGTTGTAAATGTCTGATATAAAGTCTACACGAGACGTTTTAGGCAACTGATAAGAAATCGCCTCAGCTACTTGCTCGAATGTGTCCCGAACTGCTATAAGACTCTGCCGTTACCCAATTAGGCGTTACCATTAACAACATAGGATGCGCCTTCTGCAGAATGGCTAGTTGTTGGTTCTGTTGGTGATTCAATATAAGGCACTCGACCTAGAAGAAATGACTAGGTAAGCTTCAGGTCTATGTCATGTTGAACTGACAGGAGCATAAGCAGGCCAAATGCGTTACGTTCTGCTCGTATCTGAGTTGTTATATTATGCTGAAATACTCTGTGTGAAAGGTTGTGTTTCTTCAAATCTTGGCCGGAGTAATTGACCATTCGATAAGGGCTTGTGCTCCCAAAGAGCATGGTTTTAGTGTTTCCCAGACGTCACTTTGTCAAGAGAACCACTGGCACAATTCCGGAATTTTAAGTTCCACGAGACCACTGTCGTTCATTACTTTACCTAGATGTATCGAAGATGGAGCATACATGTGTGAAATACACCCGTTCTCACTATGACATTAGTTAATTTGTTCCGGATACTGCCAAACCAATGAGTACGATTTCATGGCCACTGCTAGGTCACAGGTTACAATTGCATAATCATTGAAAAAAGAAACATATCTATAAATTACTATGAAATTGATAGACTAAATCAAATATTTATTTGATTAATGAAATTATTTATTTATTGACAATTGAATGCTTTGATTTTATTGATTGATATGAAAATTTTATAATGAAATGTTTTTTTTTGAATTTAAGCCTAAATGCCACTTTAGATTTTATAATGTCTGATGCAAAAAATGTCAAGGTTTAGTTATACATGCACTTATGTTCATAGTTATATTTTGGTAACGCATGCGGTTAATAATATACACATATTTTCTGCATTATTGTGACCTTTTTTTCACCTTGTCAACATATAATACAATTGAGTACTATTTACTCATTAGATAGTGTTCTGCTTGATCCAGAAACAGTAAGTATATGATGATAATCGAATATTTTAGAGTATATGTGACCTTATTTCAGTGATATAATATTGGTAACGTAAATTATACCGCATTTGATGATGAGTTTAACATTTCTACACTCTTGTTTACATTCTCTGTGCTTATAATCATAATTTCAAAGCCTTTAACACAAATTATCTTGATCTCTTTGCGGTATTGTGTTAACTTTAAAATTTCAATTATGGTAACGCCCCAAAATGGCGGTAACGGAGTAAAGCCCCAACATCCAGATGGTAGACACTGGGATTTGGTAGGTCTTTTCATACACTTTCAGAAAAACATACTGTAGAAAAATGCCTCCGGGGGGGGGGGGAGGGGGGGTATTGGTGCCCCATAGTCTAAATAGAATAACAGATAACAATAATGCTTTCAGATGTTTCTAACTATATAACTGGTAAGTAGTGTTCATATGCAGCTACCAATTTGAATACCATCAATTGATTACTAGTTGATTTTATTTACGTTCAGACCGAATCATCTTCAGCCCCTTCCACAAGAAAACCCCTATCTGATACGTGCTGATAGTGGTAATGGTATACATGCATATTTGTCTTTTTTATATTTGTCCAATAATTTTTTTTAGAATATTATTATATACAAGGTAATAAAAGCATGTTAAATACTGTGTGCCTGATGTTTAATCTTTATCTATACTTTATCATTATTGAAATAAAATGGAACATGTTTTAAACTATTTACACGATGAGTATATGTATACAGATCTACCTGTATAATACTTTATGAAGGTGAAACATTACGTATAGTACACATGGTGTCTGTACGTTTTTTCGTGTACTATAGTATAATAATACACGATGTTAGTTTGTTTTTACGTACAGTGTATATATTATAAATACATAGTGTCTGTATGTTTTACGTGTAGTATAGAACATGTATAATACATGATGTATGTATGTTATTACATGTAGTATATAAGTTAGATTTTTGCCTAAAAATAATTCTGTCCAACAGCCTAGCAAAACTTAGTGATAGATTCTAGCAAATTTGTTTCATTGTAGAATTTACCATTATACCATCATGTGCAATTTGACACAGATATTTAAACGTTTATCCGTTCGCCATATTAACAACATTAACAGTTAGTCATGTTTTAATCACTCAAACAAGCGAACATTGATAATAAATGAAAATTGTACCGTACTTTTTGCACGAACATAACGACTAGGCCGTACAGTAACACGAACATAATCCATTTTGAATAATAATTCCCCCATCTGATAAACATTATTAATCAACAATTTCAACAAACACACATATTTTCACTGTTCACTGTTTCACTCTATACTACGTATGAATTGTACAGGTGAGAATAATAATTGTGGATACATTTTTATCGTCTGAACAGTATTCACCGGAGTGGAAATCGATAGCTATTAATAGAACAGCCATTACGTCACTGGCTGCAACCGCACACCGGATAATGTGGCCGGTTGTCGCGCGAAGATTTTGAAGTTTATTAGTTTAAACAATAATATTGTACAATACAATGTTACATAGTTAGATGGTGAGATAAATTTATGATATGTGTTTGCACAAATTATTTTTGTATTTTTTTTTTGTATGAGAATGCTCAAACAGGAGAATATATTTCTAGGCTGTTATGATTCGACTGAACACCCATCAGTAGAAATAAACGGTGTCATTATTGCTATAGGTGAGAACATAAACACCATCATTGGCTGTTGTTGTTTGTTTGTCTGGGGTTTAACGCCACCACAACAGACAGGTTCATATTAATTGTTGCCTTTTCAAGCTTTAACGATAGAAGAAGACACCTAGGTAGAGTTACCGATCCTCCGCATGCTAGCTGGATATATATATAGCTCCCTCATATGTAAAATTTGTTTCCAGACGGGATTCAAACTTACAGTGATCAGGCGCAAACAATAACTAGTCAAATATCAAATCCACTTGACTTGACTAAAGAGTCCTCGCCCCCGTCCCCGCCCCCGCCCCCGAAGCATATTCGATCACAGAGATGAGCCCGACATTCCCATGTTGGCAAAATAATACCAAACTTTATCATATATTTTTTGTGTTATGAAACTGATCTGAAATTAATCATATCAAGCTACAATATATAAAAAGTTCAGTTTTTTTTCTTACTTGAGATTCGATGATGAATCTTGAATCATTCATAAGAGACTCAAAGAATTCTTTAATCGTTCCAGTAAAACCAAGGCGATCCATGACCTAAAATGAATAAAATGTAATGAGTAAAGATTTAATTAGATTAAACTTTGCACTGCTAATAATAATTAAGATTATGAAATATTTATGAATTTGCATTTATGAATAAAGAAGGCATATAAAATTCATATTCATATACAATTCATATTTTAAAAACACATGAATGTATAAAACGGTATGTATCCTCATTATATCAAACATGTTGACAGCATATTTTATGAGAAGGGCGATGAGTAACTTACTTAAATTGATATATCAATATGTGAGATTCTTGACAATACATCTTACAGTTAATCTGCAATTATCATGTTGACCAAAATGTATTTGTATTAGATATGGGATATTTTTCATGCCTGTGTAATTTACACCTTTCCTGTATAAGTTATCGGTAATGTATAGATATATTTAACAACATATATAGACTTGATTAATTGAAAAAAATCCTATTTCCAAATTAACGATAATTACTTCGTGCATTTGTCCACTTATTCTGTTAACCTCTTCCAAACCTTTCTGATGAACATCTTCTGGAGTGATATCGATACCTAAATGCCATTTCAGACAAGCTTTGTAATAATTCTCTCCGTCAGGAAAAGAACTCACTCCGAACCCACTTCTTGTATTTGGCAAGTATACCTGAAATAACAAGTTGTTTCTAAACTGATTCAACCAGTAATTACTTAAACATTGACTTCTCTCAGACTTCTTTTCTTCTTTTTCCTCAAAAGACCAGCTCCGCCTTCACGTGGTATCGCAGAAAAACAACCTCCAATATTATACAAATATCACATCCCACAGAGGGTGATAGAACGTAATGTTCACCAGAGACATGCAATGTCGACCGAGACGTGGGATGTGATATTTATTTCATTATACCGAACCAAACATTAATTAAGAAAGATACTACATGTACATGCAACAAGCATGTTAAAAATCGTAACAAAAATTATAACAGAAATGGAAACAAAGCGTCTTTCTGACAACATAGTTACTTCTGCTGTCAAATTGTCTTCTGCTAAACCGGGTGCCAATTTATGATAAGATTTTAATAAGCGCATTAAACGTCTAGACATGTGATGGGCACTAATCGTAGAGAACAGATTTACTAAAACCCGGCACCCGATAACATCGTGTGAGCACGCGATGGCAGTATCGTTATGACAAGCGGGCCGAAATGTAATGTCACAGGGTAACATTACGGAATGTCACCTTCTGTCGTCACATAAGACTAAATAGTAAATAAATCACATGAGGTATAATAATGATCAATAATGACTGCTGCTGCATCTAAGTCAAACGCAATCCAATAAATGCAGAATCATCATGTTGATTACGTGATCAGCACTTTGCTAATCTGAGATCCGTATGTGCTTGACCATTTCCTTTGTCTCTGCTATACAAATGAAAGTTGTGCAGTAGCTTGCGCTGTCTATGCCGTTAGGTATTGCATAAAATAGGTGCAATATGTGAAGGGTTATAATAACGTTATCAATTAACCGTTTTGTTGCTAATGAAGCGGGCATGCCCCTCTGCACGAATCTCCGTATATTTACCACCTTGACAGACATGGCATATCACAAATCTCAATATATGTGCCAAATGACGGGTATACCTTCACAAATCTCCGCTATTATATTTGTCTACGTGACGGGTATACCAATTTTGGGAATTTGGTTGAATATGTTTGCATTTCTTAGAAATCCACAGCCGATGTCAACAAAATAATGGTATTGCGACTCGGATGGTAATCCTTCTCGTATTTGTATAGTAGAGACAGAGTATGGAGATCAGTTGTGGTGTATTATGCCTATGTTTAGTGTCTGAACTGCTAACAGTGAAGACTTGGTAAATGATCTACACGATATACTATGGTAAAATTGATACCTTGTTCAGGTAGGCCAAGAGTTTTAAGTATTGTGTTCGGAACTCCGTCAGTACGGCCTGTGACCTGTCACGTAGCAATGTTCTGAAAAAGATACGTATGTTCCCGAAGAGATATGCAGTGTATATAAACAACCGTAGCTATCAAAGAAATAATGATAATTGAGCTATACTATTCTTATAAATAATATCAACGTTTTTGTCTAACAATAAGCAGATATGTCAGATAAGTTCAGCGTTAGGGATTTGCACTGTACAATGTACATGTACTACAATTTTACGCTATTTTCACATCTCGCGATACGAGCATAAAACTCTAAATTGTCATGGAACGTAATTAGTCATTCTAACAAGTAAAAAGCCATACCACCACTTCTGGAATGACATAGCCGTCAAATAAAAAAGTCATTGTATAAACTTACTTATTCTCCGCTGACATAGAACTGTTGCTAAGTTTGTCACCAAATGGTTCGTTCCATACAATATTTGTTGTTGAGTTTGAGATGAATTGTTCAATCTGACGTATAGCCGGTATCTTTTTGGGAGAAAATAAAGACAACATTTACTTCATAAACAAAGATCTGCATGATTGTATATAGACGGAAATTCGACAAAAGAGGATAGATGGTATCACGTCTGTGTTTATCTAATTAACCGGACAATTAGGACTTGTAAACGGACCAATGGCAAAAGCATTAATTGACCTGAAATGGGCCCCGTTCTATAAACAATGCGTAACATACGAAAAGTCGGAAGCGTAACTTTGTATATATGTCAATATTTACGATTTGCATTAACTTTCATATATATATGTACGGGTCTATGAACGTGGCTAGGATTATTTGGGGGGGGGGGGGGTATTGGTGTTATTTTAATACTCAAGGTCCTGTGCCTAAATGGTGTAATGTTACGCCCGACTTTGCGCCAAAAATGCTTACGTTAATATTGACAGAAAGTCATATTCCTGTAATTCCCGACTTACGCGTAAATTACGTTTGAAGCGTAAGTCCGTTGATAGAGCGGGGTCATTGACATGTTATTTCTCAGTCATATAAAGGCCGAAACATATCTTGTTTCCGCTAATATTCTCATAAACTTTAGTGTGGGTAGGTAGACAGAGCTTCTTTCAATTTTTTAAATATAAAACAACCTCTCCAGAGCGACTTTCTCCTGAGCAACAACTTCCCTGCTACAAAAGCATGAGTATTCCCCACTGCACATTGAAACAATTAATTAAACCTCTCCAGAGCAACAACCTCTCAACAACCACATATTTTTGTTACTCTGAAAGGGTGTTGCTTTGAAGAGGTTGCACTGTATATATTTAAAGCGAAAACTAGGAAAGTCTTTACGTTTCAAGGACAAACAACTTAGTAAAAAGGTTTGCTAAATAACATGAATGTTCTTGGGATAGTTTCCCGTTGTTGAAATGACTGAAATGCTTGCAAGTAATTCGGGTTTATAAGGCCACGTAGAAGGTTGCACTTTGCAAAGGATTCATCTCTATGTCTGAGCAAGTTTAAGAAAACTTTAAACGGTGCTTAAATCAATAACTTATGATGTTACCAAGAGACACACTTGAAAAAGACAATTTATTATCATCTTATCATTTTGCTTAGCGATATTTCATTAATAGTGGTTTCAATTTATAATCTAGTACGATATCATAGACGATTTATAGCATAAACAAAAAATATCAACATTTAAATGATTATTTGTTTATATGAACAGTGCAACCTTGGTTGTCTTAGAGAGGTTACATTTTATAGTTAAATCGTACAGTTGAGAAAAGTCATGCTGGTTGTAGAAGGGAAGATATTTTATTTGTTGCTCAAGAGCGAGCTACTCTGAAGAGGTTGCACAACATCCAATAGAAATCCAACGAATTTGAATTGTGCGTTTTTCAAATGTAGGTTCCTTGAGATGAAAAAGAGTACAGTTTAGATGGTAACTTGTTTTAAAATCAGCTTACCACAGACACGTTGTGGTTGGTCGTTCCAGTTGCAATGGAAACATTTAATCTTGCAATTAAATCATCAACCTGCAATAAAATATAAAATGTTTTCGTTTATTCAGTTAAACTATGTTAATTCGAATATGTTTTGATAAAAAGAAATAGTGACATAAACCGGAAAATAATCTAGCATATCAACACAGTAACAGTTTTCAGACATGTTAGTTTGTTGACAATGACAATGCGCGCGCAAGTAATGACGTATGGAATTCCACGGAAACCCGCTTCGCAAAGGTAAGAATGAATGATTTTGTCTAAGGAAATCTAAGTTGAAAACTAAAAACTTTCTTATTTCTTAGTCAAAATTTGTGTTAAAGAAAATCCTTAAATTAGAAAACTCAGAATGTTTGTGAATACGGACCAATTATCTCCAAGTTTTAAATGCAAGTTTCCAGTTTATATACGAGTGATACATCACGAATTACAACAATCCAGTTGATAGACACTTGTATCAAATGAATAAAAAACCGAAGTCTCGATATTAATACCACATTTCGGACAAACAAAAAACCGTCTTAAAATAATGTATATTATCACATTTGAATATATCCGTTCCATCTTCAGGATGATATTTTGTTTCGTTTCTGTGGGGTTAACGCCGTTTTAACGATGTTTTAGTCCTATACTGTAGTATGTTCACATAGTAACCACTTTTCCTGGACCATTTTTATCCAACACTATCCGGCTCGCCGGGTTTCAAGTCCAGCGCACTAAACACTGATCATGATCCACAGCCGCGGCCGGGAGAGCATTTCAGAGTTTTGCAAGGTATACACGTAAAAGTTGCTGTGCGACTATAAGCTTAACAAATCACTACCAAGCACAAATGATCTGAGATTAAAGTCAATGTTGTATCTGGTTTAGTTTTGTCTTAAATCGATAAACAATAATATTATATTTCGCAACTTTTTTACATTATTTTGACGTGCATGTAGATGTAACTAAACACCACTTACCCGCCTACCACGTAACTCTATTTCATCAATGAAACCATTGAAATCTTCGAACGTTTCTAGTTTTGATGGTATGATGTAATTTGGATCAGTCCAGGTACCTTCAAGAAAATTGACTGGATTCATTGGACCGTAACTGAAGATGAAGAAAAATGGTCGCATTTATAACTTCTTTAGTTCAATGGTATATAGGTCATATATTTTAAGATAAATCGTTTTAAATGAATATTTCATTAATCGCTGTAGTTCAGTTCAGTTTTATGTCAGGACTGATCTTCGCAAATCAAAACTTGTTATGATTTACAACAATGGTACAGCTTTTAACTCTGTCATCAAAGTAGTGAAATCTGACGAACGCGTTCGGAGCCCAGGAGTTCTATACCATTACTATAATTATAATAATTTATTTTTTTTTAAATGTTGGGGGGGGGGGGGTAAAACTTTATTTTGTAGAAGAGGGCCTGTTGGGGGATCTTCACACGCCGGTAGCCTGTGTTTGTATCTATATAAAATGATGATTACTCTCTCCATTTGTAACCTTCCAGAAATGTGTCCATTGTGTCCAATAGTACATCATAGGCGACTTGTGTTGTCTGATTTAACATGGTTCTATCAATAGCCTTCAGTTCATTCCGAAATTTGGTGATGCTAGTCTGAAAAGCACCATCATGACTATATACATATCGTCACATAATTATTCTCAATTCTAATTGAGCCATATACAATGTAATATTACGTAGTGTCAACTCCACATCGAAATGTGAATATTCAACAAGTGAGAGTCGGTCTATCTTTAACATTAAATTATCGAAGAAGACAAGCATGTGACGGAACGTACAAATGGTTTGATTAAGATTAATATACTAAATAAACTAAAACTTAATTTTCAAAAAGAAGACAAGATATTTTTAAAAAGGGTTATCGTATCCTAAGTAGATTAATCCTCAACCCACTGAATTTACTGAATGAACTTGTCACAATGAAAATACAGAAGTATGTGACCAAGCAGTAACGAGACTGATCAGACTATATGAATGGAGTACTGGACTGGTCTGGTTTTATCCTGATGGCAAAACTTTGTAGTTTCAGTTTCAACATAGTGAGGGTTAATACACGCTAGATTGTTTGATAGTTACCTTTCTGTCGTCAAGGACATCAACTGAATAACTTTCAATTTTATATTTATACTCAGCAACATCGATGTAAGTGGCAAATTCTGGAGCATCCTGTAGTCTCCAGTTCCAATATCTACCGATCAATTCATGGAAGTCGTCCACAGCTTCACATCTTGTGTGACCAGCGACTGCTAACAATAATTAGATAAAATAAGTGAGATAATGCACATATAAAGTTGTTGTATTTCCGTTTGTAACTCGACTGACCCTATTTATGACGCCAGCATTAAAGTACGAATATATTAGGAACGTACGTTACTTGTAGCTATTGAAGATTCGTGTACCAGTTCACATGTACCTGATTATGATTCAGCCAAATATTTGGTTATGACGAAAAAAAAAAGAATTTCTGAAGCGTTTCTGAGCTCTCTTTTAATATTAGCCTGCAATAAATTACATTTGTTTTATCATTTCTGATAAGTAGATGTCTTGATATTAGAAATCATGAATTAATACATGCACTTAGAACTTACATCACAAACGTGCTGTGTGTTTATCAAGTTTAATTTACAACAACGTGTTGGGTAATGCTCCTCATGTCATTTTAGTAAATTTAACTTAGCACGACAAGCTGTGTATATAAATGATTGTTTGAAATTTCAAAATCCCCGAAATACTTGGTTCGTCAAGATAGCACTGAATAGTTTTATCATCTCGCATGTCACGTGATGTTCTATTGCATTACATGTATACTAAAAGTATTGAGACGGTAATCTTGTTAGAAAATGACCCTTTGTAACTGAATGCAGATGTACATAAACATACCACTCACTCCTGTTTAGGATTTACATTTTTATGCAAAACAATCTTACAAGTAGTGCGACGATCAATTTCAATTATACAAACTAAATGATTCACGCACATTTACACATCTCCAAATTTCATTATGTCGATGTTATTCCGATACTATCTTTTAAAATACAGTTTACGAAAATACAAAATTATTCAAATTGCCTTAAATACTAAGTACATGTATCTTCAAATTGGAATGATTAAATTACATTTCGTGCATATGTTTTATACGATAATTGTACAATAACAGGCACCTTGGCAGTTTAATTAACAAAACAATGAAGATGTGAAACACAACATGACTAATGTTTGATCGTGATCTGAATACTAAATAGTCCTTGGTTTACATATAATACACGTTATTTTAAGCATTTTTTTTATTAATTACCCAGGATAGGTATTGTGTGTCTATACATGTGAACGAAGTAAGATGCCAAAATTCCTAGTCAACTAAGTGTTCCTTCTTGTTGTACACACGTACGCTGGCTTGACCGCCGTTTTTCAACGGTATTTCGGTTATATACGGCGATCGGTTCACCTATTTACAAGTTTTCCTGGACGGTATTTCAACCAGTACTAACCTACCCTTCAACAAGGAGCTAGCAACGTCCACACATATGGAGGAAAATGGACATTTTTTTTTCATTTCCATATAGAAAGGTTAAAACAACAGCGACCGAGATCGAACCCGGATCACTTGGTTACAAGTACAGTGTTCATAGGTGTTCCGATGAAAGAATTCGGAAGAGTCACATTAATTAGACCTATTAGAAAATTGGTACTAGTACTACCTTCATCAGATTGTTTGAAATCAGCAAAACCTACGAGGTTAATTAAATAGAGAATAATAGGTTAGTGTCGTGGATGAGTAAGTTTATCTGGCAAGGCGGAGGAATTTATCGGGTGAGCCGAGTAACTGAATTTGCTAAAATAAGGGAAAAAACTCGGGACTATTAAGTTACTTTCTCATTAATATCTGCGCGTAACGTCACGTTCGTTCAATGACGTCACGATAATCAACTATGTCGGACATCTTGACAACGTTATGTAGACGCAGGTAGGCTAAGTCGTAGAACATTTATCGATCAACCTCAATTCATTTCGGCAAGGAAAACCGCACCCCCGGGCACTGAATTTCAACCGGCGACTCTGTTATAAGAACTAGTCCGTCAGATCACGTGGTCAGGTGACGGTTTATCACAAGTCACGTGGTCATGTGACCTAATAAAGCAAAGTTTATCCGGCACCCTGTTATCTGGTCGAATTTGCATGAAGTGACTGGATAAATAGAGAATAATAGGTTAGTGTCGTGGATGAGTAAGTTTATCTGGCAAGGCGGAGGAATTTATCGGGTCATCCACGACACTAACCTATTATTCTCTATATATAGGCCTACTAGTAGTTTCATGATGACACTAACCTATTATTCTCTATATATAGGCCTACTAGTAGTTTCATGATAAAGCAATGTAAAACTGAGCAGTTATGGTATTCTTTCTTTGTAAAAAAAACGTGTAAGGACTGGAATCATCTCGACAGTAGTGTGATCCATGCCCAGACTGTAGAGGGCTTCAGGACAACCCTTAAATTTGAATATAAGCAGACAAGTTTACACCCCCACCCCACCCTGCAGGTTTGATTTAGACCGTTTTCCAAGCCGTATCCTTCTAGGGAGATTGTGTTAAAACCCTTGTATTGTGGAATGCTCACTGTGTTTGGTGGATTTCATGTAGATGTGTCTTGGAACTGTGGTGTTTTGAGACCGGTTTTTTTAAAAACTAAACTTGTGTTATGAAAACTTGTGATTTTAATATTATAACACAGATGATTAAAACGGAACATTTGGACTCGAAGCAGTAAGCGTGCTGCCCTTTGTCATCACCTGTTTAAGTTAAAGTTTCGGTGACAGAATAAAATAACAATATTTTGTCAATCTATTTGGGGTTCTGTTTGACAACGTGCTATTTGTATTCCTGACAAATAGACAGGTTTTGAAATAGGCGAGGACTTTACAAAAAGAGTTCAATCGGTATAACCTAATTTTGTTATCTTTTGAAAACGGAAGTTCAAAATCATGCAAATTATTTGACGTCGGTCAAGGTGAAAACAGCCGTAACATGTAATCTTAACATGGGTTAACGTACGTGCAGACGATGCTAAGCCCTGTGAGAATATTAGATTTAGTGACAGGCAAACAACGTTAGAAATATAATGAGGCTTGTGACACAAAATTGTGTGATTAAATGAATGTACATATCAATTTAAAATGTATAGTTACCAGAGAGTACAATCGTAATCACGATCAAATAATGCATTGCGTTGACAGTCACTCTGAAATGTAAATATATAAAAACAATAATATACAGTCATGTAGTTTCATATTGAGAAATCTCACCTCAAAATCTCATCATTTTGTTCACATTTAATTTCTGACTGAAACGTTGTTGATCCGAGACCAACTACAAAAATGTGTATCATTCTTTTTTTCAAAAAGGTAAACAAAATTAATACATGTACAGCGCAACTTTGCTTGATTCCTGACTTAAACTGTGGTACTAAACCAATCAACTACAGGATCATCAACGCAATATCATTGAGATACCTTAGTCAATTTTTAGACGCCATTCGCCAATGTAATTTTTCCGCGAAACAGCACTTCATGTGGTATCGTTCCACGGACATATCTTTGTTACATAACAATTTTAATCAAGAATACCATGGTATGTATTGAAAAAACTATTTTAACAGTTTGAGATAAGACTTTGAATGATGTTTTAAAAGATAACATCTCTTTTTATCTATAAGTGCTTTCTAACACCATGCAGTACAAGTTTTTGAGACATACATTGTAAATAGATAATATTTAAAATATATATACATTAGAAGTGACGTCATCGGTAGTCACACTTGTGTTAGAGGTCACCTCCGAATAAAGGTCATTCAATCAGAAAGCATCATTGGCTATTTTGAACAAAATGACCTCTCAATAAAGGCCACCTGTCAATAAAGGCTACATTTATCTTTCAAAGGTTCGAATCTATATCTTTTGTTCCAATAAACTGTAACGGGCACCTGATACAAAAGTAATTGGCTTGGACAATAATGTTAAAATCTCGATAAATTTAATGGTATTCTCCGATAAAGTGAGTGCAATAGAAAAATTATTTTCTTGAGAACCGATCAAGAAAGTGTGGCAATATCATAAAAAGAAATCCAGAATGAAGACGAATTTTATAGAAGTTTGGTATTATACTTTGCCTTGTTTTTCGTATCAGATAACTGTTAATTTTTTGTTAATTTATCTAAGATGCATGAGATTAGAAATATATATATCTTGTTGATACATCTCATCGGTACCTTAAATATCTCAAATCATGAAGATTGCTTCATGATTGAATGTTTGGGACAAAATGAATGTTAGATACACAAGATTTTCGGGTTGTTTAATCATTTTTCGGCCAAATTCTTTAGATATACATATAACTCTGAAGTTGTTTTATATGAACATTTTCATCGCGTTTTTCAACAAAATATGTAATTTTATTTCATCGGATTTTACGTCATTTTCAAAATTATTCCTGTGGAATTCATTTAGGCCGCAGCCAGTTCTAACCACGTTCTACGCGCGAGCTATCCCACATAATTTTAGAGGTGGAGGACAATTTAACATAGGATTTAATATCTTCAGCCAAATTTGTCACGGACAGTGTCAGCATTGCCCGGTGTTCGAACCCACAACCTCTTGATTAGTAAACCAACGCCGCTAACCACTGAACTAACTGGACAGGCTGCAAACTCGTTCATGGTGTATGCAAGGAAAACATGGCACGGACATGTTTACCGTATAAATGTATTCAAGAGGTTCCTGTGATCATTATACTATCAATACTAATTGTCTAATGTTCAAGTCTGACTACAAAGAATATACAGTGCAACCTCTCCAGAGCGGCCCTCTCTTGAGCAACAACTTCCCAACAACAACAGCATGTTGTTGTTTTTTCACTTTAACTATTAATTTGACTTCTCTAGAGCAGTATTTTTACCTCTCAACAATAATATACTTTAGCTACTCCCAATGGGTGTTGCTTTGGAGAGGTTGTATTGCATAGAACATCTGTCCTGATTATAAACGTTGTCTTTATAATCATTAGAGCTTAAAGAGAGGTGGTCTTAAGGCGAGGTTTTACTATGCAGTGTAACCTCCTTACAACACCCACCAATGGGAAGTGCATAATGACTGTTGTAAAGAGGTGACTGTTGTTAAGGGTGTAAACATAAAGTAAATCGTCAATTTGGGTTGCTAGCATTCTGGCTGTTGCAGGGAGGTGGTTGTTGTTCGGAGGTAACCGTACATGGGGATCATACTGTATATGGTTTTATAACTGATGTAATAACGTTAATTGTGAAAATAGCGCACTTTTCACGGTACAACATGCACTGATATACAATACACATACTTATGTATTATGTGAAAACATGTTTGCTCACATTTCAATATCTCTGTCTCCAGGCACGTTGAATACATTATGAATAACTATAGGTCTAAATCATCTTCTAACTTTACTGGCTGAGATGGTTTAACTTAATTCAGATAAATGAGAATTTGAAGTTAAAATTTCGCAACTAGGGCGTAAAATCAAAGAACTGAAAGTAATGAACCTCGGGGACTCGGAATGTGTAACAAAATTATCAAAATTACAATGCTATTGCAATACAAAATACAGTGTTTTCTACTTTTTCCTTGAGTATTAAATTAGGAACCTAGTGCATTAAATTGTAATATCAATACCTGGTTTATAATTAATAATTGCAATTCAAACAAGTCAAATAATTATACGGTTAAGACTTTTTTAAAAATAAAATGAAACATATTTTAACTCGACCAGATGACGTAAGTTTGTTCGTTTTCACAAATAATTACTTATTTTTTCAAACGAAATAGTTCACGTCTGCTATGATTTTAATAAATTTATCGTTGATAAATGCTTTATTTCAGATTCTTTAGGCCAACTGGCCCATGAGGACAACATATTTACAAACATATATATTGGTAACACACATAATAATGTATAATATATATGCATAAACAAATAAAATAAATAAATACGCTTCAGGGAGAAGATGTATATACATTATCATAACTAATACCGCTAAGGTTAACCTTTACATAACGCCCGAGTATGGCATAAAACCAAAGAAGAATTAGTACTACATCTTCCACCGTCGTGAGAAACCCCACGTAGTAAATTGGAAAATATTTAACAAGAAGCCACTGTCCATGGTCTCCCACATCTATACCACATCATTTCAGTCAAAATTTAATCATGCACAGTTAGAAAGTAATGTAATAGAATTAAAAACGAGATGCTAAAGATACTCTTACCACTTTGCACTTTTTTATTGTATCCACTTATCGCTTGCACGTTAAATTACAATACCTAGTTCATCTGTGATGCTACAGTTCAGTTCAACGAATCAACACTGATACAGCTTATACAGCTCACTGGAGACCCGTAGCATACCTCGAAGGATAGACACATTAACTGATAAGTGATAACGAGGTTGAAGAGACGAACTTGAAGTAGAGATCACTGACAGTCGCGGTGATTACGAAATCGCAAATACCTGTGATCATATTTCAAACCATTTTTTGCAGTTGCATTCAAATTGTATACAAAATTTGCTTAAAACTTATGTTAAATTTGTGTATTTACATAAGGGTATTATATTTCGCAATTTTAAACAGGTATTGTGATTGTGTTTTTGATATCAGGGACACCATATTACATAATAGTGTATAGCTGTATGTTTTTATTAAATCCTTTAGAAATAAGTAACTAAACGAGCGAAGCCCCCACCCATGCTTATCACATTATTTAATTAAGAAGAACATTTTTTCTAGACGAATTTTAGTCATGGGTACAAGTTTATTCTAGTTGTTTGTGGGTATATAGTTCAGGGTGCTTTTGTTGAAAATTTGAAGTTCTAAGAAATATTTTTTATTTGCTCTGAAAAAACAATATAAACATAAGTGTCTTTTTTTAGCCATATCTTGTAAAAATGTTGTTTGATATTTTTCCTTATTTTTTAAATATCATTGATAATAACTACTGTGCTACATGTCTGTGTGTACTTATGATTAAAAAGAAAATTTCAGAATGTTTTTATTACATTGTCAAGTAAAAACTGATAAGATATCTATGTAAAAATAACCTACTTTAATAATTTTAACATAAAAAAAATAATCGGACTTAAGTTTTAAGCATTTCTAAAGATGTTTATTACGACTTTTTGATAGTTAAAGGTATGGAAATTGAATTTGAAGTATCAATATGTCCCACATCTTTGTTGTTGTTTTATATATAAATGTTTTAAATATATTAGAAATGATAAATTACTGTTTGTAAATATAATAAAATATTAGATGAAATTAGATTTCTACTTGATACTATCTTTAACTCTTACTTAAGCACACACTGGCGTTTATGCACTACTTGAATATAAACAGCACATGGCAATATTTCAGATTTTTGTAAGAATAATAAGAAGCGCTTTTAAAACACAATGCCCCTCATTGTGGCCTTGACGTTTGACCTACTGACCTGAAAATGCACAGGATCTGCAGAGGTTGTCATGAGGAACATATGAAGTTTTATTATCGTTAGTAGAAGCGTTTTGATTAAATGTATATGCAAGATTAAAGTTCCATAAAAAAGCCAGACAGAGAGACAAACAGGCCAAAAAACAATTTACCCTAGAATTATTGATACTGGGCCTTAAAAATCAATCATTGGTCCATGAAAATAAAACAGTTTCCATTCACATTAAAGCAATTTACAAAACGCTCTATTGTGGACACTATTAAAATTAAACCAAATATTCCTTTTGCTAATGAAAATATTGCCAGATAAAAATGAATATTTACCTAAACATTGAAGTTAAGACCCATCTTTGAGATAAAAGAAATCAAATCTGAATATAGATTATTTCTACTTTGGTCCACATCAAAATTCATGCACACATGCAAGGCTAGTGACGGCTCTGGAAAGCAAAACTATCATTCAGTTTTCAAAAATCATAGATTATGTACAGAAAAAAATACGATCAATTATAGGTCAAAGTTAAACTACAGTACTATGATCTATCAAGAGTGTCATAAATCACCATACCCACACTCAATTTCAGGTTTTAAGACAAGCATACATCAGTGTTTTATGCATCAGTTTTATTGTTATATTTGTACAACTTTGTGATCATGAAAATAAGAAATATCAATAAACCCATTTTAAGTACTACACATAAACAGAAAAATCTCGAGTAACCAATAACAAATTCAAGAAATTTTAATGGTATAAAATAGAATACACTTACGCAACTAACAGTAACAGTTGGCGATACATAAAGTACATATAAAAACAGAAAAGTATGTATACATGTAATATTCATTATCAAGGATATTATACATCGATGTTAAAACATAATATTATATGTATTTTCAAAAAATGATACACATGACAATTCATTACAGAGGTCAACAATTTATTATTATTCTGACAAAGACTGTGTTCTTAATTTATCTGCATGATACAGAAAGGCAGCCAGATTTACTGTAGTTGTTTTCAAAGTGTTTTTCACTATATTGCAAAATTTATTGATTGTAGGCCAGCTACTGTAATAACGTTTAATATAATTATTTCTCAGGTTATCATAGTGACATAATTATAATTATATATATAATTTATGATAATAACAATCACCTGTGATTTCATATCCTATGATAATGCAAAGTTTAAAAAAATTAAAGAGCTTTCAATTTGCCTATATGTCTATGTCAAAAAAAATGAAAACTGTAGAAAATGTCATTAAGACTCATTTCAAAAACTACCAATCAGAATCTAGCAATTTAAGACAGGTTTAGAAACATTGTTTCATAACCTCAATTCAAGGAATGTTAGTGGTAATGACAATACTGTGCAAAAAGTCATGAACAAGTGGCCATCATAATGAGACAAAAGCTACTTGAGGGTTTACTGTAATGAAAGTTTATATACCTTAACAAAACTACCTCATATATATGCAAAAATATTTCTTCACGTACTGGTAAACTTTATTACAACAGGATAATAATCTGAATCAACTAATATCAATAAACTACGCAACATCGCACATTAAATTTACCTTATAGGTGTATAACAATAAATTGTTTGTTTCATGTTAACCAACCTACCCCGTAATTTTCCTATACAAACCCTAGACTAATTAACTAGGTACTAACACTGCCTCACTTATAACTTTTCCAAAACACTTTCGAGAATACTAAAACAAATAAAAATTTCTAACATACCTATCCTATGTTTAATGAGCATGAACTCAGAAACAAACATATTTTTTCATGCCCAACATGCAAAAACCTTCATATTTTAGTTTAGTTATGTATGCATATAATGTATAATATTGTATACGTGTACAGATATAACTATAATCTACATCTACCTGAAATCTATAGAGCTAAGTCTCCAGTCAGAGGGGATTGATACTTAGAATTAAGTTACATAAATTATCTACACATGATTATGTACGATCAATTATCTATAACAAAATATGTTGTCAAACCTTTGTTAGAGCAATAACCTTCCGAATAAAGGCCAGCATGTAAAAAAGGGGCATATATTTTAACCCCGAATAATAATTTAGAACAAAATGAACTCTGATTAAATTTCACCTGTCAATAAAAACGAAATACAATAATGGTATTATATTTTACCATATCTATTAATTTCCTCTACTTTTTATCACGAATGTGTGTCATTGGTGATCTATCTATACAGTACTGTTTCCATGAACAAGTCAATATAAAGTATACCTAAATAAATATAAAGTATACCTAAATAAATCATTTCATTAAATCTGGATTTTTTTGTATAATAATTGTACTTTAATTACTATTATTTGTAACACATTTGAACACCTACTCACAATAATGCTGCCTGCAGCAACATATTACACTTGTAACAGTACATGCATAAAAGCCGGAAATAAAAATGCTACTAGTACACAATGTAATTTAATATACATTGTATGTCATAGTTCAATTATCTGAAACTTCAGGTTTTGTATTAAGAGAGCATTGTGTTAAGAGGCCACTTTTGGTCTTTCCCTTGGGTGGTCTCTTAATACAAGATTGACTCAATTTGACTGTACTGTCTTTCCTTGGTTTGGTTGTAGTTGTAAAACTGACCCTATGTCACAAACTGATCTGGGAGAAATCAGACAAAGGACTCCCTTTTTAAAAAAATAAAATACCAGGGACTTTTACTGCTTTAAATAGTTCATTTAGGACTGATTAAGAAATATGTTAAAACATCCGTTAATAAGATTTATTGAAAAATGTATGCACAATATTGAATTTCCACATTCTTTTTATTCACTGGAATATAATGTCACACTAACATCAAGACACAATTGTGGACCTTCAAGCTTTAAAAGTGGATAAAGGACCAAGGTGTACACCTTAGTAGAACTATCAACCTTCCATAAGCTAGCTGGCTTGACCCCTTCTTCATCCCTAAAATTTGGTCCCTGTAGGGATACAAACTCACTGTGGTAAGGAGGTAGTGTCAGAGACCAAAACCACTTGGCCACTAGCTGATGCCCACTCTCATTTCTTTCAAGGACAGTATACTACATCATGTACAAAAATATACACAGCAACAATCATATAACATCAATAAAAATGGAATGAAAATTGTTCTAATTACTGTATATAAGTGTAATTTTAAATTGACAACAAAATCAAGGTAAAAAGGTCAGAAATTACTTTTTACTGTCTCAAACAAGATGAATATTTACAAATGTATATTTATAAATGTATGAAAATTCTTTAATCTCAGTAACATTTTGAAAATAAACCAAATTGTCTAAACTAATTATGTACAGTATATACAAACATATGAACAGAGATAGATTTTGAATCCATTACTCATGAAATGCTGCTTCAACAGGAATAAGAAGAACAAAAATAACAACTTCACCATAACATGTTAAATCATACCTATGAAGAATTAAACACAAACCTTAGAAAGGTAATAATATTAAAATGTATATCAAATATGGTTAGACATGAAACTAGTCATGCTAATGGTAACCAGACTAGTTTTCCACATCATCCTTTAGTTTCTAACAGAAAAATCCAAATAAGGTGTTAAGAAATTTTTCAAACCTTTATGTACTTCCTGAATTTTTTTGGCCAATTAACATTGTGTGTGACTATGTTATTTCTAGCCAATTAATCTGAATGTCCCAATAGCCACCAATTTTCCAAATTATGGAAACTAATGTTACTATGGAAACTGATAAATGTTATTGTGTAAAACACATTGTTGAACACATCAGTCAACATGTAAAACATTATCATATCAAACTGATTTCTTGTCATTGTTAACTGAATCATTCACCATAGAAATTTCTCTCTGTTAATTTGCCATGGAAACAAATCTCTGTTACAATGGAAATTCAGCATTCAAATCACAAGCAAAAATGGTTTCCATAGAAACAAGTTCATTAGTTACATACATAAGACAATCAAGTCCACCACAGTCTTATACTGTTATCAATACTTGAAGAGTTCTCTGTTATATCTTTTGAATCATCTTCATTATCAGACGTCGATTTGAAATGTCTCTCACCTGATCCTGTGGCTATCACTGGTAATGTTGGGTGTAAACTGAAAATAGTAAAATTCAAAATCCAAATTAAGAAAATTCAGTGTCCAAATTATTAATAAAATTCAACAATGTCCAAATTATTAGAAAAATTCAACCATAACCAAATTATACATTCAAAATCCTACGTAAGAAAAATTCAACTATATTAAGTAAAATTCTGCATCAACAATGTCCAAATTATTATAAGTAAAATTCTGCATCAACAATGTCCAAATTATTATAAGTAAAATTCAAAATCTTAATTAAGAACAAGAAGCTGGTGTTCAATAAACACACATGACACCAGTGGCAGCATGAATATATAAACCTTGAATGGACATAGTATAATAATGTAAATCAGAATCAGAATGCAGCCTTTTCATTGGTTAATTTTATGACTGAGATCAATAACAACCAATCAAACTGTAGCACTGGTCTTAAAGGTCGACCATAGATATATAGTTGTTTTGATAAACAGAAATTAGGAATTAATTTGAAACTTCATTTTGTTCAAACCAGCCAGATGTTTGTAATAATCAAATCCATGGTTTATCATACATGTACCTAACACTATTGACAGTCTCTTTATGAGCCTGAAATGTGATTGCTGGTTCAATTACTGGATCTAAATGAACACTAGGAAGTGTAGGAGAACTTGTGGTGTCCCATACTCTAATAATACCATCATTTGATCCTGACACAACAAACATACTGTCACTGAAATAAAGACACAACATTTTTTGGCTGCAACATTTCTTGCCTTGATATAGTTGGATAACACAATTGCAAAACTGCATTTGACATAAAGCTTTATGATTGCTGATAAGCTGTCATTTTCTTTGTACTTTGAGTAATACTACCGCTTGACCTTAGGAGCGAGAGATTGAAGGTTCAAACCCCAGTAGAGACTGAGTTACAACTGATATGGTGAGTTGGTGAGCAGCAAGTTAAATAATGACCCATCTCAGCCAGATGCCCGGCAAACAGAGAAAGGACTCAGGAGATACTGTTCATACAAAAGACAGGTGTACCATAAGCTAGCTTTGCTGGTCTTTTCAATAGGGGTGACCCTATAACAAACAAACCTTTACCTTTTACTACAACAGTATTTCAGTCATTTAGGCCAATCGAACAAAAGGCCAAATGACTGCTGTTGGGTAAGAAATCTAGGACTGGTTCTACTTTCCTTCTATAGGTAAGGCATAAGAATTTGTTTGTTTCTTGTTACATGACTTACCCTAATCCCCCCCTTCTCTAGACCTTTTATTATGACCTGAGGAATGAGACAAACACTTTCTCACTTTTCCATTTGCTAAATACTTTCCCCTATCTTTCTACCCTATTTTGAACTAGAATTGAACCAGAAATAATTTTTTTAAATCAGTCAAACTCATTCATTAATTGTTTTTACCAAAGATTATGATTAGTTAAAAAAAGATCTTCAATACATACCTTGTGATATCAAAATAGATCCTTTGGTTTGTTGTAACAGTCCTCTGCAGGGTAAATAGTATCTGTCCAGGATTTCTCATGTCCCAACAGAGTATTTCATTATCCTGAAAATATACACAGATAATGATTTTTACTTATGTGTAAATTTCAGTACATTAATATATAACATGTTATCACTGTACAAAAACTTTATCTCAATTAATCAATTAAAACAAACCTGCAGAAAGGGGTGGGTATAAAATGCAGAGGCAGTACACAGACTATTTAGAAATAGAGAAAATGCAAGGAATTCTAATACATAGATAATTAGAATATTTATATAATCAACAACACTAATATTCTTTATTAACTGCTTGGCCTCTACAACTGTACCCTCTGCTATGTAAGTATTATCCCTCTATACCTTTGCTGTCTGTGTTTTCTCTCTGTTTCTATATTGTCAGCCTAATAAATGTGTCGTTGTTTTATACATACCCCCTAAAGTAAGACCCAATGAGATAAACTAGTAAAGATAATTCAGTTTTACAGTTAAAACAACCTTACTTTTAGGGCTACAAGGTAAAACAGGGATCATTATGCATGTATGGATAATACATTGTTTAATATAGGGATCAGCCATTTCCGTTCATTTCTATAACATATGCATTTACCCAATAAAGACTGATACAGTACTTAAATCCAAGTACATGAAAACAAGTTCTAAGATGCACATATTTCGATTTCATTGTTCTCAATATTTTCATATACCAATGTAGATATTTTGGTCCCAAGGATAAATTATCAACTATAAAGTGACCATCTGTGACGAAACAATATAGTCGCCAACCAACAAAAGAAAAATTCACACTTTTTCAGCTTTTCCTACTATAGCTTAACTTTTGTTCAGTTTCAAAATGTGGCAATTCTCAAACACCATCAAAATTTATAGATGACATATCTCTGCAAAAAGGCCGACTGTGCATAAAGGTAATTTTTTATCCAAACAATGGACACTGTTGGTAAGTTTATGTTATATTTTAAACTTAACAGACTTAGAATGACATATATCACCTTTCTTCCTCCACTATACAACTTTGTACCATCAGGTGAGAACTTGATCTGAGTGACCCCACCATGTTGACCTTCAAACATACACACCATGGATCCCTCTGGCTCACTGTACAGAGCAACTATAACAAGATTAAAAAATATATATTAATTTTTATGAAACTTTTCGGCATGATCTTTTTTATACAAAAGCAGTCTGCGAAATAACTTTTCTAGAACATAGGCCATTTGGGCCTACAACCTAGGCCAAGTTATAGGCCCGAACAGATTTTCATAAGCCCAAAAATTTTCCAAATGTACTGTTGTGAAACAGACAAGTACAAAACTAACAAATATAGGCTTTTTTAGCAAACACAAATAAAATCAATGCCTACCTTTTGATGTTGATACTACAGATCTATGCTTTATTTTACATGTGAATAATTATGGTATTCGCATAATAAATAAATATGTATCATCTCTTAAACATATTACTTAAACTATTTTTGGCCACCTGATAAGAGTTTTAAGTGTGTCCAGTGCCTGTATTGGAATCATTTCTATGTGTTATACTTGTTATTTTCATATATTTTAACTATTCTGATGTACCAAGATACACACACTCTATACTCATAAAAGCACAAAATGTCAATCATCTTCAAGAGTAACACTTCTTATTTTTTAGATTTTATTTCATTCATTAACCAATTAAAAACTAGACACACAACAGCATAAAATATTTTTGTTTTACAAATGTATTTCTGTAACAGTTTTTCCGTATGATACGTCTCCGTATGACTATCAAATACCGGAATCGGACCGTGCAGTGGGCGTTTATTCACGATTATGATAATTAGTATTATTCGGTGATGTTTTGACTATATCGCTATACATCGATAAGTAAAGTCAAAGAACAACACACGCTTACACATTTTCATTTATCCGTCATTTACATGCTAAACTGAACAGATCAACCACAATCAGGCAAAGTAAGAGTAAGACCAGCTAGAATCTAAACAGGTTACATGGTAAAATAATTCGGGAATTTGACACTCAAGTTTGTGGGTACAAGACCGACAGAAATCTGGCCATCCGATTAATTTGTCAAGTAGGAAAACCTGTTCTTGAAATAATTAGAAAAGCCGGCGAATGTTATCACAGTGGCGTTTTATATATGCCCGGACCAGGGCGAGAATAATGTATCTATTTTTAGTCATTACTTAAACTTAGACTGAGTCGCTTTTTTTCAGTTTACCGACGTTGCTTGGAGCTGTAATCAATAAAACCAGTCCACTATTTACATGTAATATTATTTCGCGATGTGGAAATTTAGAGACTTCAATAATAAAATATGATTAACAAAAGCGTATCAACTGATTAAGTTCTCAGTATTTACTTTAAAAATGAACATTTATTGTTTGTTATGACAAAACTGACATTGTGAATTTTACACGCCCCGGGCGTCGGGCGTGTGGCTTATTTCGCAGACTGCAAAAGACTTATTAAACATAACCACTAAACTTAGTACATATGTAAATTTGATGAAAATTGGACAAAAATGATGATTTTCCTTCATATGTGGAGAAGATGCCTGTTCCATGATTTAAAATTAGGGTAAATTAGTACTGGTTTGAATACAATCCAGGAAAACTTGCTGAGTGAACATTTAAGCTGGGCCATGTACAACTGAAATATCATTGAAAAATCGTTTTAAAATCCACCGAAAAAAATTATTATCTCCCCTTGAAGGGTTGACCATATCTATTTTACATTCACAGTAAACCCAAAATATAAAGTGTGATAGAAATCATTCTAAATGACTGCTATGTGGGTTTCTGCACAGAACCCAAAATGTCTAAATTATCCTATGAACTTATCATAACCAACAAGCTCAAGTCTAAATTCATATCAATAACCTATAGATCAAGATTCCAACATTTTTAGATGATGATTTAATCCTTTATTAGTTCCTGTATAAATTTCAGCACTGGGATAACTTACTACTTCTAGAATAGGAACCAGCTGCATAGAGACCAGGTTCAATCGGACTGTGAGCTATACAGGATATGATCCCACGTTGACCTTCCTTAGCTAAAAATAAAAACAATAATTTAAGAGATTTAGTTTTTACAGCAAAGTAAATAAAAACATGCAGAAAACCTGAGTTTACAGGTAACAGTGAGTGAAGGCCATCTTGTGAGTAATTAAAATTCTGAAGTACACATTTATTAACAGGGCTAACCTTAGAAAAGTGTTGGTTTGTAGTTAAGAGACACAAACTTTTGAAAGTGTTGGTAGGTAGACATTAATAAAGTCCTAGAAATAATAGACTGGAATTGAAAATAGAGAACAATTTTAAAAATCTCTAAAAGGAGATTTTTCAGTAACTCAGTTGCATTACTGCAATTTGCAAACCAAAGATTTTTTTAGGATAGCATAATTATAGGACAGATGGTTTGAAATATCAAAAAAGCCAACTTTACACACAAACAGACAAACTATAAACTTACAAATAAAATATACTATAAATCTATGAAATAATAAAGCGGATTTTTCTAACAATCACAATTAAATTACTAACTCACCAAAGGTGGGTCGACTAATAAAACTTCTCCCAGGCCTGGTAACATCAAACACTCTGATTACCTTGTTGAAGCCACAATATAACTTACTTCCATCTGGATTAAACTCTACACAATGTGCAGCTACAACTTCATCCTGTAAATAAATATCAACATAAATCAATATGATAGTATAGTATTACAATTTTATCCCGTATGGAGAAGACTAGAAAAAAATTAATTAAGGAACAATTAAACAAACTTTTCCAGCACTAATGGTGGAGGAAGACCCAATGCAAGGTACATCTGGATAGAACCATCCGTCACCTTCTGTAAGCCAGCTGAAAAGCTTCCTCAGAAGTAAACTTTGGTTCCATATCAGATTTAGTATCATAATGGTATAGGGCTAGTGAGAGATTGTATCATTTCTACAAGTCTTTTGAATAGAGAACGGACCCAAAATCAAACAAACTTCAGATTTAAGTCTGAATATTTCAATATTAAGACCAGCTTGTCATAAAAATCATGCACTTATCTTTAGACAAGTTCACTACATTTTTTGTTCATCTACCCTTGATAATCACGGTGCCTATACCATGTGACTTTCCATGATATGCATGGAACAAAATTAGTAAACAAATTAACGCTTGGTCCAAGTAACATTTACTTTGATATCTTCTCTAATACTTCATCAATGCTCATCGAATAAAGTGGACAGCTGTCTCATTGAACTAACTGACACATAAAATACGCTTTCACCATAATCTTAAAAATTCCAGGCTTCTTAAAATTAGCATTCTTGAAGACCACAACATGACTATTTTTGGTGCTAAGAGGCTGAAAATGACCTATTGACTTTGAAGATCCAGAAATCTAGTATAAACCAAAATGCTTGCACCCTTGACATCATAGACAATAACTTACAACATGGTTATACGACCTGTAAGTACATCTGAGTTCACCAGTGAAGGCATCGTATAAATGTGTCGGTGCATCTTTACTAGTAACAGCAAAACTGAAACATAACATTTATTATACACCACTGTGTAACAATAATCTCCCTACAATATAAATATCAATTGTAAAACATATTTTAAGTTCACAAGCATTTTAGAGCATGTCAAAATACCAAAGTAGCCTTTTTTGAAAACAAGAAAAAACATCACTGAGAAAAATTACTTATGATCATATACATTTTTTTATTTACTTAGCAATACTTACAATGTTAGAGTAAGGAATAAAATTTGTATGGTAGTAGCAACAAGGTTTCAAAATCCGAAAGTGTTTTTAAGAAATTGAAATTCTGCTGAAGCAGAATTCTTTATGAATTTACAAGAAACAAGCATTCTTTTCAGACAGGAAAATGGGACCAAATTTCAGCCCAAAATTAGTCCGAAAAAAAATTGAGTCTCAATCTCTAAACCTTAAAATATTTCTGGAATCAGCAAATTAAAGATATCTACAAAATTAATGTCACTTTCCATATCACCAGATTTACATACCATGCAGTTTCTGGCTGAGATGATGACATCAGTGGAAACCAACTGAAGTCGTACACAGTGTCTGCCTCGTTCATCTCAACAACATGTCTCTAAAAATAAAATAACATGTCAAACTTAGTATAGTGAGAGTTTATTATACCGTCAAAGCTGCATAATTTCACAGTCTATGCATGCATTTGGTTTTAACTTCAGTGAGATTTGATACTTTTGTTTGACAATTTTTGTTATACTGGTTGTCCCAATGTACAAATATTTCACATAAAATACAATGGAACATTTCCTTGGCGTATTATAAAATAAACGGGAACTCTTGGTATGCTGCTAAAGTTAAATGCTTTCAGCAGCCATGTAATTATTTCCCTTTGACAGTTTTAACAAAATTGCACTATATAGTAGGAAGGATTGTAGACATATATTGTGCTATTTTATTAACCTGTCAAAGCTAAATAATTACACAGTCGATGCAAGCATGTATTTTTAGCTTTGATGTGATTCAATAAATTATATGATTATCTTCGTTAAACCGGTTGCTGAATGTATGTGTACTGAAAATTATAAATATAACGGAACATTCCCTTGTCGTAAAATAAACAGAAACAATTGACTATGATACGAAGCTAAAAGTAAATGCATTAAGTGACTGTGTAATTATTCAGCTTTGACAGTTTAATAAAATCATACTGTACCACCAGTTGGTTCTCTGTTTCAGAGGGCTTAAAACTTTTTTCATTTATATGCGGGTGCCAATTCACCTAAACAGTTTTCCTGGAGCTGTACGTATTCTAACCAGTACTAATCCATAGCTTTCTAAAACACTCAACACAGGCTTGCTTTGTGATAATGATATGAAAACAATAACCATTTTAGATAAGCAAGATGAAAGACAACAATATATTTATTA
Organism: Lutraria lutraria; assembly: GCA_964023205.1. Classification (NCBI taxonomy): domain Eukaryota; kingdom Metazoa; phylum Mollusca; class Bivalvia; order Venerida; family Mactridae; genus Lutraria; species Lutraria lutraria. Next base: position 37,810,524 of record OZ026842.1, on the reverse strand, counting down.
AGAATAAAACAAGACATTTTCATCTTTAGGGAGATATTTGGCTGATTTGACTAAGTGTTTAACCTAGAACATAAATTCTTGCACAAAAATGATATATAGCGGACAATTTCAACGATTTAATCTAGGTGCTAATAATAGGCAAATTTTACAAGACGGACATCTATACCAGAAAAATAAGAGTTAATTTAGATAAGCATATTTTTTACCATTTCTGGAATAATTTTGTTTTCTCCACCATCATAATACAATTCATCCGGCAAGTTGAATATTTTCAATGTGTTATCATTACTGTTTGTCAATAAACATGTACCATCAGGTGCCCTTAAACGAAGAAAAGATGTTTCTTTGTTAAAAGAACAGTGTAACCTATCACTAACCAGTATGGCAATGTTTGAGATATTTTTGTTTAAATATTGTCATAGGTAGCAGAATACATAAAATGACTATATGATGCTTCTAGATAGAAGTGTAATTTCATGCTGGTAAAGGTCAAATTCAGAAATAAAATATTTTTCCTACCATATGACCCTCTTCTAAAAGTCAGAGTCGGTAAAGGGCAAACAAACATATTTTTAATTATGGCCTAATGTCCATTAATTCTCCCCTCTAATCAAACAATAAGGAAATGATTTAAAAAAATGAAACTGTGAGAAATTTACGAAACAATTAAGCACATATTATAAAGGATGATAAATAGTTTTACAGAGATTATTAAACACTTGATTTGTTTGTCCTATAGTTACCATTTACAACCTCTAAGATAATTTTTCTTATTTGAATCTTCAAAGCTCTTCCACGCCCCAGTCAACTGTTTTGGTGAACCTTTAAATTTGAACACTGACTGCCTGAAATAAAAACATATTGATCATTGTGATGCATATTTCTTAGATCTTGTATTAAATGAAGAATTTGTTTTTCAGGTCACGCAGGGGTTTCCTTGTTTAGGGAAAGTAGTCCTAGCCCTTATATGGTGATGAAATAGCGGGTAGAAGCCTCTTTTGGGAAAAAAAGTTCTTGTCTGAAACCAATTTGGGGAATCAAATATCAAAGAGTAAACTGGAAACTTGGGAAAATAGCATGGTTTCTGACAGGAAGGCACCCTTACAAGCTACAACTGTATGATAAAGAAAACGGCGTATGTTTTTTAGCCTGACCATGAAATCCATTAAAATAGTATTCTCTCTGTGGCATTCATAATGATAAGGATGAATTTAAGTTCCTTGTAACAAATAAATGTAACAACACTGTAGACAATAGTTCTTTATAAAATATTACATCGTAACATGTCATTAAATATTTCAGCAGCATAAATGATAGTTTGTTCATTACACAAAAATATTTGAAAGGATTGAGGTTAAAAGCTAAATTTTGCCAAAAATCAGTAAGAACCACTGGAGAATACAATTTTCTAATAAATCAACTACAGTCAAACATGTGTTAGCAGGCACCTCAAATAAAGGTCACCCTGCTAATGAAGGCTACTGTTTTAAAAACGGTCATTGATTATATAGAACAAAATGCTCTCTGAATAAGGGTCACCTGTCAATAAAGGCCATGTTTTATTTTTCCCAAGGGAGGCCTTTGCTCACAAGTTTGACAGTATTTGACTGTTATACCTTGATGTGATTTCTTCAAGGTAAGTATTAGGAGTATCTGTCACAGCCACAACATCTTGAGATACGCAAGGTTCCTCAGAGGCAGTTTGTGTTTCTAATTCCGGATTGAGCTTTTGCTTCTTAGCCAATGGCTCATCAGTTTGAGTTTTGGGGACAAGAGGAACTGCAATCAATTTACTAAAATCATCCTCTGATGTCTGATCAACTAATAAAATGCCACTACTAATGCTAGATGTTTGACCATTATTTAATTGAGAGTCTGAATTAATTATCACAATATCTTGAGATTCTGATTCAGTCAATTCTTTTGTTGTCTCAACTTCATCAATAGAAACGCTGTCATCAACAGTGGTGACCATAGGGAATTGATCGGAAACTTGAGATCCAGCAACACCACTTGTTTGAAAGCTATCAATATTGTCAGAGCTTTGAGCCGCATCATTTGATACTGGAATGTCAGTAACTTCCTGATTAGCTTGCTCTAAAACAGCAGTAGCTTGATACGGAGTTCTACTTTCAGGCAATGTTTCTAAACCTTCATCAGGATCTTCAACAACTGTTTCATCCTTAACCACACTATTCTGTTCCGGAGTATCAGTCGAGGAAACATCTGAAGTAACTTGATCTAATAACTTTAATGTGGCTTCCTTATAAGATTCAAGAGATGTAGCTTGGCATTTTGTTGCATCAATATCTCTGGAATTACTAATACTATCGAATACCATACTATCACTGTGAGTATCATCTCCATCATTATTCTCATCAACACCAACTTCATCTTTCGCTATATCAGTTTTATCAATATTACTATCAGGCCAAGAACTTTCAAAACACATCTCAACATTGCTGTCGGTAAACTCAGACTTATCAGATATTTCTGTAAGCTCAACAACAGGCGGTATCACTGATTCTATACCACCAGCCTCATCCGTGGAAATTGTTGTATTATCCGACATATTCAGAAAGTCTCAGATGATTGCGATTAACAAAGACGTAAACTATATACTCATTGTTTGATTAGATACACATGCTACACAAGACAGTCCGAAAACAATCAGATATTTCGATTAATTACCGATGCGAAATTGAAAACACAAAAACACATGGGCGCAGACATATTGTTTTATCAATTACGACTAATTTTACAAATTATCGCTGTCGTCTGAAAAGATAAAACATTTGAAGTACGTGTATATAAATTGTAATCCAAAGTTAAGAATAAAGGATTATAATGTAACGAAATGTCTTTTATGATTAGCGTATTGAAATATTTAATGATAAATAAGCTTAAAATACATGTAGTACGAATTCATCTGTATAAATTACGTACTTTTTCAAAGCGAACTAATATTATATATATGTCATATTATGAACTTACTTGAGACTCTGTACATTATGAATTATTATTAGAATCCAATAATGATCGTTAGATAACATAACTTAATTAGATCCTATTAAATCAGTTATAGTTTTTATTGTAGAAGGTGGGATGTTTTGTTACAAAACAGAGTGGCCCCGGGTCCACACTCGACCTGAAATGACAACACTGACCGAGAACATGTGTTTCATATATATACATTATACAAGTACAAAAACGTGTTTTCGGTCTGTTTTGCCATTTCAGACCTTAATAAACATTATATACTGTCCCTGCAGCGTGCTTATATATCCCCTATGATCGTGATCCCTTCGGGATAGCTCTATATGGTGAATGGCATTCTTTCAATTGGGGAACTGTAAGTTGAAATAAGCATACATCAACTTGAAGTCGAATTAATTAATACAGTTTGCATACACATTAATCAAAATGATGATGCGAAAACCAGTCACTTGACTGAGATTCCTTTGAATAATTAATTAATCAAAATGATAATAAAAGGATCTGAACGAAAACTAGTCACTTGACTGAGTGATTTTACTAAAATGATACAACAGGAGTGATTCTAGATGTTCGGTATAACAATTGTCACAATTTTCTTAACGTAAAGTCAGGACAGACAACACACAGACAAATAAACAGACATAACGACATAAGTTCTCACATGGCAGATTTTTCAAAAGGTTTTCTCTTTGATCTTTTTAGCCCCCTGCAGGTGTTTGCATCGGAGGGGACTATAGATTTGCCGTTCGTCCGTCTGTCTATTTGTCCGACTAAATCTGGGTCCTGCGATAACTTAAACACTATTCAAGCTAGGTTGATAGATCTTGGTACGATTCTTTGCCTGTTTAGATTTTCTCAAATCAGTCATTTATATATGACTATATGAACTTAAACATCATCAAATTGACATATCATTTTTGGTATTTACATGGCAGATTGACAGGCGAACGGACGGATGCACACTCTCTTTTCTACTTGATTATTGCGTCGTAAATACATATCTTGTCGTCATGTGTTTGTATATACAATGAATGTATTATCATTAAAAATATGAATTTTATCTTGCATCAGATAATTAGGGATCTTTTTTTAGGAAGAGCAACAAATAGCCCGAATACATGTAGCTTCTTTATCAGCAAAGGCGATATACTCGACAAATAGTGCTTCACAGGGAGCTGCATACAAAAATAGTGCTCCACAGGGAGCTGCATACAAAAAATAGTGATCCGCAGGGAGCTGCATACAAAAAATAGTGCTCCGCAGGGAGCTGCATACAAAAAATAGTGCTCCGCAGGGAGCTGCATACAAAAAATGTGCTCCACAGGGAGCTGCATACAAAAATAGTGCTCCACAGGGAGCTGCATACAAAAATAGTGCTCCGCAGGGAGCTGCATACAAAAATAGTGCTCCACAGGGAGCTGCATACAAAAATAGTGCTCCACAGGGAGCTGCATACAAAAATAGTGCTCCGCAGGGAGCTGCATACAAAAAATAGTGCTCCACAGGGAGCTGCATACAAAAAATAGTGCTCCGCAGGGAGCTGCATACAAAAAATAGTGCTCCACAGGGAGCTGCATACAAAAAATAGTGCTCCGCAGGGAGCTGCATACAAAAATAGTGCTCCGCAGGGAGCTGCATACAAAAATAGTGCTCCACAGGGAGCTGCATACAAAAAATAGTGCTCCACAGGGAGCTGCATACAAAAAATAGTGCTCCACAGGGAGCTGCATACAAAAACCTTTACGAGTACAGCTTCTCGGGGAGCTATATTGGGAAGGATCCCTACAAGGTACGCCGGTTATCCAGGCCCAAATTTATGTTAAATTACTTCTTACAAGGGAATCGAAATTAACAAGTAAGACGTAATTAAATATGGTATTTACAAATGTTATCGTGAAACTTTGACATGATTGAGTGCAGTAGAATCAGTCCAAACAAGTTTGATTCTTCGAAACATTGGTGACGAGTTAGAAATAGAAGGACTTATCAATGAACTGCATCATAGAAACATGTTCCCTCTGTAGCTTAAATTCCTTACATGCAGGTGTAGTAACTTAACGTTTGCCGAAATAAATCCTGTTGGTGATTCGGTAAACAAACTTTTTTGTTACAACCGGCCACTGGACTAGAAACGACCAACCGTAGTGGTTAGTAACTTAAAATAAGCCTATATTTAAGTAAAAAATAAAGCTAAAATCGTTAGATCGGGGTATATCGTTTTTGGCCTGTTTGTCTGTCTGTTTGTTTGTACCAAAGTTTAACTTTGCCTATTCAATAAAAAAGGCTTCAACATACAGTCCTCAAACTCCATGTGTTGGTTCATTATGAGAACCTTTAGATGACCCGTGCATTGTAAGATGAGTAGGTCAAAGGCCAAGGTCAACCGGGAAAGGCATTGTGTTTTGTGTTTTAAAAACAGATCCTGATTTTGACTACTCCGGTTCCTAGCGTACTATATAATGCGGCGTTATATATATATAAAGTACGACCCTATCACAAAGTGTCAGGGGCAGGTAACCCACACTAGATTTTGACTATATCATTTCAAAGACTATGATTAACAGACAAGTACATCTCGTTCTGAGATTTAAATTGGCATCTAGCTGTATTGAGGTATTCTGACACTATTTCATAAAGATGCAATTATGCATTTTGTAATTATTAAACGGCCATGTATCTAAAAATTATGTTATACAGGGACCAATGCAAATAAAACCCTAAAAACTACAAAGTTATATCTGTTGCATAGTCTCTTACAGTTGTAGGGTTAATTGCTACCATTTTTACATTTTTTAAAAGAGCCATACAAACTACCTGTGACCCTTTTCACCCTGGCTTTCATTTACCAGTTCGATATTTAAAGAGATAGAAAGAAAGATAATATTAGATTATAAGTTTTGTTGAAAATATTACGACTTTTAAAATGGGTAACCGATTTCGGTACTGAACCAAAAGCCATAGTTTAAAGTCGGTGATATATGTTTTTACACAATACAGGATGTATTGATGCAATGATTCTCCTACACTGCGATTTGACATTAAATATTACCTTTTTACCTTCTTCAGAATGTCATTTTTCACTAACCCAGTAAGCCAAACTATATGTATACGGAAACATTTATTGATTATCGATCAAACCCATGGAGTTGCACGAAAAGACTTGAGTTTTTGCTGAAACTAAACTGATTGTTTAAATCATACGTTCCTCTGTTTTATTGTTTGCAATACTGAGCGTGGTATCAAACGAAGTATAATAACAATTTCCCATATTTTTCACCTAGCTATATTCTCTTAATACGATACAATTCAATAAAAATGATACGAGTATGTTACCGGGAATTTGATTTTGACTCATATGAAAAAGAATTTTTGAGACTTAACTTGTCTGCTAGACCAACAATATTGATGCTGGCATGTTTAACATGTTCTTAGTTTATAAGGTAGCCTATGGAAACATTTATGATCAAAGACACAATATTTCTCAGCAGAAAAACAGACTTCGTGGAACGAGGATCAGAGTTTGTGACATCTACTTAACCGAACACAAGACTCAGTATTCATTTCACTTGCATTTAGCGCCGCACCAACATTTATTGTCATTAAGCGAATTTCTGGCTTTAATAGAGAGAAGGCAGACCCTAAACGTGCAGCACCTGGATTGAACCATCGATCTTCCGTAAGCTAGCTGGATGGTTTCCTCAAATGAGAGGTTTTCAGGTTCCTTTTGTAATTCGAAATCACAGCTCTTCTGGTATCATACAGATGACGGTTTGTTGTACTGAAATTAAAATACACCTAAATGCTCATGGAACACACTGTTGTTTATATGCATGTATTATAAGAATGCTAAAATATATTGACATGTATTTGTAATGGGGTCGTAAATATGTAAAACGGAATTTAGTTCTTGACCCCTATTTTACAAACAACTAGATTCATATTTGTGGAAGTCATATACCGTCTTGTACGTTCTGCATTTTTTCTTGAACGCTGTGTGATCGTCGTGAGAACACGACCCACGTGTGACATAGTTTAACATACAAGTAATTGTAAAGCAAAGACTTTCGTTCCTATTTCATGCAGTACATAAATTTGTTTTTGCAACAATATTCAGTTCAATTTACGTAGAATATATAACATCTACTATGAACATTTCGACCTCATGTATATTTCTATCACATATTTGTTTGATTCTTAAACATTAGAACATGGTCACCAGTGTTTCTAATACAGTAGATCTTCTCTGACAAGTAAAGCCTATAATTATTGATACTAAGTAATAAGTATAATAATTATTAACTTTCACATTATTTATTGATGAATAAATAGCTCCTCCTGTTATATTATAAAATCACTTGAGTCTTAGAATTCGAGCTTAAACTCGTAGATTTCGAACTGAAATCACATTTGTATATTGAATTTGTGGAGGGACATGAATTAAGGCCTAAACAATGTTTGTTTCTGGTTTCATGCTCATGAACTAAACGACACACAAGTAGTAGCTCTTTTGGCTCTTAAAAGCGTCTTGAAAGATAAAACAAGTGAGAAATGGATGTAACGTTCCTCAGGCCTAGTAAAGAATTCCAGGATCGAGGGAAAATTATGATAGATCGAGTAACCAGAAAAAAACAATTTTATATGACTTACTGCGTTTGAAGAGTCGTCTCGTATTCAACGCGTTCAGCACTGTGGTATTTTGGGGGGATTTTGCACGGTTTTCTCGTGGAGTATAAACGGGATTAGTATACGAACTTTTGTGTATTGGTAATTCTATCGGACGATATTGAGGAAAGAAAAGTTAAATTTCAAATAAACAAGATGTGTTTTTAAAACACAATGCCCCCTCAGAGTGACCATTGACCTGAAAGTAGAGATTGTCATGATGAACCAATATATGAAGTATGATTATTGTAGGTGGACGTCTTATAGGCAAGGTTAAAATTTGGTACACACAAATGAAGTACTAAATCTGCTAAAATGATCTATTAAGAAACCCTGGCAATATGAGATGGGGAACTTGGTGTTCTATCAAAGTTTGGTAAATTTCCCTCGAGAAATGTAGGAGAGGTTGTGCACAGAAGAGTATTTCTCTATTGCATAATAATTATGCATAAATTAAACAAAGGGTCATAAATCTGCCAAAAAATGATCGAATCACAAAACTCGCACAATATGTGAACTTGGTGACAATAGTTCTGTCAAATTTTGTCAAAATCCATTGAGGAATATAGAAGTTGCAAACTAAAGAGTATTTCTCCATATATCACATATGTACTAAAGGGTCATAATTCCGTAAAAAATGATTTAATCATAAAACCTCAACATTATGCACTGGGTAACTTGATAACAATAGTTCCATGAAAGTTTGATAAAAATCCCTTGAGACAAGAAGCAAACAAGAGTATTTCATTATTACAATTGAAAAAAATAATTGAAGGGCCATAATTCCGTAAAGAATCAAGAATCACAAAACCCGGAATTTATGTGCCAGGCTTCTTGGTAACAACAAGTACTGTATGTAGTTTAGTCAAAATCCCATGAGAAATGTAGGAGTAGTTTCCTAAAAGGCATTTAGGAATCTTTAAAAACACAATGACCTTGTGACCTTGACCTTGTGACATACCGACCTGAAAATACAGGTCCTGTAGAAGTTGATATGAAGAACCTACATTATGAAGTTTGATTATTGTAGGTGGAAATGTTTTGATTTTATGGGCGATGTTAAATTTTGTACAAAGAGACATACAGGCCAAAAACAGTATCTCCCCGATCTATCGATACGGGGGCATAATACAAACTCGTCATAACACTCTTGATGTCTTGCAGTGCGTTTTCAAAGGTTCCATTTCCTTAATAGCTTGTCTTACTGTCAGTCCGCACTCAACACAAAATCATGGTAGATGTAGCCTACATCCTGTGTGTCCGTTGACGTCGCCATTTATGTCAAACTCGAAAAAATGCTGTTCTTTGAAAATGCGATCAGCATCTTTTTAAGATTTAATGACGGCGAAAATGAACATTATTGACTTTTTTTCGGATTTGTAAATTATTCAGCATTGCAGTTATGTAAATTGCATAACTTACTATACAAAAGGGAATAACGCGAAAATCAACGAAAAACATACTGCTCCGCTAGGTGCTAAGTGACACTTTTTGCGGAAATATCATCTGAATACATAATTTCTGCATTAGCCAATACCTAGGATGTTCATGCAAAATTTCTTTAAATATTGTGCATTAACGTCTTAAAGAATGATCATTTTCGGGAGGAATTCCGCGACCCACCATAATTTGACCAAATGACGTCATTTAGAATTTATTATCACATACGCGTGCCGTTTTGGTCGTGCCGTACGAAAAAAAAACGGAATGGCAGAGCCATGCATAATGATATGCATATGACGTCACGAAGTACACGTCATGAACTTGATGAAGCATAATGTATTAGACATTGATTGTCAATGCATGTTTTTCAAAATTATAACTTCACAGGAGTAATGTTGAACTGATTCTAACAATCGCAAAGACACTGTTTATATCGTTAGATATATTCACACATTTTCATCTATACTGTTTCATAATGGAACTATTTGTGGTGCTGCTGATTATAAGAGCTTTATTACGCATGTGTCATTCTTGTTATTAGTAGCAATGTCAAACAGGTATGTTGGTTTTCTTCGTATGTTCAGGGTATATGATAGAGGATCGCTTCATGCTGTTTAATTCAACTCGTTCATTTGTGGAAAAAAACTCTATCGAAGTCCTTAGTGTTCGAGTTTGACATAGGTCGCGTCGCTACGTCGTATGTTTTTTAATAATATATTTTAAAATTATACTTCAGCGGCTACGCGTCCAAAGGTATACCAAAATACGCGAAAACAAACATGCATAATAAGCATGCATAATCAACATTCACAATGACACCATTAGAACACAGCACGGGTTAATGAATTATACGCTACAACCCACGTACATGTCATACTATCAAAAATCTTTACTATTAATATAGTGAGGAGTCTAAGTGGTAAAGGCCACCATACTGATTAGTATGGAACCCTTACCTCCATATTTCCCTCTTAATGGTTTTGTGGTCAGGTAGCCACCGTTGCTTGCAGTTGTGGACTCCATACTTTGATTGTTTGTGTTAGAACCAAAGTATCATCAATTTGTGCGATAAATTGCGCCTTAAATGATTAATCAGGCACATGGGAATATTATTTGATGTTATCTATAAATAGTTTATTATCATGTGAACATGTAATTTCAGTCAAACGTCTGCATTCATGTCGAGCCACGATACCTGCAATAGATATATTACCTGACTGGTAATTTAATAATGTGATGTTGTATTTGTTATAGTGTAGATCAGACTATTTGATTTTATAGCATGTAGGTTGTTTTACGGCCCATTCGACAGCCATAGTCATCTCAGAACCGCCCGGGGAGAGAGAGAGATAGAGAGGGGGGGGGGGGGGGTCAGCTATTATATCATAGCCAATTCATATTGTTTTTTATTTAACACTGACCTGGTTGATAGGCATTAACATCACGCAGTCTCTCCAGAGCGGTCCTCTCTTGAGCAGCAACCTCCATTCAACAACAGCATGATTTTTCCAACTGCAGGATTCAACTATTAATTTAACCTCTCTAGAACAACATCATCTCACCAACAACATAAGTTTGCTACTCCCGAAGGGTGTTGCTTTGGAGAGGTCGGTTGCACTGTAGTATCAAATTAGCTCATCCATTGAAGAAATTGCCAGGTTTTCAAAGCCCATGACGAAACAACAACAATGACTACAGACAATTAATTCTTTTTGTGTGAAAGATAAAAACTCGCAAAAGAAGATTTAGCAAGGATATCTCTTATTTATTTGTTTGTTACTTATTACACTGTTCAAAATGATATTCACTTTTATGACATGTATGTTTCTGTTTACATTAGAAAAAACAAAACCGGTCAATATATCGCCATAGTTCTGAAATTAAAATTTCAAAGATTGACGATCATTATGAAGCGTGTACGTAAATTAAAAGGTTATTATCAAGTTACTGGTTTTGCTGTCAGGGGTGACACAATTATTTTCAAACCATGTTTTAGGTCGAAATAACAGAAGTATTGCTGTTTTATTAACAAAAATAAACCTTTTACTTATTTATGCACTGTATGAGAATGTCTAGTTTCTAGATTAAATGATATTGTCGGAGATTCGAACATATTATGGCAGTATGGTAAATACTAAATAGTATTAGTGTAAATAAATTGGCTGTATTATTAACACTCCGACTAGCCCAGTTTAGAGAGTATCTGACTTGCAAGCGGGAGGTCAAGGGTTCGAGCCCCACATCGGGTACATTATTTCCCCCCTCCTATTACAATAGGTTTGTATTCTTTGAGAGCTTGGGCGCCACGCCGACGAAAAATACTAGTGCAAGTGCTGGATGAGGCATGGACGTTGTAAAGGAGAAAATAGGAAGGATAATGCTGCCGACTCCTTGGAAAGGACACAGTTTTAAAATCAATAACTCCGTGATTAGTTGCTGTTCGCTCATTACATGTTTTTAACCACATGCCAAATGAATTAAAGTCCCATATATAATCATATAAATTTATCGGTCGTAATAGTTTCTGTTTATTCTATAACAGAGGAATCCGGTGTGTTTTCCTCCCGTGCATTTTTTATAGCAAGAAAACATGTTAACAAAACCACTATCGATCTTTTTTCTATATCATTGAAATAAATACTATTTATAGAACAGCTGCGTTTTCCGCAGTCATATTATGCGCGCGGAATGAAGTGACGTCACGCACTCCATATATATCAAGTTTACAAAAGCAAAATTCACAGTGAAAGGAGTGTTTTTCGAAGAAAAAGGGCTTGTTTCGTCGGTAATATTTATCTTAGGGATAATATCAGCAATTGTTTGTTTTTTGCATATATTTTTATAGCAAAAAGCTAATGGGGCTTTAAATGATGCATTTTGATATTTGGTGTCATTTATAAGTGTATAAAACTATAAATGATTAATAATTTCACGCGTTTCGATGGTGTAGCGTGAAATATTAGTCTTTCGCGTTACATATACGATACTGTGGTAAAGATTTTGCTTGGTTTTGCGCACGTTTTTCTCGTGCATGAAAAAAAGCAATATGTTTATGAAAAACTAGACATTCGACGAGACGAAGTTTGACACGGGCACGTTACTCGGACAGGTTTGTCAATTTGAAATGACATATATTATGTATAATATATATGCATGCATGTATTTTAATATTGACAGGCTGCTCCCCACGAAAGATTTTGCTCGGACACCTTGCTCGTCCTTGTCCATTGAAGGTCAAACCCATCACGAATCGTTTATCCCGAACACCGGTGAAATGGATTACATCCGGTATGCTGGGAATGGCGTGGCAGAGACAAAGAAATTCAACTTTAACCGCGGTGTAAGCGATAGTCCCAAGTGAAAATCTGGAATTAAGTTACGTATGGTATATTTTATATTTACAATGATGTGTTTGTTAGTTTGTCGTGTCATTTCCAACGTGTCATGTCGATACTGTAATTGTTTTCGGACGACACGTGAAGCTTGAGCGGTTGTTCTGTTTGTCAGATACAAATATTAAACCGAGAAATCTTATTTGCTCATTAAAGCTAAGTCTAACTTCATGATATTGTCGAATATTTTGTTTTGAACAAGTGATGGATCTAGCTTGAGAGAGCTGTCGGAAGGGGATACAGTGTGCCAATGACTAATATACATACATATTCATAAGTCCTTGAGTGTGCTGATTAAGAATTTCACAATGAAGGCGGACATTTGCGCAATTCGTGCCAACCTTATTACTAGTAAAGATATATGTGATTTATATCGGTATCATTAGCTCAAGTATGATGTTTTTATTCAATATACTTAGAAGATTAAAATTCTGTATGTGGCCTTATAATGCATATACCATACAGATAACATATTTCAAAATTATATGTTACTGTATACGTTTGTAATTGTAAAATGTTCTGATATGTAGTATCATTATTTCTAGTTTAAGAATGGTTTTAATTTCTAATTTTATATTTGCTGTCATTTTGCATGAACTTACAAGGTACATTTGTAATGGCAAGCCAAGCTACTGAATTGTGGAATGCTTTTCATGTCTATATGTATTTATAGTTGATATGCCATGTGACAGGTAAGTCAGTATACCTGCTTTTTCTTGATTTAAATAAATATATATGTATGCAATATACATGATCATTTGGCATCATTTGATCTTAGTCAAATTGCAAGGTTAGGTTACTTAGTTCATATTAGATGTTACATAAAACTTTATTAAGCTTCACATATTGTAATGTATTCCAACACGTTGGTATCTGTGTTTATCATTCTGTTTGAAGTATCTTACAGTCTGTGATAAAAGCACATTCAAGGAAAATATCATGAGATTTGTTGTTCCTATTGTGTTCATTATTTGATCACCTTGGTGTTAGTCAGGTAATCTTTTTTATCCACTATAAATGCAGTACAAACATAGATTTAGTCATTTGTTAGATCTATTGGATGAACTAAAATTAATTGCATATTTGAAATGACACTTGGTTTGATGTTACGACTGTTGACTATTGCTGGACTATGGATAAGAGTACTGGACTAACAACAGAGTTCTGGTTTATTGATAGAGTATTGGACTAGTTTCAAAGATATGTGATTTTAATAGGGTATTGTAATATTGTTATGTACTAGACAAATGATATGTTCTGGACCATGGAATAGGTACTGGACTATTGATAGAATAGTGGACTATTGATAGAATAGTGGACTATTGATAGAGTACTGGACATTTGGTAGAGGGACTACTGATAGAGTAGTGGACTATTACTAGAGTAATGGACTATTGGTAGAGTACTGTACTTGTGATAGAGTAGTGAACTATTAATAGGGTACTGGACTAATGGTAGAGTACTGGACCACTGATAGAGTAGTGGGTCATTGATAGAGTAATGGACTATTGGTAGAGTAGTGGACTATTGATAGAGTAATGGACTATTGATAGAGTAATGGACTATTGGTAAAGTACTGGACAAATGGTAGAGTAGTGGACCATTGATAGAGTAACAAACTTTTGATACAGGTAGTGGACTATTGATATTCAGTTAGATTTTTGATAGAGCTGTGGACTCTTTATAAGAGTTACTGTAGGGGACTATTGATAAAGTACTGGACTATTGGTGGAGGGCAGAACTACTGATAGAGTAGTGGACTATTGATAGAGTAATGGACTATTGATTGAGCACTGTACTAGTGATACAGTAGTGAACTATTAAAAAGTACTCGACTTATGGTAGAGTATTGGACCATTGATAGAGTAGTGGGCTATTGATAGAGTAGTGGACTATTGTAAAAGTAGTGTACTATTGATATTCAGTTAGATTTTTGATAGAGCTGTGGACTCTTGATAAGAGTTACTGTAGGGGACTATTGATAAAGTACTGGACTATTGGTGGAGGGCGGAACTACTGATAGAGTAGTGGACTATTGATAGAGTAATGGACTATTGATAGAGCACTGTACTAGTGATACAGTAGTGAACTATTAAAAAGTACTCGACTTATGGTAGAGTATTGGACCATTGATAGAGTAATGGGCTATTGATAGAGTACTGGACTAATAGTAGAGTACTGGACCACTGATAGAGTAGCGGGCTTTTGATAAAGTACTGGTCTAATGGTAGAGTAGTGGATCATTGATAGCGTAGTGGACTATTGATATAGAGCTGAATTATTGATAGAAGTATGGGCTATTGATAGATTAACATACTTTTGATACAGGTAGTATACTATTGATATTCATTTAGACGTTTGATAGAGCTGTGGACTCTTGATAAGAGTGGTGGACAATTGATAAAGTACTTGACTTTTGTTATAGTAGTGGACTTTTGATAGAGTAATGGACTATTTGTAGAGTACTGGACTATTTATATAGAGCTGAACTATTGATAGAGTAATGGACTGTTGGTAGAGTACTGGACCACTAATTGAGTAGTGGACTTTTGGTAGAGTAATGGACTATTGATAGGGTAATGGACTATTGGTAGACTACTAGACCACTGATAGAGTAGTGGGCTATTGATAGTGTAATGGACTTTTGGTAGAGTAGTGAACTATTGATAGGGTAATGGACTATTGGTAGACTACTAGACCACTGATAGAGTAGTGGGCAATAGATAGTGTACTGGACATTTTGTTGAGTATTGGACTATTGATAGATTGATGGATTATTGAGAGAATATTGGACTATTGGTAGATTACCGGACTACTGATAGAGTAGTCAACTATTGATAGAGTACTTGACTAATGGTAGAGTAGAGGACTATTGATAGAACACTGTACTAGTGATACAGTAGTGAACTATTAAAAAAGTACTCGACTTATGGTAGAGTATTAGACCACTAATATAGTAGTGGGCTATTGTAAAAGTAGTGTACTATTGATATTCAGTTAGACTTTTGATAGAGCTGTGGACTTTTGATATGAGTAATGGGCTATTGATAGAGTACTGGACTAGTAGTAGAGTACTGGACCACTGATAGAGTAGTGGGCTTTTGATAAAGTACTGGACTAATGGTAGAGTAGTGGATCATTGATAGAGTAGTGGACTATTGATATAGAGCTGAATTATTGATAGAATAATTAGCTATTGATAGATTAACATACTTTTGATACAGGTAGTGGACTATTGATATTCATTTAGACTTTTGATAGAGCTGTAGACTCTTGATAAGAGTGGTGGACAATCAATAAAGTACTTGACTTTTGTTATAGTATTGGACTTTTGATAGAGTAATGGACTATTTGTAGAGTACAGGACCACTGATAAGAGTATCGGACTAATGGTAGAGTAATGACTATTTTAAGAGTACTGGACTATTTATATAGAGCTGAACTATTGATAGAGTACTGGAACACTAAAAGAGTAGTGGACTTTTGGTAGAGCAGTGAACTATCGATAGAGTAATGGACTATTGGTACAGTACTGGACCACTCATAGAGTAGTGGACTTTTGGTAGAGTAATGGACTATTGATAGGGTAATGGACTATTGGAAGACTACTAGACCACTGATAGAGTAGTGGGCTATTGATAGTGTACTGGACATTTGGTAGAGTATTGGACTATTGATAGATTGACGGATTATGGAGAGAATATTGGACTATTGGTAGATTACCCGACTACTAATAGAGTAGTCAACTATTGATAGAGTACTTGACAAATGGTAGAGTAGTGGACTATTGATAGAGTAGTGGACCATTGATAGAGTAATAGACTTTTGATACAGGTAGTATACTATTGATATTCAGTTAGATTTTTGATAGAGCTGTGGACTCTTGGTAAGAGTAGTGGACAATTGATAGAGTAGTGTACTACAGTAGATTTTGGAATATTACTTGAGAGCAAGACTATTGTTACAGCCCTGGTCTATAGTTAGAGTTAGTGCACTATTAACAGATTATTAATTATTATTGACTATTGATTTAATTATGGAATTTTAATTGTGAGGTGAACTATCAGTAGAGTTTTTGACTATTGTTAAAATGCTACACTATTGATAGAGGACAGGTCTATTGAAAGTGTAGTGGAGTAGAGTGAAGTGCTGGACTATTGCTACATTCCTTGACTAGTTATGGACTGGACTGTCAATATAGTGCTTGACTAATTGTAAAGAGCCAGACTGTGGACAGAGTTCGAAACTTTCAACTCAATTTTGGACTTTTGATATTGATAGATATTAAAGATTTCATTGTGATATATTCATGATTTTTTTCAACAGAATGGTCTCCCCTCCTGTAAACATAAAAGCCAGGCAATAATTCTGATTGTAGTATATTCAGAATTCTTGCTCATTCTATAATTTCATCAAATAGGCTAATTAATCAGATGTACCCAATAACGTGTAACTGAATTTTTTATTGATATGTTATACTTATTCAGATGTTATGTATCAACAATAGTGATTGCTGGATTATGTACAGCCTTGCAGTGAAGATAACCATTTTGTACTGGTGACTATACTTTCACTAACTTGTAAATACATGTATCTATTTCATACATACGTAGATTACCACATTAATTGATTGAAAGTTACTTACAGGTACAGTTTTTTCTAATCGTTATATTTCCTGGTTCGTGCAAGTTATTAACACGTTGTTAATGATGAATTGTTCTTATGTACAGAAAAAAACTCATATCCTTTTTATTTCCATCACAGAGTGATGTACTCATGTGGTCACACTTCATAGCAATGTAGACTGTAAACGTACAATTATTAATAACATAAATACTAAAACAGAAAGAGTAAAGCTTTAATTTTGAATCAATTTACATAAGCATTTCTACTAGTAATAAATGACTATTATTTGATCATTAGTATTTTAGTCCTTTACCCGGCTACTTATTATTAATTGAACATCTATTGATGTTAATATGTCTCTGATTTCATAATACAGCGGTAGTGATTGCACCTATTCAGCAGTATTGCAGCAGGGATACAGTTTTTGTGGATAAGTATACTTTTACCTACTCCAAACATATTACACATCTTATGTAGATTTACTTATTTTTTATATACATACATATATGCATGTATGGCTGATTGAAAGTTTTTAACTTGTTCTAGCTTACATACAGTCAAAACTGTGTTGGCGTATATCTCCGAAGACGGCCACCTTGTGAAAAAAGGACATTCTATGAAAAACTGTCATTGATTATACACAACAAAGTAACATCTGAATGAAGGCCACCTGCCAATAAAAGCCTCAAATCTTTTTGAATAGTGATCATTTTGGACAGCATTTATATTTTCCAAAAGCTGTTTTTCTAGAATTATCATATCTTTCTGTATTTTTAATAATGTCTTTTCATTTATTACTGAAAGATATTAACGTTTAAGTAAGTTACAAGTTCATAATTACTTGACTTGTGCCCTTGAACTTGACACTCTGTAACTTTTATTATGTACTTATTCATCAAAAATTAAAATGTGATTTGTATTTAATGATTTGCCATTTCATTTCAGGGCAAACCTGTATACTATAATAACTAAACTAATTTGAAGTTTTGGTCGAGACTGCTTTTTTCAATACTGTTTTATAGAAATATGCTTTGTGTTTGTGATGAGTGATCAGTGTAGTGTTTGTGCTTAGTGATTGTGCATAGTGTTTGTGCTTAGTGTTCTGCGCATAGTGTTTGTGCTTAGTGTTTTGCGAATAGTGTTTTGCGCATAGTGTTTGTGCTTAGTGTTTTGTGCATAGTGTTTGTGTTTAGTGTTTTGAGCATAATGTTTGTGCTTAGTGTTATACGTGTAGTGTTTGTGCTGTGTTGTATTTGTGTTTGTTAAATAAAATTTGGATTAGGATTATTTAGGATGGATTTGAAGTAGGTGGATTTTCTCGTACACTAGCACCTAACTGTCACACTGATAGGCCCCTCACATAATTTAACCTCACAATGCACTATTTTTTTAGGAATAGGAAAACATTATTTTTCTTAAATTTTTGAACATTTTAAGTAATTTCAACTTTCAAATACTTAACATAAGATATTTAACATAATGATTAGGGTTCAAGACATAAGGATAGGTAATCAAAATATGACTATTCGAACAACAACAACAACAAAAATGTTACGTAAATATAATGTCTGTGGACTAGATTTGCATAAAATGAAACCCTACCGGTTGGCGTATTTTTTCGAAATATGTTCGCGATGTATAATAGCATGCGCTTGTCAACGTTTATCAACAAAGTTAGAATAATTATACATGTACTATAAAATTATCGTATATATGGTAAAACCGTGTTTGTGCTAAACTATGTCTAAAAATAAGTCAAGGTGTATAAAATGTAAAGCTAACATTCAACTAAGATGAATTTTTCATTGTATTTAATCAAATATTTCCTTTTGATAACTATCACACACGAAACATTAAGTCAATTAAGCAGGGTATTCAAT
Source organism: Lutraria lutraria (assembly GCA_964023205.1). Classification (NCBI taxonomy): domain Eukaryota; kingdom Metazoa; phylum Mollusca; class Bivalvia; order Venerida; family Mactridae; genus Lutraria; species Lutraria lutraria. The sequence continues at coordinate 37,791,524 of OZ026842.1, read as the reverse complement.
CAAAATTTGGTATTGAAATATATATAAATGAATATTGCCTTAGTAAGTCTGTTTAATTCATGTTTACCGTTCATGCACATTCAATAATGTCATTAATCAAGATTTCCCTTTGATAAAGCAAAAATAATATATCAATCAAAAAAAAATATTGAAGCAATAATTTCAATAAATGTATGTTTACAATTAATGCACATTCTAAAAGGTCATTAAATAGGTTTTTTGATCAAAATTTGCAGTTGACAAACAATGAACATCTCATAACCTCATTTATTACGATATTTAATCATAATTTGGCATTAAAATATGTAAAACAAAACTATTGAAGCAGTAATTATCAACAATTATTTACAATTAATGCACAATCTAAAGGGTCATAAAATAGGTTATTTGATCAAAATTTGAAGTTGACAAATAATGAACATCTTATCAGCTCATTTATTATGGTATTTAATCATAATTTGGCATTAAAATATGTAAAACAAAAATATTGAAGCAATAATTTTAATAAATGTATCTTTACAATTAATACACTTTTTAAGGGATCTTTAATTGGTTATTTGATCAAAATTGCAGCTGACAAGTAATGAATTGCTTATAACCTCAAGTATTAGGGTATTTAATCAAAATTTGGCTTTCAAACATGTAAATAAATATGGCAGGAATAGTTCTATAAATGCACATTCTAAAGGGTCATTAAATAGGTCATTTGATCAAAATTTGTAGTTGACAAACAATGAACATCTCATAACCTCATTTATTAGGGTATTAAATCAATATTTAGCTTTCAAACATGTAAATAAATATGACAGGAATAATTCCCTTTACTATCTATATAAAATTCATGCACATTATAAAACTTCATAAAATAATCAATGAACAATATATGAGGTCATTTATTATGATTTTCAATCATAATTTGGTATTAAAATACGTAAAACAAAAATATTGAAGCAATAATTTAAATAAATGTATTTTTACCATAAATGCACATTCTAAAGGGTCATTAAATAGGTCATTTGATCAAAATTTGTAGTTGACAAACAATGAACATCTCATAACCTCATTTATTAGGGTATTTAATCAATATTTAGCTTTCAAACATGTAAATAACCATGGCAGGAATAATTCCCTTAAATATCTATATAAAATTCATGCACATTATATAAGTTCATAAAATAATCAATGAACAATATATGAGGTAATTTATTATGATTTTCAATCATAATTTGGCATTAAAATATGTAAAACAAAAATATTGAAGCAATAATTTTAATAAATGTATGTTTACAATTAATGCACATTCTAAAGGGTCATTAAATAGGTCATTTGATCAAACTTTGTAGTTGACAAACAATGAACATCTCATAACCTCATTTATTAGGGTATTAAATCAATATTTAGGTTTCAAACATGTAAATAAATATGGCAGGAATAATTCTCTTTAATATCTATATAAAATTCATGCACATTATATAGGTTCATAAAATAATCAATGAACAATATATCAGGTCATTTATTATGATTTTCAATCATAATTTGGCATTAAAAATATATAAAACAAAAATATTGAAGTAATAATTTTAATAAATGTATGTTTACAATTAATGCACATTCTAAAGGGTCATTAAATAGGTAATTTGATAAAAATTTGTAGTTGACAAACAATGAACATCTCATAACCTCATTTATTAGGGTATTAAATCAATATTTAGGTTTCAAACATGTAAATAAATATGGCAGTAATAATTCCCTTAAATATCTATATACAATTTATGCACATTATATAAGTTCATAAAATAATCAATGAACAATATATGAGGTCATTTATTATGATTTTCAATCATAATTTGGCATTAAAATATGTAAAACAAAAATATTGAAGCAATAATTTTAATAAATGTATGTTTACAATTAATGCACATTCTAAAGGGTCATTAAATAGGTCATTTGATCAAACTTTGTAGTTGACAAACAATGAACATCTCATAACCTCATTTATTAGGGTATTAAATCAATATTTAGGTTTCAAACATGTAAATAAATATGGCAGGAATAATTCTCTTTAATATCTATATAAAATTCATGCACATTATATAAGTTCATAAAATAATCAATGAACAATATATGAGGTCATTTATTATGATTTTCTATCATAATTTGGCATTAAAATATATAAAACAAAAATATTGAAGTAATAATTTTAATAAATGTATGTTTACAATTAATGCACATTCTAAAGGGTCATTAAAGAGGTCATTTGATCAAATTTTAGTAGTTGACAAACAATGAACATCTCTCATAACCTCATTAATTAGGGTATTAAATCAATATTTAGGTTTCAAACATGTAAATAAATATGACAGTAATAATTCCCTTTATTATCTATATAAAATTCATGCACATTATAAAACTTCATAAAATAATAAATGAACAATATATGAGGTCATTTATTATGATTTTCAATCATAATTTGGCATTAAAATATGTAAACAAAAATATTTTAGCAATTATTTTAATAAATGTATGTTTTCAATTTATGCACATTCTAAAGGGTCATTAAATAGGTAATTTGATAAATATTTGTAGTTGACAAACAATGAACATCTCATAACCTCATTTATTAGGGTATTAAATCAATATTTAGGTTTCAAACATGTAAATAAATATGGCAGGAATAATTCTCTTTAATATCTATATAAAATTCATGCACATTATATAAGTTCATAAAATAATCAATGTACAATATATGAGGTCATTTATTATGATTTTCTATCATAATTTGGCATTAAAATATATAAAACAAAAATATTGAAGTAATAATTTTAATAAATGTATGTTTACAATTAATGCACATTCTAAAGGGTCATTAAAGAGGTCATTTGATCAAATTTTAGTAGTTGACAAACAATGAACATCTCTCATAATCTCATTTATTAGGGTATTAAATCTATATTTAGGTTTCAAACATGTAAATAAATATGGCAGGAATAATTCTCTTTAATATCTATATAAAATTCATGCACATTATATAAGTTCATAAAATAATCAATGAAAAATATATCAGGTCATTTATTATGATTTTCAATCATAATTTGGCATTAAAAATATATAAAACAAAAATATTGAAGTAATAATTTTAATAAATGTATGTTTACAATTAATGCACATTCTAAAGGGTCATTGAATGGGTCATTTGATAAAAATTTGTAGTTGACAAACAATGAACATCTCATAACCACATTTATTAGGGTATTAAATCAATATTTAGGTTTCAAACATGTAAATAAATATGGCAGGAATAATTCTCTCTAATATCTATATAAAATTCGTGCACATTATATAAGTTCATAAAATAATCAATGAAAAATATATCAGGTCATTTATTATGATTTTCAATCATAATTTGGCATTAAAAATATATAAAACAAAAATATTGAAGTAATAATTTTAATAAATGTATGTTTACAATTAATGCACATTCTAAAGGGTCATTGAATAGGTCATTTGATCAAAATTTGTAGTTGACAAACAATGAACATCTCATAACCACATTTATTAGGGTATTAAATCAATATTTAGGTTTCAAACATGTAAATAAATATGGCAGGAATAATTCTCTTTAATATCTATATAAAATTCATGCACATTCTAAAGGGTCATTGAATAGGTCATTTGATAAAAATTTTTAGTTGACAAACAATGAACATCTCATAACCACATTTATTAGGGTATTAAATCAATATTTAGGTTTCAAACATGTAAATAAATATGGCAGGAATAATTCTCTTTAATATCTATATAAAATTCATGCACATTATATAAGTTCATAAAATAATCAATGAACAATATATGAGGTCATTTATTATGATTTTCTATCATAATTTGGCATTAAAATATATAAAACAAAAATATTGAAGTAATAATTTTAATAAATGTATGTTTACAATTAATGCACATTCTAAAGGGTCATTAAAGAGGTCATTTGATCAAATTTTAGTAGTTGACAAACAATGAACATCTCTCATAACCTCATTTATTAGGGTATTAAATCAATATTTAGGTTTCAAACATGTAAATAAATATGGCAGGAATAATTCCCTTAAATATCTATATAAATTTATGCACATTATATAAGTTCATAAAATAATCAATGAACAATATATGAGGTCATTTATTATGATTTTCAATCATAATTTGGCATTAAAATATATAAAACAAAAATATTGAAGCTATAATTTTAATAAATGTATGTTTACAATTAATGCACATTCTTAAGGGTCATTAAATAGGTCATTTGATCAAAATTTGTAGTTGACAAACAATGAACATCTCATAACCACATTTATTAGGGTATTAAATCAATATTTAGGTTTCAAACATGTAAATAAATATGGCAGTAATAATTCTCTTTAATATCTATATAAAATTATGCACATTATATAAGTTCATAAAATAATCAATGAAAAATATATCAGGTCATTTATTATGATTTTCAATCATAATTTGGCATTAAAAATATATAAAACAAAAATATTGAAGGAATAATTTTAATAAATGTATGTTTACAATTAATGCACATTCTAAAGGGTCATTAAATAGGTAATTTGATAAAAATTTGTAGTTGACAAACAATGAACATCTCATAACCTCATTTATTAGGGTATTAAATCAATATTTAGGTTTCAAACATGTAAATAAATATGGCAGGAATAATTCCCTTAAATATCTATATAAAATTTATGCACATTATATAAGTTCATAAAATAATCAATGAACAATATATGAGGTCATTTATTATGATTTTCTATCATAATTTGGCATTAAAATATATAAAACAAAAATATTGAAGCTATAATTTTAATAAATGTATGTTTACAATTAATGCACATTCTTAAGGGTCATTAAATAGGTCATTTGATCAAAATTTGTAGTTGACAAACAATGAACATCTCATAACCACATTTATTAGGGTATTAAATCAATATTTAGGTTTCAAACATGTAAATAAATATGGCAGGAATAATTCTCTTTAATATCTATATAAAATTCATGCACATTATATAAGTTCATAAAATAATCAATGAAAAATATATCAGGTCATTTATTATGATTTTCAATCATAATTTGGCATTAAAAATATATAAAACAAAAATATTGAAGTAATAATTTTAATAAATGTATGTTTACAATTAATGCACATTCTAAAGGGTCATTAAATAGGTAATTTGATAAACATTTGTAGTTGACAAACAATGAACATCTCATAACCTCATTTATTAGGGTATTAAATCAATATTTAGGTTTCAAACATGTAAATAAATATGGCAGTAATAATTCCCTTAAATATCTATATACAATTTATGCACATTATATAAGTTCATAAAATAATCAATGAACAATATATGAGGTCATTTATTATGATTTTCAATCATAATTTGGCATTAAAATATGTAAAACAAAAATATTGAAGTAATAATTTTAATAAATGTATGTTTACAATTAATGCACATTCTAAAGGGTCATTAAATAGGTCATTTGATCAAACTTTGTAGTTGACAAACAATGAACATCTCTCATAACCTCATTTATTAGGGTATTAAATCAATATTTAGCTTTCAAATATGTAAATAAATATGACAGGAATAATTCCCTTTAATATCTATATAAAATGCATGCACATTATAAAACTTCATAAAATAATAAATGAACAATATATGAGGTCATTTATTATGATTTTCAATCATAATTTGGCATTAAAATATGTAAAACAAAAATATTGAAGCAATTATTTTAATAAATGTATGTTTACAATTAATGCACATTCTAAAGGGTCATTAAATAGGTAATTTGATAAAAATTTGTAGTTGACAAACAATGAACATCTCATAACCTCATTTATTAGGGTATTAAATCAATATTTAGGTTTCAAACATGTAAATAAATATGGCAGGAATAATTCCCTTAAATATCTATATAAAATTCATGCACATTATAAAAGTTCATAAAATAATCAATGTACAATATATGAGGTCATTTATTATGATTTTCTATCATATTTGGCATTAAAATATATAAAACAAAAAATTGAAGTAATAATTTTAATAAATGTATGTTTACAATTAATGCACATTCTAAAGGGTCATTAAAGAGGTCATTTGATCAAATTTTAGTAGTTGACAAACAATGAACATATCTCATAACCTCATTTATTAGGGTATTAAATCAATATTTAGGTTTCAAACATGTAAATAAATATGGCAGTAATAATTCCCTTAAATATCTATATACAATTTATGCACATTATATAAGTTCATAAAATAATCAATGAACAATATATGAGGTAATTTATTATGATTTTAAATCATTATTTGGCATTAAAATATGTAAAACAAAAATATTGAAGCAATTATTTGAATAAATGTATGTTTACAATTAATGCACATTCTAAAGGGTCATCAAATAGGTCATTTGATCAAATTTTAGTAGTTTACAAACAATGAACATCTCATAACCTCATTTATTAGGGTATTAAATCAATATTTAGGTTTCAAACATGTAAATAAATATGGCAGGAATAATTCTCTTTAATATCTATATAAAATTCATGCACATTATATAGGTTCATAAAATAATCAATGAAAAATATATCAGGTCATTTATTATGATTTTCAATCATAATTTGGCATTAAAAATATATAAAACAAAAATATTGAAGTAATAATTTTAATAAATGTATGTTTACAATTAATGCACATTCTAAAGGGTCATTAAATAGGTAATTTGATCAAACTTTGTAGTTGACAAACAATGAACATCTCATTACCTTATTTATTAGGGTATTAAATCAATATTTAGGTTTCAAACATGTAAATAAATATGGCAGTAATAATTCCCTTAAATATCTATATACAATTTATGCACATTATATAAGTTCATAAAATAATCAATGAACAATATATGAGGTCATTTATTATGATTTTCAATCATAATTTGGCATTAAAATATGTGAAACAAAAATATTGAAGCAATAATTTTAATAAATGTATGTTTACAATTAATGCACATTCTAAAGGGTCATTAAAGAGGTCATTTGATCAAATTTTAGTAGTTGACAAACAATGAACATCTCTCATAACCTCATTTATTAGGGTATTAAATCAATATTTAGGTTTCAAACATGTAAATAAATATGGCAGGAATAATTCCCTTAAATATCTATATAAATTTATGCACATTATATAAGTTCATAAAATAATCAATGAACAATATATGAGGTCATTTATTATGATTTTCAATCATAATTTGGCATTAAAATATATAAAACAAAAATATTGAAGCTATAATTTTAATAAATGTATGTTTACAATTAATGCACATTCTTAAGGGTCATTAAATAGGTCATTTGATCAAAATTTGTAGTTGACAAACAATGAACATCTCATAACCACATTTATTAGGGTATTAAATCAATATTTAGGTTTCAAACATGTAAATAAATATGGCAGTAATAATTCTCTTTAATATCTATATAAAATTATGCACATTATATAAGTTCATAAAATAATCAATGAAAAATATATCAGGTCATTTATTATGATTTTCAATCATAATTTGGCATTAAAAATATATAAAACAAAAATATTGAAGGAATAATTTTAATAAATGTATGTTTACAATTAATGCACATTCTAAAGGGTCATTAAATAGGTAATTTGATAAAAATTTGTAGTTGACAAACAATGAACATCTCATAACCTCATTTATTAGGGTATTAAATCAATATTTAGGTTTCAAACATGTAAATAAATATGGCAGGAATAATTCCCTTAAATATCTATATAAAATTTATGCACATTATATAAGTTCATAAAATAATCAATGAACAATATATGAGGTCATTTATTATGATTTTCTATCATAATTTGGCATTAAAATATATAAAACAAAAATATTGAAGCTATAATTTTAATAAATGTATGTTTACAATTAATGCACATTCTTAAGGGTCATTAAATAGGTCATTTGATCAAAATTTGTAGTTGACAAACAATGAACATCTCATAACCACATTTATTAGGGTATTAAATCAATATTTAGGTTTCAAACATGTAAATAAATATGGCAGGAATAATTCTCTTTAATATCTATATAAAATTCATGCACATTATATAAGTTCATAAAATAATCAATGAAAAATATATCAGGTCATTTATTATGATTTTCAATCATAATTTGGCATTAAAAATATATAAAACAAAAATATTGAAGTAATAATTTTAATAAATGTATGTTTACAATTAATGCACATTCTAAAGGGTCATTAAATAGGTAATTTGATAAACATTTGTAGTTGACAAACAATGAACATCTCATAACCTCATTTATTAGGGTATTAAATCAATATTTAGGTTTCAAACATGTAAATAAATATGGCAGTAATAATTCCCTTAAATATCTATATACAATTTATGCACATTATATAAGTTCATAAAATAATCAATGAACAATATATGAGGTCATTTATTATGATTTTCAATCATAATTTGGCATTAAAATATGTAAAACAAAAATATTGAAGTAATAATTTTAATAAATGTATGTTTACAATTAATGCACATACTAAAGGGTCATTAAATAGGTCATTTGATCAAACTTTGTAGTTGACAAACAATGAACATCTCTCATAACCTCATTTATTAGGGTATTAAATCAATATTTAGCTTTCAAATATGTAAATAAATATGACAGGAATAATTCCCTTTAATATCTATATAAAATGCATGCACATTATAAAACTTCATAAAATAATAAATGAACAATATATGAGGTCATTTATTATGATTTTCAATCATAATTTGGCATTAAAATATGTAAAACAAAAATATTGAAGCAATTATTTTAATAAATGTATGTTTACAATTAATGCACATTCTAAAGGGTCATTAAATAGGTAATTTGATAAAAATTTGTAGTTGACAAACAATGAACATCTCATAACCTCATTTATTAGGGTATTAAATCAATATTTAGGTTTCAAACATGTAAATAAATATGGCAGGAATAATTCCCTTAAATATCTATATAAAATTCATGCACATTATAAAAGTTCATAAAATAATCAATGTACAATATATGAGGTCATTTATTATGATTTTCTATCATATTTGGCATTAAAATATATAAAACAAAAAATTGAAGTAATAATTTTAATAAATGTATGTTTACAATTAATGCACATTCTAAAGGGTCATTAAAGAGGTCATTTGATCAAATTTTAGTAGTTGACAAACAATGAACATATCTCATAACCTCATTTATTAGGGTATTAAATCAATATTTAGGTTTCAAACATGTAAATAAATATGGCAGTAATAATTCCCTTAAATATCTATATACAATTTATGCACATTATATAAGTTCATAAAATAATCAATGAACAATATATGAGGTAATTTATTATGATTTTCAATCATTATTTGGCATTAAAATATGTAAAACAAAAATATTGAAGCAATTATTTGAATAAATGTATGTTTACAATTAATGCACATTCTAAAGGGTCATTAAATAGGTCATTTGATCAAACTTTGTAGTTGACAAACAATGAACATCTCATAACCTCATTTATTAGGGTATTAAATCAATATTTAGGTTTCAAACATGTAAATAAATATGGCAGGAATAATTCTCTTTAATATCTATATAAAATTCATGCACATTATATAAGTTCATAAAATAATCAATGAACGATATATGAGGTCATTTATTATGATTTTCTATCATAATTTGGCATTAAAATATATAAAACAAAAATATTGAAGTAATAATTTTAATAAATGTATGTTTACAATTAATGCACATTCTAAAGGGTCATTAAAGAGGTCATTTGATCAAATTTTAGTAGTTGACAAACAATGAACATCTCATAACAACATTTATTAGGGTATTAAATCAATATTTAGGTTTCAAATATGTAAATAAATATGGCAGGAATAATTCTCTTTAATATCTATATAAAATTCATGCACATTATATAAGTTCAGAATATAATCAATGAAAAATATATCAGGTCATTTATTATGATTTTCAATCATAATTTGGCGTTAAAAATATATAAAACAAAAATATTGAAGTAATAATTTTAATAAATGTATGTTTACAATTTATTCACATTCTAAAGGGTCATTAAATAGGTAATTTGATAAAAATTTGTAGTTGACAAACAATGAACATCTCATAACCTCATTTATTAGGGTATTAAATCAATATTTTGGTTTCAAACATGTAAATAAATATGGCAGGAATAATTCTCTTTAATATCTATATAAAATTCATGCACATTATATAAGTTCATAAAATAATCAATGTACAATATATGAGGTCATTTATTATGATTTTCTATCATAATTTGGCATTAAAATATATAAAACAAAAATATTGAAGCTATAATTTTAATAAATGTATGTTTACAATTAATGCACATTCTTAAGGGTCATTAAATAGGTCATTTGATCAAAATTTGTAGTTGACAAACAATGAACATCTCATAACCACATTTATTAGGGTATTAAATCAATATTTAGGTTTCAAACATGTAAATAAATATGGCAGGAATAATTCTCTTTAATATCTATATAAAATTCATGCACATTATATAAGTGCATAAAATAATCAATGAAAAATATATCAGGTCATTTATTATGATTTTCAATCATAATTTGCATTAAAAATATATAAAACAAAAATATTGAAGTAATGATTTTAATAAATGTATGTTTACAATTAATGCACATTCTAAAGGGTCATTAAATAGGTAATTTGATAAACATTTGTAGTTGACAAACAATGAACATCTCATAACCTCATTTATTAGGGTATTAAATCAATATTTAGGTTTCAAACATGTAAATAAATATGGCAGTAATAATTCCCTTAAATATCTATATACAATTTATGCACATTATATAAGTTCATAAAATAATCAATGAACAATATATGAGGTCATTTATTATGATTTTCAATCATAATTTGGCATTAAAATATGTAAAACAAAAATATTGAAGTAATAATTTTAATAAATGTATGTTTACAATTAATGCACATTCTAAAGGGTCATTAAATAGGTCATTTGATCAAACTTTGTAGTTGACAAACAATGAACATCTCTCATTACCTCATTTATTAGGGTATTAAATCAATATTTAGGTTTCAAACATGTAAATAAATATGGCAGGAATAATTCCCTTAAAGACATTGAACCAGGAATGCGAGGCATGTGACTTATGGACCAGAAAGTCCACTAATTCCACAGTAGGGGGTAATAAAACAGACAGGGTCATTGATAGACTAGCACCTGTTTACATATCTGTTACTCTATGCTTATAAAAACAAAAGCAATTTAGTCATAAACTTATTATCACTGTAAATCAATAAAATTTATTACCCCACTTTTTGACTAGGTGTCAAGTCTACAGACTGTGACCAGGCTGGTTTTATCTGATTAGGGGCAATAAAACAATAAAAAGATTAGACCACATGTGGATTTTGGGGGGGGTCACTTATATAGTAGCTGTTCAATGTCTTTAAATATCTATATAAAATTCATGCACATTATATAAGTTCATAAAATAATCAATGTACAATATATGAGGTCATTTATTATGATTTTCTATCATAATTTGGCATTAAAATATATAAAACAAAAATATTGAAGCAATAATTTTAATAAATGTATGTTTACAATTAATGCACATTCTAAAGGGTCATTAAATAGGTCATTTGATCAAACTTTGTAGTTGACAAACAATGAACATCTCATAACCTCATTTATTAGGGTATTAAATCAATATTTAGCTTTCAAATATGTAAATAAATATGACAGGAATAATTCCCTTTAATATCTATATAAAATTCATGCACATTATAAAACTTCATAAAATAATAAATGAACAATATATGAGGTCATTTATTATGATTTTCAATCATAATTTGGCATTAAAATATGTAAAACAAAAATATTGAAGCAATTATTTTAATAAATGTATGTTTACAATTAATGCACATTCTAAAGGGTCATTAAATAGGTAATTTGATAAAAATTTGTAGTTGACAAACAATGAACATCTCATAACCTCATTTATTAGGGTATTAAATCAATATTTAGGTTTCAAACATGTAAATAAATATGGCAGGAATAATTCCCTTAAATATCTATATAAAATTCATGCACATTATAAAAGTTCATAAAATAATCAATGTACAATATATGAGGTCATTTATTATGATTTTCTATCATATTTGGCATTAAAATATATAAAACAAAAAATTGAAGTAATAATTTTAATAAATGTATGTTTACAATTAATGCACATTCTAAAGGGTCATTAAAGAGGTCATTTGATCAAATTTTAGTAGTTGACAAACAATGAACATCTCTCATAACCTCATTTATTAGGGTATTAAATCAATATTTAGCTTTCAAATATGTAAATAAATATGACAGGAATAATTCCCTTTAATATCTATATAAAATTCATGCACATTATAAAACTTCATAAAATAATAAATGAACAATATATGAGGTCATTTATTATGATTTTCAATCATAATTTGGCATTAAAATATGTAAAACAAAAATATTGAAGCAATTATTTTAATAAATGTATGTTTACAATTAATGCACATTCTAAAGGGTCATTAAATAGGTAATTTGATAAAAATTTGTAGTTGACAAACAATGAACATCTCATAACCTTATTTATTAGGGTATTAAATCAATATTTAGGTTTCAAACATGTAAATAAATATGGCAGTAATAATTCCCTTAAATATCTATATACAATTTATGCACATTATATAAGTTCATAAAATAATCAATGAACAATATATGAGGTAATTTATTATGATTTTCAATCATTATTTGGCATTAAAATATGTAAAACAAAAATATTGAAGCAATTATTTGAATAAATGTATGTTTACAATTAATGCACATTCTAAAGGGTCATCAAATAGGTCATTTGATCAAATTTTAGTAGTTTACAAACAATGAACATCTCATAACCTCATTTATTAGGGTATTAAATCAATATTTAGGTTTCAAACATGTAAATAAATATGGCAGGAATAATTCTCTTTAATATCTATATAAAATTCATGCACATTATATAGGTTCATAAAATAATCAATGAAAAATATATCAGGTTATTTATTATGATTTTCAATCATAATTTGGCATTAAAAATATATAAAACAAAAATATTGAAGTAATAATTTTAATAAATGTATGTTTACAATTAATGCACATTCTAAAGGGTCATTAAATAGGTAATTTGATCAAACTTTGTAGTTGACAAACAATGAACATCTCATTACCTCATTTATTAGGGTATTAAATCAATATTTAGGTTTCAAACATGTAAATAAATATGGCAGGAATAATTCTCTTTAATATCTATATAAAATTCATGCACATTATATAAGTTCATAAAATAATCAATGTACGATATATGAGGACATTTATTATGATTTTCTATCATAATTTGGCATTAAAATATATAAAACAAAAATATTGAAGTAATAATTTTAATAAATGTATGTTTACAATTAATGCACATTCTAAAGGGTCATTAAAGAGGTCATTTGATCAAATTTTAGTAGTTGACAAACAATGAACATCTCTCATAACCTCATTTATTAGGGTATTAAATCAATATTTAGGTTTCAAACATGTAAATAAATATGGCAGGAATAATTCCCTTAAATATATATATAAAATTTATGCACATTATATAAGTTCATAAAATAATCAATGAACAATATATGAGGTCATTTATTATGATTTTCTATCATAATTTGGCATTAAAATATATAAAACAAAAATATTGAAGCAATAATTTTAATAAATGTATGTTTACAATTAATGCACATTCTTAAGGGTCATTAAATAGGTCATTTGATCAAAATGTGTAGTTGACAAACAATGAACATCTCATAACAACATTTATTAGGGTATTAAATCAATATTTAGGTTTCAAATATGTAAATAAATATGGCAGGAATAATTCTCTTTAATATCTATATAAAATTCATGCACATTATATAAGTTTAGAATATAATCAATGAAAAATATATGAGGTCATTTATTATGATTTTCAATCATAATTTGGCGTTAAAAATATATAAAACAAAAATATTGAAGTAATAATTTTAATAAATGTATGTTTACAATTTATTCACATTCTAAAGGGTCATTAAATAGGTAATTTGATAAAAATTTGTAGTTGACAAACAATGAACATCTCATAACCTCATTTATTAGGGTATTAAATCAATATTTTGGTTTCAAACATGTAAATAAATATGGCAGGAATAATTCTCTTTAATATCTATATAAAATTCATGCACATTATATAGGTTCATAAAATAATCAATGAAAAATATATCAGGTCATTTATTATGATTTTCAATCATAATTTGGCATTAAAAATATATAAAACAAAAATATTGAAGTAATAATTTTAATAAATGTATGTTTACAATTAATGCACATTCTAAAGGGTCATTAAATAGGTAATTTGATAAAAATTTGTAGTTGACAAACAATGAACATCTCATAACCTCATTTATTAGGGTATTAAATCAATATTTAGGTTTCAAACATGTAAATAAATATGGCAGTAATAATTCCCTTAAATATCTATATACAATTTATGCACATTATATAAGTTCATAAAATAATCAATGAACAATATATGAGGTCATTTATTATGATTTTCAATCATAATTTGGCATTAAAATATGTAAAACAAAAATATTGAAGCAATAATTTTAATAAATGTATGTTTACAATTAATGCACATTCTAAAGGGTCATTAAATAGGTAATTTGATCAAACTTTGTAGTTGACAAACAATGAACATCTCATTACCTCATTTATTAGGGTATTAAATCAATATTTAGGTTTCAAACATGTAAATAAATATGGCAGGAATAATTCTCTTTAATATCTATATAAAATTCATGCACATTATATAAGTTCATAAAATAATCAATGTACGATATATGAGGACATTTATTATGATTTTCTATCATAATTTGGCATTAAAATATATAAAACAAAAATATTGAAGTAATAATTTTAATAAATGTATGTTTACAATTAATGCACATTCTAAAGGGTCATTAAAGAGGTCATTTGATCAAATTTTAGTAGTTGACAAACAATGAACATCTCTCATAACCTCATTTATTAGGGTATTAAATCAATATTTAGGTTTCAAACATGTAAATAAATATGGCAGGAATAATTCCCTTAAATATATATATAAAATTTATGCACATTATATAAGTTCATAAAATAATCAATGAACAATATATGAGGTCATTTATTATGATTTTCTATCATAATTTGGCATTAAAATATATAAAACAAAAATATTGAAGCAATAATTTTAATAAATGTATGTTTACAATTAATGCACATTCTTAAGGGTCATTAAATAGGTCATTTGATCAAAATGTGTAGTTGACAAACAATGAACATCTCATAACAACATTTATTAGGGTATTAAATCAATATTTAGGTTTCAAATATGTAAATAAATATGGCAGGAATAATTCTCTTTAATATCTATATAAAATTCATGCACATTATATAAGTTCAGAATATAATCAATGAAAAATATATGAGGTCATTTATTATGATTTTCAATCATAATTTGGCGTTAAAAATATATAAAACAAAAATATTGAAGTAATAATTTTAATAAATGTATGTTTACAATTTATTCACATTCTAAAGGGTCATTAAATAGGTAATTTGATAAAAATTTGTAGTTGACAAACAATGAACATCTCATAACCTCATTTATTAGGGTATTAAATCAATATTTTGGTTTCAAACATGTAAATAAATATGGCAGGAATAATTCTCTTTAATATCTATATAAAATTCATGCACATTATATAGGTTCATAAAATAATCAATGAAAAATATATCAGGTCATTTATTATGATTTTCAATCATAATTTGGCATTAAAAATATATAAAACAAAAATATTGAAGTAATAATTTTAATAAATGTATGTTTACAATTAATGCACATTCTAAAGGGTCATTAAATAGGTAATTTGATAAAAATTTGTAGTTGACAAACAATGAACATCTCATAACCTCATTTATTAGGGTATTAAATCAATATTTAGGTTTCAAACATGTAAATAAATATGGCAGTAATAATTCCCTTAAATATCTATATACAATTTATGCACATTATATAAGTTCATAAAATAATCAATGAACAATATATGAGGTCATTTATTATGATTTTCAATCATAATTTGGCATTAAAATATATAAAACAAAAATATTGAAGCTATAATTTTAATAAATGTATGTTTACAATTAATGCACATTCTTAAGGGTCATTAAATAGGTCATTTGATCAAAATTTGTAGTTGACAAACAATGAACATCTCATAACCACATTTATTAGGGTATTAAATCAATATTTAGGTTTCAAACATGTAAATAAATATGGCATGAATAATTCTCTTTAATATTTATATAAAATTCGTGCACATTATATAAGTTCATAAAATAATCAATGAAAAATATATCAGGTCATTTATTATGATTTTCAATCATAATTTGGCATTAAAAATATATAAAACAAAAATATTGAAGTAATAATTTTAATAAATGTATGTTTACAATTAATGCAAATTCTAAAGGGTCAGTAAATAGGTCATTTGATCAAACTTTGTAGTTGACAAACAATGAACATCTCATAACCTCATTTATTAGGGTATTAAATCAATATTTAGGTTTCAAACATGTAAATAAATATGACAGGAATAATTCCCTTTATTATCTATATAAAATTCATGCACATTATAAAACTTCATAAAATAATCAATGAACAATATATGAGGTCATTTATTATGATTTTCAATCATAATTTGGCATTAAAATATGTAAACAAAAATATTTTAGCAATTATTTTAATAAATGTATGTTTTCAATTTATGCACATTCTAAAGGGTCATTAAATAGGTAATTTGATAAATATTTGTAGTTGACAAACAATGAACATCTCATAACCACATTTATTAGGGTATTAAATCAATATTTAGGTTTCAAACATGTAAATAAATATGGCAGGAATAATTCTCTTTAATATCTATATAAAATTCATGCACATTATATAAGTTCATAAAATAATCAATGAACGATATATGAGGACATTTATTATGATTTTCTATCATAATTTGGCATTAAAATATATAAAACAAAAATATTGAAGTAATAATTTTAATAAATGTATGTTTACAATTAATGCACATTCTAAAGGGTCATTAAAGAGGTCATTTGATCAAATTTTAGTAGTTGACAAACAATGAACATCTCTCATAACCTCATTTATTAGGGTATTAAATCAATATTTAGGTTTCAAACATGTAAATAAATATGGCAGGAATAATTCCCTTAAATATATATATAAAATTTATGCACATTATATAAGTTCATAAAATAATCAATGAACAATATATGAGGTCATTTATTATGATTTTTTGAATCATAATTTGGCATTAAAATATGTAAAACAAAAATATTGAAGCAATAATTTTAATAAATGTATGTTTACAATTAATGCACATTCTAAAGGGTCATTAAATAGGTCATTTGATCAAACTTTGTAGTTGACAAACAATGAACATCTCATAACCTCATTTATTAGGGTATTAAATCAATATTTAGCTTTCAAACATGTAAATAAATATGACAGGAATAATTCCCTTTATTATCTATATAAAATTCATGCACATTATAAAACTTCATAAAATAATCAATGAACAATATATGAGGTCATTTATTATGATTTTCAATCATAATTTGGCATTAAAATATGTAAACAAAAATATTTTAGCAATTATTTTAATAAATGTATGTTTACAATTTATGCACATTCTAAAGGGTCATTAAATAGGTAATTTGATAAATATTTGTAGTTGACAAACAATGAACATCTCATAACCTCATTTATTAGGGTATTAAATCAATATTTAGGTTTCAAACATGTAAATAAATATGGCAGGAATAATTCTCTTTAATATCTATATAAAATTCATGCACATTATATAAGTTCATAAAATAATCAATGAACAATATATGAGGTCATTTATTATGATTTTCTATCATAATTTGGCATTAAAATATATAAAACAAAAATATTGAAGTAATAATTTTAATAAATGTATGTTTACAATTAATGCACATTCTAAAGGGTCATTAAAGAGGTCATTTGATCAAATTTTAGTAGTTGACAAACAATGAACATCTCTCATAACCTCATTTATTAGGGTATTAAATCAATATTTAGGTTTCAAACATGTAAATAAATATGGCAGGAATAATTCCCTTAAATATATATATAAAATTTATGCACATTATATAAGTTCATAAAATAATCAATGAACAATATATGAGGTCATTTATTATGATTTTCAATCATAATTTGGCATTAAAATATGTAAAACAAAAATATTGAAGCAATAATTTTAATAAATGTATGTTTACAATTAATGCACATTCTAAAGGGTCATTGAATAGGTCATTTGATAAAAATTTGTAGTTGACAAACAATGAACATCTCATAACCACATTTATTAGGGTATTAAATCAATATTTAGGTTTCAAACATGTAAATAAATATGGCAGGAATAATTCTCTTTAATATCTATATAAAATTCATGCACATTATATAAGTTCATAAAATAATCAATGAAAAATATATCAGGTCATTTATTATGATTTTCAATCATAATTTGGCATTAAAAATATATAAAACAAAAATATTGCAGTAATAATTTTAATAAATGTATGTTTACAATTAATGCACATTCTAAAGGGTCATTGAATAGGTCATTTGATCAAAATTTGTAGTTGACAAACAATGAACATCTCATAACCTCATTTATTAGGGTATTAAATCAATATTTAGGTTTCAAACATGTAAATAAATATGGCAGTAATAATTCCCTTAAATATCTATATACAATTTATGCACATTATATAAGTTCATAAAATAATCAATGAACAATATATGAGGTCATTTATTATGATTTTCAATCATAATTTGGCATTAAAATATGTAAAACAAAAATATTGAAGCAATAATTTTAATAAATGTATGTTTACAATTAATGCACATTCTAAAGGGTCATTAAATAGGTAATTTGATCAAACTTTGTAGTTGACAAACAATGAACATCTCATTACCTCATTTATTAGGGTATTAAATCAATATTTAGGTTTCAAACATGTAAATAAATATGGCAGGAATAATTCTCTTTAATATCTATATAAAATTCATGCACATTATATAAGTTCATAAAATAATCAATGTACGATATATGAGGACATTTATTATGATTTTCTATCATAATTTGGCATTAAAATATATAAAACAAAAATATTGAAGTAATAATTTTAATAAATGTATGTTTACAATTAATGCACATTCTAAAGGGTCATTAAAGAGGTCATTTGATCAAATTTTAGTAGTTGACAAACAATGAACATCTCTCATAACCTCATTTATTAGGGTATTAAATCAATATTTAGGTTTCAAACATGTAAATAAATATGGCAGGAATAATTCCCTTAAATATATATATAAAATTTATGCACATTATATAAGTTCATAAAATAATCAATGAACAATATATGAGGTCATTTATTATGATTTTCTATCATAATTTGGCATTAAAATATATAAAACAAAAATATTGAAGCAATAATTTTAATAAATGTATGTTTACAATTAATGCACATTCTTAAGGGTCATTAAATAGGTCATTTGATCAAAATGTGTAGTTGACAAACAATGAACATCTCATAACAACATTTATTAGGGTATTAAATCAATATTTAGGTTTCAAATATGTAAATAAATATGGCAGGAATAATTCTCTTTAATATCTATATAAAATTCATGCACATTATATAAGTTCAGAATATAATCAATGAAAAATATATGAGGTCATTTATTATGATTTTCAATCATAATTTGGCGTTAAAAATATATAAAACAAAAATATTGAAGTAATAATTTTAATAAATGTATGTTTACAATTTATTCACATTCTAAAGGGTCATTAAATAGGTAATTTGATAAAAATTTGTAGTTGACAAACAATGAACATCTCATAACCTCATTTATTAGGGTATTAAATCAATATTTTGGTTTCAAACATGTAAATAAATATGGCAGGAATAATTCTCTTTAATATCTATATAAAATTCATGCACATTATATAGGTTCATAAAATAATCAATGAAAAATATATCAGGTCATTTATTATGATTTTCAATCATAATTTGGCATTAAAAATATATAAAACAAAAATATTGAAGTAATAATTTTAATAAATGTATGTTTACAATTAATGCACATTCTAAAGGGTCATTAAATAGGTAATTTGATAAAAATTTGTAGTTGACAAACAATGAACATCTCATAACCTCATTTATTAGGGTATTAAATCAATATTTAGGTTTCAAACATGTAAATAAATATGGCAGTAATAATTCCCTTAAATATCTATATACAATTTATGCACATTATATAAGTTCATAAAATAATCAATGAACAATATATGAGGTCATTTATTATGATTTTCAATCATAATTTGGCATTAAAATATATAAAACAAAAATATTGAAGCTATAATTTTAATAAATGTATGTTTACAATTAATGCACATTCTTAAGGGTCATTAAATAGGTCATTTGATCAAAATTTGTAGTTGACAAACAATGAACATCTCATAACCACATTTATTAGGGTATTAAATCAATATTTAGGTTTCAAACATGTAAATAAATATGGCATGAATAATTCTCTTTAATATTTATATAAAATTCGTGCACATTATATAAGTTCATAAAATAATCAATGAAAAATATATCAGGTCATTTATTATGATTTTCAATCATAATTTGGCATTAAAAATATATAAAACAAAAATATTGAAGTAATAATTTTAATAAATGTATGTTTACAATTAATGCAAATTCTAAAGGGTCAGTAAATAGGTCATTTGATCAAACTTTGTAGTTGACAAACAATGAACATCTCATAACCTCATTTATTAGGGTATTAAATCAATATTTAGGTTTCAAACATGTAAATAAATATGACAGGAATAATTCCCTTTATTATCTATATAAAATTCATGCACATTATAAAACTTCATAAAATAATCAATGAACAATATATGAGGTCATTTATTATGATTTTCAATCATAATTTGGCATTAAAATATGTAAACAAAAATATTTTAGCAATTATTTTAATAAATGTATGTTTTCAATTTATGCACATTCTAAAGGGTCATTAAATAGGTAATTTGATAAATATTTGTAGTTGACAAACAATGAACATCTCATAACCACATTTATTAGGGTATTAAATCAATATTTAGGTTTCAAACATGTAAATAAATATGGCAGGAATAATTCTCTTTAATATCTATATAAAATTCATGCACATTATATAAGTTCATAAAATAATCAATGAACGATATATGAGGACATTTATTATGATTTTCTATCATAATTTGGCATTAAAATATATAAAACAAAAATATTGAAGTAATAATTTTAATAAATGTATGTTTACAATTAATGCACATTCTAAAGGGTCATTAAAGAGGTCATTTGATCAAATTTTAGTAGTTGACAAACAATGAACATCTCTCATAACCTCATTTATTAGGGTATTAAATCAATATTTAGGTTTCAAACATGTAAATAAATATGGCAGGAATAATTCCCTTAAATATATATATAAAATTTATGCACATTATATAAGTTCATAAAATAATCAATGAACAATATATGAGGTCATTTATTATGATTTTTTGAATCATAATTTGGCATTAAAATATGTAAAACAAAAATATTGAAGCAATAATTTTAATAAATGTATGTTTACAATTAATGCACATTCTAAAGGGTCATTAAATAGGTCATTTGATCAAACTTTGTAGTTGACAAACAATGAACATCTCATAACCTCATTTATTAGGGTATTAAATCAATATTTAGCTTTCAAACATGTAAATAAATATGACAGGAATAATTCCCTTTATTATCTATATAAAATTCATGCACATTATAAAACTTCATAAAATAATCAATGAACAATATATGAGGTCATTTATTATGATTTTCAATCATAATTTGGCATTAAAATATGTAAACAAAAATATTTTAGCAATTATTTTAATAAATGTATGTTTACAATTTATGCACATTCTAAAGGGTCATTAAAGAGGTCATTTGATCAAATTTTAGTAGTTGACAAACAATGAACATCTCTCATAACCTCATTTATTAGGGTATTAAATCAATATTTAGGTTTCAAACATGTAAATAAATATGGCAGGAATAATTCCCTTAAATATATATATAAAATTTATGCACATTATATAAGTTCATAAAATAATCAATGAACAATATATGAGGTCATTTATTATGATTTTCAATCATAATTTGGCATTAAAATATGTAAAACAAAAATATTGAAGCAATAATTTTAATAAATGTATGTTTACAATTAATGCACATTCTAAAGGGTCATTGAATAGGTCATTTGATAAAAATTTGTAGTTGACAAACAATGAACATCTCATAACCACATTTATTAGGGTATTAAATCAATATTTAGGTTTCAAACATGTAAATAAATATGGCAGGAATAATTCTCTTTAATATCTATATAAAATTCATGCACATTATATAAGTTCATAAAATAATCAATGAAAAATATATCAGGTCATTTATTATGATTTTCAATCATAATTTGGCATTAAAAATATATAAAACAAAAATATTGCAGTAATAATTTTAATAAATGTATGTTTACAATTAATGCACATTCTAAAGGGTCATTGAATAGGTCATTTGATCAAAATTTGTAGTTGACAAACAATGAACATCTCATAACCACATTTATTAGGGTATTAAATCAATATTTAGGTTTCAAACATGTAAATAAATATGGCAGGAATAATTCTCTTTAATATCTATATAAAATTCATGCACATTATATAAGTTCATAAAATAATCAATGAAAAGTATATCAGGTCATTTATTATGATTTTCAATCATAATTTGGCATTAAAATATGTAAAACAAAAATATTCAAGCAATAATTTTAATAAATGTATGTTTACAATTTATGCACATTCTAAAGGGTCATTAAATAGGTAATTTGATAAAAATTTGTAGTTGACAAACAATGAACATCTCATAACCTCATTTATTAGGGTATTAAATCAATATTTAGGTTTCAAACATGTAAATAAATATGGCAGGAATAATTCTCTTTAATATCTATATAAAATTCATGCACATTATATAAGTTCATAAAATAATCAATGAAAAATATATCAGGTCATTTATTATGATTTTCAATCATAATTTGGCATTAAAAATATATAAAACAAAAATATTGAAGTAATAATTTTAATAAATGTATGTTTACAATTAATGCACATTCTAAAGGGTCATTGAATAGGTCATTTGATAAAAATTTGTAGTTGACAAACAATGAACATCTCATAACCACATTTATTAGGGTATTAAATCAATATTTAGGTTTCAAACATGTAAATAAATATGACAGGAATAATTCCCTTTATTATCTATATAAAATTCATGCACATTATAAAACTTCATAAAATAATAAATGAACAATATATGAGGTCATTTATTATGATTTTCAATCATAATTTGGCATTAAAATATGTAAACAAAAATATTTTAGCAATTATTTTAATAAATGTATGTTTTCAATTTATGCACATTCTAAAGGGTCATTAAATAGGTAATTTGATAAATATTTGTAGTTGACAAACAATGAACATCTCATAACCTCATTTATTAGGGTATTAAATCAATATTTAGGTTTCAAACATGTAAATAAATATGGCAGGAATAATTCTCTTTAATATCTATATAAAATTCATGTACATTATATAAGTTCATAAAATAATCAATGTACAATATATGAGGTCATTTATTATGATTTTCTATCATAATTTGGCATTAAAATATATAAAACAAAAATATTGAAGCTATAATTTTAATAAATGTATGTTTACAATTAATGCACATTCTTAAGGGTCATTAAATAGGTCATTTGATCAAAATTTGTAGTTGACAAACAATGAACATCTCATAACCACATTTATTAGGGTATTAAATCAATATTTAGGTTTCAAACATGTAAATAAATATGGCAGGAATAATTCTCTTTAATATCTATATAAAATTCATGCACATTATATAAGTGCATAAAATAATCAATGAAAAATATATCAGGTCATTTATTATGATTTTCAATCATAATTTGGCATTAAAAATATATAAAACAAAAATATTGAAGTAATGATTTTAATAAATGTATGTTTACAATTAATGCACATTCTAAAGGGTCATTAAATAGGTCATTTGATCAAACTTTGTAGTTGACAAACAATGAACATCTCTCATTACCTCATTTATTAGGGTATTAAATCAATATTTAGGTTTCAAACATGTAAATAAATATGGCAGTAATAATTCCCTTAAATATCTATATACAATTTATGCACATTATATAAGTTCATAAAATAATCAATGAACAATATATGAGGTCATTTATTATGATTTTCAATCATAATTTGGCATTAAAATATGTAAAACAAAAATATTGAAGTAATAATTTTAATAAATGTATGTTTACAATTAATGCACATTCTAAAGGGTCATTAAATAGGTCATTTGATCAAACTTTGTAGTTGACAAACAATGAACATCTCTCATTACCTCATTTATTAGGGTATTAAATCAATATTTAGGTTTCAAACATGTAAATAAATATGGCAGGAATAATTCCCTTAAAGACATTGAACCAGGAATGCGAGGCATGTGACTTATGGACCAGAAAGTCCACTAATTCCACAGTAGGGGGTAATAAAACAGACAGGGTCATTGATAGACTAGCACCTGTTTACATATCTGTTACTCTATGCTTATAAAAACAAAAGCAATTTAGTCATAAACTTATTATCACTGTAAATCAATAAAATTTATTACCCCACTTTTTGACTAGGTGTCAAGTCTACAGACTGTGACCAGGCTGGTTTTATCTGATTAGGGGCAATAAAACAATAAAAAGATTAGACCACATGTGGATTTTGGGGGGGGTCACTTATATAGTAGCTGTTCAATGTCTTTAAATATCTATATAAAATTCATGCACATTATATAAGTTCATAAAATAATCAATGTACAATATATGAGGTCATTTATTATGATTTTCTATCATAATTTGGCATTAAAATATATAAAACAAAAATATTGAAGCAATAATTTTAATAAATGTATGTTTACAATTAATGCACATTCTAAAGGGTCATTAAATAGGTCATTTGATCAAACTTTGTAGTTGACAAACAATGAACATCTCATAACCTCATTTATTAGGGTATTAAATCAATATTTAGCTTTCAAATATGTAAATAAATATGACAGGAATAATTCCCTTTAATATCTATATAAAATTCATGCACATTATAAAACTTCATAAAATAATAAATGAACAATATATGAGGTCATTTATTATGATTTTCAATCATAATTTGGCATTAAAATATGTAAAACAAAAATATTGAAGCAATTATTTTAATAAATGTATGTTTACAATTAATGCACATTCTAAAGGGTCATTAAATAGGTAATTTGATAAAAATTTGTAGTTGACAAACAATGAACATCTCATAACCTCATTTATTAGGGTATTAAATCAATATTTAGGTTTCAAACATGTAAATAAATATGGCAGGAATAATTCCCTTAAATATCTATATAAAATTCATGCACATTATAAAAGTTCATAAAATAATCAATGTACAATATATGAGGTCATTTATTATGATTTTCTATCATATTTGGCATTAAAATATATAAAACAAAAAATTGAAGTAATAATTTTAATAAATGTATGTTTACAATTAATGCACATTCTAAAGGGTCATTAAAGAGGTCATTTGATCAAATTTTAGTAGTTGACAAACAATGAACATCTCTCATAACCTCATTTATTAGGGTATTAAATCAATATTTAGCTTTCAAATATGTAAATAAATATGACAGGAATAATTCCCTTTAATATCTATATAAAATTCATGCACATTATAAAACTTCATAAAATAATAAATGAACAATATATGAGGTCATTTATTATGATTTTCAATCATAATTTGGCATTAAAATATGTAAAACAAAAATATTGAAGCAATTATTTTAATAAATGTATGTTTACAATTAATGCACATTCTAAAGGGTCATTAAATAGGTAATTTGATAAAAATTTGTAGTTGACAAACAATGAACATCTCATAACCTCATTTATTAGGGTATTAAATCAATATTTAGGTTTCATACATGTAAATAAATATGGCAGTAATAATTCCCTTAAATATCTATATACAATTTATGCACATTATATAAGTTCATAAAATAATCAATGAACAATATATGAGGTAATTTATTATGATTTTCAATCATTATTTGGCATTAAAATATGTAAAACAAAAATATTGAAGCAATTATTTGAATAAATGTATGTTTACAATTAATGCACATTCTAAAGGGTCATCAAATAGGTCATTTGATCAAATTTTAGTAGTTTACAAACAATGAACATCTCATAACCTCATTTATTAGGGTATTAAATCAATATTTAGGTTTCAAACATGTAAATAAATATGGCAGGAATAATTCTCTTTAATATCTATATAAAATTCATGCACATTATATAGGTTCATAAAATAATCAATGAAAAATATATCAGGTCATTTATTATGATTTTCAATCATAATTTGGCATTAAAAATATATAAAACAAAAATATTGAAGTAATAATTTTAATAAATGTATGTTTACAATTAATGCACATTCTAAAGGGTCATTAAATAGGTAATTTGATCAAACTTTGTAGTTGACAAACAATGAACATCTCATTACCTCATTTATTAGGGTATTAAATCAATATTTAGGTTTCAAACATGTAAATAAATATGGCAGGAATAATTCTCTTTAATATCTATATAAAATTCATGCACATTATATAAGTTCATAAAATAATCAATGTACGATATATGAGGACATTTATTATGATTTTCTATCATAATTTGGCATTAAAATATATAAAACAAAAATATTGAAGTAATAATTTTAATAAATGTATGTTTACAATTAATGCACATTCTAAAGGGTCATTAAAGAGGTCATTTGATCAAATTTTAGTAGTTGACAAACAATGAACATCTCTCATAACCTCATTTATTAGGGTATTAAATCAATATTTAGGTTTCAAACATGTAAATAAATATGGCAGGAATAATTCCCTTAAATATATATATAAAATTTATGCACATTATATAAGTTCATAAAATAATCAATGAACAATATATGAGGTCATTTATTATGATTTTCTATCATAATTTGGCATTAAAATATATAAAACAAAAATATTGAAGCAATAATTTTAATAAATGTATGTTTACAATTAATGCACATTCTTAAGGGTCATTAAATAGGTCATTTGATCAAAATGTGTAGTTGACAAACAATGAACATCTCATAACAACATTTATTAGGGTATTAAATCAATATTTAGGTTTCAAATATGTAAATAAATATGGCAGGAATAATTCTCTTTAATATCTATATAAAATTCATGCACATTATATAAGTTCAGAATATAATCAATGAAAAATATATGAGGTCATTTATTATGATTTTCAATCATAATTTGGCGTTAAAAATATATAAAACAAAAATATTGAAGTAATAATTTTAATAAATGTATGTTTACAATTTATTCACATTCTAAAGGGTCATTAAATAGGTAATTTGATAAAAATTTGTAGTTGACAAACAATGAACATCTCATAACCTCATTTATTAGGGTATTAAATCAATATTTTGGTTTCAAACATGTAAATAAATATGGCAGGAATAATTCTCTTTAATATCTATATAAAATTCATGCACATTATATAGGTTCATAAAATAATCAATGAAAAATATATCAGGTCATTTATTATGATTTTCAATCATAATTTGGCATTAAAAATATATAAAACAAAAATATTGAAGTAATAATTTTAATAAATGTATGTTTACAATTAATGCACATTCTAAAGGGTCATTAAATAGGTAATTTGATAAAAATTTGTAGTTGACAAACAATGAACATCTCATAACCTCATTTATTAGGGTATTAAATCAATATTTAGGTTTCAAACATGTAAATAAATATGGCAGTAATAATTCCCTTAAATATCTATATACAATTTATGCACATTATATAAGTTCATAAAATAATCAATGAACAATATATGAGGTCATTTATTATGATTTTCAATCATAATTTGGCATTAAAATATATAAAACAAAAATATTGAAGCTATAATTTTAATAAATGTATGTTTACAATTAATGCACATTCTTAAGGGTCATTAAATAGGTCATTTGATCAAAATTTGTAGTTGACAAACAATGAACATCTCATAACCACATTTATTAGGGTATTAAATCAATATTTAGGTTTCAAACATGTAAATAAATATGGCATGAATAATTCTCTTTAATATTTATATAAAATTCGTGCACATTATATAAGTTCATAAAATAATCAATGAAAAATATATCAGGTCATTTATTATGATTTTCAATCATAATTTGGCATTAAAAATATATAAAACAAAAATATTGAAGTAATAATTTTAATAAATGTATGTTTACAATTAATGCAAATTCTAAAGGGTCAGTAAATAGGTCATTTGATCAAACTTTGTAGTTGACAAACAATGAACATCTCATAACCTCATTTATTAGGGTATTAAATCAATATTTAGGTTTCAAACATGTAAATAAATATGACAGGAATAATTCCCTTTATTATCTATATAAAATTCATGCACATTATAAAACTTCATAAAATAATCAATGAACAATATATGAGGTCATTTATTATGATTTTCAATCATAATTTGGCATTAAAATATGTAAACAAAAATATTTTAGCAATTATTTTAATAAATGTATGTTTTCAATTTATGCACATTCTAAAGGGTCATTAAATAGGTAATTTGATAAATATTTGTAGTTGACAAACAATGAACATCTCATAACCTCATTTATTAGGGTATTAAATCAATATTTAGGTTTCAAACATGTAAATAAATATGGCAGGAATAATTCTCTTTAATATCTATATAAAATTCATGCACATTATATAAGTTCATAAAATAATCAATGTACGATATATGAGGACATTTATTATGATTTTCTATCATAATTTGGCATTAAAATATATAAAACAAAAATATTGAAGTAATAATTTTAATAAATGTATGTTTACAATTAATGCACATTCTAAAGGGTCATTAAAGAGGTCATTTGATCAAATTTTAGTAGTTGACAAACAATGAACATCTCTCATAACCTCATTTATTAGGGTATTAAATCAATATTTAGGTTTCAAACATGTAAATAAATATGGCAGGAATAATTCCCTTAAATATATATATAAAATTTATGCACATTATATAAGTTCATAAAATAATCAATGAACAATATATGAGGTCATTTATTATGATTTTTTGAATCATAATTTGGCATTAAAATATGTAAAACAAAAATATTGAAGCAATAATTTTAATAAATGTATGTTTACAATTAATGCACATTCTAAAGGGTCATTAAATAGGTCATTTGATCAAACTTTGTAGTTGACAAACAATGAACATCTCATAACCTCATTTATTAGGGTATTAAATCAATATTTAGCTTTCAAACATGTAAATAAATATGACAGGAATAATTCCCTTTATTATCTATATAAAATTCATGCACATTATAAAACTTCATAAAATAATCAATGAACAATATATGAGGTCATTTATTATGATTTTCAATCATAATTTGGCATTAAAATATGTAAACAAAAATATTTTAGCAATTATTTTAATAAATGTATGTTTACAATTTATGCACATTCTAAAGGGTCATTAAATAGGTAATTTGATAAATATTTGTAGTTGACAAACAATGAACATCTCATAACCTCATTTATTAGGGTATTAAATCAATATTTAGGTTTCAAACATGTAAATAAATATGGCAGGAATAATTCTCTTTAATATCTATATAAAATTCATGCACATTATATAAGTTCATAAAATAATCAATGAACAATATATGAGGTCATTTATTATGATTTTCTATCATAATTTGGCATTAAAATATATAAAACAAAAATATTGAAGTAATAATTTTAATAAATGTATGTTTACAATTAATGCACATTCTAAAGGGTCATTAAAGAGGTCATTTGATCAAATTTTAGTAGTTGACAAACAATGAACATCTCTCATAACCTCATTTATTAGGGTATTAAATCAATATTTAGGTTTCAAACATGTAAATAAATATGGCAGGAATAATTCCCTTAAATATATATATAAAATTTATGCACATTATATAAGTTCATAAAATAATCAATGAACAATATATGAGGTCATTTATTATGATTTTCAATCATAATTTGGCATTAAAATATGTAAAACAAAAATATTGAAGCAATAATTTTAATAAATGTATGTTTACAATTAATGCACATTCTAAAGGGTCATTGAATAGGTAATTTGATAAAAATTTGTAGTTGACAAACAATGAACATCTCATAACCACATTTATTAGGGTATTAAATCAATATTTAGGTTTCAAACATGTAAATAAATATGGCAGGAATAATTCTCTTTAATATCTATATAAAATTCATGCACATTCTAAAGGGTCATTGAATAGGTCATTTGATAAAAATTTGTAGTTGACAAACAATGAACATCTCATAACCACATTTATTAGGGTATTAAATCAATATTTAGGTTTCAAACATGTAAATAAATATGGCAGGAATAATTCTCTTTAATATCTATATAAAATTCATGCACATTATATAAGTTCATAAAATAATCAATGAAAAATATATCAGGTCATTTATTATGATTTTCAATCATAATTTGGCATTAAAAATATATAAAACAAAAATATTGCAGTAATAATTTTAATAAATGTATGTTTACAATTAATGCACATTCTAAAGGGTCATTGAATAGGTCATTTGATCAAAATTTGTAGTTGACAAACAATGAACATCTCATAACCACATTTATTAGGGTATTAAATCAATATTTAGGTTTCAAACATGTAAATAAATATGGCAGGAATAATTCTCTTTAATATCTATATAAAATTCATGCACATTATATAAGTTCATAAAATAATCAATGAAAAGTATATCAGGTCATTTATTATGATTTTCAATCATAATTTGGCATTAAAATATGTAAAACAAAAATATTCAAGCAATAATTTTAATAAATGTATGTTTACAATTTATGCACATTCTAAAGGGTCATTAAATAGGTAATTTGATAAAAATTTGTAGTTGACAAACAATGAACATCTCATAACCTCATTTATTAGGGTATTAAATCAATATTTAGGTTTCAAACATGTAAATAAATATGGCAGGAATAATTCTCTTTAATATCTATATAAAATTCATGCACATTATATAAGTTCATAAAATAATCAATGAAAAATATATCAGGTCATTTATTATGATTTTCAATCATAATTTGGCATTAAAAATATATAAAACAAAAATATTGAAGTAATAATTTTAATAACTGTATGTTTACAATTAATGCACATTCTAAAGGGTCATTGAATAGGTCATTTGATAAAAATTTGTAGTTGACAAACAATGAACATCTCATAACCACATTTATTAGGGTATTAAATCAATATTTAGGTTTCAAACATGTAAATAAATATGGCAGGAATAATTCTCTTTAATATCTATATAAAATTCATGCACATTATATAAGTTCATAAAATAATCAATGTACAATATATGAGGTCATTTATTATGATTTTCTATCATAATTTGGCATTAAAATATATAAAACAAAAATATTGAAGTAATAATTTTAATAAATGTATGTTTACAATTAATGCACATTCTAAAGGGTCATTAAATAGGTCATTTGATCAAAATTTGTAGTTGACAAACAATGGACATCTCATAACCTCATTTATTAGGTTATTAAATCAATATTTAGGTTTCAAACATGTAAATAAATATGGCAGTAATAATTCCCTTAAATATCTATATACAATTTATGCACATTATATAAGTTCATAAAATAATCAATGAACAATATATGAGGTCATTTATTATGATTTTCAATCATAATTTGGCATTAAAATATGTAAAACAAAAATATTGAAGCAATAATTTTAATAAATGTATGTTTACAATTAATGCACATTCTAAAGGGTCATTAAATAGGTCATTTGATCAAACTTTGTAGTTGACAAACAATGAACATCTCATAACCTCATTTATTAGGGTATTAAATCAATATTTAGGTTTCAAACATGTAAATAAATATGGCAGTAATAATTCCCTTAAATATCTATATACAATTTATGCACAATATATAAGTTCATAAAATAATCAATGAACAATATATGAGGTCATTTATTATGATTTTCAATCATAATTTGGCATTAAAATATGTAAAACAAAAATATTGAAGTAATAATTTTAATAAATGTATGTTTACAATTAATGCACATTCTAAAGGGTCATTAAATAGGTCATTTGATCAAACTTTGTAGTTGACAAACAATGAACATCTCATAACCTCATTTATTAGGGTATTAAATCAATATTTAGGTTTCAAACATGTAAATAAATATGGCAGTAATAATTCCCTTAAATATCTATATACAATTTATGCACATTTTATATGTTCATAAAATAATCAATGAACAATATATGAGGTCATTTATTATGATTTTCAATCATAATTTGGCATTAAAATATGTAAAACAAAAATATTGAAGCAATAATTTTAATAAATGTATGTTTACAATTAATGCACATTCTAAAGGGTCATTAAATAGGTCATTTGATCAAACTTTGTAGTTGACAAACAATGAACATCTCTCATAACCTCATTTATTAGGGTATTAAATCAATATTTAGGTTTCAAACATGTAAATAAATATGGCAGGAATAATTCCCTTAAATATATATATAAAATTTATGCACATTATATAAGTTCATAAAATAATCAATGAACAATATATGAGGTCATTTATTATGATTTTCAATCATAATTTGGCATTAAAATATGTAAAACAAAAATATTGAAGCAATAATTTTAATAAATGTATGTTTACAATTAATGCACATTCTAAAGGGTCATTGAATAGGTCATTTGATAAAAATTTGTAGTTGACAAACAATGAACATCTCATAACCACATTTATTAGGGTATTAAATCAATATTTAGGTTTCAAACATGTAAATAAATATGGCAGGAATAATTCTCTTTAATATCTATATAAAATTCATGCACATTCTAAAGGGTCATTGAATAGGTCATTTGATAAAAATTTGTAGTTGACAAACAATGAACATCTCATAACCACATTTATTAGGGTATTAAATCAATATTTAGGTTTCAAACATGTAAATAAATATGGCAGGAATAATTCTCTTTAATATCTATATAAAATTCATGCACATTATATAAGTTCATAAAATAATCAATGAAAAATATATCAGGTCATTTATTATGATTTTCAATCATAATTTGGCATTAAAAATATATAAAACAAAAATATTGCAGTAATAATTTTAATAAATGTATGTTTACAATTAATGCACATTCTAAAGGGTCATTGAATAGGTCATTTGATCAAAATTTGTAGTTGACAAACAATGAACATCTCATAACCACATTTATTAGGGTATTAAATCAATATTTAGGTTTCAAACATGTAAATAAATATGGCAGGAATAATTCTCTTTAATATCTATATAAAATTCATGCACATTATATAAGTTCATAAAATAATCAATGAAAAGTATATCAGGTCATTTATTATGATTTTCAATCATAATTTGGCATTAAAATATGTAAAACAAAAATATTCAAGCAATAATTTTAATAAATGTATGTTTACAATTAATGCACATTCTAAAGGGTCATTGAATAGGTCATTTGATAAAAATTTGTAGTTGACAAACAATGAACATCTCATAACCACATTTATTAGGGTATTAAATCAATATTTAGGTTTCAAACATGTAAATAAATATGGCAGGAATAATTCTCTTTAATATCTATATAAAATTCATGCACATTATATAAGTTCATAAAATAATCAATGTACAATATATGAGGTCATTTATTATGATTTTCTATCATAATTTGGCATTAAAATATATAAAACAAAAATATTGAAGTAATAATTTTAATAAATGTATGTTTACAATTAATGCACATTCTAAAGGGTCATTAAATAGGTCATTTGATCAAAATTTGTAGTTGACAAACAATGGACATCTCATAACCTCATTTATTAGGTTATTAAATCAATATTTAGGTTTCAAACATGTAAATAAATATGGCAGTAATAATTCCCTTAAATATCTATATACAATTTATGCACATTATATAAGTTCATAAAATAATCAATGAACAATATATGAGGTCATTTATTATGATTTTCAATCATAATTTGGCATTAAAATATGTAAAACAAAAATATTGAAGCAATAATTTTAATAAATGTATGTTTACAATTAATGCACATTCTAAAGGGTCATTAAATAGGTCATTTGATCAAACTTTGTAGTTGACAAACAATGAACATCTCATAACCTCATTTATTAGGGTATTAAATCAATATTTAGGTTTCAAACATGTAAATAAATATGGCAGTAATAATTCCCTTAAATATCTATATACAATTTATGCACAATATATAAGTTCATAAAATAATCAATGAACAATATATGAGGTCATTTATTATGATTTTCAATCATAATTTGGCATTAAAATATGTAAAACAAAAATATTGAAGTAATAATTTTAATAAATGTATGTTTACAATTAATGCACATTCTAAAGGGTCATTAAATAGGTCATTTGATCAAACTTTGTAGTTGACAAACAATGAACATCTCATAACCTCATTTATTAGGGTATTAAATCAATATTTAGGTTTCAAACATGTAAATAAATATGGCAGTAATAATTCCCTTAAATATCTATATACAATTTATGCACATTTTATATGTTCATAAAATAATCAATGAACAATATATGAGGTCATTTATTATGATTTTCAATCATAATTTGGCATTAAAATATGTAAAACAAAAATATTGAAGCAATAATTTTAATAAATGTATGTTTACAATTAATGCACATTCTAAAGGGTCATTAAATAGGTCATTTGATCAAACTTTGTAGTTGACAAACAATGAACATCTCATAACCTCATTTATTAGGGTATTAAATCAATATTTAGGTTTCAAACATGTAAATAAATCTGGCAGGAATAATTCTCTTTAATATCTATATAAAATTCATGCACATTATATAAGTTCATAAAATAATCAATGAACAATATATGAGGTCATTTATTATGATTTTCTATCATAATTTGGCATTAAAATATATAAAACAAAAATATTGAAGTAATAATTTTAATAAATGTATGTTTACAATTAATGCACATTCTAAAGGGTCATTAAAGAGGTCATTTGATCAAATTTTAGTAGTTGACAAACAATGAACATCTCTCATAACCTCATTTATTAGGGTATTAAATCAATATTTAGGTTTCAAACATGTAAATAAATATGGCAGGAATAATTCCCTTAAATATATATATAAAATTTATGCACATTATATAAGTTCATAAAATAATCAATGAACAATATATGAGGTCATTTATTATGATTTTCAATCATAATTTGGCATTAAAATATGTAAAACAAAAATATTGAAGCAATAATTTTAATAAATGTATGTTTACAATTAATGCACATTCTAAAGGGTCATTAAATAGGTCATTTGATCAAACTTTGTAGTTGACAAACAATGAACATCTCATAACCTCATTTATTAGGGTATTAAATCAATATTTAGCTTTCAAACATGTAAATAAATATGACAGGAATAATTCCCTTTATTATCTATATAAAATTCATGCACATTATAAAACTTCATAAAATAATAAATGAACAATATATGAGGTCATTTATTATGATTTTCAATCATAATTTGGCATTAAAATATGTAAACAAAAATATTTTAGCAATTATTTTAATAAATGTATGTTTACAATTTATGCACATTCTAAAGGGTCATTAAATAGGTAATTTGATAAATATTTGTAGTTGACAAACAATGAACATCTCATAACCTCATTTATTAGGGTATTAAATCAATATTTAGGTTTCAAACATGTAAATAAATATGGCAGGAATAATTCTCTTTAATATCTATATAAAATTCATGCACATTATATAAGTTCATAAAATAATCAATGTACAATATATGAGGTCATTTATTATGATTTTCTATCATAATTTGGCATTAAAAATATATAAAACAAAAATATTGAAGTAATAATTTTAATAAATGTATGTTTACAATTAATGCACATTCTAAAGGGTCATTGAATAGGTCATTTGATAAAAATTTGTAGTTGACAAACAATGAACATCTCATAACCACATTTATTAGGGTATTAAATCAATATTTAGGTTTCAAACATGTAAATAAATATGGCAGGAATAATTCTCTTTAATATCTATATAAAATTCATGCACATTATATAAGTTCATAAAATAATCAATGTACAATATATGAGGTCATTTATTATGATTTTCTATCATAATTTGGCATTAAAATATATAAATAAAAAATATTGAAGTAATAATTTTAATAAATGTATGTTTACAATTAATGCACATTCTAAAGGGTCATTACAGAGGTCATTTGATCAAATTTTAGTAGTTGACAAACAATGAACATCTCTCATAACCTCATTTATTAGGTTATTAAATCAATATTTAGGTTTCAAACATGTAAATAAATATGGCAGGAATAATTCCCTTAAATATCTATATAAAATTTAAGCACATTATATAAGTTCATAAAATAATCAATGAACAATATATGAGGTCATTTATTATGATTTTCAATCATAATTTGGCATTAAAATATGTAAAACAAAAATATTCAAGCAATAATTTTAATAAATGTATGTTTACAATTAATGCACATTCTAAAGGGTCATTAAAGAGGTCATTTGATCAAAATTTGTAGTTGACAAACAATGAACATCTCATAACCTCATTTATTAGGGTATTAAATCAATATTTAGGTTTCAAACATGTAAATAAATATGGCAGTAATAATTCCCTTAAATATCTATATACAATTTATGCACATTTTATATGTTCATAAAATAATCAATGAACAATATATGAGGTCATTTATTATGATTTTCAATCATAATTTGGCATTAAAATATGTAAAACAAAAATATTGAAGCAATAATTTTAATAAATGTATGTTTACAATTAATGCACATTCTAAAGGGTCATTAAATAGGTCATTTGATCAAACTTTGTAGTTGACAAACAATGAACATCTCTCATAACCTCATTTATTAGGGTATTAAATCAATATTTAGGTTTCAAACATGTAAATAAATATGGCAGGAATAATTCCCTTAAATATATATATAAAATTTATGCACATTATATAAGTTCATAAAATAATCAATGAACAATATATGAGGTCATTTATTATGATTTTCAATCATAATTTGGCATTAAAATATGTAAAACAAAAATATTGAAGCAATAATTTTAATAAATGTATGTTTACAATTAATGCACATTCTAAAGGGTCATTAAATAGGTCATTTGATCAAACTTTGTAGTTGACAAACAATGAACATCTCTCATAACCTCATTTATTAGGGTATTAAATCAATATTTAGGTTTCAAACATGTAAATAAATATGGCAGGAATAATTCCCTTAAATATATATATAAAATTTATGCACATTATATAAGTTCATAAAATAATCAATGAACAATATATGAGGTCATTTATTATGATTTTCAATCATAATTTGGCATTAAAATATGTAAAACAAAAATATTGAAGCAATAATTTTAATAAATGTATGTTTACAATTAATGCACATTCTAAAGGGTCATTGAATAGGTCATTTGATAAAAATTTGTAGTTGACAAACAATGAACATCTCATAACCACATTTATTAGGGTATTAAATCAATATTTAGGTTTCAAACATGTAAATAAATATGGCAGGAATAATTCTCTTTAATATCTATATAAAATTCATGCACATTCTAAAGGGTCATTGAATAGGTCATTTGATAAAAATTTGTAGTTGACAAACAATGAACATCTCATAACCACATTTATTAGGGTATTAAATCAATATTTAGGTTTCAAACATGTAAATAAATATGGCAGGAATAATTCTCTTTAATATCTATATAAAATTCATGCACATTATATAAGTTCATAAAATAATCAATGAAAAATATATCAGGTCATTTATTATGATTTTCAATCATAATTTGGCATTAAAAATATATAAAACAAAAATATTGCAGTAATAATTTTAATAAATGTATGTTTACAATTAATGCACATTCTAAAGGGTCATTGAATAGGTCATTTGATCAAAATTTGTAGTTGACAAACAATGAACATCTCATAACCACATTTATTAGGGTATTAAATCAATATTTAGGTTTCAAACATGTAAATAAATATGGCAGGAATAATTCTCTTTAATATCTATATAAAATTCATGCACATTATATAAGTTCATAAAATAATCAATGTACAATATATGAGGTCATTTATTATGATTTTCTATCATAATTTGGCATTAAAATATATAAAACAAAAATATTGAAGTAATAATTTTAATAAATGTATGTTTACAATTAATGCACATTCTAAAGGGTCATTAAATAGGTCATTTGATCAAAATTTGTAGTTGACAAACAATGGACATCTCATAACCTCATTTATTAGGTTATTAAATCAATATTTAGGTTTCAAACATGTAAATAAATATGGCAGTAATAATTCCCTTAAATATCTATATACAATTCATGCACATTATATAAGTTCATAAAATAATCAATGAACAATATATGAGGTCATTTATTATGATTTTCAATCATAATTTGGCATTAAAATATGTAAAACAAAAATATTGAAGCAATAATTTTAATAAATGTATGTTTACAATTAATGCACATTCTAAAGGGTCATTAAATAGGTCATTTGATCAAACTTTGTAGTTGACAAACAATGAACATCTCATAACCTCATTTATTAGGGTATTAAATCAATATTTAGGTTTCAAACATGTAAATAAATATGGCAGTAATAATTCCCTTAAATATCTATATACAATTTATGCACAATATATAAGTTCATAAAATAATCAATGAACAATATATGAGGTCATTTATTATGATTTTCAATCATAATTTGGCATTAAAATATGTAAAACAAAAATATTGAAGTAATAATTTTAATAAATGTATGTTTACAATTAATGCACATTCTAAAGGGTCATTAAATAGGTCATTTGATCAAACTTTGTAGTTGACAAACAATGAACATCTCATAACCTCATTTATTAGGGTATTAAATCAATATTTAGGTTTCAAACATGTAAATAAATATGGCAGTAATAATTCCCTTAAATATCTATATACAATTTATGCACATTTTATATGTTCATAAAATAATCAATGAACAATATATGAGGTCATTTATTATGATTTTCAATCATAATTTGGCATTAAAATATGTAAAACAAAAATATTGAAGCAATAATTTTAATAAATGTATGTTTACAATTAATGCACATTCTAAAGGGTCATTAAATAGGTCATTTGATCAAACTTTGTAGTTGACAAACAATGAACATCTCTCATAACCTCATTTATTAGGGTATTAAATCAATATTTAGGTTTCAAACATGTAAATAAATATGGCAGGAATAATTCCCTTAAATATATATATAAAATTTATGCACATTATATAAGTTCATAAAATAATCAATGAACAATATATGAGGTCATTTATTATGATTTTCAATCATAATTTGGCATTAAAATATGTAAAACAAAAATATTGAAGCAATAATTTTAATAAATGTATGTTTACAATTAATGCACATTCTAAAGGGTCATTAAATAGGTCATTTGATCAAACTTTGTAGTTGACAAACAATGAACATCTCTCATAACCTCATTTATTAGGGTATTAAATCAATATTTAGGTTTCAAACATGTAAATAAATATGGCAGGAATAATTCCCTTAAATATATATATAAAATTTATGCACATTATATAAGTTCATAAAATAATCAATGAACAATATATGAGGTCATTTATTATGATTTTCAATCATAATTTGGCATTAAAATATGTAAAACAAAAATATTGAAGCAATAATTTTAATAAATGTATGTTTACAATTAATGCACATTCTAAAGGGTCATTGAATAGGTCATTTGATAAAAATTTGTAGTTGACAAACAATGAACATCTCATAACCACATTTATTAGGGTATTAAATCAATATTTAGGTTTCAAACATGTAAATAAATATGGCAGGAATAATTCTCTTTAATATCTATATAAAATTCATGCACATTCTAAAGGGTCATTGAATAGGTCATTTGATAAAAATTTGTAGTTGACAAACAATGAACATCTCATAACCACATTTATTAGGGTATTAAATCAATATTTAGGTTTCAAACATGTAAATAAATATGGCAGGAATAATTCTCTTTAATATCTATATAAAATTCATGCACATTATATAAGTTCATAAAATAATCAATGAAAAATATATCAGGTCATTTATTATGATTTTCAATCATAATTTGGCATTAAAAATATATAAAACAAAAATATTGCAGTAATAATTTTAATAAATGTATGTTTACAATTAATGCACATTCTAAAGGGTCATTGAATAGGTCATTTGATCAAAATTTGTAGTTGACAAACAATGAACATCTCATAACCACATTTATTAGGGTATTAAATCAATATTTAGGTTTCAAACATGTAAATAAATATGGCAGGAATAATTCTCTTTAATATCTATATAAAATTCATGCACATTATATAAGTTCATAAAATAATCAATGAAAAGTATATCAGGTCATTTATTATGATTTTCAATCATAATTTGGCATTAAAATATGTAAAACAAAAATATTCAAGCAATAATTTTAATAAATGTATGTTTACAATTAATGCACATTCTAAAGGGTCATTGAATAGGTCATTTGATAAAAATTTGTAGTTGACAAACAATGAACATCTCATAACCACATTTATTAGGGTATTAAATCAATATTTAGGTTTCAAACATGTAAATAAATATGGCAGGAATAATTCTCTTTAATATCTATATAAAATTCATGCACATTATATAAGTTCATAAAATAATCAATGTACAATATATGAGGTCATTTATTATGATTTTCTATCATAATTTGGCATTAAAATATATAAAACAAAAATATTGAAGTAATAATTTTAATAAATGTATGTTTACAATTAATGCACATTCTAAAGGGTCATTAAATAGGTCATTTGATCAAAATTTGTAGTTGACAAACAATGGACATCTCATAACCTCATTTATTAGGTTATTAAATCAATATTTAGGTTTCAAACATGTAAATAAATATGGCAGTAATAATTCCCTTAAATATCTATATACAATTTATGCACATTATATAAGTTCATAAAATAATCAATGAACAATATATGAGGTCATTTATTATGATTTTCAATCATAATTTGGCATTAAAATATGTAAAACAAAAATATTGAAGCAATAATTTTAATAAATGTATGTTTACAATTAATGCACATTCTAAAGGGTCATTAAATAGGTCATTTGATCAAACTTTGTAGTTGACAAACAATGAACATCTCATAACCTCATTTATTAGGGTATTAAATCAATATTTAGGTTTCAAACATGTAAATAAATATGGCAGTAATAATTCCCTTAAATATCTATATACAATTTATGCACAATATATAAGTTCATAAAATAATCAATGAACAATATATGAGGTCATTTATTATGATTTTCAATCATAATTTGGCATTAAAATATGTAAAACAAAAATATTGAAGTAATAATTTTAATAAATGTATGTTTACAATTAATGCACATTCTAAAGGGTCATTAAATAGGTCATTTGATCAAACTTTGTAGTTGACAAACAATGAACATCTCATAACCTCATTTATTAGGGTATTAAATCAATATTTAGGTTTCAAACATGTAAATAAATATGGCAGTAATAATTCCCTTAAATATCTATATACAATTTATGCACATTTTATATGTTCATAAAATAATCAATGAACAATATATGAGGTCATTTATTATGATTTTCAATCATAATTTGGCATTAAAATATGTAAAACAAAAATATTGAAGCAATAATTTTAATAAATGTATGTTTACAATTAATGCACATTCTAAAGGGTCATTAAATAGGTCATTTGATCAAACTTTGTAGTTGACAAACAATGAACATCTCATAACCTCATTTATTAGGGTATTAAATCAATATTTAGGTTTCAAACATGTAAATAAATCTGGCAGGAATAATTCTCTTTAATATCTATATAAAATTCATGCACATTATATAAGTTCATAAAATAATCAATGAACAATATATGAGGTCATTTATTATGATTTTCTATCATAATTTGGCATTAAAATATATAAAACAAAAATATTGAAGTAATAATTTTAATAAATGTATGTTTACAATTAATGCACATTCTAAAGGGTCATTAAAGAGGTCATTTGATCAAATTTTAGTAGTTGACAAACAATGAACATCTCTCATAACCTCATTTATTAGGGTATTAAATCAATATTTAGGTTTCAAACATGTAAATAAATATGGCAGGAATAATTCCCTTAAATATATATATAAAATTTATGCACATTATATAAGTTCATAAAATAATCAATGAACAATATATGAGGTCATTTATTATGATTTTCAATCATAATTTGGCATTAAAATATGTAAAACAAAAATATTGAAGCAATAATTTTAATAAATGTATGTTTACAATTAATGCACATTCTAAAGGGTCATTAAATAGGTCATTTGATCAAACTTTGTAGTTGACAAACAATGAACATCTCATAACCTCATTTATTAGGGTATTAAATCAATATTTAGCTTTCAAACATGTAAATAAATATGACAGGAATAATTCCCTTTATTATCTATATAAAATTCATGCACATTATAAAACTTCATAAAATAATAAATGAACAATATATGAGGTCATTTATTATGATTTTCAATCATAATTTGGCATTAAAATATGTAAACAAAAATATTTTAGCAATTATTTTAATAAATGTATGTTTACAATTTATGCACATTCTAAAGGGTCATTAAATAGGTAATTTGATAAATATTTGTAGTTGACAAACAATGAACATCTCATAACCTCATTTATTAGGGTATTAAATCAATATTTAGGTTTCAAACATGTAAATAAATATGGCAGGAATAATTCTCTTTAATATCTATATAAAATTCATGCACATTATATAAGTTCATAAAATAATCAATGTACAATATATGAGGTCATTTATTATGATTTTCTATCATAATTTGGCATTAAAAATATATAAAACAAAAATATTGAAGTAATAATTTTAATAAATGTATGTTTACAATTAATGCACATTCTAAAGGGTCATTGAATAGGTCATTTGATAAAAATTTGTAGTTGACAAACAATGAACATCTCATAACCACATTTATTAGGGTATTAAATCAATATTTAGGTTTCAAACATGTAAATAAATATGGCAGGAATAATTCTCTTTAATATCTATATAAAATTCATGCACATTATATAAGTTCATAAAATAATCAATGTACAATATATGAGGTCATTTATTATGATTTTCTATCATAATTTGGCATTAAAATATATAAATAAAAAATATTGAAGTAATAATTTTAATAAATGTATGTTTACAATTAATGCACATTCTAAAGGGTCATTACAGAGGTCATTTGATCAAATTTTA
Source organism: Lutraria lutraria (assembly GCA_964023205.1). NCBI lineage: Eukaryota > Metazoa > Mollusca > Bivalvia > Venerida > Mactridae > Lutraria > Lutraria lutraria. The sequence goes on along the minus strand of OZ026842.1, from coordinate 37,747,334 downwards.
GTAGTTGACAAACAATGAACATCTCTCATAACCTCATTTATTAGGTTATTAAATCAATATTTAGGTTTCAAACATGTAAATAAATATGGCAGGAATAATTCCCTTAAATATCTATATAAAATTTAAGCACATTATATAAGTTCATAAAATAATCAATGAACAATATATGAGGTCATTTATTATGATTTTCAATCATAATTTGGCATTAAAATATGTAAAACAAAAATATTCAAGCAATAATTTTAATAAATGTATGTTTACAATTAATGCACATTCTAAAGGGTCATTAAAGAGGTCATTTGATCAAAATTTGTAGTTGACAAACAATGAACATCTCATAACCTCATTTATTAGGGTATTAAATCAATATTTAGGTTTCAAACATGTAAATAAATATGGCAGTAATAATTCCCTTAAATATCTATATACAATTTATGCACATTTTATATGTTCATAAAATAATCAATGAACAATATATGAGGTCATTTATTATGATTTTCAATCATAATTTGGCATTAAAATATGTAAAACAAAAATATTGAAGCAATAATTTTAATAAATGTATGTTTACAATTAATGCACATTCTAAAGGGTCATTAAATAGGTCATTTGATCAAACTTTGTAGTTGACAAACAATGAACATCTCTCATAACCTCATTTATTAGGGTATTAAATCAATATTTAGGTTTCAAACATGTAAATAAATATGGCAGGAATAATTCCCTTAAATATATATATAAAATTTATGCACATTATATAAGTTCATAAAATAATCAATGAACAATATATGAGGTCATTTATTATGATTTTCAATCATAATTTGGCATTAAAATATGTAAAACAAAAATATTGAAGCAATAATTTTAATAAATGTATGTTTACAATTAATGCACATTCTAAAGGGTCATTAAATAGGTCATTTGATCAAACTTTGTAGTTGACAAACAATGAACATCTCTCATAACCTCATTTATTAGGGTATTAAATCAATATTTAGGTTTCAAACATGTAAATAAATATGGCAGGAATAATTCCCTTAAATATATATATAAAATTTATGCACATTATATAAGTTCATAAAATAATCAATGAACAATATATGAGGTCATTTATTATGATTTTCAATCATAATTTGGCATTAAAATATGTAAAACAAAAATATTGAAGCAATAATTTTAATAAATGTATGTTTACAATTAATGCACATTCTAAAGGGTCATTGAATAGGTCATTTGATAAAAATTTGTAGTTGACAAACAATGAACATCTCATAACCACATTTATTAGGGTATTAAATCAATATTTAGGTTTCAAACATGTAAATAAATATGGCAGGAATAATTCTCTTTAATATCTATATAAAATTCATGCACATTCTAAAGGGTCATTGAATAGGTCATTTGATAAAAATTTGTAGTTGACAAACAATGAACATCTCATAACCACATTTATTAGGGTATTAAATCAATATTTAGGTTTCAAACATGTAAATAAATATGGCAGGAATAATTCTCTTTAATATCTATATAAAATTCATGCACATTATATAAGTTCATAAAATAATCAATGAAAAATATATCAGGTCATTTATTATGATTTTCAATCATAATTTGGCATTAAAAATATATAAAACAAAAATATTGCAGTAATAATTTTAATAAATGTATGTTTACAATTAATGCACATTCTAAAGGGTCATTGAATAGGTCATTTGATCAAAATTTGTAGTTGACAAACAATGAACATCTCATAACCACATTTATTAGGGTATTAAATCAATATTTAGGTTTCAAACATGTAAATAAATATGGCAGGAATAATTCTCTTTAATATCTATATAAAATTCATGCACATTATATAAGTTCATAAAATAATCAATGAAAAGTATATCAGGTCATTTATTATGATTTTCAATCATAATTTGGCATTAAAATATGTAAAACAAAAATATTCAAGCAATAATTTTAATAAATGTATGTTTACAATTTATGCACATTCTAAAGGGTCATTAAATAGGTAATTTGATAAAAATTTGTAGTTGACAAACAATGAACATCTCATAACCTCATTTATTAGGGTATTAAATCAATATTTAGGTTTCAAACATGTAAATAAATATGGCAGGAATAATTCTCTTTAATATCTATATAAAATTCATGCACATTATATAAGTTCATAAAATAATCAATGAAAAATATATCAGGTCATTTATTATGATTTTCAATCATAATTTGGCATTAAAAATATATAAAACAAAAATATTGAAGTAATAATTTTAATAAATGTATGTTTACAATTAATGCACATTCTAAAGGGTCATTGAATAGGTCATTTGATAAAAATTTGTAGTTGACAAACAATGAACATCTCATAACCACATTTATTAGGGTATTAAATCAATATTTAGGTTTCAAACATGTAAATAAATATGGCAGGAATAATTCTCTTTAATATCTATATAAAATTCATGCACATTATATAAGTTCATAAAATAATCAATGTACAATATATGAGGTCATTTATTATGATTTTCTATCATAATTTGGCATTAAAATATATAAAACAAAAATATTGAAGTAATAATTTTAATAAATGTATGTTTACAATTAATGCACATTCTAAAGGGTCATTAAATAGGTCATTTGATCAAAATTTGTAGTTGACAAACAATGGACATCTCATAACCTCATTTATTAGGTTATTAAATCAATATTTAGGTTTCAAACATGTAAATAAATATGGCAGTAATAATTCCCTTAAATATCTATATACAATTTATGCACATTATATAAGTTCATAAAATAATCAATGAACAATATATGAGGTCATTTATTATGATTTTCAATCATAATTTGGCATTAAAATATGTAAAACAAAAATATTGAAGCAATAATTTTAATAAATGTATGTTTACAATTAATGCACATTCTAAAGGGTCATTAAATAGGTCATTTGATCAAACTTTGTAGTTGACAAACAATGAACATCTCATAACCTCATTTATTAGGGTATTAAATCAATATTTAGGTTTCAAACATGTAAATAAATATGGCAGTAATAATTCCCTTAAATATCTATATACAATTTATGCACATTTTATATGTTCATAAAATAATCAATGAACAATATATGAGGTCATTTATTATGATTTTCAATCATAATTTGGCATTAAAATATGTAAAACAAAAATATTGAAGCAATAATTTTAATAAATGTATGTTTACAATTAATGCACATTCTAAAGGGTCATTAAATAGGTCAATTGATCAAACTTTGTAGTTGACAAACAATGAACATCTCATAACCTCATTTATTAGGGTATTAAATCAATATTTAGGTTTCAAACATGTAAATAAATCTGGCAGGAATAATTCTCTTTAATATCTATATAAAATTCATGCACATTATATAAGTTCATAAAATAATCAATGAACAATATATGAGGTCATTTATTATGATTTTCTATCATAATTTGGCATTAAAATATATAAAACAAAAATATTGAAGTAATAATTTTAATAAATGTATGTTTACAATTAATGCACATTCTAAAGGGTCATTAAATAGGTCATTTGATCAAACTTTGTAGTTGACAAACAATGAACATCTCATAACCTCATTTATCAGGGTATTAAATCAATATTTAGCTTTCAAACATGTAAATAAATATGACAGGAATAATTCCCTTTATTATCTATATAAAATTCATGCACATTATAAAACTTCATAAAATAATCAATGAACAATATATGAGGTCATTTATTATGATTTTCAATCATAATTTGGCATTAAAATATGTAAACAAAAATATTTTAGCAATTATTTTAATAAATGTATGTTTACAATTTATGCACATTCTAAAGGGTCATTAAATAGGTAATTTGATAAATATTTGTAGTTGACAAACAATGAACATCTCATAACCTCATTTATTAGGGTATTAAATCAATATTTAGGTTTCAAACATGTAAATAAATATGGCAGGAATAATTCTCTTTAATATCTATATAAAATTCATGCACATTATATAAGTTCATAAAATAATCAATGTACAATATATGAGGTCATTTATTATGATTTTCTATCATAATTTGGCATTAAAAATATATAAAACAAAAATATTGAAGTAATAATTTTAATAAATGTATGTTTACAATTAATGCACATTCTAAAGGGTCATTGAATAGGTCATTTGATAAAAATTTGTAGTTGACAAACAATGAACATCTCATAACCACATTTATTAGGGTATTAAATCAATATTTAGGTTTCAAACATGTAAATAAATATGGCAGGAATAATTCTCTTTAATATCTATATAAAATTCATGCACATTATATAAGTTCATAAAATAATCAATGTACAATATATGAGGTCATTTATTATGATTTTCTATCATAATTTGGCATTAAAATATATAAATAAAAAATATTGAAGTAATAATTTTAATAAATGTATGTTTACAATTAATGCACATTCTAAAGGGTCATTACAGAGGTCATTTGATCAAATTTTAGTAGTTGACAAACAATGAACATCTCTCATAACCTCATTTATTAGGTTATTAAATCAATATTTAGGTTTCAAACATGTAAATAAATATGGCAGGAATAATTCCCTTAAATATCTATATAAAATTTATGCACATTATATAAGTTCATAAAATAATCAATGAACAATATATGAGGTCATTTATTATGATTTTCAATCATAATTTGGCATTAAAATATGTAAAACAAAAATATTCAAGCAATAATTTTAATAAATGTATGTTTACAATTAATGCACATTCTAAAGGGTCATTAAAGAGGTCATTTGATCAAAATTTGTAGTTGACAAACAATGAACATCTCATAACCTCATTTATTAGGTTATTAAATCAATATTTAGGTTTCAAACATGTAAATACATATGGCAGTAATAATTCCCTTAAATATCTATATACAATTTATGCACATTATATAAGTTCATAAAATAATCAATGAACAATATATGAGGTCATTTATTATGATTTTCAATCATAATTTGGCATTAAAATATGTAAAACAAAAATATTGAAGTAATAATTTTAATAAATGTATGTTTACAATTAATGCACATTCTAAAGGGTCATTAAATAGGTCATTTGATCAAACTTTGTAGTTGACAAACAATGAACATCTCATAACCTCATTTATTAGGGTATTAAATCAATATTTAGCTTTCAAACATGTAAATAAATATGACAGGAATAATTCCCTTTATTATCTATATAAAATTCATGCACATTATAAAACTTCATAAAATAATCAATGAAAAATATATCAGGTCATTTATTATGATTGAAAATCATAATTTGGCATTAAAAATATATAAAACAAAAATATTGAAGTAATAATTTTAATAAATGTATGTTTACAATTAATGCACATTCTAAAGGGTCATTGAATAGGTCATTTGATAAAAATTTGTAGTTGACAAACAATGAACATCTCATAACCACATTTATTAGGGTATTAAATCAATATTTAGGTTTCAAACATGTAAATAAATATGGCAGGAATAATTCTCTTTAATATCTATATAAAGTTCATGCACATTATATAAGTTCATAAAATAATCAATGAAAAATATATCAGGTCATTTATTATGATTTTCAATCATAATTTGGCATTAAAAATATATAAAACAAAAATATTGAAGTAATAATTTTAATAAATGTATCTTTACAATTAATGCACATTCTAAAGGGTCATTAAATAGGTCATTTGATCAAACTTTGTAGTTGACAAACAATGAACATCTCGTAACCTCATTTATTAGGGTATTAAATCAATATTTAGGTTTCAAACATGTAAATAAATATGACAGGAATAATTCCCTTTATTATCTATATAAAATTCATGCACATTATAAAACTTCATAAAATAATCAATGAAAAATATATCAGGTCATTTATTATGATTGAAAATCATAATTTGGCATTAAAAATATATAAAACAAAAATATTGAAGTAATAATTTTAATAAATGTATGTTTACATTTAATGCACATTCTAAAGGGTCATTGAATAGGTCATTTGATAAAAATTTGTAGTTGACAAACAATGAACATCTCATAACCACATTTATTAGGGTATTAAATCAATATTTAGGTTTCAAACATGTAAATAAATATGGCAGGAATAATTCTCTTTAATATCTATATAAAATTCATGCACATTATATAAGTTCATAAAATAATCAATGAAAAATATATCAGGTCATTTATTATGATTTTCAATCATAATTTGGCATTAAAAATATATAAAACAAAAATATTGAAGTAATAATTTTAATAAATGTATCTTTACAATTAATGCACATTCTAAAGGGTCATTAAATAGGTCATTTGATCAAAATTTGTAGTTGACAAACAATGAACATCTCATAACCTCATTTATTAGGGTATTAAATCAATATTTAGGTTTCAAACATGTAAATAAATATGGCAGTAATAATTCCCTTAAATATCTATATACAATTTAGGCACTTTATATAAGTTCATAAAATAATCAATGAACAATATATGAGGTCATTTATTATGATTTTCAATCATAATTTGGCATTAAAATATGTAAAACAAAAATATTGAAGCAATAATTTTAATAAATGTATGTTTACAATTAATGCACATTCTAAAGGGTCATTAAATAGGTCATTTGATCAAACTTTGTAGTTGACAAACAATGAACATCTCATAACCTCATTTATTAGGGTATTAAATCAATATTTAGCTTTCAAACATGTAAATAAATATGGCAGTAATAATTCCCTTAAATATCTATATACAATTTATGCACATTATATAAGTTCATAAAATAATCAATGAACAATATATGAGGTCATTTATTATGATTTTCAATCATAATTTGGCATTAAAATATGTAAAACAAAAATATTGAAGCAATAATTTTAATAAATGTATGTTTACAATTAATGCACATTCTAAAGGGTCATTAAATAGGTAATTTGATAAAAGTTTGTAGTTGACAAACAATGAACATCTCATAACCACATTTATTAGGGTATTAAATCAATATTTAGGTTTCAAACATGTAAATAAATATGGCAGGAATAATTCTCTTTAATATCTATATAAAATTCATGCACATTATATAAGTTCATAAAATAATCAATGAAAAATATATCAGGTCATTTATTATGATTTTCAATCATAATTTGGCATTAAAAATATATAAAACAAAAATATTGCAGTAATAATTTTAATAAATGTATGTTTACAATTAATGCACATTCTAAAGGGTCATTAAATAGGTCATTTGATCAAAATTTGTAGTTGACAAACAATGAACATCTCATAACCACATTTATTAGGGTATTAAATCAATATTTAGGTTTCAAACATGTAAATAAATATGGCAGTAATAATTCCCTTAAATATCTATATACAATTTATGCACATTATATAAGTTCATAAAATAATCAATGAACAATATATGAGGTCATTTATTATGATTTTCAATCATAATTTGGCATTAAAATATGTAAAACAAAAATATTGAAGCAATAATTTTAATAAATGTATGTTTACAATTAATGCACATTCTAAAGGGTCATTAAATAGGTCATTTGATCAAAATTTGTAGTTGACAAACAATGGACATCTCATTACCTCATTTATTAGGGTATTAAATCAATATTTAGGTTTCAAACATGTAAATAAATATGGCAGTAATAATTCCCTTAAATATCTATATACAATTTATGCACATTATATAAGTTCATAAAATAATCAATGAACAATATATGAGGTCATTTATTATGATTTTCAATCATAATTTGGCATTAAAATATGTAAAACAAAAATATTGAAGCAATAATTTTAATAAATGTATGTTTACAATTAATGCACATTCTAAAGGGTCATTAAATAGGTCATTTGATCAAACTTTGTAGTTGACAAACAATGAACATCTCATAACCTCATTTATTAGGTTATTAAATCAATATTTAGGTTTCAAACATGTAAATAAATATGGCAGTAATAATTCCCTTAAATATCTATATACAATTTATGCACATTATATAAGTTCATAAAATAATCAATGAACAATATATGAGGTCATTTATTATGATTTTCAATCATAATTTGGCATTAAAATATGTAAAACAAAAATATTGAAGCAATAATTTTAATAAATGTATGTTTACAATTAATGCACATTCTAAAGGGTCATTGAATAGGTCATTTGATAAAAATTTGTAGTTGACAAACAATGAACATCTCATAACCACATTTATTAGGGTATTAAATCAATATTTAGCTTTCAAACATGTAAATAAATATGACAGGAATAATTCCCTTTATTATCTATATAAAATTCATGCACATTATAAAACTTCATAAAATAATCAATGAAAAATATATCAGGTCATTTATTATGATTGAAAATCATAATTTGGCATTAAAAATATATAAAACAAAAATATTGAAGTAATAATTTTAATAAATGTATGTTTACATTTAATGCACATTCTAAAGGGTCATTGAATAGGTCATTTGATAAAAATTTGTAGTTGACAAACAATGAACATCTCATAACCACATTTATTAGGGTATTAAATCAATATTTAGGTTTCAAACATGTAAATAAATATGGCAGGAATAATTCTCTTTAATATCTATATAAAATTCATGCACATTATATAAGTTCATAAAATAATCAATGAAAAATATATCAGGTCATTTATTATGATTTTCAATCATAATTTGGCATTAAAAATATATAAAACAAAAATATTGAAGTAATAATTTTAATAAATGTATCTTTACAATTAATGCACATTCTAAAGGGTCATTAAATAGGTCATTTGATCAAAATTTGTAGTTGACAAACAATGAACATCTCATAACCTCATTTATTAGGGTATTAAATCAATATTTAGGTTTCAAACATGTAAATAAATATGGCAGTAATAATTCCCTTAAATATCTATATACAATTTAGGCACTTTATATAAGTTCATAAAATAATCAATGAACAATATATGAGGTCATTTATTATGATTTTCAATCATAATTTGGCATTAAAATATGTAAAACAAAAATATTGAAGCAATAATTTTAATAAATGTATGTTTACAATTAATGCACATTCTAAAGGGTCATTAAATAGGTCATTTGATCAAACTTTGTAGTTGACAAACAATGAACATCTCATAACCTCATTTATTAGGGTATTAAATCAATATTTAGCTTTCAAACATGTAAATAAATATGGCAGTAATAATTCCCTTAAATATCTATATACAATTTATGCACATTATATAAGTTCATAAAATAATCAATGAACAATATATGAGGTCATTTATTATGATTTTCAATCATAATTTGGCATTAAAATATGTAAAACAAAAATATTGAAGCAATAATTTTAATAAATGTATGTTTACAATTAATGCACATTCTAAAGGGTCATTAAATAGGTAATTTGATAAAAGTTTGTAGTTGACAAACAATGAACATCTCATAACCACATTTATTAGGGTATTAAATCAATATTTAGGTTTCAAACATGTAAATAAATATGGCAGGAATAATTCTCTTTAATATCTATATAAAATTCATGCACATTATATAAGTTCATAAAATAATCAATGAAAAATATATCAGGTCATTTATTATGATTTTCAATCATAATTTGGCATTAAAAATATATAAAACAAAAATATTGCAGTAATAATTTTAATAAATGTATGTTTACAATTAATGCACATTCTAAAGGGTCATTAAATAGGTCATTTGATCAAAATTTGTAGTTGACAAACAATGAACATCTCATAACCACATTTATTAGGGTATTAAATCAATATTTAGGTTTCAAACATGTAAATAAATATGGCAGTAATAATTCCCTTAAATATCTATATACAATTTATGCACATTATATAAGTTCATAAAATAATCAATGAACAATATATGAGGTCATTTATTATGATTTTCAATCATAATTTGGCATTAAAATATGTAAAACAAAAATATTGAAGCAATAATTTTAATAAATGTATGTTTACAATTAATGCACATTCTAAAGGGTCATTAAATAGGTCATTTGATCAAAATTTGTAGTTGACAAACAATGGACATCTCATTACCTCATTTATTAGGGTATTAAATCAATATTTAGGTTTCAAACATGTAAATAAATATGGCAGTAATAATTCCCTTAAATATCTATATACAATTTATGCACATTATATAAGTTCATAAAATAATCAATGAACAATATATGAGGTCATTTATTATGATTTTCAATCATAATTTGGCATTAAAATATGTAAAACAAAAATATTGAAGCAATAATTTTAATAAATGTATGTTTACAATTAATGCACATTCTAAAGGGTCATTAAATAGGTCATTTGATCAAACTTTGTAGTTGACAAACAATGAACATCTCATAACCTCATTTATTAGGTTATTAAATCAATATTTAGGTTTCAAACATGTAAATAAATATGGCAGTAATAATTCCCTTAAATATCTATATACAATTTATGCACATTATATAAGTTCATAAAATAATCAATGAACAATATATGAGGTCATTTATTATGATTTTCAATCATAATTTGGCATTAAAATATGTAAAACAAAAATATTGAAGCAATAATTTTAATAAATGTATGTTTACAATTAATGCACATTCTAAAGGGTCATTAAATAGGTCATTTGATCAAACTTTGTAGTTGACAAACAATGAACATCTCATAACCTCATTTATTAGGGTATTAAATCAATATTTAGGTTTCAAACATGTAAATAAATATGGCAGTAATAATTCCCTTAAATATCTATATACAATTTATGCACAATATATAAGTTCATAAAATAATCAATGAACAATATATGAGGTCATTTATTATGATTTTCAATCATAATTTGGCATTAAAATATGTAAAACAAAAATATTGAAGTAATAATTTTAATAAATGTATGTTTACAATTAATGCACATTCTAAAGGGTCATTAAATAGGTCATTTGATCAAACTTTGTAGTTGACAAACAATGAACATCTCATAACCTCATTTATTAGGGTATTAAATCAATATTTAGGTTTCAAACATGTAAATAAATATGGCAGTAATAATTCCCTTAAATATCTATATACAATTTATGCACATTTTATATGTTCATTAAATAATCAATGAACAATATATGAGGTCATTTATTATGATTTTCAATCATAATTTGGCATTAAAATATGTAAAACAAAAATATTGAAGCAATAATTTTAATAAATGTATGTTTACAATTAATGCACATTCTAAAGGGTCATTAAATAGGTCATTTGATCAAACTTTGTAGTTGACAAACAATGAACATCTCATAACCTCATTTATTAGGGTATTAAATCAATATTTAGCTTTCAAACATGTAAATAAATATGACAGGAATAATTCCCTTTATTATCTATATAAAATTCATGCACATTATAAAACTTCATAAAATAATCAATGAAAAATATATCAGGTCATTTATTATGATTGAAAATCATAATTTGGCATTAAAAATATATAAAACAAAAATATTGAAGTAATAATTTTAATAAATGTATGTTTACATTTAATGCACATTCTAAAGGGTCATTGAATAGGTCATTTGATAAAAATTTGTAGTTGACAAACAATGAACATCTCATAACCACATTTATTAGGGTATTAAATCAATATTTAGGTTTCAAACATGTAAATAAATATGGCAGGAATAATTCTCTTTAATATCTATATAAAATTCATGCACATTATATAAGTTCATAAAATAATCAATGAAAAATATATCAGGTCATTTATTATGATTTTCAATCATAATTTGGCATTAAAAATATATAAAACAAAAATATTGAAGTAATAATTTTAATAAATGTATCTTTACAATTAATGCACATTCTAAAGGGTCATTAAATAGGTCATTTGATCAAAATTTGTAGTTGACAAACAATGAACATCTCATAACCTCATTTATTAGGGTATTAAATCAATATTTAGGTTTCAAACATGTAAATAAATATGGCAGTAATAATTCCCTTAAATATCTATATACAATTTATGTACTTTATATAAGTTCATAAAATAATCAATGAACAATATATGAGGTCATTTATTATGATTTTCAATCATAATTTGGCATTAAAATATGTAAAACAAAAATATTGAAGCAATAATTTTAATAAATGTATGTTTACAATTAATGCACATTCTAAAGGGTCATTAAATAGGTCATTTGATCAAACTTTGTAGTTGACAAACAATGAACATCTCATAACCTCATTTATTAGGGTATTAAATCAATATTTAGCTTTCAAACATGTAAATAAATATGGCAGTAATAATTCCCTTAAATATCTATATACAATTTATGCACATTATATAAGTTCATAAAATAATCAATGAACAATATATGAGGTCATTTATTATGATTTTCAATCATAATTTGGCATTAAAATATGTAAAACAAAAATATTGAAGCAATAATTTTAATAAATGTATGTTTACAATTAATGCACATTCTAAAGGGTCATTAAATAGGTAATTTGATAAAAGTTTGTAGTTGACAAACAATGAACATCTCATAACCACATTTATTAGGGTATTAAATCAATATTTAGGTTTCAAACATGTAAATAAATATGGCAGGAATAATTCTCTTTAATATCTATATAAAATTCATGCACATTATATAAGTTCATAAAATAATCAATGAAAAATATATCAGGTCATTTATTATGATTTTCAATCATAATTTGGCATTAAAAATATATAAAACAAAAATATTGCAGTAATAATTTTAATAAATGTATGTTTACAATTAATGCACATTCTAAAGGGTCATTAAATAGGTCATTTGATCAAAATTTGTAGTTGACAAACAATGAACATCTCATAACCACATTTATTAGGGTATTAAATCAATATTTAGGTTTCAAACATGTAAATAAATATGGCAGTAATAATTCCCTTAAATATCTATATACAATTTATGCACATTATATAAGTTCATAAAATAATCAATGAACAATATATGAGGTCATTTATTATGATTTTCAATCATAATTTGGCATTAAAATATGTAAAACAAAAATATTGAAGCAATAATTTTAATAAATGTATGTTTACAATTAATGCACATTCTAAAGGGTCATTAAATAGGTCATTTGATCAAAATTTGTAGTTGACAAACAATGGACATCTCATTACCTCATTTATTAGGGTATTAAATCAATATTTAGGTTTCAAACATGTAAATAAATATGGCAGTAATAATTCCCTTAAATATCTATATACAATTTATGCACATTATATAAGTTCATAAAATAATCAATGAACAATATATGAGGTCATTTATTATGATTTTCAATCATAATTTGGCATTAAAATATGTAAAACAAAAATATTGAAGCAATAATTTTAATAAATGTATGTTTACAATTAATGCACATTCTAAAGGGTCATTAAATAGGTCATTTGATCAAAATTTGTAGTTGACAAACAATGGACATCTCATTACCTCATTTATTAGGGTATTAAATCAATATTTAGGTTTCAAACATGTAAATAAATATGGCAGTAATAATTCCCTTAAATATCTATATACAATTTATGCACATTATATAAGTTCATAAAATAATCAATGAACAATATATGAGGTCATTTATTATGATTTTCAATCATAATTTGGCATTAAAATATGTAAAACAAAAATATTGAAGCAATAATTTTAATAAATGTATGTTTACAATTAATGCACATTCTAAAGGGTCATTAAATAGGTCATTTGATCAAACTTTGTAGTTGACAAACAATGAACATCTCATAACCTCATTTATTAGGTTATTAAATCAATATTTAGGTTTCAAACATGTAAATAAATATGGCAGTAATAATTCCCTTAAATATCTATATACAATTTATGCACATTATATAAGTTCATAAAATAATCAATGAACAATATATGAGGTCATTTATTATGATTTTCAATCATAATTTGGCATTAAAATATGTAAAACAAAAATATTGAAGCAATAATTTTAATAAATGTATGTTTACAATTAATGCACATTCTAAAGGGTCATTAAATAGGTCATTTGATCAAACTTTGTAGTTGACAAACAATGAACATCTCATAACCTCATTTATTAGGGTATTAAATCAATATTTAGCTTTCAAACATGTAAATAAATATGACAGGAATAATTCCCTTTATTATCTATATAAAATTCATGCACATTATAAAACTTCATAAAATAATCAATGAAAAATATATCAGGTCATTTATTATGATTGAAAATCATAATTTGGCATTAAAAATATATAAAACAAAAATATTGCAGTAATAATTTTAATAAATGTATGTTTACAATTAATGCACATTCTAAAGGGTCATTAAATAGGTCATTTGATCAAAATTTGTAGTTGACAAACAATGAACATCTCATAACCACATTTATTAGGGTATTAAATCAATATTTAGGTTTCAAACATGTAAATAAATATGGCAGTAATAATTCCCTTAAATATCTATATACAATTTATGCACATTATATAAGTTCATAAAATAATCAATGAACAATATATGAGGTCATTTATTATGATTTTCAATCATAATTTGGCATTAAAATATGTAAAACAAAAATATTGAAGCAATAATTTTAATAAATGTATGTTTACAATTAATGCACATTCTAAAGGGTCATTAAATAGGTCATTTGATCAAAATTTGTAGTTGACAAACAATGGACATCTCATTACCTCATTTATTAGGGTATTAAATCAATATTTAGGTTTCAAACATGTAAATAAATATGGCAGTAATAATTCCCTTAAATATCTATATACAATTTATGCACATTATATAAGTTCATAAAATAATCAATGAACAATATATGAGGTCATTTATTATGATTTTCAATCATAATTTGGCATTAAAATATGTAAAACAAAAATATTGAAGCAATAATTTTAATAAATGTATGTTTACAATTAATGCACATTCTAAAGGGTCATTAAATAGGTCATTTGATCAAACTTTGTAGTTGACAAACAATGAACATCTCATAACCTCATTTATTAGGTTATTAAATCAATATTTAGGTTTCAAACATGTAAATAAATATGGCAGTAATAATTCCCTTAAATATCTATATACAATTTATGCACATTATATAAGTTCATAAAATAATCAATGAACAATATATGAGGTCATTTATTATGATTTTCAATCATAATTTGGCATTAAAATATGTAAAACAAAAATATTGAAGCAATAATTTTAATAAATGTATGTTTACAATTAATGCACATTCTAAAGGGTCATTAAATAGGTCATTTGATCAAACTTTGTAGTTGACAAACAATGAACATCTCATAACCTCATTTATTAGGGTATTAAATCAATATTTAGGTTTCAAACATGTAAATAAATATGGCAGTAATAATTCCCTTAAATATCTATATACAATTTATGCACAATATATAAGTTCATAAAATAATCAATGAACAATATATGAGGTCATTTATTATGATTTTCAATCATAATTTGGCATTAAAATATGTAAAACAAAAATATTGAAGTAATAATTTTAATAAATGTATGTTTACAATTAATGCACATTCTAAAGGGTCATTAAATAGGTCATTTGATCAAACTTTGTAGTTGACAAACAATGAACATCTCATAACCTCATTTATTAGGGTATTAAATCAATATTTAGGTTTCAAACATGTAAATAAATATGGCAGTAATAATTCCCTTAAATATCTATATACAATTTATGCACATTTTATATGTTCATAAAATAATCAATGAACAATATATGAGGTCATTTATTATGATTTTCAATCATAATTTGGCATTAAAATATGTAAAACAAAAATATTGAAGCAATAATTTTAATAAATGTATGTTTACAATTAATGCACATTCTAAAGGGTCATTAAATAGGTCATTTGATCAAACTTTGTAGTTGACAAACAATGAACATCTCATAACCTCATTTATTAGGGTATTAAATCAATATTTAGGTTTCAAACATGTAAATATATATGGCAGGAATAATTCTCTTTAATATCTATATAAAATTCATGCACATTATATAAGTTCATAAAATAATCAATGAACAATATATGAGGTCATTTATTATGATTTTCTATCATAATTTGGCATTAAAATATATAAAACAAAAATATTGAAGTAATAATTTTAATAAATGTATGTTTACAATTAATGCACATTCTAAAGGGTCATTAAAGAGGTCATTTGATCAAATTTTAGTAGTTGACAAACAATGAACATCTCTCATAACCTCATTTATTAGGGTATTAAATCAATATTTAGGTTTCAAACATGTAAATAAATATGGCAGGAATAATTCCCTTAAATATATATATAAAATTTATGCACATTATATAAGTTCATAAAATAATCAATGAACAATATATGAGGTCATTTATTATGATTTTCAATCATAATTTGGCATTAAAATATGTAAAACAAAAATATTGAAGCAATAATTTTAATAAATGTATGTTTACAATTAATGCACATTCTAAAGGGTCATTAAATAGGTCATTTGATCAAACTTTGTAGTTGACAAACAATGAACATCTCATAACCACATTTATTAGGGTATTAAATCAATATTTAGGTTTCAAACATGTAAATAAATATGGCAGTAATAATTCCCTTAAATATCTATATACAATTTATGCACATTATATAAGTTCATAAAATAATCAATGAACAATATATGAGGTCATTTATTATGATTTTCAATCATAATTTGGCATTAAAATATGTAAAACAAAAATATTGAAGCAATAATTTTAATAAATGTATGTTTACAATTAATGCACATTCTAAAGGGTCATTAAATAGGTCATTTGATCAAACTTTGTAGTTGACAAACAATGAACATCTCATAACCTCATTTATTTGGGTATTAAATCAATATTTAGCTTTCAAACATGTAAATAAATATGGCAGTAATAATTCCCTTAAATATCTATATACAATTTATGCACATTATATTAGTTCATAAAATAATCAATGAACAATATATGAGGTCATTTATTATGATTTTCAATCATAATTTGGCATTAAAATATGTAAAACAAAAATATTGAAGCAATAATTTTAATAAATGTATGTTTACAATTAATGCACATTCTAAAGGGTCATTAAATAGGTCATTTGATCAAAATTTGTAGTTTACAAACAATGGACATCTCATTACCTCATTTATTAGGGTATTAAATCAATATTTAGGTTTCAAACATGTAAATAAATATGGCAGTAATAATTCCCTTAAATATCTATATACAATTTATGCACATTATATAAGTTCATAAAATAATCAATGAACAATATATGAGGTCATTTATTATGATTTTCAATCATAATTTGGCATTAAAATATGTAAAACAAAAATATTGAAGCAATAATTTTAATAAATGTATGTTTACAATTAATGCACATTCTAAAGGGTCATTAAATAGGTCATTTGATCAAACTTTGTAGTTGACAAACAATGAACATCTCATAACCTCATTTATTAGGGTATTAAATCAATATTTAGCTTTCAAACATGTAAATAAATATGACAGGAATAATTCCCTTTATTATCTATATAAAATTCATGCACATTATAAAACTTCATAAAATAATAAATGAACAATATATGAGGTCATTTATTATGATTTTCAATCATAATTTGGCATTAAAATATGTAAACAAAAATATTGAAGCAATTATTTTAATAAATGTATGTTTACAATTTATGCACATTCTAAAGGGTCATTAAATAGGTAATTTGATAAAAATTTGTAGTTGACAAACAATGAACATCTCATAACCTCATTTATTAGGGTATTAAATCAATATTTAGGTTTCAAACATGTAAATAAATATGGCAGGAATAATTCTCTTTAATATCAATATAAAATTTATGCACATTATATAAGTTCATAAAATAATCAATGAACAATATATGAGGTCATTTATCATGATTTTAAATCATAATTTGGCATTAAAATATGTAAAACAAAAATATTGAAGCAATAATTTTAATAAATGTATGTTTACAATTAATGCACATTCTAAAGGGTCATTAAAGAGGTCATTTGATCAAAATTTGTAGTTGACAAACAATGAACATCTCATAACCTCATTTATTAGGTTATTAAATCAATATTTAGGTTTCAAACATGTAAATACATATGGCAGTAATAATTCCCTTAAATATCTATATACAATTGATGCACATTATATAAGTTCATAAAATAATCAATGAACAATATATGAGGTCATTTATTATGATTTTCTATCATAATTTGGCATTAAAATATGTAAAACAAAAATATTGAAGCAATAATTTTAATAAATGTATGTTTACAATTAATGCACATTCTAAAGGGTCATTAAATAGGTCATTTGATCAAACTTTGTAGTTGACAAACAATGAACATCTCATAACCTCATTTATTAGGGTATTAAATCAATATTTAGGTTTCAAACATGTAAATAAATATGGCAGGAATAATTCTCTTTAATATCTATATAAAATTCATGCACATTATATAAGTTCATAAAATAATCAATGAACAATATATGAGGTCATTTATTATGATTTTCTATCATAATTTGGCATTAAAATATATAAAACAAAAATATTGAAGTAATAATTTTAATAAATGGATGTTTACAATTAATGCACATTCTAAAGGGTCATTCATACAAGCACCAAATTGTCCACACATGTTGGGAATGATATGTAGAAACGATTTAGGGTGTGTGCCAAAGTTCAAGTGCCTCGATTCAAGATGGCCGCCAAATTTTCAAAATGGCCGCCAAATATTTTTCCAGTCAAAGAACTTTTTATCAAAACTCTCAATACCAATGAATTATACTACCTTAGCTCATCATTATAACATGTTCAGTATGTTTATACATTTATATAAGTAAATTCAAACGAAGTTTGTGAAATACCCCCCCCCCGCCTCTAATAGAAGTTGTATATAGAACGTGACTTACTTCTTAGTGCAGTTTTAGGCATACATTAGTTAATCGTTAATTGTTTCCGGATAAAAGTCATCCGGATTTATAAGAAGGGGCCCTAGGCTGCTTACATAAATAGACATTACATTCCATGTCTTTTTGTCCTTTTCATGGAGGTCTGACACGCGGTGTCACACCCGGTAAATGCGTTGAAAAATGGGGGAACTTAATATAAACTTTTGCCCAATTGTTTCGACAGTTTCATGCACCAGAAACCAACTGAAGTATTTTGCTTTAAATACCAAACTCCACCCAAATAGGTTCAGTATTGATTTCTTTGAAAATAGACACTGAAAGAATTATAATGTCTGTGTCAGAACCCCTCACCACATTTTTTTTCAAGCCCGGTTATCCACAGCGTGTTTCATACGCAAAATATCATAGTGTCAGCTTCTTCATGGTTGCTTTGGGTCAATATAGTTATGTAGTGCTCAGTACTGCTTATCTCACTTTGGTTTTTCGACTCAAATATAGTATCAGATGCTTTAATCAGTAACCGAACTCATCCATCTTTAAAACGGTATATCAGTTGCTTGAAAATTTATTCGAATCCATTACTAACAACTGTCTAATCAACGAGCCGTTCTTGCCATTGCTTTAAAATTAGGAAGATAAAGATCAAACACATTCTATCCGAAGGTGTCTTAGAATGCAGCAACTAGGAATAGAACAAAAACAACAGTAATTTAGCCATCAAACGTTTTCGCAGCACCAAAATTATTATTACATTTATTTACAAAAATCAGAGCATCGGCAAGAGGTCCGTCTATTGGGTTTGTCACGTTTTGTTCGAGTACTTGAAAGAGTTGCGAGTTAGTTCGAATAATTCAAAATGCCATTGTTTGAAAGCGAAGGAGGTTTTGCATGGTCTTCGTGCTTCAAAAGAAAATCACTCAAACTGACGTTTCTGCCAAGTTATAAAACGACGTAAAAATATCACAATTTGCTTTCATTGTAACTGAAGATTTCACTCCCCAGACGTCATGCTTTAACTTTCTACTAAATAAATACACCTTGTGCTTTTATTGAAAGATAAAAGTATTATCAACTATTAAAACCATGTCATGTAAATGAATAAGGACTCGAACTAACATAATTTATATGGTCTAATGCAAAAAAAAGGGAACAAGTACTTTACGGTATAATACAAAACTTGCTTCTCTATATGGTTGGACAAATATATAAGTGTTATTATCTGGAGTGCAAGAACCTGGTACCAAAACTAAATCTGAGAATTATCTTTTCTGGTATGTCAGCAGGAGACATTGAAATTCAGAACGGTCTCAGATTAACCCGTATATATATTCATCAAATTTTAAATTATATAGAGCATACGCTGTGGTCTGGTGGGCAAGTCGTGTTCTAGAAACATTGTATGCCAAAAAGGATGATTAAGCAACATCGATGGTAGCGATATTGGACACTGTAAGTGTCGATATCCACCCACTATCTTTCAAAATAATACCAACAACTTTCAGAGACATCATTTCAACGTGCAAACCACCAAACATAAACAACGAAATTTTGTCATTGCCACTGAATTTGTTTGGCAAGAGCGAACAAAGGAACTTGACATGGATTGAGGAAATTGGTGACTTCTCGGTCCTTATAGATGGATTTTTTATGATGGCAACGGAATGGGCTTGCTCATGTAAGATGGGTTAGGCAGCATTTAGCGATAGTTGAAACTAGGACGCCCACTTTTCATTGGTATGGAAAGTCGGCCACGCAAGATATGCAATCAAAACCCTTTGAAGGCATTGGTATTTAAAGTTCATATTTTGTTTGATGATGCTGGTCTCCATGTCAAGAAAATTATCAGACAATGAAGATGGTTGATTAATTTGTGAAAAAAAGTATGCTAGAATTATAGTTGCGTATTGTTCGGGTATAGATGGTACACCGATTGATGCGGGTACCCAAACAATCTCTTGAATGTACAAGTCAACGTGGTTGTTTTTCACCGGCAACTTTCGTATCGTATGTTGAAATAAAGAAATGTCCGTCCCATGAAATGATGATATTGACGTAGTGGAGCCAGAATTGTGATCAATGTTATATTGTAAAGAGTCCACGGTGTAGCACTGGTGAACGAACTACTCAACATCGTTGTACAACATCTCCTCCAACCATTGTGGAAATTTCAAGGACACGTTTATATTATGTACATATACCGCACTGAAACAAGATTTCAATTAGATGTTGTTTCCTTGTCTACACAAAATCAAAAGGTCAATGTAAATAGCAAATGGGGGTTCGTTTGTTTTGGAATGAAGATGGACATGTGATGTACGGTGAATACCTCTATGACAGTTATACTGAAGTGATTGAGTTATTGCAAAGGAGACTTAGAGTTGCACTGTTCCATCTGTGCTTCATTGTTTGACCCATATTGTACCTTACTCACTAATTCAAGAGATTGTTTGAGTACTGATATCAACTGACTTCTGGTACGAAATTACCACTGAATTTGTTTTCATGGATCATTAGCACATGCAGCAAACAATGCATGGCCTGTATCTTTCTTCAATGTCAATAAGACTTTCTTACCGCGTCTAATTCAGAATCCAGCTGTTTCAGTCTCAGGTGCCTGCTCAGACAGTTGAACTCGTCCGACAAAGTTTGTGTTTCGAATAATGTATGTAACTAGTTCAGCAAATGTTTTTTCTCGAATGCCTGCCGAGTATTCGACCGACTTCTCATTACGTTTTGTATTGAACGCCTTTCTTTGTTGCTAAGAGATGTAAGACTTTTAACACCATTTCATTTCAAGAGCGACATCATAATCGTAATCATTATAAGTTTGGCCAATAAGGAATTGAATGTTATTGGCACACTCATTTGTGTATCGGTATTCGATGACTGGTCACACCAAGTTCGTCAATTTACAGATTTAAAAACTAAACCATAAGTATATACTTAAATAAATCCAGTGTATAAAGTCTATTGCCAGTGATTTGAAACAAATAGCATATTTGGTTGGCCTTCTATGAACCAATATCAAACGTTAATATCAACGATACAAACTACTGAGTATTTAGAACTATATTACAACAATTAGCCTTAAAATAAATTACTATAAATGAATAATACAGGGAACCGTTTCTCATATTTTTTTATATTGTCCTATGATCGTTAGATATTCCGTATCCTGAAACCCGCTAATAGATTCAAAAGAAATCAAGCATCAAAATTCTGAGGCCTGGTTCCTAGATAAACATGTCTGCTACAAAATACTGAAGACAGCAAAAGGCATTTTGAAAATGCAGGTATGTACGAACCTAAACTTGCAATACTACTGATTAATTGAACAAAGTGTGTTCATCTTATATCAAATGAAAGTAGTGCCACGTGCCACCGACGGACGCATTTTGACTTCTATGACAGACGGATGTTTATATACTCGATGAACTGTAAAATTTAAAGCAGACTTTGAACCTAATTTTCTTACAATAAGCATTGAAGTTGTTTAAAGATACCATCAAAATTACATATGTCGGGCTAAATATGATTAACTCAACCATCCGTATTTAGCCGCTCCAATAACCTATATAATTATTCCCTTGGCCTAAACAACTGTCAAAATATTTTAGTATACCAGTACATGTACCTCAGTTTGGTTATAAACCCGATTCTTTACGGTAAGAATGATATTATGAGCATAAACTATGGATTACAATGTGTTTTCACTCCTATTATACACGTCATATAGCCTGGAGACAGTGGGTTCGAATCCGAGCGTGACCACAGCGTTCCTGACCAGGTACACGTTGGCACACGGTCTTAAATTAACCCCGACACATGTATGCATCATCATACCAAATTTGGTGCTTGTATGAAAATTTGCACTATTTTGCCAAGAAGTACGTTTTATTTATCCCGCTAATTAAAGAGGTCATTTGATCAAATTTTAGTACTTGACAAACAATGAACATCTCTCATAACCACATTTATTAGGGTATTAAATCAATATTTAGGTTTCAAACATGTAAATAAATATGGCAGGAATAATTCTCTTTAATATCTATATAAAATTCATGCACATTATATAAGTTCATAAAATAATCAAAAGAAAAATATATCAGGTCATTTATTATGATTTTCAATCATAATTTGGCATTAAAAATATATAAAACAAAAATATTGAAGTAATAATTTTAATAAATGAATGTTTACAATTAATGCACATTCTAAAGGGTCATTAAAGAGGTCATTTGATCAAATTTTAGTAGTTGACAAACAATGAACATCTCTCATAACCTCATTTATTAGGGTATTAAATCAATATTTAGGTTTCAAACATGTAAATAAATATGGCAGGAATAATTCCCTTAAATATCTATATAAAAATCATGCACATTATATAAGTTCATAAAATAATCAATGAACAATGTATGAGGTCATTTATTATGATTTTCAATCATAATTTGGCATTGAAATATGTAAAACAAAAATATTGAAGCAATAATTTTAATAAATGTATGTTTACAATTAATGCACATTCTAAAGGGTCATTAAATAGGTCATTTGATCAAAATTTGTAGTTGACAAACAATGAACATCTCATAACCTCATTTATTAGGTTATTAAATCAATATTTAGGTTTCAAACATGTAAATACATATGGCAGTAATAATTCCCTTAAATATCTATATACAATTGATGCACATTATATAAGTTCATAAAATAATCAATGAACAATATATGAGGTCATTTATTATGATTTTCTATCATAATTTGGCATTAAAATATGTAAAACAAAAATATTGAAGCAATAATTTTAATAAATGTATGTTTACAATTAATGCACATTCTAAAGGGTCATTAAATAGGTCATTTGATCAAACTTTGTAGTTGACAAACAATGAACATCTCATAACCTCATTTATTAGGGTATTAAATCAATATTTAGGTTTCAAACATGTAAATAAATATGGCAGGAATAATTCTCTTTAATATCTATATAAAATTCATGCACATTATATAAGTTCATAAAATAATCAATGAACAATATATGAGGTCATTTATTATGATTTTCTATCATAATTTGGCATTAAAATATATAAAACAAAAATATTGAAGTAATAATTTTAATAAATGGATGTTTACAATTAATGCACATTCTAAAGGGTCATTCATACAAGCACCAAATTGTCCACACATGTTGGGAATGATATGTAGAAACGATTTAGGGTGTGTGCCAAAGTTCAAGTGCCTCGATTCAAGATGGCCGCCAAATTTTCAAAATGGCCGCCAAATATTTTTCCAGTCAAAGAACTTTTTATCAAAACTCTCAATACCAATGAATTATACTACCTTAGCTCATCATTATAACATGTTCAGTATGTTTATACATTTATATAAGTAAATTCAAACGAAGTTTGTGAAATACCCCCCCCCCCCGCCTCTAATAGAAGTTGTATATAGAACGTGACTTACTTCTTAGTGCAGTTTTAGGCATACATTAGTTAATCGTTAATTGTTTCCGGATAAAAGTCATCCGGATTTATAAGAAGGGGCCCTAGGCTGCTTACATAAATAGACATTACATTCCATGTCTTTTTGTCCTTTTCATGGAGGTCTGACACGCGGTGTCACACCCGGTAAATGCGTTGAAAAATGGGGGAACTTAATATAAACTTTTGCCCAATTGTTTCGACAGTTTCATGCACCAGAAACCAACTGAAGTATTTTGCTTTAAATACCAAACTCCACCCAAATAGGTTCAGTATTGATTTCTTTGAAAATAGACACTGAAAGAATTATAATGTCTGTGTCAGAACCCCTCACCACATTTTTTTTCAAGCCCGGTTATCCACAGCGTGTTTCATACGCAAAATATCATAGTGTCAGCTTCTTCATGGTTGCTTTGGGTCAATATAGTTATGTAGTGCTCAGTACTGCTTATCTCACTTTGGTTTTTCGACTCAAATATAGTATCAGATGCTTTAATCAGTAACCGAACTCATCCATCTTTAAAACGGTATATCAGTTGCTTGAAAATTTATTCGAATCCATTACTAACAACTGTCTAATCAACGAGCCGTTCTTGCCATTGCTTTAAAATTAGGAAGATAAAGATCAAACACATTCTATCCGAAGGTGTCTTAGAATGCAGCAACTAGGAATAGAACAAAAACAACAGTAATTTAGCCATCAAACGTTTTCGCAGCACCAAAATTATTATTACATTTATTTACAAAAATCAGAGCATCGGCAAGAGGTCCGTCTATTGGGTTTGTCACGTTTTGTTCGAGTACTTGAAAGAGTTGCGAGTTAGTTCGAATAATTCAAAATGCCATTGTTTGAAAGCGAAGGAGGTTTTGCATGGTCTTCGTGCTTCAAAAGAAAATCACTCAAACTGACGTTTCTGCCAAGTTATAAAACGACGTAAAAATATCACAATTTGCTTTCATTGTAACTGAAGATTTCACTCCCCAGACGTCATGCTTTAACTTTCTACTAAATAAATACACCTTGTGCTTTTATTGAAAGATAAAAGTATTATCAACTATTAAAACCATGTCATGTAAATGAATAAGGACTCGAACTAACATAATTTATATGGTCTAATGCAAAAAAAAGGGAACAAGTACTTTACGGTATAATACAAAACTTGCTTCTCTATATGGTTGGACAAATATATAAGTGTTATTATCTGGAGTGCAAGAACCTGGTACCAAAACTAAATCTGAGAATTATCTTTTCTGGTATGTCAGCAGGAGACATTGAAATTCAGAACGGTCTCAGATTAACCCGTATATATATTCATCAAATTTTAAATTATATAGAGCATACGCTGTGGTCTGGTGGGCAAGTCGTGTTCTAGAAACATTGTATGCCAAAAAGGATGATTAAGCAACATCGATGGTAGCGATATTGGACACTGTAAGTGTCGATATCCACCCACTATCTTTCAAAATAATACCAACAACTTTCAGAGACATCATTTCAACGTGCAAACCACCAAACATAAACAACGAAATTTTGTCATTGCCACTGAATTTGTTTGGCAAGAGCGAACAAAGGAACTTGACATGGATTGAGGAAATTGGTGACTTCTCGGTCCTTATAGATGGATTTTTTATGATGGCAACGGAATGGGCTTGCTCATGTAAGATGGGTTAGGCAGCATTTAGCGATAGTTGAAACTAGGACGCCCACTTTTCATTGGTATGGAAAGTCGGCCACGCAAGATATGCAATCAAAACCCTTTGAAGGCATTGGTATTTAAAGTTCATATTTTGTTTGATGATGCTGGTCTCCATGTCAAGAAAATTATCAGACAATGAAGATGGTTGATTAATTTGTGAAAAAAAGTATGCTAGAATTATAGTTGCGTATTGTTCGGGTATAGATGGTACACCGATTGATGCGGGTACCCAAACAATCTCTTGAATGTACAAGTCAACGTGGTTGTTTTTCACCGGCAACTTTCGTATCGTATGTTGAAATAAAGAAATGTCCGTCCCATGAAATGATGATATTGACGTAGTGGAGCCAGAATTGTGATCAATGTTATATTGTAAAGAGTCCACGGTGTAGCACTGGTGAACGAACTACTCAACATCGTTGTACAACATCTCCTCCAACCATTGTGGAAATTTCAAGGACACGTTTATATTATGTACATATACCGCACTGAAACAAGATTTCAATTAGATGTTGTTTCCTTGTCTACACAAAATCAAAAGGTCAATGTAAATAGCAAATGGGGGTTCGTTTGTTTTGGAATGAAGATGGACATGTGATGTACGGTGAATACCTCTATGACAGTTATACTGAAGTGATTGAGTTATTGCAAAGGAGACTTAGAGTTGCACTGTTCCATCTGTGCTTCATTGTTTGACCCATATTGTACCTTACTCACTAATTCAAGAGATTGTTTGAGTACTGATATCAACTGACTTCTGGTACGAAATTACCACTGAATTTGTTTTCATGGATCATTAGCACATGCAGCAAACAATGCATGGCCTGTATCTTTCTTCAATGTCAATAAGACTTTCTTACCGCGTCTAATTCAGAATCCAGCTGTTTCAGTCTCAGGTGCCTGCTCAGACAGTTGAACTCGTCCGACAAAGTTTGTGTTTCGAATAATGTATGTAACTAGTTCAGCAAATGTTTTTTCTCGAATGCCTGCCGAGTATTCGACCGACTTCTCATTACGTTTTGTATTGAACGCCTTTCTTTGTTGCTAAGAGATGTAAGACTTTTAACACCATTTCATTTCAAGAGCGACATCATAATCGTAATCATTATAAGTTTGGCCAATAAGGAATTGAATGTTATTGGCACACTCATTTGTGTATCGGTATTCGATGACTGGTCACACCAAGTTCGTCAATTTACAGATTTAAAAACTAAACCATAAGTATATACTTAAATAAATCCAGTGTATAAAGTCTATTGCCAGTGATTTGAAACAAATAGCATATTTGGTTGGCCTTCTATGAACCAATATCAAACGTTAATATCAACGATACAAACTACTGAGTATTTAGAACTATATTACAACAATTAGCCTTAAAATAAATTACTATAAATGAATAATACAGGGAACCGTTTCTCATATTTTTTTATATTGTCCTATGATCGTTAGATATTCCGTATCCTGAAACCCGCTAATAGATTCAAAAGAAATCAAGCATCAAAATTCTGAGGCCTGGTTCCTAGATAAACATGTCTGCTACAAAATACTGAAGACAGCAAAAGGCATTTTGAAAATGCAGGTATGTACGAACCTAAACTTGCAATACTACTGATTAATTGAACAAAGTGTGTTCATCTTATATCAAATGAAAGTAGTGCCACGTGCCACCGACGGACGCATTTTGACTTCTATGACAGACGGATGTTTATATACTCGATGAACTGTAAAATTTAAAGCAGACTTTGAACCTAATTTTCTTACAATAAGCATTGAAGTTGTTTAAAGATACCATCAAAATTACATATGTCGGGCTAAATATGATTAACTCAACCATCCGTATTTAGCCGCTCCAATAACCTATATAATTATTCCCTTGGCCTAAACAACTGTCAAAATATTTTAGTATACCAGTACATGTACCTCAGTTTGGTTATAAACCCGATTCTTTACGGTAAGAATGATATTATGAGCATAAACTATGGATTACAATGTGTTTTCACTCCTATTATACACGTCATATAGCCTGGAGACAGTGGGTTCGAATCCGAGCGTGACCACAGCGTTCCTGACCAGGTACACGTTGGCACACGGTCTTAAATTAACCCCGACACATGTATGCATCATCATACCAAATTTGGTGCTTGTATGAAAATTTGCACTATTTTGCCAAGAAGTACGTTTTATTTATCCCGCTAATTAAAGAGGTCATTTGATCAAATTTTAGTACTTGACAAACAATGAACATCTCTCATAACCACATTTATTAGGGTATTAAATCAATATTTAGGTTTCAAACATGTAAATAAATATGGCAGGAATAATTCTCTTTAATATCTATATAAAATTCATGCACATTATATAAGTTCATAAAATAATCAAAAGAAAAATATATCAGGTCATTTATTATGATTTTCAATCATAATTTGGCATTAAAAATATATAAAACAAAAATATTGAAGTAATAATTTTAATAAATGAATGTTTACAATTAATGCACATTCTAAAGGGTCATTAAAGAGGTCATTTGATCAAATTTTAGTAGTTGACAAACAATGAACATCTCTCATAACCTCATTTATTAGGGTATTAAATCAATATTTAGGTTTCAAACATGTAAATAAATATGGCAGGAATAATTCCCTTAAATATCTATATAAAAATCATGCACATTATATAAGTTCATAAAATAATCAATGAACAATGTATGAGGTCATTTATTATGATTTTCAATCATAATTTGGCATTGAAATATGTAAAACAAAAATATTGAAGCAATAATTTTAATAAATGTATGTTTACAATTAATGCACATTCTAAAGGGTCATTAAATAGGTCATTTGATCAAAATTTGTAGTTGACAAACAATGAACATCTCATAACCTCATTTATTAGGGTATTAAATCAATATTAAGCTTTCAAACATGTAAATAAATATGGCAGGAATAATTCCCTTAAATATCTATATAAAATTCATGCACATTATATAAGTTCATAAATAATCAATGAACAATGTATGAGGTCATTTATTATGATTTTCAATCATAATTTGGCATTAAAATATTTAAAACAAAAATATTGAAGCAATAATTTTAATAAATGTATGTTTACAATTAATGCACATTCTAAAGATTCATTAAATAGGTCATTTGATCAACATTTGTAGTTGACAAACAATGAACATCTCATAACCTCATTTATTAGGGTATTAAATCAATATTTAGCTTTCAAACATGTAAATAAATATGGCAGGAATAATTCCCTTAAATATCTATATAAATAAATGCACATTATATAAGTTCATAAAATAATCAATGAACAATATATGAGGTCATTTATTATGATTTTCAATCATAATTTGGCATTAAAATATGTAAAACAAAAATATTGAAGCAATAATTTTAATAAATGTATGTTTACAATTAATGCACATTCTAAAGTGTCATTAAATAGGTCATTTGATCAACATTTGTAGTTGACAAACAATTAACATCTCATAACCTCATTTATTAGGGTATTTAATCAATATTTGGCTTTCAAACATGTAAATAAATATGGCAGGAATAATTCCCTTAAATATCTATATACAATTTATGCACATTATATAAGTTCATAAAATAATCAATGAACAATATATGAGGTCATTTATTATGATTTTCAATCATAATTTGGCATTAAAATATGTAAAACAAAAATATTGAAGCAATAATTTTAATAAATGTATGTTTACAATTAATGCACATTCTAAAGTGTCATTAAATAGGTCATTTGATCAACATTTGTAGTTGACAAACAATTAACATCTCATAACCTCATTTATTAGGGTATTTAATCAATATTTGGCTTTCAAACATGTAAATAAATATGGCAGGAATAATTCCCTTAAATATCTATATACAATTTATGCACATTATATAAGTTCATAAAATAATCAATGAACAATATATGAGGTCATTTATTATGATTTTCAATCATAATTTGGCATTAAAATATGTAAAACAAAAATATTGAAGCAATAATTTTAATAAATGTATGTTTACAATTAATGCACATTCTAAAGGGTCATTAAATAGGTCATTTGATCAAACTTTGTAGTTGACAAACAATGGACATCTCATAACCTCATTTATTAGGGTATTAAATCAATATTTAGGTTTCAAACATGTAAATAAATATGACAGGAATAATTCCCTTTATTATCTATATAAAATTCATGCACATTATAAAACTTCATAAAATAATAAATGAACAATATATGAGGTCATTTATTATGATTTTCAATCATAATTTGGCATTAAAATATGTAAACAAAAATATTGAAGCAATTATTTTAATAAATGTATGTTTACAATTTATGCACATTCTAAAGGGTCATTAAATATGTCATTTGATCAAACTTTGTAGTTGACAAACAATGAACATCTCATAACCTCATTTATTAGGGTATTAAATCAATATTTAGGTTTCAAACATGTAAATAAATATGGCAGGAATAATTCTCTTTAATATCTATATAAAATTCATGCACATTATAAAAGTTCATAAAATAATCAATGAAAAATATATCAGGTCATTTATTATGATTTTCAATCATAATTTGGCATTAAAAATATATAAAACAAAAATATTGAAGTAATAATTTTAATAAATGTATGTTTACAATTAATGCACATTCTAAAGGGTCATTGAATAGGTCATTTGATAAAAATTTGTAGTTGACAAACAATGAACATCTCATAACCACATTTATTAGGGTATTAAATCAATATTTAGGTTTCAAACATGTAAATAAATATGGCAGTAATAATTCCCTTAAATATCTATATACAATTTATGCACATTATATAAGTTCATAAAATAATCAATGAACAATTTATGAGGTCATTTATTATGATTTTCAATCATAATTTGGCATTAAAATATGTAAAACAAAAATATTGAAGCAATAATTTTAATAAATGTATGTTTACAATTAATGCACATTCTAAAGGGTCATTAAATAGGTCATTTGATCAAACTTTGTAGTTGACAAACAATGAACATCTCATAACCTCATTTATTAGGGTATTAAATCAATATTTAGCTTTCAAACATGTAAATAAATATGACAGGAATAATTCCCTTTATTATCTATATAAAATTCATGCACATTATAAAACTTCATAAAATGATAAATGAACAATATATGAGGTCATTTATTATGATTTTCAATCATAATTTGGCATTAAAATATGTAAACAAAAATATTGAAGCAATTATTTTAATAAATGTATGTTTACAATTTATGCACATTCTAAAGGGTCATTAAATAGGTAATTTGATAAAAATTTGTAGTTGACAAACAATGAACATCTCATGATAACCTCATTTATTAGGGTATTAAGTCAATATTTAGGTTTCAAACATGTAAATAAATATGGCAGGAATAATTCTCTTTAATATCTATATAAAATTCATGCACATTATATAAGTTCATAAAATAATCAATCTACAATATATGAGGTCATTTATTATGATTTTCTATCATAATTTGGCATTAAAATATATAAAACAAAAATATTGAAGCAATAATTTTAATAAATGTATGTTTACAATTAATGCACATTCTAAAGGGTCATTAAATATGTCATTTGATCAAAATTTGTAGTTGACAAACAATGAACATCTCATAACCTCATTTATTAGGGTATTAAATCAATATTAAGCTTTCAAACATGTAAATAAATATGGCAGGAATAATTCCCTTAAATATCTATATAAAATTCATGCACATTATATAAGTTCATAAAATAATCAATGAACAATGTATGAGGTCATTTATTATGATTTTCAATCATAATTTGGCATTAAAATATTTAAAACAAAAATATTGAAGCAATAATTTTAATAAATGTATGTTTACAATTAATGCACATTCTAAAGATTCATTAAATAGGTCATTTGATCAACATTTGTAGTTGACAAACAATGAACATCTCATAACCTCATTTATTAGGGTATTAAATCAATATTTAGCTTTCAAACATGTAAATAAATATGGCAGGAATAATTCCCTTAAATATCTATATAAATAAATGCACATTATATAAGTTCATAAAATAATCAATGAACAATATATGAGGTCATTTATTATGATTTTCAATCATAATTTGGCATTAAAATATGTAAAACAAAAATATTGAAGCAATAATTTTAATAAATGTATGTTTACAATTAATGCACATTCTAAAGTGTCATTAAATAGGTCATTTGATCAACATTTGTAGTTGACAAACAATTAACATCTCATAACCTCATTTATTAGGGTATTTAATCAATATTTGGCTTTCAAACATGTAAATAAATATGGCAGGAATAATTCCCTTAAATATCTATATACAATTTATGCACATTATATAAGTTCATAAAATAATCAATGAACAATATATGAGGTCATTTATTATGATTTTCAATCATAATTTGGCATTAAAATATGTAAAACAAAAATATTGAAGCAATAATTTTAATAAATGTATGTTTACAATTAATGCACATTCTAAAGGGTCATTAAATAGGTCATTTGATCAAACTTTGTAGTTGACAAACAATGGACATCTCATAACCTCATTTATTAGGGTATTAAATCAATATTTAGGTTTCAAACATGTAAATAAATATGACAGGAATAATTCCCTTAAATATCTATATACAATTTATGCACATTATATAAGTTCATAAAATAATCAATGAACAATATATGAGGTCATTTATTATGATTTTCAATCATAATTTGGCATTAAAATATGTAAAACAAAAATATTGAAGCAATAATTTTAATAAATGTATGTTTACAATTAATGCACATTCTAAAGGGTCATTAAATAGGTCATTTGATGAAACTTTGTAGTTGACAAACAATGGACATCTCATAACCTCATTTATTAGGGTATTAAATCAATATTTAGGTTTCAAACATGTAAATAAATATGACAGGAATAATTCCCTTTATTATCTATATAAAATTCATGCACATTATAAAACTTCATAAAATAATAAATGAACAATATATGAGGTCATTTATTATGATTTTCAATCATAATTTAGCATTAAAATATGTAAACAAAAATATTGAAGCAATTATTTTAATAAATGTATGTTTACAATTTATGCACATTCTAAAGGGTCATTAAATATGTCATTTGATCAAACTTTGTAGTTGACAAACAATGAACATCTCATAACCTCATTTATTAGGGTATTAAATCAATATTTAGGTTTCAAACATGTAAATAAATATGGCAGGAATAATTCTCTTTAATATCTATATAAAATTTATGCACATTATATAAGTTCATAAAATAATCAATGAACAATATATGAGGTCATTTATTATGATTTTCAATCATAATTTGGCATTAAAATATGTAAAACAAAAATATTGAAGCAATAATTTTAATAAATGTATGTTTACAATTAATGCACATTCTAAAGTGTCATTAAATAGGTCATTTGATCAACATTTGTAGTTGACAAACAATTAACATCTCATAACCTCATTTATTAGGGTATTTAATCAATATTTGGCTTTCAAACATGTAAATAAATATGGCAGGAATAATTCCCTTAAATATCTATATACAATTTATGCACATTATATAAGTTCATAAAATAATCAATGAACAATATATGAGGTCATTTATTATGATTTTCAATCATAATTTGGCATTAAAATATGTAAAACAAAAATATTGAAGCAATAATTTTAATAAATGTATGTTTACAATTAATGCACATTCTAAAGGGTCATTAAATAGGTCATTTGATCAAACTTTGTAGTTGACAAACAATGGACATCTCATAACCTCATTTATTAGGGTATTAAATCAATATTTAGGTTTCAAACATGTAAATAAATATGACAGGAATAATTCCCTTTATTATCTATATAAAATTCATTCACATTATAAAACTTCATAAAATAATAAATGAACAATATATGAGGTCATTTATTATGATTTTCAATCATAATTTGGCATTAAAATATGTAAACAAAAATATTGAAGCAATTATTTTAATAAATGTATGTTTACAATTTATGCACATTCTAAAGGGTCATTAAATATGTCATTTGATCAAACTTTGTAGTTGACAAACAATGAACATCTCATAACCTCATTTATTAGGGTATTAAATCAATATTTAGGTTTCAAACATGTAAATAAATATGGCAGGAATAATTCTCTTTAATATCTATATAAAATTCATGCACATTATAAAAGTTCATAAAATAATCAATGAAAAATATATCAGGTCATTTATTATGATTTTCAATCATAATTTGGCATTAAAAATATATAAAACAAAAATATTGAAGTAATAATTTTAATAAATGTATGTTTACAATTAATGCACATTCTAAAGGGTCATTGAATAGGTCATTTGATAAAAATTTGTAGTTGACAAACAATGAACATCTCATAACCACATTTATTAGGGTATTAAATCAATATTTAGGTTTCAAACATGTAAATAAATATGGCAGTAATAATTCCCTTAAATATCTATATACAATTTATGCACATTATATAAGTTCATAAAATAATCAATGAACAATTTATGAGGTCATTTATTATGATTTTCAATCATAATTTGGCATTAAAATATGTAAAACAAAAATATTGAAGCAATAATTTTAATAAATGTATGTTTACAATTAATGCACATTCTAAAGGGTCATTAAATAGGTCATTTGATCAAACTTTGTAGTTGACAAACAATGAACATCTCATAACCTCATTTATTAGGGTATTAAATCAATATTTAGGTTTCAAACATGTAAATAAATATGGCAGGAATAATTCTCTTTAATATCTATATAAAATTCATGCACATTATAAAACTTCATAAAATGATAAATGAACAATATATGAGGTCATTTATTATGATTTTCAATCATAATTTGGCATTAAAATATGTAAACAAAAATATTGAAGCAATTATTTTAATAAATGTATGTTTACAATTTATGCACATTCTAAAGGGTCATTAAATAGGTAATTTGATAAAAATTTGTAGTTGACAAACAATGAACATCTCATGATAACCTCATTTATTAGGGTATTAAGTCAATATTTAGGTTTCAAACATGTAAATAAATATGGCAGGAATAATTCTCTTTAATATCTATATAAAATTTATGCACATTATATAAGTTCATAAAATAATCAATCTACAATATATGAGGTCATTTATTATGATTTTCTATCATAATTTGGCATTAAAATATATAAAACAAAAAAATTGAAGTAATAATTTTAATAAATGTATGTTTACAATTAATGCACATTCTAAAGGGTCATTAAAGAGGTCATTTGATCAAATTTTAGTAGTTGACAAACAATGAACATCTCTCATAACCTCATTTATTAGGGTATTAAATCAATATTTAGGTTTCAAACATGTAAATAAATATGGCAGGAATAATTCCCTTAAATATCTATATAAAAATCATGCACATTATATAAGTTCATAAAATAATCAATGAACAATGTATGAGGTCATTTATTATGATTTTCAATCATAATTTGGCATTGAAATATGTAAAACAAAAATATTGAAGCAATAATTTTAATAAATGTATGTTTACAATTAATGCACATTCTAAAGGGTCATTAAATATGTTATTTGATCAAAATTTGTAGTTGACAAACAATGAACATCTCATAACCTCATTTATTAGGGTATTAAATCAATATTAAGCTTTCAAACATGTAAATAAATATGGCAGGAATAATTCCCTTAAATATCTATATAAAAATCATGCACATTATATAAGTTCATAAAATAATCAATGAACAATGTATGAGGTCATTTATTATGATTTTCAATCATAATTTGGCATTGAAATATGTAAAACAAAAATATTGAAGCAATAATTTTAATAAATGTATGTTTACAATTAATGCACATTCTAAAGGGTCATTAAATATGTCATTTGATCAAAATTTGTAGTTGACAAACAATGAACATCTCATAACCTCATTTATTAGGGTATTAAATCAATATTAAGCTTTCAAACATGTAAATAAATATGGCAGGAATAATTCCCTTAAATATCTATATAAAATTCATGCACATTATATAAGTTCATAAAATAATCAATGAACAATGTATGAGGTCATTTATTATGATTTTCAATCATAATTTGGCATTAAAATATTTAAAACAAAAATATTGAAGCAATAATTTTAATAAATGTATGTTTACAATTAATGCACATTCTAAAGATTCATTAAATAGGTCATTTGATCAACATTTGTAGTTGACAAACAATGAACATCTCATAACCTCATTTATTAGGGTATTAAATCAATATTTAGCTTTCAAACATGTAAATAAATATGGCAGGAATAATTCCCTTAAATATCTATATAAATAAATGCACATTATATAAGTTCATAAAATAATCAATGAACAATATATGAGGTCATTTATTATGATTTTCAATCATAATTTGGCATTAAAATATGTAAAACAAAAATATTGAAGCAATAATTTTAATAAATGTATGTTTACAATTAATGCACATTCTAAAGTGTCATTAAATAGGTCATTTGATCAACATTTGTAGTTGACAAACAATTAACATCTCATAACCTCATTTATTAGGGTATTTAATCAATATTTGGCTTTCAAACATGTAAATAAATATGGCAGGAATAATTCCCTTAAATATCTATATACAATTTATGCACATTATATAAGTTCATAAAATAATCAATGAACAATATATGAGGTCATTTATTATGATTTTCAATCATAATTTGGCATTAAAATATGTAAAACAAAAATATTGAAGCAATAATTTTAATAAATGTATGTTTACAATTAATGCACATTCTAAAGGGTCATTAAATAGGTCATTTGATCAAACTTTGTAGTTGACAAACAATGGACATCTCATAACCTCATTTATTAGGGTATTAAATCAATATTTAGGTTTCAAACATGTAAATAAATATGACAGGAATAATTCCCTTAAATATCTATATACAATTTATGCACATTATATAAGTTCATAAAATAATCAATGAACAATATATGAGGTCATTTATTATGATTTTCAATCATAATTTGGCATTAAAATATGTAAAACAAAAATATTGAAGCAATAATTTTAATAAATGTATGTTTACAATTAATGCACATTCTAAAGGGTCATTAAATAGGTCATTTGATCAAACTTTGTAGTTGACAAACAATGGACATCTCATAACCTCATTTATTAGGGTATTAAATCAATATTTAGGTTTCAAACATGTAAATAAATATGACAGGAATAATTCCCTTTATTATCTATATAAAATTCATGCACATTATAAAACTTCATAAAATAATAAATGAACAATATATGAGGTCATTTATTATGATTTTCAATCATAATTTGGCATTAAAATATGTAAACAAAAATATTGAAGCAATTATTTTAATAAATGTATGTTTACAATTTATGCACATTCTAAAGGGTCATTAAATATGTCATTTGATCAAACTTTGTAGTTGACAAACAATGAACATCTCATAACCTCATTTATTAGGGTATTAAATCAATATTTAGGTTTCAAACATGTAAATAAATATGGCAGGAATAATTCTCTTTAATATCTATATAAAATTCATGCACATTATATAAGTTCATAAAATGATCAATGAACAATATATGAGGTCATTTATTATGATTTTCTATCATAATTTGGCATTAAAATATATAAAACAAAAATATTGAAGTAATAATTTTAATAAATGGATGTTTACAATTAATGCACATTCTAAAGGGTCATTAAAGAGGTCATTTGATCAAATTTTAGTAGTTGACAAACAATGAACATCTCTCATAACCACATTAATTAGGGTATTAAATCAATATTTAGGTTTCAAACATGTAAATAAATATGGCAGGAATAATTCTCTTTAATATCTATATAAAATTCATGCACATTATAAAAGTTCATAAAATAATCAATGAAAAATATATCAGGTCATTTATTATGATTTTCAATCATAATTTGGCATTAAAAATATATAAAACAAAAATATTGAAGTAATAATTTTAATAAATGTATGTTTACAATTAATGCACATTCTAAAGGGTCATTGAATAGGTCATTTGATAAAAATTTGTAGTTGACAAACAATGAACATCTCATAACCACATTTATTAGGGTATTAAATCAATATTTAGGTTTCAAACATGTAAATAAATATGGCAGTAATAATTCCCTTAAATATCTATATACAATTTATGCACATTATATAAGTTCATAAAATAATCAATGAACAATTTATGAGGTCATTTATTATGATTTTCAATCATAATTTGGCATTAAAATATGTAAAACAAAAATATTGAAGCAATAATTTTAATAAATGTATGTTTACAATTAATGCACATTCTAAAGGGTCATTAAAGAGGTCATTTGATCAAATTTTAGTAGTTGACAAACAATGAACATCTCTCATAACCTCATTTATTAGGGTATTAAATCAATATTTAGGTTTCAAACATGTAAATAAATATGGCAGGAATAATTCCCTTAAATATCTATATAAAAATCATGCACATTATATAAGTTCATAAAATAATCAATGAACAATGTATGAGGTCATTTATTATGATTTTCAATCATAATTTGGCATTGAAATATGTAAAACAAAAATATTGAAGCAATAATTTTAATAAATGTATGTTTACAATTAATGCACATTCTAAAGGGTCATTAAATATGTTATTTGATCAAAATTTGTAGTTGACAAACAATGAACATCTCATAACCTCATTTATTAGGGTATTAAATCAATATTAAGCTTTCAAACATGTAAATAAATATGGCAGGAATAATTCCCTTAAATATCTATATAAAAATCATGCACATTATATAAGTTCATAAAATAATCAATGAACAATGTATGAGGTCATTTATTATGATTTTCAATCATAATTTGGCATTGAAATATGTAAAACAAAAATATTGAAGCAATAATTTTAATAAATGTATGTTTACAATTAATGCACATTCTAAAGGGTCATTAAATATGTCATTTGATCAAAATTTGTAGTTGACAAACAATGAACATCTCATAACCTCATTTATTAGGGTATTAAATCAATATTAAGCTTTCAAACATGTAAATAAATATGGCAGGAATAATTCCCTTAAATATCTATATAAAATTCATGCACATTATATAAGTTCATAAAATAATCAATGAACAATGTATGAGGTCATTTATTATGATTTTCAATCATAATTTGGCATTAAAATATTTAAAACAAAAATATTGAAGCAATAATTTTAATAAATGTATGTTTACAATTAATGCACATTCTAAAGATTCATTAAATAGGTCATTTGATCAACATTTGTAGTTGACAAACAATGAACATCTCATAACCTCATTTATTAGGGTATTAAATCAATATTTAGCTTTCAAACATGTAAATAAATATGGCAGGAATAATTCCCTTAAATATCTATATAAATAAATGCACATTATATAAGTTCATAAAATAATCAATGAACAATATATGAGGTCATTTATTATGATTTTCAATCATAATTTGGCATTAAAATATGTAAAACAAAAATATTGAAGCAATAATTTTAATAAATGTATGTTTACAATTAATGCACATTCTAAAGTGTCATTAAATAGGTCATTTGATCAACATTTGTAGTTGACAAACAATTAACATCTCATAACCTCATTTATTAGGGTATTTAATCAATATTTGGCTTTCAAACATGTAAATAAATATGGCAGGAATAATTCCCTTAAATATCTATATACAATTTATGCACATTATATAAGTTCATAAAATAATCAATGAACAATATATGAGGTCATTTATTATGATTTTCAATCATAATTTGGCATTAAAATATGTAAAACAAAAATATTGAAGCAATAATTTTAATAAATGTATGTTTACAATTAATGCACATTCTAAAGGGTCATTAAATAGGTCATTTGATCAAACTTTGTAGTTGACAAACAATGGACATCTCATAACCTCATTTATTAGGGTATTAAATCAATATTTAGGTTTCAAACATGTAAATAAATATGACAGGAATAATTCCCTTAAATATCTATATACAATTTATGCACATTATATAAGTTCATAAAATAATCAATGAACAATATATGAGGTCATTTATTATGATTTTCAATCATAATTTGGCATTAAAATATGTAAAACAAAAATATTGAAGCAATAATTTTAATAAATGTATGTTTACAATTAATGCACATTCTAAAGGGTCATTAAATAGGTCATTTGATCAAACTTTGTAGTTGACAAACAATGGACATCTCATAACCTCATTTATTAGGGTATTAAATCAATATTTAGGTTTCAAACATGTAAATAAATATGACAGGAATAATTCCCTTTATTATCTATATAAAATTCATGCACATTATAAAACTTCATAAAATAATAAATGAACAATATATGAGGTCATTTATTATGATTTTCAATCATAATTTGGCATTAAAATATGTAAACAAAAATATTGAAGCAATTATTTTAATAAATGTATGTTTACAATTTATGCACATTCTAAAGGGTCATTAAATATGTCATTTGATCAAACTTTGTAGTTGACAAACAATGAACATCTCATAACCTCATTTATTAGGGTATTAAATCAATATTTAGGTTTCAAACATGTAAATAAATATGGCAGGAATAATTCTCTTTAATATCTATATAAAATTCATGCACATTATATAAGTTCATAAAATGATCAATGAACAATATATGAGGTCATTTATTATGATTTTCTATCATAATTTGGCATTAAAATATATAAAACAAAAATATTGAAGTAATAATTTTAATAAATGGATGTTTACAATTAATGCACATTCTAAAGGGTCATTAAAGAGGTCATTTGATCAAATTTTAGTAGTTGACAAACAATGAACATCTCTCATAACCACATTAATTAGGGTATTAAATCAATATTTAGGTTTCAAACATGTAAATAAATATGGCAGGAATAATTCTCTTTAATATCTATATAAAATTCATGCACATTATAAAAGTTCATAAAATAATCAATGAAAAATATATCAGGTCATTTATTATGATTTTCAATCATAATTTGGCATTAAAAATATATAAAACAAAAATATTGAAGTAATAATTTTAATAAATGTATGTTTACAATTAATGCACATTCTAAAGGGTCATTGAATAGGTCATTTGATAAAAATTTGTAGTTGACAAACAATGAACATCTCATAACCACATTTATTAGGGTATTAAATCAATATTTAGGTTTCAAACATGTAAATAAATATGGCAGTAATAATTCCCTTAAATATCTATATACAATTTATGCACATTATATAAGTTCATAAAATAATCAATGAACAATTTATGAGGTCATTTATTATGATTTTCAATCATAATTTGGCATTAAAATATGTAAAACAAAAATATTGAAGCAATAATTTTAATAAATGTATGTTTACAATTAATGCACATTCTAAAGGGTCATTAAATAGGTCATTTGATCAAACTTTGTAGTTGACAAACAATGAACATCTCATAACCTCATTTATTAGGGTATTAAATCAATATTTAGCTTTCAAACATGTAAATAAATATGACAGTAATAATTCCCTTAAATATCTATATAAAATTCATGCACATTATAAAACTTCATAAAATGATAAATGAACAATATATGAGGTCATTTATTATGATTTTCAATCATAATTTGGCATTAAAATATGTAAACAAAAATATTGAAGCAATTATTTTAATAAATGTATGTTTACAATTTATGCACATTCTAAAGGGTCATTAAATAGGTAATTTGATAAAAATTTGTAGTTGACAAACAATGAACATCTCATAACCTCATTTATTAGGGTATTAAATCAATATTTAGGTTTCAAACATGTAAATAAATATGGCAGGAATAATTCCCTTAAATATCTATATAAAAATCATGCACATTATATAAGTTCATAAAATAATCAATGAACAATGTATGAGGTCATTTATTATGATTTTCAATCATAATTTGGCATTGAAATATGTAAAACAAAAATATTGAAGCAATAATTTTAATAAATGTATGTTTACAATTAATGCACATTCTAAAGGGTCATTAAATAGGTCATTTGATCAAAATTTGTAGTTGACAAACAATGAACATCTCATAACCTCATTTATTAGGGTATTAAATCAATATTAAGCTTTCAAACATGTAAATAAATATGGCAGGAATAATTCCCTTAAATATCTATATAAAATTCATGCACATTATATAAGTTCATAAAATAATCAATGAACAATGTATGAGGTCATTTATTATGATTTTCAATCATAATTTGGCATTAAAATATTTAAAACAAAAATATTGAAGCAATAATTTTAATAAATGTATGTTTACAATTAATGCACATTCTAAAGATTCATTAAATAGGTCATTTGATCAACATTTGTAGTTGACAAACAATGAACATCTCATAACCTCATTTATTAGGGTATTAAATCAATATTTAGCTTTCAAACATGTAAATAAATATGGCAGGAATAATTCCCTTAAATATCTATATAAATAAATGCACATTATATAAGTTCATAAAATAATCAATGAACAATATATGAGGTCATTTATTATGATTTTCAATCATAATTTGGCATTAAAATATGTAAAACAAAAATATTGAAGCAATAATTTTAATAAATGTATGTTTACAATTAATGCACATTCTAAAGTGTCATTAAATAGGTCATTTGATCAACATTTGTAGTTGACAAACAATTAACATCTCATAACCTCATTTATTAGGGTATTTAATCAATATTTGGCTTTCAAACATGTAAATAAATATGGCAGGAATAATTCCCTTAAATATCTATATACAATTTATGCACATTATATAAGTTCATAAAATAATCAATGAACAATATATGAGG
The DNA here is from genome assembly GCA_964023205.1 of Lutraria lutraria. Taxonomy (NCBI): domain Eukaryota; kingdom Metazoa; phylum Mollusca; class Bivalvia; order Venerida; family Mactridae; genus Lutraria; species Lutraria lutraria. The sequence goes on along the minus strand of OZ026842.1, from coordinate 37,704,109 downwards.
TCATTTATTATGATTTTCAATCATAATTTGGCATTAAAATATGTAAAACAAAAATATTGAAGCAATAATTTTAATAAATGTATGTTTACAATTAATGCACATTCTAAAGGGTCATTAAATAGGTCATTTGATCAAACTTTGTAGTTGACAAACAATGGACATCTCATAACCTCATTTATTAGGGTATTAAATCAATATTTAGGTTTCAAACATGTAAATAAATATGACAGGAATAATTCCCTTAAATATCTATATACAATTTATGCACATTATATAAGTTCATAAAATAATCAATGAACAATATATGAGGTCATTTATTATGATTTTCAATCATAATTTGGCATTAAAATATGTAAAACAAAAATATTGAAGCAATAATTTTAATAAATGTATGTTTACAATTAATGCACATTCTAAAGGGTCATTAAATAGGTCATTTGATCAAACTTTGTAGTTGACAAACAATGGACATCTCATAACCTCATTTATTAGGGTATTAAATCAATATTTAGGTTTCAAACATGTAAATAAATATGACAGGAATAATTCCCTTTATTATCTATATAAAATTCATGCACATTATAAAACTTCATAAAATAATAAATGAACAATATATGAGGTCATTTATTATGATTTTCAATCATAATTTGGCATTAAAATATGTAAACAAAAATATTGAAGCAATTATTTTAATAAATGTATGTTTACAATTTATGCACATTCTAAAGGGTCATTAAATATGTCATTTGATCAAACTTTGTAGTTGACAAACAATGAACATCTCATAACCTCATTTATTAGGGTATTAAATCAATATTTAGGTTTCAAACATGTAAATAAATATGGCAGGAATAATTCTCTTTAATATCTATATAAAATTCATGCACATTATATAAGTTCATAAAATGATCAATGAACAATATATGAGGTCATTTATTATGATTTTCTATCATAATTTGGCATTAAAATATATAAAACAAAAATATTGAAGTAATAATTTTAATAAATGGATGTTTACAATTAATGCACATTCTAAAGGGTCATTAAAGAGGTCATTTGATCAAATTTTAGTAGTTGACAAACAATGAACATCTCTCATAACCACATTAATTAGGGTATTAAATCAATATTTAGGTTTCAAACATGTAAATAAATATGGCAGGAATAATTCTCTTTAATATCTATATAAAATTCATGCACATTATAAAAGTTCATAAAATAATCAATGAAAAATATATCAGGTCATTTATTATGATTTTCAATCATAATTTGGCATTAAAAATATATAAAACAAAAATATTGAAGTAATAATTTTAATAAATGTATGTTTACAATTAATGCACATTCTAAAGGGTCATTGAATAGGTCATTTGATAAAAATTTGTAGTTGACAAACAATGAACATCTCATAACCACATTTATTAGGGTATTAAATCAATATTTAGGTTTCAAACATGTAAATAAATATGGCAGTAATAATTCCCTTAAATATCTATATACAATTTATGCACATTATATAAGTTCATAAAATAATCAATGAACAATTTATGAGGTCATTTATTATGATTTTCAATCATAATTTGGCATTAAAATATGTAAAACAAAAATATTGAAGCAATAATTTTAATAAATGTATGTTTACAATTAATGCACATTCTAAAGGGTCATTAAATAGGTCATTTGATCAAACTTTGTAGTTGACAAACAATGAACATCTCATAACCTCATTTATTAGGGTATTAAATCAATATTTAGCTTTCAAACATGTAAATAAATATGACAGTAATAATTCCCTTAAATATCTATATAAAATTCATGCACATTATAAAACTTCATAAAATGATAAATGAACAATATATGAGGTCATTTATTATGATTTTCAATCATAATTTGGCATTAAAATATGTAAACAAAAATATTGAAGCAATTATTTTAATAAATGTATGTTTACAATTTATGCACATTCTAAAGGGTCATTAAATAGGTAATTTGATAAAAATTTGTAGTTGACAAACAATGAACATCTCATAACCTCATTTATTAGGGTATTAAATCAATATTTAGGTTTCAAACATGTAAATAAATATGGCAGGAATAATTCCCTTAAATATCTATATAAAAATCATGCACATTATATAAGTTCATAAAATAATCAATGAACAATGTATGAGGTCATTTATTATGATTTTCAATCATAATTTGGCATTGAAATATGTAAAACAAAAATATTGAAGCAATAATTTTAATAAATGTATGTTTACAATTAATGCACATTCTAAAGGGTCATTAAATAGGTCATTTGATCAAAATTTGTAGTTGACAAACAATGAACATCTCATAACCTCATTTATTAGGGTATTAAATCAATATTAAGCTTTCAAACATGTAAATAAATATGGCAGGAATAATTCCCTTAAATATCTATATAAAATTCATGCACATTATATAAGTTCATAAAATAATCAATGAACAATGTATGAGGTCATTTATTATGATTTTCAATCATAATTTGGCATTAAAATATTTAAAACAAAAATATTGAAGCAATAATTTTAATAAATGTATGTTTACAATTAATGCACATTCTAAAGATTCATTAAATAGGTCATTTGATCAACATTTGTAGTTGACAAACAATGAACATCTCATAACCTCATTTATTAGGGTATTAAATCAATATTTAGCTTTCAAACATGTAAATAAATATGGCAGGAATAATTCCCTTAAATATCTATATAAATAAATGCACATTATAAAACTTCATAAAATAATAAATGAACAATATATGAGGTCATTTATTATGATTTTCAATCATAATTTGGCATTAAAATATGTAAACAAAAATATTGAAGCAATTATTTTAATAAATGTATGTTTACAATTTATGCACATTCTAAAGGGTCATTAAATATGTCATTTGATCAAACTTTGTAGTTGACAAACAATGAACATCTCATAACCTCATTTATTAGGGTATTAAATCAATATTTAGGTTTCAAACATGTAAATAAATATGGCAGGAATAATTCTCTTTAATATCTATATAAAATTCATGCACATTATATAAGTTCATAAAATAATCAATGAACAATATATGAGGTCATTTATTATGATTTTCTATCATAATTTGGCATTAAAATATATAAAACAAAAATATTGAAGTAATAATTTTAATAAATGGATGTTTACAATTAATGCACATTCTAAAGGGTCATTAAAGAGGTCATTTGATCAAATTTTAGTAGTTGACAAACAATGAACATCTCTCATAACCACATTAATTAGGGTATTAAATCAATATTTAGGTTTCAAACATGTAAATAAATATGGCAGGAATAATTCTCTTTAATATCTATATAAAATTCATGCACATTATAAAAGTTCATAAAATAATCAATGAAAAATATATCAGGTCATTTATTATGATTTTCAATCATAATTTGGCATTAAAAATATATAAAACAAAAATATTGAAGTAATAATTTTAATAAATGTATGTTTACAATTAATGCACATTCTAAAGGGTCATTGAATAGGTCATTTGATAAAAATTTGTAGTTGACAAACAATGAACATCTCATAACCACATTTATTAGGGTATTAAATCAATATTTAGGTTTCAAACATGTAAATAAATATGGCAGGAATAATTCTCTTTAATATCTATATAAAATTCATGCACATTATAAAAGTTCATAAAATAATCAATGAAAAATATATCAGGTCATTTATTATGATTTTCAATCATAATTTGGCATTAAAAATATATAAAACAAAAATTTTGAAGTAATAATTTTAATAAATGTATGTTTACAATTAATGCACATTCTAAAGGGTCATTGAATAGGTCATTTGATAAAAATTTGTAGTTGACAAACAATGAACATCTCATAACCACATTTATTAGGGTATTAAATCAATATTTAGGTTTCAAACATGTAAATAAATATGGCAGGAATAATTCTCTTTAATATCTATATAAAATTCATGCACATTATATAAGTTCATAAAATAATCAATGAAAAATATATCAGGTCATTTATTATGATTTTCAATCATAATTTGGCATTAAAAATATATAAAACAAAAATATTGAAGTAATAATTTTAATAAATGTATGTTTACAATTAATGCACATTCTAAAGGGTCATTAAATAGGTCATTTGATCAAAATTTGTAGTTGACAAACAATTAACATCTCATAACCTCATTTATTAGGGTATTTAATCAATATTTGGCTTTCAAACATGTAAATAAATATGGCAGGAATAATTCCCTTAAATATCTATATAAATAAATGCACATTATATAAGTTCATAAAATAATCAATGAACAATATATGAGGTCATTTATTATGATTTTCAATCATAATTTGGCATTAAAATGTGTAAAACAAAAATATTGAAGCAATAATTTTAATAAATGTATGTTTACAATAAAAGCACATTCTAAAGGGTCATTAAATATGTCATTTGATCAACATTTGTAGTTGATAAACAATTAACATCTCATAACCTCATTTATTAGGGTATTAAATCAATATTTAGGTTTCAAACATGTAAATAAATATTGCAGGAATAAGTCCCTTTAATATCTATATAAAATTCATGCACATTATATAAGTTCATTAAATAATCAATGAACAATATATCATGTCATTTATTATGATTTTCAATCAAAATTTGGCATTAAAATATGTAAAACAAAAATATTGAAGCAATAATTTTAATAAATGTATTTTTACCATAAATGCACATTCTAAAGGGTCATTAAATAGGTCATTTGATCAAAATTTGTAGTTGACAAACAATTAACATCTCATAACCTCATTTATTGCGGTATTTAGTTAAAATTTTGCCTTCAAACATGTAAATAAATATGACAGGAATAATTCCCTTATATATCTATATACAATTTATACACATTATATAAGTTCATTAAATAATCAATAAACAATATATGAGGTCATTTATTATGATATTCAATCATAATTTGGCATTAAAATATGTAAACCAAACATATTGCATTATGAACTTTAATAAATGTATTTTTACCATAAATGCACCTTCTTAAGGATCATTAAATAGGTCATTTGATCAACATTTGTAGTTGACAAACAATTAACAGGTAATAACCTCATTTATTAGGGTATTTAATCAATATTTGGCTTTCAAACATGTAAATAAATATGGCAGGAATAATTCCCTTAAATATCTATATAAATAAATGCACATTATATAAGTTCATAAAATAATCAATGAACAATATATGAGGTCATTTATTATGATTTTCAATCATAATTTGGCATTAAAATGTGTAAAACAAAAATATTGAAGCAATAATTTTAATAAATGTATGTTTACAATAAAAGCACATTCTAAAGGGTCATTAAATATGTCATTTGATCAACATTTGTAGTTGATAAACAATTAACATCTCATAACCTCATTTATTAGGGTATTAAATCAATATTTAGGTTTCAAACATGTAAATAAATATTGCAGGAATAAGTCCCTTTAATATCTATATAAAATTCATGCACATTATATAAGTTCATTAAATAATCAATGAACAATATATCATGTCATTTATTATGATTTTCAATCAAAATTTGGCATTAAAATATGTAAAACAAAAATATTGAAGCAATAATTTTAATAAATGTATTTTTACCATAAATGCACATTCTAAAGGGTCATTAAATAGGTCATTTGATCAAAATTTGTAGTTGACAAACAATTAACATCTCATAACCTCATTTATTGCGGTATTTAGTTAAAATTTTGCCTTCAAACATGTAAATAAATATGACAGGAATAATTCCCTTATATATCTATATACAATTTATACACATTATATAAGTTCATTAAATAATCAATAAACAATATATGAGGTCATTTATTATGATATTCAATCATAATTTGGCATTAAAATATGTAAACCAAACATATTGCATTATGAACTTTAATAAATGTATTTTTACCATAAATGCACCTTCTTAAGGATCATTAAATAGGTCATTTGATCAACATTTGTAGTTGACAAACAATTAACAGGTAATAACCTCATTTATTGTGGTATTTAGTTAAATTTTGCCTTCAAACATGTAAATAAATATGGCAGGAATAATTCCCTTATATATCTATATACAATTTATGCACATTATATAAGGTCATTAAATAATCAATGAACAATATATCAGGTCGGGTGGGGACCGGGAGATTAGAAGATCTGAGTACCAAGAGCTTTTGATCAAGTTTAAATAAATTGTTATATATATATATATATATATGTATAGTATTTACTAACTAAATGTTTTTATGCTGAAGCATGCCAGAATGCATCTCTGGTGTATATGTAGTGAAAATAAATCAAGAACCCCTTATTATTTTAGGACTTGCAATGCCCCCGAATGGTATGATAAGGTTATTGGTGTGTGACATGAAAGTTGCTTCCAATATCTGGTGTCAGGTGCATTCATTTTTCATCCATAATGTTCAAAGTCATGACATGAAAGTCACTATTAATATATAGTTATTGTGTGATGGGTTACTTTGCAAAGATATCATTGTAAGTGATGGTCCTGGTGTATTTTGATTACATTTGTATTGGTCATATTGGTGTTTTCTTTTATGTTGTTAAAATATGTATTCTTCTGTGCCATCTGCAGCTTATACTTTTCAATTCCTGACCTTAGTGCTGCTATCAAATTCTTTAAATATAAGTTTAAATAACTTTTCTAGAAATTTAAAAAACTCAAATGTAATATCTCATGTCAGTGGAGCAGTAAAGAAATTATGTAAAGGTAATCCTATATAAGCATTGTCATGAATGCATGTAAATTGTGTTTAGAATAGGTAAAACTTTCTTATATTATCTGTTACATTCTTAATTACCCTTCTCACGGTTTGGGTTTTGTTACCCTTTTTAAAGCATGGTGAAGAAATACAAACATATAATTTAGCTCTTAATTTAAGGTACATGTAAAAGTTATTTCATAGAACAAGGTTGGTACATTTTGCTTGATACACTGTCAGACATCATGTATATAATCAGGTAGTTGTAATCAGGTAGTTGTAATACAAATTCATTTCAAATTCAGATTAAAAATATAATTATAATATCCTTGTATATACTTGCTAGATTTCTTCAGCTGCTTTCATATTAGATGGCCTTTGAAATGTGTATGTAGTTGAATCTCTTTATGTCAAACTCGCTTATATCAAAATTTCGGTTATGTCAAACTGTTTCTTTGGGTCCCGATTTTTTTGCTCTTAATCTATATGAAAGTACCTTGATATTTCAGGTATATAATAAATATAGTTGCATGTCATACGGATTTCTTTCTTTCGTGTTATTGGCGTGTAAAGGAATTAATTAGTGTGCATGATAGTATACACTTAGTTTTTTGTGTACTTATGTTATATAATTATGTTTGTGGATTTGAACACCAAAAAGAATCATTGATTTAAGCTTATTTCTTTTGGTTTCTTTTTTTTTTAAAGTTCATTTGATTTTTGAGATCATGACCATCTTCTTTTCAGGTATAAAGTCATGTCACTTTAAGGTTTACTAAATTAGAAACTTCTTTTAAAGTTGCAAGGGCTGTTTTTGTTGCTCTTCTGTCCAGGTCATAATTTGAATCAAGTACATAATTATTTATACAGCGATATATCCCATAATTGGAAGTGTATTTCGGTATATTCTGGCAATGAGGGTATTTCAGTAGAACGTGGGACCGTTAACAATCTTTTATTTTAACTATTCATACTTTTAACACAGCTTATCACAGCTTTATGTTTTTTAATTTCCTCACTTTTTAATAAATTTAACTAAATTACAGAATTGCAGTTTACCTATAATTTTAAAGTCAGATAGCTTAATTGGATAGAGCAACCCAGGCGAAAATTTGGCTATGGGGAGATTTGGGTTCAAATCCCGATCTGACTTTAATGGTAACTGTAAACATTATAAAATTGGAAAATTATACAGTTTGGTTTAATTGGGCTTACATGTACTTCAAATTTGAACAGTGATTATTTAACATTCCAACTACATGTACATCTACTTAAGACAAATTAAAATCCCAATTTCTTAAATTGACAAATGGATAAATTCCCATTTTAAATTCACTGTTCGAGTGGTGCCACACATGGCTTATGAGGTTTAACGCTGCTAAATTCCACCTGCTGAAGATTTCCCAGAAGAAGAACTACATAAATCTTAACTTCTTACAACATTGAAAATAATACCCTTAAGTGAGTAGAATCATATATCCCTACCTCGGATGCTTAACGACGTACTTGTCTTAATAGTGATATATATAGCCATTTCTATAGACAACTTCTGTCGGTAATATCCCGGTTCAGACCCCGGGGTTGAAACCAGGAGTATATACTAGTATATACCATTCATACCGTTATACTCAAGGTTTAAATCAGGATATTGTCCCTTCAGTCTTGGGAAAATCATGTACAGTACTGCTTAGGCTGTGTATTTCTGTAGATGGCTGTATTGACATAGAATTATAGAAGTGCTTTATTTCATATTAAACTAATATTGATATTGTATTCTCTGTGATAAACTTTTTGACTGTACTATAGATACATTTTGATTGGTTAATATTTTTAACCTTTTGGGGTTTCTTAGCTACGATTACCGATGTTCTAGGCGTAGAGTCTAGTAAATGAGTGATGGTTCATATCTCGGGAGCTTTCAGTGCTTTGATTTTAGTCATTCAGATTTGTCTCCCTTGTAGAGATCATGCTCACCAAGCGCCGTTGATTATTTGGTGCACTGCAAAATGGAACGGGAACCAGTTAACAAGCGTCCAGAATTACAGGAAGTTCTCCGCATGTTGATGTATAGTTTTCTCCTGTTTATGAACTTATACCTCGTAAGTGTTGATTCTTATTCATAAAATGTGATGTATTTAACGATAATATGTAATTGTTGACTGTTTTTATTTGTGTTGTAAGTTGTAGCTGCTAGTTATGTGAATGTCATATGTTTTCGCGAATTTGCGATTGTTCTGTCTTTGCTACAAAGTTCGTATACTGCTTCAATCAAGGTTATTCTAATAATTACTTCATATGACAGTGGCGAAAGGGATACGCGAATATTTATGAGCATATAAATAAACGTCTGTGTGTCCTGGGTATCAAGGGCCGTAGCTTCTCCAATGGTGTTGTTTACGTCACACTATCAAAATTACCTGCTCCTGCGTTTATGAATAAATTATGCAAATGAAGCCACGAACCTAATCAAGTGTGCCTGAAAAGTAGCATGTACATGTGTGTTATATGTGCAAAGAAATTATTGCAGTCTTGTCCCATGTATTACAGATAAACATAGCTTAGCCCTACTAATTTGGCTTTCCGGTTGGCCGATTTTCGTGAACGAAGGGCCATCCTCGCAGCCTTACAAAGATCTGCATATTTATGTGCGGAAATTAAAATTACGTCAAAATTCTTCAATTACGGTAATTGTATAACTTACTTAATTCAATAGAAATAACAATAATCTGTGTAAATGTGCTTTAAAAAATCTGTGTTAAATGTCAAATTTGAAATATTAAACTTAGGATGGAGCACTCTAGAGAGGAGAAGCATAGACTCTAAACTAATTTTGTTTTATAAAATTTATCATCATCTTGTGACTATCTCTCTCCCTGTTTACTTAGAAGCCCCAACCAATTAAACGTCGCTATAAAGCAGACAATCAAGAACTTTGATAATGAGTCAATGACAATGTCACAGCCGTCAAAAAGGAGCATTACCGACTTTTTCGATACGTGAAGTACCCCAAAATGTAAAACTCTCTTGAATCCGGATAAAGATACCGTCTTTAATGGATTTTGATAAGGCACCGATTGACACCTGTATAGGTATCGATGCATCGAAATCCGATGAGTTTTCTGATGTTAATATGAACACGCCCCCATACTTTAAAAAAATCCTCCACATTTTTTAATGTAGGGGGGAAAGTCCCCCCTACTTTCAAAATCCTAGATCGGACACTGGCATTTAACTGCCATTACACCAGTTTTGTTTTTAGTATGGAAATAGTGGGGAGAAGCAAATCATTAATGCATCTTTCAAAAAAGGTATGTTGGAATAATTTATCCTCATGAAAGTATAGATATGTTTTCTACCTACGTAATGGTTCACTTTGGTCACAGATAATGTAGTTATCGTGTCCAACAGGTTTTAATTGGGGATTTTCCGCACACAAATATGCAGATCTTTGTTAGACTGTGCGGGACGGGGGCCAAGGCAAAAAGTATCTCGTCATCACAAACAGTCTAATTAGTTGGACTAAGCTTGTTTATGCAATGAATAAATTTTATGTTGAACCAATATGATTAAAATCGAGTGTAAAATAACTGATTTATGAGCGTCCTAAATCCAGACATGCTGCAAAATGGTCACAGTTCTGTCACTGTGTCGTTGTAGAAAATACCTTTTTTATCAAATTTAGAAATTTATTTGAATAACACATATATGAATATACTTTACGTTTCTGTCATGATTGAGTAGTGTCTGTTCCTTGCTTTTAGTATCTGTGAGGTTAAAGTGGTTTGTTTACACTAAAAATGCCATGTAATTTCTGTGTTACAGCTTTAGTACTGATTCAACCTTGATATGTGTATACAGTATTGCATGTATTGGGCATTAATTATTGTAGAATGAAGTTCCTTTTTTTAACGACAGCATATTAATATTGCTGTCACTAATTTTTACCTAATTGTATTTTGCCTCCATTGACGATATAAAGTCTCGTGGATTCGAACCCTGCTGGTTTGTGTTAGAATTTTGGCAGTATTAGAACGCTTAGTGACCGCAAACTATAACAGAAATCTGGCTATTGACAGAGCCTAGAACCTGCTATACACATAATAAGTTCTTAATACTCGTTTCGATTGCTAGTATCTGTATGAATAAATATCTGTATGATATGACAAGTCTCGCTAGCATGCATGATAGAGCGGTTTGGTAGTCTATAAGTTTCAGACGACCAAAATCTTAGAAGCATAGATGATACATTTGGAACCAGACATAGCATCATAACATTGAATAACACTAAAACTGAACAAATTACGTTTATACACAGTATATAGAAATAGCTTGAATTCAAAGTAGCTGTTGTGCAAAAAGTTAAGTAAAACCAGGCGTGGCTTTAAGCTGAACGCATGCTCGGTGTGGATGCATTGTTTACATCTGGCTGTCGCAAACTGCAAGAGCAGAAGTTTGTAAGTGCGTCATTTGTGACGGAGAGACACTTTTTCGATTTAGCCCCATCTTGCACAGTCTAAAAAGATCTGCATCCTTGTGTGAGGAAAATCCAATTAAAACCTGTAGGGCACCATAACTACAAGGTTTGTGTCCAAAGTGAACTGTTTGGTTGGTAGAAAAACATTTTCAAACGGTTTCCACAAACAGACTGTTCAGCTAAAACATAAGTTACATACCTAAATATTGTACTTACTCTGCACTTAACAATTGTGTGTCAGTTGTGACACAATTAATCAATTTTTATGGGTCATTCATGATTTTTTTTGCATCAAAACACACAAGGAAAACACTGTGGTGCCATGGATAACTGCTGTTGATATGGTAATAGTCATGTATTCTCGAAAATTTGTCGTGCAAATAATTCAAGTAGCTAGCATGTTAACAAGACATTGGCTAGTGATAAACTTAAATCAACTTTCATTAACCCTATGTACCCATAATAAAGACTGATTTAGAATGGGACTGTAGTGATGGTAGCAATGTGTGGCAGAATGGACTTTTATTGTACTTTTCTACATCTATGATTAATTAATATTACAGTGTGTCCATTTTGATTCTACACAAATGTATTTAAACTACGGTAAGTGTAATTTTCACTTTACACATGTTTATTCAAACAATCATTCAATAATCTAGTCATGGGGTGTCCAAGGTTTTTTTATTCACTTTATGTACTTAGAATCACATTGTTAACCATCAGTTTATTTGTTACACTGTACATGTTTTATTATGCCCCTGTGTCATTCAAAAATAGTGTATCATGAAATTCTCATAATATCTCTCTGAAAGGGTATAATTAGACTAGCACTCACAGTGACTGTGTTCTGTTCACTTACATTACATTTAAATTTTACCACAGACTCTTGTTTATTCAAAATTCATCCCATCCACTGTCAATGATTTATATATATATAATACAACTATTTCTGTGGCATATTGGTTTTGTGTTAATGTGTCATTTGCAATTACACATTTTTAAATAATTTCTCTCTTTTGGGTCATGTTTCGCCAAGTCAAGCGTATTTCTATACGGCCATCATTATAGCAGGACTCACTATTGTGTTGACTGGTCAGGAAGGGAATGGAAAATCTTATGTTAAAAAGAAAATGCTCTTGAAAGGTATGACTGCTTAGTGTAAAACTGTTTCATTATGCATCACATAGATCTAAGAACAAATAAGGAATTTAATAAAATACTTATCTAGATGCACAATACTTCCAATTCCACATTTTATACAAAAAAGACTGCACATAATATGTCCAAAACTGAAATTTGATTTTGGCACCAAACTGAAGTGTGTGTGGATTAGAAACAAACAACAACTTTGGGTAGAGAATGACCATTTACGTGCCGCTACGCCATGGTGGAAGCACATTAAAATATAAAAAAGTAGCATTTCTTGATTGCAGCAGCCCCCGTGACTGAATAAATTAGACATCGTCAGAATTCACACCTGTATGTGCAAGTTTAGGTGTGAGAATAGTGTCGATAGAATAAAAAAAGATAGAATTGTGCATAGAAGCCAGAAATTATGACAAAAGTCTGATATTTGTTTGAAAGTATTTTCTACTTTCGTTTTCGAGCTGTTTATCTTGACTCTTCCATATACATTAATAGTGGTAAAAGCGACTGTTGTGGTAATTTGGACTAAATAAGTCTGTGTTCTTACTATGTTTGTAGGAAGACAACTTTCAATAACTTATCTTTCACAGGAACTCGTTGCACATTTCGTGACATTACTATTTGTTGATGGTTTCATTGCAATGAGGCCAAGGAATTATTTTTTATAGCTTTCACTTTTCAACAAACACTATCATAACTTTATTTGATTTATCAAAATTTATAGTATTTATTTAATAGCTCTCCAGAGCACTTTGTGAGCTATTGTGGTGAGTGGCTGTGGATCATTTGGTAAGAGTCGATCCAGTCCAATCTACGATTCAGTACTTACGATCCACAAATCAAATCATGAATCTTTGTTACCAAGTAGCCCATCTTCAACATTGCAGTCCTGAAGACAGCTTAATAATTCTTTGTTAGGAATAATGAAATAAATCGATATAAACTGGTTCTATGGCATAAATATGTTTGAACTCCCTTTCAATTAATGCATTTACGAGGGGTGTTCAGAAAATATCCAGACTTTTGAATTGTTCTTAGAAACCATTCAACATTTTTCAAAGATTCTTTCTATTCTTTTTCAAGATATTCTCCATCTATGTCTACGCAATCTTGCCACCTTCGTGGGAGCTTTTGTATTCCCGCTATGAACCATGACGTAGATCTAATGTATAATTTTCCTTATATGTATATGGTAAAACTTAAAAAATCTTCTTCTCTGAAATCATAGTAGACCTCTACTGAGATTGTTCAAATTATGGCCTTGGTGGTTATGAGTTTTCATTGTATCCATAAAGCAAGAAATTCAATAAAGATCTCTGGTACCGCAAAGTTCAGATATTTGACAAGAAACATCATGTCGTGGACCTCTTATTGTTGTTATATATTTAGTGTAATTGTTAAATTCAGTTAGAAGCAGTAGAACCTGGGATTTTAATCCAGTGTTCAACATCTATCATCATTTGAACACACATGTCTTCAAACCTTGATCTGTGATCAGGTACATTAATATATAAATACATGTTGAACTTGGATCATCATGAACAAAACAAACTAAGACTGTTACAGTTGTATACAGAGTGGAATTTGATGTGGCTATAAAGTCATGTTGACACTGGTTAGTAATCAACCTGCAACATAAAATTAAGTTTAATGTTTTAAGGCACATTTACACAGAATATTGTTATTTCTATCAATTCAAGTAAGTTACACCAGCTACTGAAGAATTTGACTTATTCGCATCTTTAAGTTATAGTCAATAACATTTCTGATAAACCTTTTTAACTCAGATTTTAAACATTCTGTGGGGGTATTTGTCACTCCTTTGACAATATACAGCCCTACTAAAGTTGACTGTAATGAGTCACTTAATTAGTTTCAATATCTGGTATATTATGCTATTCATGCTATACTTCTTACAGGCAAGAAGAAGTAATCCTTCATTAGAAGATCCTTTAACTTGCAGTAGAAAACTTATAATTTCAGATGAGGTGACCTGTCTGTCTATCAATCTTATTTGATAAAGAAAAATTACATGTAAGTGACCATGCAATATATTCATAAATACAAGTATCAATGATAAATATCAAATAAAGAAAGATGATTGGGCAATCCTGTTTTTAAATGTTTTTACTTTTAGTAGCAGTAGTATGTCAGAAAAGGACAGTCTTATAGATATAATACCTAATGAATTCGTTTTTTTTTGTTTTTTTTCAGATAAAAACTATGCTGTGAAGACATTAAAGTTCTCTTTTCTGGATGTGTTGTGGAGAATATTGTTCTGACAATGTTCACAGGATTGCCAGTGCAGTGACCTAAAAAGGTCAGGGAATACTTTTTTTCAAGGTCAGTGAATTGTCATGGAATTTTGATAATTGGTCAGTGAAAAATAAAATTTGTGAAAAATCAGTAAAAAGACAGAATGATTATAACTCAGATATTATTGTTGACACAGACTTTTGTCAGAGTTATGCAACCTTTTTTCTAAACTGTCCAAGGTTGTTTGAAGACTGAAAGACTGTGCAACCAGTGCCCCCCTGAGCAAATTAACATATTGTAATTTTGTAGGAACAGGGTATGTGCAGAGCATCATCGTTCACTACTTTATGCAAAGACACAATGTAGTCTATTGTAGCAACAGAGCAATTTTTAGTGACAAACATTTGAGCTCATAGATTACAGCCACTTCATTATATTGTTTAATTTATTATAACCCCGCAAACGAAGTTTGAGAGGGGGTATATTGGAGTCACTCTGTCGGTCGGTTGTTGGTCAGTCGGTTGGTCCGTCCGTCCATCCGCATAAAGTTTGTGGAGCGAACTACTTCCACATTTTTTAAGCTATTGCAATGAAACTTGAAATGTGTTATCATTATCAAGTGTAGATGTGCAAGACACAATTTTCATGCGCAGAGATTCACTCATTGCAGAGTTATGTCCCCTTGAACTTAGCCGTTTAGTGTACTATTGCAGTATTAGTGTCAAAGCGGCAGGGGTGGGGTATTAATCACCTCTGTGACAGCTCTAGTTTGATTTAATTTACAGTTTTAATTTATTTGGCTGTTTGTAACTCAAGTTTAAAATGTTTGTAAAAAATAATTTTAAAAAAAAACAGAAGTTGGTAAATAGAGCGGCTGTATGGGAGATTAGGCCAATATATTTGGTGGTTTTGGTCAGTGAAAAACTGGATTTGGTCAGTGATAAGTCAGGGATTGTCTTCATAGTCAAAGTTTCTGGCAACCTTGGTTCAAAATCACTAATTATTTACCATAGAATTTGAATGAATATTGAGAGCTAATTAATGGAGAGAAAAGTTATTTTTTAATGCCTGGTGAACCCAATTAGACTTGATGTTGTTAGTAGCTTTAGATATTTTTTATCAAAACTTAAAACTTTATATACTAGCTTATACAATTACATATTTAAATAACACTATTTTACTTTTAAATTTACTGAACGTATGTCTTTTTGTTTAAAAATGATACAACTATGAATGTATTTGTAAAGAACTGTACATTTATATTTTATATTACTATATCACTGGAAATGATATAATTTGTGTTTCTGTAATGTGTGAAATGTTGGACATGTTGTCTTATTTTCAAATAAGATCTATCTATCTATAATTATGTAGTATCTAATATTTTTTTCAGTAATTGGAGTCCATTGTTAATACAGCTGATGCTAAAATGAAAGAGAATTTGGAAAGGATCAACAGGTTTTTGTTTCATCATATTTCCCATCATAAGTGTCCTTAAAATAAGGTGCTGCTTAAATTGCTTGTCATTTCTGAGTCTGATTTTCTTGAACAAGTTTTCTTGAATGTCAGTTAAACCTGTTATTTAACATATTATTTTTGGTTGCATTTCTGTCAATTTTGACAATCTGTGCCAATAAACAAGTTATTTGTATTTTGTAAATTTATAATGATTGTATCATTTACATAACAAATTGTTTTTCTTTCTGTAACTTGAATAACCATCTACACCATTAAAGTGTATAAAGTGTGACAATCCTATTATTTGCAGAACAATTGCTTGTATTTGATAACAGTCTTACCCAAGTACCTAAATCTTAAAAATGAATATTTCAATCAACCTTGCATTTTCATATCAAGCAAATGTTTAAAGGGAGACAACTTGGAAATTAAAAAATCAACCAAATCAGAAGTAAAATATTTGGAATAATGATTCATTGATGTATGAGTAATAGAATCATGACTTACTGATGTAGATATTGTAAGAAATAGATGGAGAAATTGGCTGCTGATTAATGATTTGGAATTCAGGAATTATAATTTATTGATATTGTCTTTTTAAGGAATGAATAATTTTTAGAATTCAGGAATGAAAATTAATTGCCACAGGTATGAAGCTAATTGTGTTAACATTTATTTTGTAAATGGACTCAGATTTGATATTTTATAATCCTTTCAGTCAACAGTCAGATTTTTTTCGGATACTAGACAACGAAAACAACATTTTGATTTTCTTGATTTAGGTTCCCAACATCACAAAGTGTGTGTAATCTAGCAGTGAGAATGGAAACCATTGTCTCACCAAATCAGCCATTGATTTATCAGAAAAGCAACTAACTGCAAGACATTGCGCTGCAACTTCAAATTGGTAATTTCTTTTTCACATTAACATTTGACAATAATATTCATTAAAGTTTATGAACTGGTCAAATTGTTGACATCAAATGAATTATGTTACCAGCTGTCTTGCTAGTATAATGATTGATAATTTTAGACAGTCCTACATGCTATATTCTCATGAGTCATAAGATAAAGACGATGATCAATCCAAGATGTATTTTGAATCATGGCAACGCAAATATTAAATTCCAATTCATATTTGGTCAGGGTGATTCATTTATGGCTTTTTGCAAGTAAAATGTCTGAGAGGGAATTGTCCACGGGCGAAACATCATGCAGTCAATCTATAGTCGTAATCTGATAGCCATATTTCCTGTGTCACTTCTATTATAATTTGTGAATCTATTTCCCTTCCTGAAAACAAAATGATTTAATGAAAACTTATTGAACATATTTTTCTCACCATGTATATTTATTTGTACATATATATACACCATTGTAGCATGTTTATATTATTATATGGTTTAATAGAGTTGAGTATGGAAATGTTTTGTGAAATTTTGTATTGTGGATAAAGAAGTTCTGATTGTTGAGCAGGCAAAAAGGTAGAAATTTGCCATTTTAATTACAAGTCACTTGCAGTTTTCAGTTAATGTCTAACCCTCTATAATTTGCTATCATTACATATCAATTTACAAACAGCTATTATTGTCTTTGGCTAATGACATTTTAGAAAATATTTCATGAATAATTAGTTGCCAGTTAATTCTTTTTGAAAATATGTTTATGTTTTTGGATCTATGTGCAATCCTTAATTATTTTCACTTTATTTCAAATTGAAAGAATTTACCAATAATTTTGTGTACACAGGATCATGTTTAAATCATCAAAGTATTTTGATATACATTCATCAGTATAATTCCAAATTGAACCCTTGACATAATATTCATGTAGTTGGTACTGACTTATAATCTTTTGAGAATACTGATCATTTTCATTTGTCAGTGCATGTTAATTTATATTTTTTCCTATCTGGATCTTTATGTGTCTGTTTTTCAAATTGAGTGCTAGGTTATTTAAAGAAATATTAATCCATTCCTGTTTTTTCTAAATATTCTTACCCAACTCCATGGTTAAGTGGTTAATGTTGCTGACTTCAAACCACTGTAACTTCTCTCTGATACAGGGTCAGGGGTTAAATGAGCAAAGCTACCTACCATTTCTCTTGATATGATAAAGTAGTCAGTTGCTTACAGAGGATGGAAGTCTAGTAGTAATGATGGTTAAGTGAATTGTCCACCATATATGACTCTAACTGTTTAAAAGGGGCATAAACCCAATGAAACAAACAAACAAATCTAAATACCTTCTTATTTTCAAAATTTGCATATTGCATAGGCAATTAATGTAGCAAATTGAACAATTGCCGAAGATTCTCTTATTTAACAATTTCTTCTAAAATTGTATGAATTTTTAATACTGTTTTCAATTATTTGAATATTAAAGTATTGCATTTTATACTTTTTTTACATTCTGCAAAAAATGCTTAAGTTGTTTGATATTGTTCCAGAAAATTACAGAAGCTTTGAAAGAAGAAGCAGATAAGATTGTTAACTTAGCTGGTGGACTGACTGATAAAGGTAGAAGCTGTTGAAACTTGAACAAAGAAAGATCAAACTTGTAAATCATTCTTTCCATGTTTGGTTGTTGATGAATCAGGGAGTACAGTACCGTTCGGGTGATTTGTCCGATTTTCGCGTTTCCCCCGCGTTCGTAATCGTCAATTTATCACCCGTAGCGGCGATTTTCATCGCGGCATCGATCTTGAAAAAAACACAAATCACCGCAATGTCGCTAATCACCGCGTTTTATGACTTATTTATCAGTCGGTAATCTTTGATAGCGATGGATTATTGCTTTCTGTTGACCGTTCATTTTCCGAAAACAGTCACATGGTAAGATAGTTCAGGATTTAACACTTACTAAATCCGTCGGCCAAGACCGACTATAATCCAGTCATCTGATTAAATTTTGTCAAGTAGGAAATCCCATTCTTGAAATAAATATGTAGAAATACCGGCAAATTGCTAAGCGAATATGTAAACTGTGTAGCTATGTTTTACATATGCAGCGTTACGTACAGGGTCTATTATAGTGTTTTATATATCGAGTACCAGGGCGAGTTTAGACCGAGTCGCAGTCTCTCATTGTACGAATGTAGCTCGGTGCTCTAATCAATAAAACCAGTCCACTGTTTACATGCAATATTATTTCGCGCAATAATATACGAAAGCTGACAGATTAATTAAAGCTCATCAACTACTATTAAGTTCTCAACACTCGTTGATTATAATTTATGTCAACGCTAATTTTTCACACATATCAGGTAACAATTTGTTCACAAAGCGCAATTAAATAATGTGTGAATAACAGTGTTATTTACAAGAAATTCGTAAGTTTTAAGTAAAGTAAAGAGACGACATCGCGTATCACCGCGTTGAGCGATCGTCGCCGCAATCCACTGCGAATTATTACCCTTCAGTGGTGACGGTCACCGTCGATCGTCGTCGCTCTGAACGCGACGGCCAAAATTCAAATCGCCGCGTTGAAGCAATCTACCTGTGGCTTAGCGCGATTTTAATTCCGCGGCGATTCGAGAAAATCCGACAAATCACCCGAACCGTACTGTACCTCACCAGGATTCAGGTGTACCAAGTATACAAATTGACAACATTTGTACCAGGAGGACATCTACTCATCAGAGTTACTATAAGGAAGACAGTGGAACATGCCATTTGGTAATATCAATGACCTCAGATGCATGTCAGATGCTCTAACAACTGAGCTAATTGGACTTAGCTGTCAGACTGAATAAAGGTAGAAGCTGTTCAAGCTGACACAAAGAATGACAAGACTTGTAAATCATTCTTTCCTGGTTTGATTGTTAATGAATCAGAGAGTGTCCTGGATGCAGGTGTACCAAGTATACAAATTGACAACATTTGTACCAGGAAGTCATCTACTCATCAGAGTTGTTATTAGGAAGACAGGATTTAGGGAATATGTTATTTGGTAATAATAAGCTGTATAATAGTATCTTATTACACGTACATGAATATGTAAGAATAGAAAGACTCTTGAAAGTTTCAAACAGTTCTTGATTATGCTTGATAATGCAGCTTAAATAACTGAACTTTTCATTAATTTTATGCAAGTACAGTTCTCTTCCATTAATTTTATGCAAGTACAGTTCTCTTCCATTAATTTTATGCAAGTATAGTTCATTTCCATTAATTTTATGCAAATATAGTTCTATTCAATTAATTTTATGCAAGTATAGTTCATTTCCATTAATTTTATGCAAGTACAGTTCTTTTCCATTAATTTTATGCAAGTATAGTTCTCTTCCATTAATTTTATGCAAGTATAGTTCTTTTCCATTAATTTTATGCAAATATAGTTCTATTCAATTAATTTTATGCAAGTACCGTTCTCTCCCTTAAAGTTTACGAACTTTAAAAAACGTGCATTCAATATATATATATATAATGTATTTTGGAGTAATAGTTATAACCCTATCAAATTGATATTTCAGGCGTGCAGCATCAACTAAAACAACAAGTTGGCCTAAAAATTGCTCTCCCAGAGACTGGAATATCCTCAATTAAATTCACAATGGTAACTTTGCAATTTTTGTCGAGCCCGCCTGCGGTGAGCTCGACTTAGTCGCCACAATGTACGTTAGTTAGTTAGTTAGTTAGTTAGTTAGTTAATTAGTGAGTGAGTGAGTTAGTTAGTTAGTGTGTCTGTCCGGATCCTTGTCCGGGCTGTATCTCCCTTATGCATTGACACTTTTTAAAATAACTTGGCTTAATTGTTAAACACCATAAGACGGTGTGCAGTGCGCAAAATCCAGATCTCTAGCTCAAAGGTCAAGGTCACACTTAGAGGTCAAACATCAAAAATGAGCATTATAGACCTTGTCAGGGCTGTATCTCCCTTATGCATAGAAACTTTTTAAGATAACTTGGCATAATTGTTAAACACCATGGGGCGGTGTGCAGTGCACAAGATCCAGGTCTCTAGCTCAAAGGTCAAGGTCACACTTAGAGGTCAAACGTCAAAAATGAGCATTATACACCTTGTCCGGGCTGTATCTCCCTTATGCATTGAAACTTTTTAAGATAACTAGGCATAATTGTAAAACACCATGAGGCGGTGTGCAGTGCCTGAGATCAAGGTCTCTAGCTCAAAGGTCAAGGTCACACTTAGAGGTCAAACATAAAAAATAATCATTATACACCTTGTCAGGGTTCTGTCTCCCTTATGCATTGAATTATTTAAAAATGACTTGCCATAATACAATGCGACCATGTGTCTTGGGCAACACCCAGATTTTTATAGGTCAAAGGTCAAGATTACACATTCGGTCAAATATATTTTCCTTGTCTGGGCTGTAACTTCTGTTTGCATTCAAGGATTTTTAAATAAATTGGTATAAAAGTTTACTTCAATGAAATGATGTGTCATGAATATCACCCATACTAGTAGTTCAAAGGTCAAGATCACAAGCTGGCTAAACAGGGGCTCGACATGTTGCCCTTGGGCTTCTAGTTATAGATTCAATTTACTACCTGGATGTTTGAAGGGAGGCTAATCTCATACAATGAATGAACTAGAAATTGTCTCCCTTGTGTGTTTTATTTTTTTACATCAACTTTGCATGTAGATGAACTGATGCATCAGAGTTTCTATAGTGCCTAAGAAAGGCTCAAACATTTTATATATATGTTAGTGCACTGTGTATGTGTCTGACTAGTGAAAATTAGAATAATAAACGGTTCAAAATGTATTATTTCTGTAACTTACAGACTTTTAATCTGTATGAGTTTGCTTCATCATGACAATATTGTGATTTCGTAGAAAATTTCAAATCTAAATCATTTCGAATATTTTTCATAGGAAGAATGGAATAAACAATGATATAAAGATATTTATGTAAATTGCATTATAGGTAATAAAACATTATTTCATGGGCATTTGTTGTACAGTCAAACTGTGGCCCTCGGTGGCGGGATGACATTTTAAACTTACTGTTGCCCTCGACCTACAGCCTTGGGGCAACAGTTCAAAAGTCACCCCTGCACCTGGGGACCACAGTTTTGACTGTTCCAAAAAATGCATTTGAAATAATTGTATACTGTTTTTACCAATATATACAGAAATGATCAACATACAACATCATTATTATATATTAGATGTTTTTTTTTCTGTGAAAGTTAATTTTAATTTGTAATGGACATATCTCCTATAAATATATCTTGTCACAGAAATTATTTAACTGTTTTACACTTTATATTATAGGCAACACTATGACTGGTGAAGTATTGATCATACCAAATGTGTTAAAGTACTGTGATGGGTTTGTCAAGGTACTGTGATGGGTTTGTCAAGGTACTGTGATGGGTTTGCTTAAACAACATAGTGTATAAATTTATAATGTGACATTGTATATTTGTGTTACTCAGATTTTGTGATAAAGTACATTTGTTTATTCTAATTTCACATTAAGTCATTAGGTTTGTTATACTTAGATAGCATGTGAAGTTATTATGTTTGTTATATACAAACTGTACTTAGATTGTCATGTCAAGTTATTATGTTTGTTATATACAAACTGTACTTAGATCATCATGTCAAGTTATTATGTTTGTTATATACAAACTGTACTTAGATCATCATGTCAAGTTATTATGTTTGTTGTATTCTCATATTCAGATTGAAATGTTCTGTAATATTGTATGTTTGTCACATTGGGATCTTCATGTAAAGTTATTATACAATATTGATAGATAGTTGTTGTGGCGGGTCAGCAGCTTATTTCTACAAGCCAGTATATCATTTTTCTCATTTTGAGAAAATCACATGTGAATTTTGGCATAAATGAGTTACAGGTTTGTGGACTTTGGATTATAATAACCATATTTAGGGGAGATCTAGAAGCACTTCATTTTAGAGAGTCTGTGGAGACAAACAAATTGCATCAAAATCACAATATTGCCAAAAGTTAAGTTATGGGGTTGTAGAAATAAGGTGACGAGGAAGCTGAGTGTTGCAAGTTGTCATGTTTGGTTGAGAAGTTATTGTTTTGTGGTAGCAGAGACTTTAGGTATCTTAACTGTTGTAATAAAAGATACTGAAGAGGAGGGTTGGCTGTAGTTGGCAGGTATTTCAGGTTAACAATAAAGTGTAGACGAGAGAAAATTGTTGTTGGGAGGTACATTTAGGGCTGGAGCGAGTTACTGAGTACTCACAAATGAAATTGAAAAATCCAGTAGGAATTATCATCATAACTGAGTTTCATGGATCAGGCTTTTCTAGGTTTACATGCAGTATATTCTTTGATCTTAAAAATCTTTTTTCTTTGAATATAATATTTTGTCTCATTAGAGTCTACTCTGTTTGCTAAGTGATCTAAAAGGACCTTTATAGTGTGTCACGAGCTTAAACCAGGAACTTACTATGCTGGTACAATTTGTAAATCAGATATCAATTGAAAATTAGTATTTAAATTCAAGCCATAGAACCAGTTTATATTGATTTTATTTCTTTTTTTTTCTAAGAAAATTACCAAAACTGCAATCTTAAATTCCTGAGGGGTACTTACTTGATAATAAAAGTGATTGGATTTGGGATTGTAATTGCTAAATCAGGGATTGGATAGCCTCTTACCCCACGATCCACAGCCCTAGGTACATTTGTAATTGATGTTCACAGGTTACTGTAGACGAGAGGTTGATTTTGTTGGTTCTATTTGAGGTTTACAAGTTACTGTATATGAGAGGTGACTGTAGTTTGGATGTAGTTAAGGTGTACAAGTAACTGTATATGAGAGGTGACTGTAGTTTGGATGTAGTTAAGGTGTACAAGTAACTGTATATGAGAGGTGACTGTAGTTTGGATGTAGTTAAGGTGTACAAGTTACTGTATATGAGAGGTGACTGTAGTTTGGATGTACTTAAGGTATACAAGTTACTCTATATGAGAGGTGACTGTAGTTTGGATGTATTTAAGGTGGAACCAAACGATTGGAATAACGTCGTTTTTGACGTCAAAACGGTCATTTTTGCGGTATTTATAGTGCCTCTCTGAAAACACCTATCTCTCTGTCAATTTATGTGGATATTTAATGAAATAAAATTTTAATAGCGGAGTAAAATTACCTGCGCGTAGGTATAAATTTGATGTTCATTATTTAATTATAAGTGCAAGTAAAACGATTTTAAATGTAAAATTTAATGTTGTTTTCTTCTCACTTTCAAACTTAAATTATTTTTATTAAAAATCTGCCCAAGGGATTTTTTTTATTTTTGTCTATAATAAAGTTTTATGTGTCATCTACTGTTCTCGTAAAATTTAAGAAAATCTATCGAGCCGTTTTTATTTTATCCAATCTTCAGTATATAGCTTTACCCTACAAAACGCTCATTCGCCTTCAAAAACGTCGTTTGACACTCGCTATTCTCTCTGTTCCGGGTTGACTTTCGGTTGGTCCCGGATGAGTGACCTGGCGAAACCCTATCAAACCAGGAGTACAACCCTGGTGACACTGTAGTCATCCATGGCAGTCCTGGATGGACCTTGTTGTTCTGGCGCTATCGGGCAATCAGTCCCGTATTTGTTAAAATGTTTAATATATAATACAACCATGGTTTACCGGGTAAATATTAAGAACCTACTTAATCCTTACAGTTATCGGGACAGAATCGAGGTAGGTCCGGTGTTGTACCTGGCTGTAGCATGATACACACAAGGCTATTAGTGTTCCGGATTATTGGACTACATGCGCGGTTGACATTTAAGGTCGATATACCGGTTATATGCCACAGAGAGGCAACGGTGTGACGTTTTCAAGCTCCCCCCCCCCGTTTCAAGCTACCTCCCGGTAACTTAAAAACGTTTTCAAATTACCCCAGGGAATTTGAAAACGTTTTTAAGTTACCGGGAGGGGTACATTTAAAACGTTTTGAGATTACCCCCTCCATTTTCAAATGCCCCACCCGGTAATCTAAAAACGTTTTCAGGTTACCCGGGGGCGCTTTGGAAACTTTTCAGATTACCCCCCGGGTTGCTTTGAAAACGTTTTCAGATTACCCCGGGTAATAATTGGTAATGAAAATTCATAATAAGAGAGAGAGAGAGGGAGCTTGCCGCGAATAGGGAGATTACAAATACATAAACGGTCATTTTTACGGTATTTATAGTGCCTCTCTGAAAATATTTATCGCTTTATCAATTTATGTAGATATTTAATGAAATAAAATCTAAATAGCGGAGAATAAAATTACCTACATGTAGGTATAACTTTGATGATCATATTTATCGCGTACTAACATCTATTTTACTTACTGTACACTATGATCTAAAACGATTTAAGGTGTACATGTACAAGTTACTATATATGAGAGGTGACTGTAGTTTGGATGTATTTAAGGTTTACAAGTTACTACATATGAGAGGTGACTGTAGTTTGGATGTATTTAAGGTTTACAAGTTACTATATACAAGAGGTGACTGTAGTTTGGATGTGTTTAAGGTTTACAAGTTACTACATATGAGAGGTGACTGTAGTTTGGATGTGTTTAAGGTTTACGAGTTACTATATACAAGAGGTGACTGTAGTTTGGATGTGTTTAAGGTTTACAAGTTACTATATACAAGAGGTGACTGTAGTTTGGATGTATTTAAGGTTTACAAGTTACTACATATGAGAGGTGACTGTAGTTTGGATGTATTTAAGGTGTACAAGTTACTATATATGAGAGGTGACTGTAGTTTGGATGTGTTTAAGGTTTACAAGTTACTATATACAAGAGGTGACTGTAGTTTGGATGTGTTTAAGGTGTACAAGTTACTATATATGAGAGGAGACTGTAGTTTGGATGTATTTAAGGTTTACAAGTTACTACATATGAGAGGTGACTTTTGTTTGGATGTGTTTAAGGTGTACAAGTTACTACATATGAGAGGTGACTGTAGTTTGGATGTATTAAGGTGTACAAGTTACTACATATGACAGGTGACTGTAGTTTGGATGTGTTTAAGGTTTACAAGTTACTATATACAAGAGGTGACTGTAGTTTGGATGTACTTAAGGTGTACAAGTTACTGTATATAAGAGGTGACTGTAGTTTGGATGTACTTAAGGTGTACAAGTTACTGTATACAAGAGGTGACTGTAGTTTGGATGTATTTAAGGTTTACAAGTTACTGTATATAAGAGGTGACTGTAGTTTGGATGTAGTTAAGGTGTACAAGTTACTGTATACAAGAGGTGACTGTAGTTTGGATGTACTTAAGGTGTACAAGTTACTGTATATAAGAGGTGACTGTAGTTTGGATGTACTTAAGGTGTACAAGTTACTGTATACAAGAGGTGACTGTAGTTTGGATGTACTTAAGGTGTACAAGTTACTGTATATAAGAGGTGACTGTAGCTTGGATGTAGTTAAGGTGAACAAGTTACTATATATGAGAGGTGACTGTAGTTTGGATGTACTTAAGGTGTACAAGTTACTACATATGAGAGGTGACTGTAGTTTGGATGTAAGGTTTACAAGTTACTATATATGAGAGGTGACTGTAGTTTGGATGTATTTAAGGTGTACAAGTTACTATATATGAGAGGTGACTGTAGTTTGGATGTATTTAAGGTTTACAAGTAACTGTATATGAGAGGTGACTGTAGTTTGGGTGTATTTAAGGTTTACAAGTAACTGTATATGAGAGGTGACTGTAGTTTGGATGTAGTTAAGGTGTACAAGCTACTGTGTACAAGAGGTGACTGTAGTTTGGATGTACTTAAGGTGTACAAGTTACTGTATATAAGAGGTGACTGTAGTTTGGATGTACTTAAGGTGTACAAGTTACTGTATACAAGAGGTGACTGTAGTTTGGATGTACTTAAGATGTACAAGTTACTGTATATGAGAGGTGACTGTAGTTTGGATGTACTTAAGGTGTACAAGTTACTGTATACAAGAGGTGACTGTAGTTTGGATGTACTTAAGGTGTACAAGTTACTGTATATGAGAGGTGACTGTAGTTTGGATGTACTTAAGGTGTACAAGTTACTGTATATGAGAGGTGACTGTAGTTTGGATGTATTTAAGGTGTACAAGTTACTGTATATGAGAGGTGACTGTAGTTTGGATGTACTTAAGGTGTACAAGTTACTGTATATAAGAGGTGACTGTAGTTTGGATGTACTTAAGGTGTACAAGTTACTGTATATGAGAGGTGACTGTAATTTGGATGTACTTAAGGTGTACAAGTTACTGTATATGAGAGGTCACTGTAGTTTGGATGTACTTAAGGTGTACAAGTTACTATATACAAGAGGTCACTGTAGTTTGGATGTACTTAAGGTGTACAAGTTACTATATATGAGAGGTGACTGTAGTTTGGATGTACTTAAGGTGTACAAGTTACTGTATATGAGAGGTGACTGTAGTTTGGATGTACTTAAGGTGTACAAGTTACTATATACAAGAGGTCGCTGTAGTTTGGATGTACTTAAGGTGTACAAGTTACTATATATGAGAGGTGACTGTAGTTTGGATGTACTTAAGGTGTACAAGTTACTATATACAAGAGGTCACTGTAGTTTGGATGTACTTAAGGTGTACAAGTTACTGTATATGAGAGGTGACTGTAGTTTGGATGTACTTAAGGTGTACAAGTTACTGTATACAAGAGGTGACTGTAGTTTGGATGTACTTAAGGTGTACAAGTTACTGTATATGAGAGGTGACTGTAGTTTGGATGTAGTTAAGGTGTACAAGTAACTGTATATGAGAGGTGACTCTAGCTTGGATGTAGTTAAGGTGTACAAGTAACTGTATATGAGAGGTGACTGTAGTTTGGATGTAGTTAAGGTGTACAAGTTACTGTATATAAGAGGTGACTGTAGTTTGGATGTATTTAAGGTGTACATGTACAAGTTACTGTATATGAGAGGTGACTGTAGTTTGGATGTAGTTAAGGTGAACAAGTTACTGTATATAAGAGGTGACTGTAGTTTGGATGTATTTAAGGTGTACATGTACAAGTTACTGTATATGAGAGGTGACTGTAGTTTGGATGTAGTTAAGGTGAACCAGTTACTGTATATGAGAGGTGACTGTAGTTTTGATGTAGTTCAGGTGTACAAGTTACTGTATATGAGAAGTGACTGTAGTTTGGATGTATTTAAGGTGTACATGTACAAGTTACTGTATATGAGAGGTGACTGTAGTTTGGATGTAGTTAAGGTGAACAAGTTACTGTATATGAGAGGTGACTGTAGTTTGGATGTATTTAAGGTTTACAAGTTACTATATATGAGAGGTGACTGTAGTTTGGATGTAGTTAATGTGTACAAGTAACTGTATATGAGAGGTGACTCTAGCTTGGATGTAGTTAAGGTGTACAAGTAACTGTATATGAGAGGTGACTGTAGTTTGGATGTAGTTAAGGTGTACAAGTAACTGTATATGAGAGGTGACTGTAGTTTGGATGTAGTTCAGGTGTACAAGTTACTGTATATAAGAGGTGACTGTAGTTTGGATGTATTTAAAGTGTACATGTACAAGTTACTGTATATGAGAGGTGACTGTAGTTTGGATGTAGTTAAGGTGAACAAGTTACTGTATATAAGAGGTGACTGTAGTTTGGATGTATTTAAGGTGTACATGTACAATTTACTGTATATGAGAGGTGACTGTAGTTTGGATGTAGTTAAGGTGAACAAGTTACTGTATATAAGAGGTGACTGTAGTTTGGATGTAGTTAAGGTGAACAAGTTACTGTATATGAGAGGTGACTGTAGTTTGGATGTAGTTCAGGTGTACATGTACAAGTTACTGTATATGAGAGGTGACTGTAGTTTGGATGTAGTTAAGGTGAACAAGTTACTGTATATGAGAGGTGACTGTAGTTTTGATGTAGTTCAGGTGTACAAGTTACTGTATATGAGAAGTGACTGTAGTTTGGATGTATTTAAGGTGTACATGTACAAGTTACTGTATATGAGAGGTGACTGTAGTTTGGATGTAGTTAAGGTGAACAAGTTACTGTATATGAGAGGTGGTTGTAGTTGGAAGGTAGGCGAGGTTTACAAGTTACTGTATGTGAGAGGTGGCTGTAGTTGGGGGTAATTTTAGCTTTACAAGATACTGTATATGAGAGGTGGCTGAAGTTGGGAGGTAAGTGAGGTTTACAAGTTACTATAGATGAGAGGTAGTTGTTGTGAAGTATTTAATGCTTACTGTAGATTAGAGATGACTGTTGTTGGAAAGCTCATAACTTTGTCATGTAAGATTTTGAAATAAATTGACACAAATGTTAATCATTTCAAGACAACGTGTCATGTGCAAAATCTGTGTCGCTTGCTCAAAGGTCACAGCAGACACTTAAAGTTTGTGCTTATTTTATGGATATAGTGAAAGTATGTGTTCGTGTCCAGCTCATAACTTTGTCATGCATGATTGGATTTTGAAATAATTGACACAAATGTATATATCTTCATGTTGTTGTCAGGTCATAGCTGAAATTT
Source organism: Lutraria lutraria (assembly GCA_964023205.1). Classification (NCBI taxonomy): domain Eukaryota; kingdom Metazoa; phylum Mollusca; class Bivalvia; order Venerida; family Mactridae; genus Lutraria; species Lutraria lutraria. The sequence continues at coordinate 37,674,504 of OZ026842.1, read as the reverse complement.
GCAGATTTATGACTTGAGAATAGACTAAAGTTAATTTGGATATGATATGCAAGTGTAAGATTTTAGATAGACATAATTTCATATATCTAACATCAATAATAGTATAATTGTATTTTTAGTTGTTAAATCAATTTGTTTTTAGCTCACATGTCACAAAATGACAGGGTCCAGCGTCGTGCGTCGTCAAACTTTACCTTGTGAACACACTAGGGGCCACATTTTTAGCTAAATTTTTGCAAAACTGGGTCAGATTGTTAATATCGACAAAATCTTGAATGAGTTCAATATTGGGCCATTTGGGGTAAAAAACTAGGTCACCAGTGCCAAATAAGGGAAAACGTTATGAACACTTTAGAAATCACTGTTTTGATTGGATCTCGATGAAATTTTGTCAGAATGTTTATTTTAATGATATTTAGGTCAAGTTTGATAAAAGTTTATTTCCAGTTAAAAACTAGGTCACTAGGGCAAATTGCTGAAAAACCTTGTGAACACTCTAGAAGTCACTGTTCTGATTGAATCATCATGAACCTTGTCAGAATGTCTTTATAATATCTTGGACGAGTTCGGACATGGATGATCTGAGGTCAAAAACTAGGTCACTAGGTCAAATCTTATGAAAAAACATGTAAACACTGTAGATTTCACAGTTATAATTGGATTTTCACTAAACTTTGTCATATTGTTTGTTTTAATGTTACAACAGTTAAGTACAAATATGGGTCATCTGAGGTCAAAAACTAGGTCACCAGGTCATATCTTAGGAAAACTTAGTTAACACTGTTGATGTCACAGTTTTGATTGGATCTTCACCAAACCTAGTCAGAATGAATCAATGATATGTGGGTCAAGGTTGAACATGGGTTAGTCGGGATCAAAAACTAGGTCATCAGGTCAAATCTTAGGCAAAAACCTTGTAAAAGCTCTATATATCATGGTTTTAATTGGATCATGGCAAAACCTTGTCAGATTGTTCATCTTAAGGATATTAAGGACAAGTTTAAAAATGGATCACCTAGGCTCAAAAACTAGGTCACAAGGTCAAATCTTAGGAAAAGCTTATTAACACTGTAGATGTCAAATTTTGATTGTTTATTCACCAAACCTTGTCAAAATGTTTGTCTTAATGATATGTAAGACAAATTCGAACATGGGTCATCTGGGGTCAAAAACCAGGTGACAAGGTCAAATCTTAGGAAAATCATGTCTACGCTGTAGTTTTCATGGTTTTGATTGGATTTTCATCAAACCCAATGTCACAATGTTTGTCTTATTTATATGTAGGACAAGTTTTAACATGGGTCATCTGGGGTCAAAAACTAGGTCACCTGTTCAAAACAATGTTTTAATGAGTGAACAGTCATTGTCATGTGAACGATATAGGGCCATCTTGGCTCTCCTGTTAATTAGAATATTCAACTGATTTCTATGTTTTATTGATATCTCAGTTGTGATCACGTGGATGGTATGACTGTGTATTGAAGGTTCGCGACAAACTGAACACAATGTATTGGAAGTAAAAAAAAATTAAAATTGTATGTTTTTACCTTTTTTTATTTCTTAAGAATATCAGAAAAATCATAGCATTACAGTACACAAGCAAATATTTCAGTATTAAATCATACATCATTCTTGCATGTAGTGAAATGATACGATTAAAATAATTCATAATTCACTGTTCATACTTCCTTTGATTAAACTGGTTCCTTTTAGAGACCTGCACTGCAGCTTGGAGCGGAAACCAGGTTTTTCCTTTGATATAAGCTGGTTTTCCGCTTGTGGTTCCTATAATCAGAAGCACTGGAGTTAAGCATTTATGAAACGGATACCAGTTTATTTCGACGGAAACATGAACGGCAACTCTTGATACAGAATGCTACAAAGTTGATGGAAAGTAAAAACAGTACATCTTATTTACCAAAAATCATCAAATCTTCTTATTTCAATTCACAAACAATTATGTCAGCATTATTTAGCATCATTTTGATGCATGTGTAATGAAATAATAAGATGATTAAATCATAAAAATATATCACGTAACACAAACTTTTGCATGAAACAGTTAAAAAAATTCGGCTTTCTGGTTCTCGTATAACAACATTACATTATATATCTCCCAAATTTATTATCTAACATTAAAAGCCAATAATGTCAAAGCTGGTGGCAAAATGCTTAAGATTTAGTCAAAAGTACAATGTATATATCTTGTTTGAAAGTGGTCAAAAGTGATGTGGAAATTATAGCCATACATAAGCCAGCTATCTTGTTATTTTTTACGTATGTACTGTATAACTTTATAAGCAATTAGGTATAGAAAAAAGTAATACAATATTCAAACAACATACAAAATAAAATTCTCTACATATATGTATTAAAGAAATTTAGAAGATGGATATATGTGCGTACACTAAATTTTATAGTTTAATAATTTTAGAAATTTTATAGGCGAAGGACATAGAATTCTTTGTGATAAATAGACACTACAGATTAATTAGGACAAATGATACAGTGAAACAAATAGCCTCTCAACAACAACATAATGTTGCTTTTTCCGAAGGGTGTAGCTTGGTAAAGTTCTGTCCGAAGTATTTTTTGTACATTGCATAATTTATACATGAGAGAAAAATTAAATCGAGCAAAACACTGTTCAGTTCTATTAGTATTTAACATGCATGTCTTTTTTAATAATCTCTAAAAGTATATTTTATATCTTATTTTCGGTACAGTTTTGCATTGGAAAGTTGCAAGACTTATTACTTGTTTAGATGCAATCGTTGTTTCCGATAATTTCGTAGCGGTTGTTCTTTTGTTGGTTGATAATATTCCCTGGTCAAGTATTTTTCGAGAATCAAGCTGAAACAGTAACAATAGGCTGTGCTTATATTAGGCGTGAAAAACGCTTATTTCTGGTTGTCCTACCATTCTAATTTTCTGCACGACCCAAGACTTTTATAGGGCCAGAGGATCGGTGCATCCACTTTCACTTCGTCTACCTTTCCTCACTCATTCAAAATAATATTCCATATTTTAATGAGTGTGTAAACTAGAAATAAACCATTTTTATTATATCTTAATTGTGAAATAATTTTCAATAATACGACGATGGATATACAGGTCACTTCTGATAGCGTGGTAAATGAAGGCCGATTCGAAAAAATAAGTCGCGGCCCGCTGCTTTATTTGAAACATCCTTCTAAGACCATAACCAAATTATATTTGAAATATTGTACATAACTCTGCAATTAAAGCATTTTGATATATATTGTAATACTATAACAATCCTTGAAACTGATCATCAGTTGAAAAGAAGAAATAAAAGAAATAATTTCATTACTAACAGTCATATGATAATAAATTATTTGGATATAGATATGTTGTACCTTTAAAAAGTGCACGTTTTACTTGAAGAAATCGTATTAACTTACATAAGTTTTATTATACAATACTTACATGTTACATAAACATAACTGCCATTGACAAAAATGTTAGGACACCAAGAGCCGAGATTCTGACAGCTGAGCTGGCTGTAAAGTTAAAGATATATATATATATAAGTAAACTAAATAATGTACATACATGTATTCAGTACAACCTCTTCAGAGCGACCCTGTCTTCAGCAATAGCCTCCCATATACGACAGCATGATTTCCCCACTGCACAATCTAACTATTAACTATTAATTTAACCTCTGTTGCACTGGATATCATATAAATTAAACAACAAAAAGTAGTTAACGACTCATGTAAGAAGATCTTAGATGAATGAAATGTTGAAATGTTTACTTACGCAGATTTACACATGAACTCGCGCTATCCCCGGGACACTGGTAGCAAAAATGTGATTTGCATTGGTTGCTCGCAGTGCAAGCTTCCTTGGTATTCTTTAGAGCGGTTCCATCAGGTAGCTTGGCTTAAAGAGAAAAGCGGTGTTAAAATACCTCCTATCTTATTTGATATCATAGTACAATGAATAAAAATGATAAATGTATTATCACACAATTACGTCTTAATAATTAATCATTTAATATGAATGTTTCGGCATATTTGCCTTCATCCATGTTGACATTCAAATGTGTGATAGCAGCCACCTTGTGAGCACGGGCCATTCTTTTGAAAAATGTCACTGATTATAGGAAACAAAGTTAACCTTAAATAAAGGTGACCTGTCAATAAAGGGTATGTTTTGTCTGTCCCAAGGGTGACCATTATTTCATATTAACTAAGCATCCTATATATTAAAATATCCGTGAATAATCCTACTTATTGAAGTATCCTACTTAGTGGAGTATCCTACTTATTGAAGTATTCTACTTACTGAAATATCCTACTTATTGAAGTATCCTACTTATTGAAGTATTCTACTTACTGAAATATCCTACTTATTGAAGTATCCTACTTATTGAAGTATTCTACTTACTGAAATATCCTACTTATTGAAGTATCCTACTTATTGAAGTATTCTAATTACTGAAATATCCTACTTATTGAAGTATCCTACTTAGTGAAGTATCCTACTTAGTGAAGTATCCTACTTACTGAAATATCCTACTTAGTGAAGTATTCTACTTATTGAAGTATTCTACTTAGTGAAGTATCCTACTTAGTGAAGTATCCTACTTACTGAAGTATCCTACTGAGTGAAGTATCCTACTTACTGAAATATCCTACTTAGTGAAGTATCCTACTTAGTGAAGTATTCTACTTAGTGAAGTATCCTACTTAGTGAAGTATTCTACTTAGTGAAGTATCCTACTTAGTGAAGTATCCTACTTACTGAAGTATCCTACTTAGTGAAGTATCCTACTTAGTGAAGTATCCTACTTAGTGAAGTATCCTACTTAGTGAAGTATCCTGCTTAGTGAAGTATCCTACTTACTGAAATATCCTACTTAGTGAAGTATCCTACTGAGTGAAATATCCTACTGAGTGAAGTATCCTACTGAGTGAAGTATCCTACTTACTGAAATATCTTACTTAGTGAAGTATCCTACTTACTGAAATATCCTACTTAGTGAAGTATCCTACATATATTTTACTTAGTGAAGTATCCTACTTACTGAAATATCCTACTGAGTGAAGTATCCTACATATATTTTACTGAGTGAAGTATCCTACTTACTGAAATATCCTACTTACTGAAGTATCCTACATAGTGAAGTATCCTACTTACTGAAATATCCTACTTAGTGAAGTATCCTACTGAGTGAAGTATCCTACTTAGTGAAGTATCCTACTTACTGAAGTATCCTACTTACTGAAATATCCTACTTAGTGAAGTATCCTACTGAGTGAAGTATCCTACTTAGTGAAATATCCTACTTAGTGAAGTATCCTACTTAGTGAAGTATCCTACTTACTGAAATATCCTACTTATATATTGAAGTATCCTACTTAGTGAAGTATCCTACTGAGTGAAGTATCCTACTTAGTGAAGTATCCTACTTACTGAAGTATCCTACTTACTAAAATATCCTACTTAGTGAAGTATCCTACTGAGTGAAGTATCCTACTTAGTGAAGTATCCTACTTATTGAAATATCCTACTGAGTGAAATATCCTACTTATTGAAGTATCCTACTTAGTGAAGTATCCTACTTACTGAAATATCCTACTTATATATTGAAGTATACTACTTACTGAAGTATCCTACTTAGTGAAGTATCCTACTGAGTGAAGTATCCTACTTACTGAAATATCCTACTTAGTGAAGTATCCTACTGAGTGAAATATCCTACTTACTGAAATATCCTACTGAGTGAAATATCCTACTGAGTGAAGTATCCTACTTAGTGAAGTATCCTACTTAATGAAGTATCCTACTTACTGAAATATCCTACTAAGTGAAATATCCTACTTAATGAAGTATCCTACTTACTGAAATATCCTACTTACTGAAATATCCTACTTACTGAAATATCCTACTTATATATTGAAGTATCCTACTAACTGAAATATCCTACTTACTGAAATATCCTACTTATATATTGAAGTATCCTACTTACTGAAATATCCTACTTACTGAAATATCCTACTTACTGAAATATCCTACTTATATATTGAAGTATCCTACTTACTGAAATATCCTACTTACTGAAATATCCTACTTATATATTGAAGTATCCTACTTACTGAAATATCCTACTTACTGAAATATCCTACTTATATATTGAAGTATCCTACTTACTGAAATATCCTACTTATATATTGAAGTATCCTACTTACTGAAATATCCTACTTACTGAAATATCCTACTTATATATTAAAGTATCCTACTTACTGAAATATCCTACTTACTGAAATATCCTACTTATATATTGAAGTATCCTACTTACTGAAATATCCTACTTAGTGAAGTATCCTACTTACTGAAATATCCTACTTAGTGAAGTATCCTACTTAGTGAAGTATCCTACTTAGTGAAATATCCTACTTAGTGAAATATCCTACTTAGTGAAGTATCCTACTTAGTGAAGTATCCTACTTAGTGAAGTATCCTACTTACTGAAATATCCTACTTAGTGAAGTATCATACTTACTGAAATATCCTACTTAGTGAAGTATCCTACTTACTGAAATATCCTACTTAGTGAAGTATCCTACTTACTGAAGTATCCTACTTACTGAAATATCCTACTGAGTGAAGTATCCTACTTAGTGAAGTATCCTACTTAGTGAAGTATCCTACTTAGTGAAGTATCCTGCTTAGTGAAGTATCCTACTTACTGAAATATCCTACTTAGTGAAGTATCCTACTGAGTGAAATATCCTACTGAGTGAAGTATCCTACTGAGTGAAGTATCCTACTTACTGAAATATCTTACTTAGTGAAGTATCCTACTTACTGAAATATCCTACTTAGTGAAGTATCCTACATATATTTTACTTAGTGAAGTATCCTACTTACTGAAATATCCTACTGAGTGAAGTATCCTACATATATTTTACTGAGTGAAGTATCCTACTTACTGAAATATCCTACTTACTGAAGTATCCTACATAGTGAAGTATCCTACTTACTGAAATATCCTACTTAGTGAAGTATCCTACTGAGTGAAGTATCCTACTTAGTGAAGTATCCTACTTACTGAAGTATCCTACTTACTGAAATATCCTACTTAGTGAAGTATCCTACTGAGTGAAGTATCCTACTTAGTGAAATATCCTACTTAGTGAAGTATCCTACTTAGTGAAGTATCCTACTTACTGAAATATCCTACTTATATATTGAAGTATCCTACTTAGTGAAGTATCCTACTGAGTGAAGTATCCTACTTAGTGAAGTATCCTACTTACTGAAGTATCCTACTTACTAAAATATCCTACTTAGTGAAGTATCCTACTGAGTGAAGTATCCTACTTAGTGAAGTATCCTACTTATTGAAATATCCTACTGAGTGAAATATCCTACTTATTGAAGTATCCTACTTAGTGAAGTATCCTACTTACTGAAATATCCTACTTATATATTGAAGTATACTACTTACTGAAGTATCCTACTTAGTGAAGTATCCTACTGAGTGAAGTATCCTACTTACTGAAATATCCTACTTAGTGAAGTATCCTACTGAGTGAAATATCCTACTTACTGAAATATCCTACTGAGTGAAATATCCTACTGAGTGAAGTATCCTACTTAGTGAAGTATCCTACTTAATGAAGTATCCTACTTACTGAAATATCCTACTAAGTGAAATATCCTACTTAATGAAGTATCCTACTTACTGAAATATCCTACTTACTGAAATATCCTACTTACTGAAATATCCTACTTATATATTGAAGTATCCTACTAACTGAAATATCCTACTTACTGAAATATCCTACTTATATATTGAAGTATCCTACTTACTGAAATATCCTACTTACTGAAATATCCTACTTACTGAAATATCCTACTTATATATTGAAGTATCCTACTTACTGAAATATCCTACTTACTGAAATATCCTACTTATATATTGAAGTATCCTACTTACTGAAATATCCTACTTACTGAAATATCCTACTTATATATTGAAGTATCCTACTTACTGAAATATCCTACTTATATATTGAAGTATCCTACTTACTGAAATATCCTACTTACTGAAATATCCTACTTATATATTAAAGTATCCTACTTACTGAAATATCCTACTTACTGAAATATCCTACTTATATATTGAAGTATCCTACTTACTGAAATATCCTACTTATATATTGAAGTATCCTACTTACTGAAATATCCTACTTACTGAAATATCCTACTTACTGAAATATCCTACTTATATATTGAAGTATCCTACTTACTGAAATATCCTACTTACTGAAATATCCTACTTATATATTGAAGTATCCTACTTAGTGAAGTATCCTACTGAGTGAAGTTTCCTACTGAGTGAAATATCCTACTGAGTGAAGTATCCTACTTACTGAAGTATCCTACTAAGTGAAGTATCCTACTTAGTGAAGTATCCTACTTACTGAAATATCCTACTTAGTGAAGTATCCTACTTACTGAAATATCCTACTTAGTGAAGTATCCTACTTAGTGAAGTATCCTACTTAGTGAAATATCCTACTTAGTGAAATATCCTACTTAGTGAAGTATCCTACTTAGTGAAGTATCCTACTTAGTGAAGTATCCTACTTACTGAAATATCCTACTTAGTGAAGTATCATACTTACTGAAATATCCTACTTAGTGAAGTATCCTACTTACTGAAATATCCTACTTAGTGAAGTATCCTACTTACTGAAGTATCCTACTTACTGAAATATCCTACTGAGTGAAGTATCCTACTTAGTGAAGTATCCTACTTAGTGAAGTATCCTACTTAGTGAAGTATCCTACTTAGTGAAGTATCCTACTTAGTGAAGTATCATACTTACTGAAATATCCTACTTAGTGAAGTATCCTACTTAGTGAAGTATCTTACTTATTGAAGTATCTTACTTATTGCAATATTATACTTACTGAAACACAAATTGTAGGTCTCATCATTTCGCATAGCTGATATCTTTTCGTCGGTTGTTTCACATTCACATGTTAAACCTGTTCCACATTTCTCATTCTTATGTGAACTATCTAACAGACCAATCTTTGAGGAACAGCCAACAGTTGAGGTGCATGTTTCAGCAAAGTATGCTGGATGAGAGAATTCAATATGATACATGTACTAATAATTATACTTGTTTTATTTTAAACGATCAAATCAAGGCACTGAATACATGACATTTATGACACACATTTCATTTTGGGAACTTTGGATTGCTTTCCTACCCAATTGGGCCTAGATTGTCAGGGATATTATTAAACTGGCTCCTGTTGACTCTTGTCGTACAGAGATCTTTCGTACACTGCAACATGGAACGGGAACCAATTTAGGATATTATCACAGACTACTGTTTCTTTGTAATACGCATGCGCGTTAGAAAGCCAAAGCACTGAATGACCAATCTTTGAAGAGTTCTGAAAAGATTTCCTGCCCGAGTCCCGCAGCACTGTTATGAAATATGTTATGGGTATCGGTCTGCGTGAGCCGACAAGCAAGTTTTGATGTATTTTGTCAAAGAATCCACTTCAATATTACACAAAGTCATTGCAAATAGAAAACCAAACAGACGGACTATTCTGTATGTATGATAAGTATATCTCAAATTAATATACATGTACATAATTATTCCTGATATGCCGACTTAAAAACCTTATTCGATGACTTTCCGCATGCCAATGTCATGATATTTTGGCTAGTGTTGAAACTTTAAAATCATAAGCCTGTCAGCGAACATGTAATACTTGAAGTACTAGAGACCGTGGTCCGGTGGACTTATAGCTCGACGATCTGGGTTCGAATCTCGGTCGCAGCCAGTCATACCCTTCTATGAAAATTTGACCAATAAATCGATTTTCAAACGTATGTTCAGAAGTTGGTACCTCCTTGTGGAATACGGGTATCCTCCAAAGATTTTACAGCGATATTATAAGAATAATACTAGTATAGTTAAGAAACAAGATTGGTAAGCTAGTTTTATTTATTTTCTTAGTGTACGCGTGTACGCAAATACTGCGCCTCTGTTGCCCAATGGTTATAGCTTATCACTAGTAATCACAAGCACCTCTGTCACCGCTATGAGTTAGAATCCCATCTAGACCGGAAAGATACATTCATATGATTAAGTTTTCCATCCTGTTTATGTGAGGCCGATGGTTCTTCCCATGTGAAGACAAGGGCCTTCCTACGCCATTAAAGCTGGAGAGGTCGATAAATGACCCTGATAGTTGGTGCGAAGTCAAACCCTAGAGAAAAGGTACGGAAATATGAAGGTGCATTTTCTACGACTTTGCAAAGACACGTGATATTAAATTACTTACGTTCACGACATGTGTAACTATCTGTCTTGTAGCCCGACTTACATCTACAGTACATTGGTTGCGTTGTACCAGTATTAGCAACACACTGAACAGCTGGAAATATAAACAATTAAAACATTATAACCATATTTCTTCTCTAAAATATAAACAAAACATGAAATCATATATCGCAGCGGATTTTAATTTATGAAAGCTGGCGAATGGTGATGTATATGTTCATAAAATCATGGAACTATTTGTCGGTCTTGATTAGATCGCGGAAGTAGTTCCGGTCTTGTTTACCGCCGAAGTAAGGAATAGGTAGTAAAGAATATCGATAATAGCCTTAAATTACCTGTATCCACTGCAATAAGTATGGTTCGACTAGCCTCCCCAAAAATTATGTGATAAGAGATGCCCATTAATGTGAGGTATTGAGCGGGAAGGAGACGCATGGAGAGGTTAGGAGAAGAATAAGAAGTTGTTTGTCAAAATATGTGGTACCATATTTTAACTGTACAAATAATCCAACATATCGGAATGATAGTCCTACAATAAGTATAATAAACTTTACATGCTTACGAGAAGTCATAAATATTTAAGGTAAAATTTTGTTTTAACTTTCAACAATAATTTTGTTCACAATACGTGCTTGTAATGAAATCTGTATGATTAGATTAAGTAAAAAGAATTGTCAAAATAGCTAAGATATTTTAGATCGAGAGATTTCGGTCGCGTAAAAACAAACCAATAATTTTAATTTCGTCTTGATTATACAGCGCTAGACCTGTATACCGGTGAACCGGGTTCGAATCACAGTCGCGGCAGGCCATGCCGTTCTAGTAAAATTTGACAAAAATGTCGATTTTCCTCCATGTGTTGAGAAAGTACTGGTTAGAATACAATCCAAGAAAATTGGTTAGATGAACCGTTCGCCGTATTGAACTGAAATTTTGTTGGAAAACGGCTTTAAACCTACAGAGACAAAGTTAACACACCTGATTATACAATACTTACAGTCTAAAATGGTGAAGTAGCAGTCGGAGTCTTGCGTGCATTGTTCTCCAATTAACTTTGTGTCTGTTGTTAAACAGGTTCCGAGCTTAGTACTGTACGTCTGTGTACTAGTACAATCACACTTGCTTGTTGTGCTTAGACACGTCAGTCCGGACTGACAAATGATATCGGCGGAACATGTTTCAGTTCTTTTTGCCACAGCCTCTGAAATGTCAATTGATGTCAGTTATATAGCCATGACATCTTTTAAACAATCGCATCAATATAATCCAAAAATGTTTGTTCATGAACTTCACGTACGACCCTCATAATTATAGACTAATGTGGTAACGTGTGCACTGCAATGTTACATAACAAAGAAATTCGCAAGACTTTGCGAAACAATAATCGCTTTTGCTCTGTTGTAAACATTTTATAAAAAAGAGGATATTTTTTTCCGAATCATATTGACAGTAATGATGTGTTTCTGATGCATGTTGTCAATATTCTTGGATTAATCATAGCATTTAGTTGAGAAAAAAATATGAGCTTACTGCAAGTGGAACTGTCTTCAATAAAGTTATCCATGCACACACATATTCCCTTGGCACAGTCACTGTATTCTTTATAGCATTTGGAATTGTCTGTGCTACAATCGGATGATTTAGAACAAGCCTCATCTAACACAGCTAAAATGGCAATTGTGTCAACAGTAAATGTTCAAACATAAAAATACAATAAACCCAGAAATGTGACGGAGGAGCATTCCATAACGATTCAGCAAATGTAACAAGACAATTTTTAAACAGTTCGTCTCTATGTTATGCTCGTGCTGGAGGCTGATTAATTCGCCAATGTAATCCAAAGACCACAGTTTTTCATTAAATACAATGCCAAACTTCTTGCTTGATACGTTTGTCTTGACAAGCCCTGTCAAATAGTTAGTTATACTTCATGAACTATTCCTAAAGTATGCAACAATTCATGTTTTCATGAATTCAATTCGAAGGTTTCCAAATCTTTCTCAGAATCAGATGCTCATTTTGTTGTATGACTGGACATTGTTTCTTTGATATCGTTCTCGAGTCAATCAATGGCTTCCAAACGAACGTCTTTCTATGGAAATATCATCTTAGACCCGATGTGGATCTTTATCATTAAATCAACTTTACTAAAACGATTTAAAAAAGTCATTAGATCTAGAAAATGCTTTTCTTGTGATTTTTTTGTTCTTGAAAGCGCGCGGAAAGGTAGAAAAGTAAAACAAATGAATGGACCCTTCATCGAGCCAAATGAAAGATCTAGAGTCGCGTGAAAGATTTGGGTAAGTCGGGTTACCAGAAACAAACAAATTTTGTCACGTCTTATTTATGTCATGTATACAATTGTATCATTCAATAAAACAGTGGCTTGAATCTCGGAATGATTGTGACAACAATTCTAAAAATAACGATGTATCTCTAAGTAACATACCTGCTTCAGAAAGCTTCGCGAACGTACAAACCACTGCAACCACTAACAAGGACTTCATCTAAATTAGAAATCCATGTTTGTAATAATGCATCAAATACACCATTTGTTTACTTTACAATTTGCTGAATTATATGACCTTCATGAAATCATTGTCAAATGATTCGTAAACAAATACTCACGTGGATCTTTTATTCATTAGTGTTTAATATCGCATCATATGTCAGGATTCTTTGGCGAATGTTCTGGTTAAGATCTCTAACTTATAATCATTAGCCTCCCTCAACCCCCCCCCCCCCCCGCACACACACACACACACTCACATCTGTGGAAGCCGTTGCACCGACAACCAGGGTTATTTGATGGCCTTGGAGCTTCAACGACGGGTGTACACTTGGATAGAACCACATACCTACTGTACCCATGCCAAATAGATGGTCGTACTTCATGAACTGTTTATGAATTTTGAAAAAAATATGCAAGAATAGTTCAAAACAAAATCATGCTTTCATTTTTTTCGACGAGATAGGCTAGCTGGAAAGCTTCCTCAAGTTAAAATTGTGGCGTACCTGATTATATTTGAACCAACAGCGGTGATGGGCTACTGACAATGGAGGCTCCTGATTTGAACATAAACCCTGTCATACTCATACAATGTAAATTTCACATATTACATTTAAAGAAGTAAGTTCCACTGTTATTATCAGATCTATATAGCTTGCCCTCCGCCCAAACAGACCCGCCGACGTAACAAAAGTTATTAAAGTAGATGAGTAAAATATGCAATAAATTGATTTGAAAAAGTAAAATAATCGAAGTACTCAAAAAAAATATTCATTTTAACCACATAAATAAAAAAAGATTGTCCAGATTTTTAAAATATATATATAAAACAGCTTACCTTTACTTGTTGTTTCTAAGGACACCCAGCAAACTAAAGCTGGAAGTCTGCATGTGGTGCAAGGATAGTTATTTCAGTGTTGCTATGGTAATAACTCATCTGACCAATGGTGGAGCATCAGACAGAACTTCCGAGTTTTAATTATTAACGTTGTTTAAGTTTCAAGTGATACAGGAACCGTTATCACTAAGCAACGTGAATTTGCAATCACAACGCATCGATTTGAAATGGATAACTGGAGGTGGATAGTGTTTTGTGAGATGCCTCTGTCACGCAAATGGCACCGGTAACTATGAGATACGCAGTCGATCAAAGATAGATGATTCAATAATGTATAACTAAATTAAATGTATGGTAAAAGGGTTATGAGACTAGGTCACGAAAGCAGCTCTTCGATGCTTACAATATCAGAATTAAACACACTTTAACTGCAATACACTTCAATGAAGCCTCCCCTGAATAATGTATTAGTATCTCTACAATGATCATCATTTACAGTGGACTGCAGATGAGGTTTCATGTCCTGGTTACCTGAAACCTTTTCATGCTCATTGCTATAGCACATGATTATGAGATATCAAGTCAATGTTGTTTTTAGTGTTTGTCTTTCTATTATCTACTTGTCACCAAATTACATGTAGTCAAAAGGGCATGATACAGGTCTCACATAATTTATTTGTTATCATTAATGGTGCTTAGTAATCTATTGGTTTATTCTAATACACTGGTAACATATATCTATCATCTTGAACCAATTATAACATCCATTTTATGTATATTTGTTCAGTGATCATTCCTGATCAAAACATATATGTTGGCTTTATATATGTTATAATCTGAATAAACTTTGAAACTTTGTACGGCTTTATAGTGCATCATCCATAGTTACTGTTTCTAGATTCAATCTTCTCGTTTATATTGTTCTTACCTATTCTTTTAAACCTTCGCCATCTTGATCTCAGGAAAGTATTACTTTATTTTTCATAAATAGTGCGTTTAGCATCGATCGGTTGGTCTAGAAACGCTCTTGGACATGCAGTTAAAGCCCCATTAACTTTTTGCTGTAGAAAAATATATGCAAAAACATTTAATTGCTGATGTTATCCCAAGATAATTATTACCGTCGAAACAAGCCCTTTTTCGTCTGAAAACACTCATTTCACTGTGACTTTTGCTTTTGTAAACTTGAAATATGTAGAGCGCGTGACGTCACTTTACTACGTGTGCATAGCATGACTGCGGGAAAACTCAGGTGTTCTATAAATAGTATTTATTTCAATGATATTGAAAAAAATACGATAGTAGTTTCGGAAACATTTTTCCTTGCTATAAAGTATGCACGGGAGAAAAACACACCGGATTCCTCTGTTATAGAACAAGCAGAACCTATTAAGACCAATACATTTATAAGCTTATGGGACTTTAACGTATAAGATATCAAATATTACCCATGATATAAATCAACAACGTCAAAAGGTTGGGTATATAGATCCTTTTCTGAAGAACTTGGTTCATGCCTAACTTTAAACTTATATGTCCGATTTATATCTACACGCAATTGAACTTCGAAAATGTTATTATAGAAGTTCACGAAAAAATCAAATATTCTATACAATAACTCTTGTTTGCGGTGTTTTATAGTTGAAATGCTACTACGCTCTTGTGGCGCTGAGGAAACCAGCGACTATTTCTTGTGACAGTGTTTAAGTTTTGTATTTGACATTTACGTCCAAGCTTTTACGTCTGATCTAGCGCGCCCGATAAGCTTAGTGATGATGAGCTCGAACCCCGAGCGAAGCTCACACTGTCCTTGAAAAATTTGACTGAAGATATTACATTCTATGTTAAAATGTCCCTTAGCTCTGAATTATGTGGGGTATCTTGGTAGTACATGGAGTATGACTGAAGATATAACAGCCTATGTTGAATTGTCCTTCACATCTGAATTATGTGGGGTAGCTTGGTGGTAGCTTGTGGTTAATAGTATTGGTTAAGGCCTAAATGAAGTCTAGACAAGCTGGTTGGTATAACTGCCCACCATGGCGTTACTAAATATTGTTGAAAATGGCGTTAAATCCGATGAAATAAATAAAACTTTCTGGTCTACTCAATCCATTCAGAAGCCTAACATTCTCTGTGGAAACGAACACCTTCCTTAATTCCTGTATTTTGGTTTGATTTTCTGATGTTTCCACTCTATTTCAACAAGATTTACGCTGAGGCGAATTATGAAATTTTAAGTGTCGATTTTTTTAAAAATCTATTGATTTTATGTTATTAGGTCTGCTTGTTCTATCGATGTTTCTGAACCAGTTTCTAGTTTTATGTCTGTTCATAAGATTAGAATAACGCTTCGGTTGAATTGATTGATCCATAATTGATGAAATAAGGTAATGGTTTATCTAGAACATGCATGGGCCGTTAGAAAACATCAATTTGTTCATTCTGGCCATTTCGTAGAATGGTAAATTTTTTTATTGCAGTGTTATACTGGTGCTTTAATGTTTATAGTGTGATATACTGAACAAAACTTAAAATCCCACCGCATATTTTGATAATTAATACACATGGTTTTCACGCCAATTTTCATAAATTACATCACCCGTTCCGCTTTGGTTCATCAGTACAAACAATATGTAACGTACAAATTTCTAAATCTGTTTTTAAAAATATTTGGTTAAATTGATCAATGGCGTTTTGAGCAAATGCCGATAGATCGCTTTATATAGTCACTGTGGTGTTTATAAGTTTGTTTCGGTGTAGAAATATGCATCTTTTCAATTTACGTCGACTTGATTGACTAACATACACTTTTAAATTAAATCCATTTAGAGACACTTTAGTCAAGTCATACAAACAGATAGGAAAGTATAAAATTAGTTTTAAAAATCAATATCAGTCTTACTCGTTTCTCAATTATGAATCCAAATTGCACTTAATTGCGAAAGTTTGAACAGCGTTTTTAGTGCATTGTTTGCATGAGCATAATGTGTCTTATCCTGTTTATTGAATTGCATTGCAGGGAAATGTGTGTCCAATATATCACATAACATTACACCATATTGTTTAAAATGAATCAGACATGGTTTCATGGGTTGATATAGTTAAGTGTAAAGCCACCACGTAATGAGATATAAATTTATTTACAAAATGTTCACATCACATTTTTAGACAATGCCTCTTTGGATTAGTTGACATTAACAATGTGGTCTCCAGCTTGAAAATAGATTCACTGACTATAAGATATAATCTCACTGTGGTCAGTTATTGAATAAGAAGAAGAGTGGTTTTCATTTAAATTTACATTTGTGTACCAACTCCCATGAGAAAGAGCATTGAAGTTGTTTTTTTCTTATTGTCTGATATCTTTCTATTTCCTTTACCTTTTTTATTTCCCATTTTAATTGATTTGAAATAAAGCACTAACATCTGCCTTGAAATACCATTTGCCCCCAATGAGCTTCGCCCACATCGTAACGTGGTACTATTTTTGGTCTTGACATTACGATGTTCAAGGGTGTTTTGTTGATAGCCCTAATAAAAACACCACATTTGCATGATCTGGTCGGATTTTTATGAACCAACTGATAAACGACTAATAGTTTGACGATATCTTCTCTCTAGAAAGTATATACTAGTATATGGACTTCGCAAACCTCGTATCTATAGTTGCATGATATCTTTTTTTCAGATATCACATTATATCAGGTTTACTATAAAAAGTAAATGGTTAAAATAACGTATACAGTAAAAATACTCATTTAATCCAACAACGTATCTATTTGCCATAAAGTGCGAAAGCTCCTGTGGACTTTAAAGCCAATAAAAACGCTTAATACTATGTGATGCCGTATTTTAGTAAATTTCAATTGATTTTTTTCGTACAAAATGAATCGGCACGTATTTGATGACTAAACAAACCAATGATATTCGAAAAGTCACAAAAACAAATAAAAAGTAATAGATGTTCATAACTATATATTTCTCACATCTATAATTGCGAAAATCACTAGAATACGAAGTATAGAAACATCTTAGTTGAATCTAAGTATTACAGTATTATAAGATGATATTTCTAGACTGTTAAGAATTTACATTATTATAGTTTACGCGCGACATTAATGCCGAAAGTGACTTTCGTGCCAAAACATAAGATTTATGTCTAAAAACGATATCCATATAATTATATAAGATAGTGTAAAGTGTATGAAGCTGGTTCTGACAAGAAATGCTACATAGATTTCATAAAGTGTAAAATCACACTGTTTTCATTACCTTTCTCTGCCAGACATACACAGTTATATAACTATGTACTGTTTGTACATGTCTAAATAAACATATGTTCTGTTCATAATGATCGCCAGACATCATTATTAAGTAGGAATATAGACGATGTATTAATCACCAGTTTGAAAATAAGTTTTTTTCTCATAATTAGGATTTCATATACATGTTGTTATATGAAGTACAACCTCTTCGGAACGGCCCTGTCTTGAGCAACAACCTCAATTCAACGACAGCATGTTTTCCCACTGCATGATTTCACTATCAATTTAACCTCTACTAGTACTACAGTACTGTGCGTTATGTATATGTAGTAATATCCACATGAGGCTACAGTGCTGTGCGTTATGCATATGTAGTAATATCCACATGAGGCTACAGTGCTGTGCGTTATGCATATGTAGTAATATCCACATGAGGCTACAGTACTGTGCGTTATGTATATGTAGTAATATCCACATGAGGCTACAGTGCTGTGCGTTATGCATATGTAGTAATATCCACATGAGGCTACAGTACTGTGCGTTATGCATATGTAGTAATATCCACATGAGGCTACAGTGCTGTGCGTTATGTATATGTAGTAATATCCACATGAGGCTACAGTGCTGTGCGTTATGCATATGTAGTAATATCCACATGAGGCTACATTACTGTGCGTTATGTATATGTAGTAATATCCACATGAGGCTACAGTGCTGTGCGTTATGCATATGTAGTAATATCCACATGAGGCTACAGTGCTGTGCGTTATGTATATGTAGTAATATCCACATGAGGCTACAGTGCTGTGCGTTATGTATATGTAGTAATATCCACATGAGGCTACAGTGCTGTGCGTTATGTATATGTAGAAATATCCACATGAGGCTACAGTGCTGTGCGTTATGTATATGTAGTAATATCCAAATGAGGCTACAGTGCTGTGCGTTATGTATATGTAGTAATATCCACATGAGGCTACAGTGCTGTGCGTTATGCATATGTAGTAATATCCACATGAGGCTACAGTACTGTGCGTTATGTATTATGTAGTAATATCCACATGAGGCTACAGTACTGTGCGTTATGTATATGTAGTAATATCCACATGAGGCTACAGTACTATGCGTTATGTATATGTAGTAATATCCACATGAGGCTACAGTGCTGTGCGTTATGCATATGTAGTAATATCCACATGAGGCTACAGTGCTGTGCGTTATGCATATGTAGTAATATCCACATGAGGCTACAGTACTGTGCGTTATGTATATGTAGTAATATCCACATGAGGCTACAGTACTGTGCGTTATGTATATGTAGTAATATCCACATGAGGCTACAGTACTGTGCGTTATGTATATGTAGTAATATCCACATGAGGCTACAGTACTGTATTTTATGTATATGTAGTAATATCCACATGAGGGTACAGTACTGTGCGTTATGCATATGTAGTAATATCCACATGAGGCTACAGTACTGTGCGTTATGTATATGTAGTAATATCCACATGAGGCTACAGTACTGTGCGTTATGTATATGTAGTAATATCCACATGAGGCTACAGTGCTGTGCGTTATGCATATGTAGTAATATCCACATGAGGCTACAGTGCTGTGCGTTATTTATATGTAGTAATATCCACATGAGGCTACAGTACTGTACGTTATGTATATGTAGTAATATCCACATGAGGCTACAGTACTGTGCGTTATGTATATGTAGTAATATCCACATGAGGCTACAGTACTGTGCGTTATGCATATGTAGTAATATCCACATGAGGCTACAGTACTGTGCGTTATGCATATGTAGTAATATCCACATGAGGCTACAGTACTGTGCGTTATGTATATGTAGTAATATCCACATGAGGCTACAGTACTGTGCGTTATGTATATGTAGTAATATCCACATGAGGCTACAGTACTGTGCGTTATGTATATGTAGTAATATCCACATGAGGCTACAGTACTGTGCGTTATGTATATGTAGTAATATCCACATGAGGCTACAGTGCTGTGCGTTATGCATATGTTGTAATATCCACATGAGGCTACAGTGCTGTGCGTTATTTATATGTAGTAATATCCACATGAGGCTACAGTACTGTACGTTATGTATATGTAGTAATATCCACATGAGGCTACAGTACTGTGCGTTATGTATATGTAGTAATATCCACATGAGGCTACAGTACTGTGCGTTATGCATATGTAGTAATATCCACATGAGGCTACAGTACTGTGCGTTATGCATATGTAGTAATATCCACATGAGGCTACAGTACTGTGCGTTATGTATATGTAGTAATATCCACATGAGGCTACAGTACTGTGCGTTATGTATATGTATTAATATCCACATGAGGCTACAGTACTGTGCGTTATGTATATGTAGTAATATCCACATAATGCATTATACATGTGTAGTACTATCCTCATGATTCTACAGTAATGTTTATTATATAAATGTGTAGTAATGTCCACATGATTTTACAGTACTGTACGTTATACATATGCAGTAATATACACAAGATACTATAGTGCTGTATACGTGTATAGTGATATACACATGATACAATAAGGCCTTGCCTGGGCTGTAATTTCAGTTGGCATACAAGCATTTTGTGATATAACTTGATATAGAAGTTAACGTCAATGGGATGATTAGTCATGATCATTAGACAAATGTTCAATGTCACAAGCTTTCTTTACATTTGGCTCGACATGTACTTTAAGTGATATCTGTTAATATGATCCATTTAAATAGCCTACATATCATTTTGATTCGGACTGGAGGAGGACTTGATCAAAGTCATGCGGAACATTTCTGTAACTTGGCCGGTCTTATCGGCGAAACTGTCTCCCTTGAAAACGTCTTATCGATCACTCCGATAATGTTTATCGATAAACTGATTTACTATAGATTTATATAGGAGCTGTATGGTTTAACACTAATAACTTGTTTATAACATTAAATGAGAAAATTTTATAACCTCGTGAAGTAATCTTCATTCTCTGCACTTTATTTCAATATAATTTTTATTAATGTGGTATGTGAACTTATTGCTTCCATTTTCGTTTGAAGTTGGTGACTATCGTTCGTTCATAATTATATATGAAAACTGTCAAAATACTCTTAAACCTCGTTTTTGACAGGCCATAAAGCTGTTTTTTACTAAAATGACATTTTTTTATAACCTCGTGAAGTATGCTGTGGTGTCCAAGCTTTATTACAATATATTTTTTAAGAAATTTGAAAATGTGGAAATTGCTTCCAATTTAGTTTGAAAATGGAGATATTCGCGTTCAGGCGCGCGTTTTAGTATCAATATTGTAGTAAGTACATTGTACATGTACAGTAGTCGATGTAGCAACTACCGAATTAGTTGTTGTTATTATGACCTTTCATACATTTACCACGTGACTAATTGTTAAATTGCTTATGCAGGTGTATAATTTAAGTCGGTATATTTTTACCATGTTACAAAAAACTGCTTATTTTTAGCAAACTGTTCGATAATTCAATAACTCGATACATATTTATGATACGGACTTGATATAGATTTTTTTTTTTTATAAAGCCATTATCTCTACGGTTAAAATGTGTGAACTTATTATGATGACCTTGTATCAACTTATATTCGTACGATGATATTATCTATAAACATTGAAAATTTATACATTAATTGTTAACAATCAGTTAAATATGTATGATAACAACACCAAAGTACCATGTGATACGACTGTTTAGCAGACAAAACAAATACTATTCAAGTCGTGTTGGTTCATATACGCTGTGTACAAAGTACGCGACGAAACAAGGTCCAGTGAGACATATGCCTGGCCTCGTAAGTTTATTATGTTTATACGACTATAAATGTAACCCTCAGCAGAGCTATTCAAAAAGTGTCTTCTAACGTTTGTAAGAAGACACTTTTCAATAACTCAACTTTCACGTGGACACAATCCTTTCTCGTCGTATAAGTCAGATACACGTACTCGTTTTTTCTTCAAAAATGTCTTCTTACAGACGCTAAGAAGACGGTTCGCTAAGACAAACAACCAATTTATCCTCGGCTTCGCCTAGGACAAATTGTGTATTTGTCTAAGCGAACCGTCTTCTTACGTCTGTAAGAAGACACTTTTGAAGAAAAACTCGTACTGTATCTATTACTTACTGTGCAGACGTATCTTCTTTGTACCAGTTTATTGAGAACGTGTGACACCGACATTATTTTATTGCGCAATACCAAAATAAGATATATTAATTGACCAAGCAGCTCGGATATTTCATATTTTGAATCTGAAGTTTCGATATAACGTGTATACGTCTACTTTCTTATACAGTTATATACAGTCAGATAGAACCTCCATCGTGATCGAATAGTTAAGACATCAAGAAGGAGCATTATACTCTAATGACAAGGTAACATTACATTTATTTCGTGCTTCGTTCTTTTTATATTAGAGACAAACTTTTGATATAACCTTTCTTGTTTAAACATTGTCTTCTGTGTGGCGTTTAGTTTAGGTGTTTGACATAACTTACATGCATGTATATTTTTTCAAGTCTCTTTAATGGGTTGCCCCGTAATTAATGTATGTTGGTCGGGGAACCATCCTATGGTCGATTAACATAGCCATACATTTTAGTTCGAATATACTTTAATAGAAAATAATAATTCGATCTGACTTTCGGCAAAAAAAGTTGAAAAACGCATTAAGACTAGGCAGCACCATTTTTTTATTTAAGTATTAGTAATAATATTTCGCTTCAGGATTGTTTAACGGGTATATTAAGATAGCATTTTTGCTTTAATATCTTATACTGTTAATTGACATAATTTCTTATCTTATTGTATTAGGAATTATTCGGTTTCACAATAGTAGATATATCTTGAGGAATAGGAACAAAATATTAATCACATTTTATTGTTTCGATCCCTATTTCTTAAAATACAATTTCTATTATTCACCAGCAAGGTTTTTCTTGACCTTTGAAAATTATCTGTTCATCGTTTGATTTGTTGAATTCGTCATTTGTGATAGACTCTTGCCTTTATTAAACCCAACTGATGATTCCTTGCCACATTGATTAGTATTACCTGTTATTTATATTACACGAAAAAAAACTCGCATAAATGAATTGATTTTAAATTCCAATACAATAAAATGTTTCATTAACAAGCTTTTTTCTATTATTCTCCAAACTTATTACTGATGAACGTTACCGGTTCATACAAATGAGAATGTGTATTTCTTGTTCCTTGAAATCTACCAAGTTAATGCGAAGCAAAGGGCATCTCTTGTTGAAAATACATGTATCCAGTTTCAGTTTAGGGTTTTCGTTTGGTTACACATTGGACAGTAGGACATTAAACTAGAACTGGTTTCGATTAAAAGTGGGCGGTGAACAAACTGGCAGTTGGAAGAAGCAAACTAGCGACAGAAAGAATCGTTACTTATACAGTAAAACCCCGATTATCCGAAGTCGTCGG
Source organism: Lutraria lutraria (assembly GCA_964023205.1). Lineage (NCBI taxonomy): Eukaryota > Metazoa > Mollusca > Bivalvia > Venerida > Mactridae > Lutraria > Lutraria lutraria. The sequence continues at coordinate 37,651,033 of OZ026842.1, read as the reverse complement.
GGCCGAAAAATTACTTCGGATAATCCGGGGTTTCGGATAATCAAGGGTAAGGGAAATCTAGACAAGTGCAAGAAAATAAAGGGAGATCACTCCCATATATATGGCGTACATGTATAGGTATAATGACAACAAAGTTAATGCGTTATATTTCATAATTTATTTACGAAAAAATACATTTTTCGACAAACATGTGTATGTTTAAGGTAAAACAAATGTATGAGTAGTTTGTGAGTTTGTACCATTATTAATTCGTCAAAGTCATGAGGAATCCAAAGTGAAACTACCAATACAAATGAATACCCAAACGGTAGCACATGTCATTTTAAAAGCACATTAATCCATCGATAAAATGATACCGTGAAATGAAATATACACGGGATGTAGAAAAAGACACTCTTTAAATAAATTATAAACTGAATTAAAATAAAAATCCAACGCGGAGTTTCATTTTCGATAAAATGATACTGTGAAATGAAATGAAATATACACGGGATGTAGAAAAAGACACTGTTTAAATAAATTATAAACTGAATTAAAATAAAAATCCAACGCGGAGTTTCATTTTATTGCTACAGTCACAAACACTACGAGCGTCACACAAATCGTTGTCGTCCTAAGAATCGTGTTCGTATTCATTTTCCGAAAATGGAATAATTTTGAAATCGAGTGCCGGTAATTTATATTGGTCATGTGTATTGTTTGTCAATTTAACAAACTTCGAAAAATAAAATGAACATTTTAATGTTGGTTGCTTTTTCAAGTGAAATTATGATGCAATTCATAAATCAAAGGAAAAATAAAAGGTGAATGATCTAACCCAGTCCGTATCGTAATAGGCTAATTGTGTTCCCATTACTGCAAACAATGATCCAAACCAACAATCCATTGTTCTCAGTGGTTTGATAATATGTTGTTTACACCTTTTGACACGTTAAAGAAATCCTACAATGAACTTCTCTGATCGATCAGAGTTAATTGTCGACTTCGGATAATAGGTGCGAAAATACGCGTTCGGATAATTGTGGGGACCTGTTTATCACTTCGGATAAGCCATGGTATTCGGATAAGACGATTCGGATAATCGAGGTTTATTTACATTGAAATATATAGAGGGAAATTCGGGACCGAAATTTCACTTCGGATAAGACCAGGTTTTCGGATAATCCGAGTTCGGATAATCGAGGTTTTACTGGTTGTACTTATATTAACAGGAACACAGGTTTATAAAGAAAAAAGTTATTATGCCAAGTAATTGCAAGTTGACATGCGCGCGATTATAACAGGACCAAAATATGTACTAAGATAAAGTAGACTATTGAGGATGTAATACTTGGTTGACATATTCCTTCATCTTAAGAATATATTTGGTATGGTTGTAATTGCCCTCTATGTTAACAGGGAAAAAGATGAAAAGCGTATGATTAAAGAAATGTCTATAGAAAAGGTAAAAATCTGACCATAGTTAATCAGATCAAATTAGAATTCATGATAAGAAATGGGTGTCTTAAGAGTTGCCAAATTGAATGTAACTGATACGTAATGGTCAACGAGGTCGAACCTTTTCCCGCACTCAACTGCATGTAATTGCTGACGCATAAATCCGACCCAACCGCCTCCAGGGGTAGTTTGGGAGGTTTGACAATAAGGTTCGAGATTTTTTTAAGAATTGGCAAAACTTATTTTCGTTTCAAAACAGTTTTACTGAACAAGCCAGATATGAAAACCATTTTGCTTATTGCCAACAAAAGCGCCATAATGTATGTTAGCTCGAAAGCAGGACACACTAAACTGGTTTCCATTGTCTCTGTTTATGTAATTTCAGGTATTAAAATGGGCGTTGATTTAAGTACATATCGATGCAGAGTGGGCATGTTCGTTTTGCATCATGGATCAGGTGTATTGATGAAGCTATTGCAAGTTAATTTCAGTATTTTGGTGATATGTATGTTAATGATAGGATCTGTGAGTTTTGTCAGGATACTACTTGTGATGGCAGGAATAGAACAGAACCCTGGCCCAACAGATTGGTTAAATGATCATACGTTTAAAATACCACATATCATTCCAGTCGAGTGTTGACATGTTTCAGTTCTTTCATCAAATCATGCATATGATAAGATTTAATGCCAGAATGATACGATGACAGACAAACCTGTGCAAAAGGCTCACCATGAGGAAAAAAGAAAATATGACTTTAATAAGACATGTTGACCTTTACTTATTGATTCATTTGGTCTTTTATACAAATAAATGTGGAAACCATTCAGTGATGATTATTGTTTACTTGTAGCACTTATAAGCCTGTCTATTTTACTGAAAGATATGAATAACATTTTTTATTATATTATTTATTCTTTTCACGATTTAATGATATGCATCGAATGACTTGTTTCATCATTTTTCAGATCAGCATTTTACATTCCGGTACCAATATCTTTTAATAGAAATTGGTACAAAGGTTCTGAGAGCTTTGTTTGATAATATTGTGGGGACGGACATAATGAAGTACTTAAATGCAAACACAAATCAGTACAAACAACTCAAGTTTATAATCAATCAAACAAATGTACTCACTGATCACCAGGGGCAACAACTTCCCCCAACTGACATGATACCAAATACTGCTAACTTCGATATTACCATATTGACATGATACCAAATTCTGCTAACTTCGATATTACCTTATTGACATGCTTGCTGAGGAATATTTGTGGACTTTGTAACCACAAAGACCTTGTATGGACAAGTCCTGCTCCTGAAGATTTATCATTAGAAGCAGCCATCACAAGGTTAAGGGGATGTAGGAATGATGTATGTGTAATTGTTGGTTTGTAGAGTCTTGTGAAAAAACAATGTTGTACTGGAATCTTCAAGTAAACAGGCTAATGTCACGTAGAAAACAAACTTTGTTGGGTCGTACAGGTTGAGGAATTCTGAATATTGTAATACTGTAGATCATTGAGCAATATCCCATCCACTGTAGAAATATAATCACTCACTTTTTGTTAATCGCCAAATAAGGAGCTTCTAGTTATACATAATTTTATTTTATTTATTTTCAGTCATATGATTATGATACAAAATTTGAAATTGATTGGTTTGTTTTGACTATTTTCTTCATTCTTATAATATCAAGTGATATAACCGACGTGATAATAGTGAAAACACCAATTATGATTACCAGTATCTAACTGGATGTAGTTACGGTAAATTAACTTGTTGATTTATATTTCAGTTGGAACAGATGCAAACAATAATCATAGATGAAAAACGCTTGCGAAATCAGTGGCAAGAATTAACTTTGGTAAATACTTTCTTAATTTAGTGTTTTATCCATTCATACAGTTTTAAATGTACTGCAGATTTACTTAGAGTTAAAATGTTTTAAATACCCCATCCATCATTTCAATTCATTGTCATTTTGATTGAAGACTATGGACACATTGATGCTAATAATGGCAGCAAGATGTGTTTGTATTGGCTCAATTGAACTACAGATTATTTCACTGGTGTAGCTTCCTTTATGCGCTGTAGGCACTTGCATATACTTTTTTCTGACAAATGAAGAAATGCCAAAAAAACGGTAGGGGCCGTAATCTTGAATAGAAAAGCTCTCAATCAAGTTTAAGGAATAAGTGCCATAGAATGTGTCTCCAGCAATCTACAATGATTTTTCTTTCGGGGGGGGGGGGGTGCATGCTTCTGGACCTCCTGGAAACGTGCCTACACATTATTTTAGGGCAAGCTATGCCCCAGGATTCATATAGGTATCGCAAACGTCTGTTTTATTTTGGTCAGTTTGGCAACATTCATTTACTGGAACACAAGAACCATTGGGAGATCAGTAAGACTTATGTAGTTATAATATATGTTGTGACATGAAGGTTCTGATTATTCAGAGTCTAGTTTGTCAAATGGCATCGACTGCTTTGGTGGCGGAAATTACTAGAATCTAAGGGAGTTACTTTTCTCTAAACAGTCTTCATGGTGAAAACTGGACAGTACCTTAATTTTTTTTATCAGTTTATTGCTTGCCTGGGCATGAAGTGCTCCTGGTGAGGTATAGTAATCACCATGTTTGTGACGTGTGGTGTAACGTTAGCTGTCAACGATTGTTTCAAATGACATCTCTGAAATTCAATGAAACTGCACAGAAATGATGTCTACCAGTTGTTTATTAGTCACAGTATATATTAATCTGATTTTGGTCATTAGCCTTGTGACTACTTGATAAATATTTTCTTGGCTGCACGGGCTACATGATGTTACTGGTTAGCTACTCTGAGTGGCTGTTACAATTTCTAATCAAATTCATCTATTTGCCTCTAACATTTCCCTCTTGCTTTAATTACAGATTCTACACTGAATCAATCGAACTGCTAAAATTGACGATCTTGCATCACAAATTAATAATGCTAAGTGTATGGATATTGATGATAAGGCAAAGCAAGATTACGATGATATGATAAAATTATGGATTGAAATGGACAAACCAAGTAATGTTTAAAAATTGCGTAATATAAGCATAATGAATATTCTACTGGCGGATTTTATGTCTGTCTTACATGGACTGATATATCATTTGTTTATAAGTATCATCAACTCTTATTATTCTTATTTGTCGTGTTGTCTTGGCCTTTTGGTATTGTACTATAGGTAGTATTTCCGTTTAAGAATTATTCGGAGAAACTGAAAATAAATAATTTTATATACATCTTTTCATGAAACTGATGTCGTGGATATTTAGCTCACATGAGAACAAAGTCCCCAGGGTGAGCTTTTGCGATCGGTCTTCGTCTGTCGTGCGGCATCAACTTTCGCATTGTGAACACAGAGCCCACATTTTTAGCTAGATCTTCACAAAATCTTGGGAAAAGTTGTCAATTGGTCTTTGGGGTCAAACATAGGATCAAAACGTCAAATATAAAAAAGGTTTTGATTCAGTATTTACTAAACCTAGTCAAATTGTTGTATCAATGATATCTTGGACATGTTAAAAAATGGGTCATCTAGGGTCAGTAATTAGGTCACCAGGTCAAGCCTTAGGAAAACTTTGTTAACATTCTAGATTTCACCCGTGATTTTCACCAAACCTTGTCAATATGTTTGTTTTAAAGACGATGTGTTTAAACCATACAAACACCTCCCTCTAATTTAAATTTGAATTTCTGTTATAAACTGTTCTGAAAATATAAGAACCTAAATGTTCATACAATTTGAAATTTCTTGTCTGGACTGATAGAGAATACATGGTTGGTGTCGGAGATGGAGAAATCCGTTCTTTTTCCCCAAGTTATATGACGTAACGTACACTAATGTCTTTTTGTTTGTGACGTCACTTATGTACTTATGACGTCACATGGAGCTTTACATCCTTTAAAATAGAAACAACGCATTTAAAGGTTTAATATTTAATGCTCAAAACAGCATTAATGCAGTTTAAATATGACAACAAGTATTTAGCTTTATCAGCGCGTGGGAATCTTAAAATGATTTGTATTCTTACGCGTGTTTTAATCACGTGACGCACTGAGTGGAAATAGACAAGTTTATCCGACAGGGCTATTTTCTGCACCTAATGAGCGGGAAAAAAAAGAATCACCTGACTTCATTCAGATTTTTTTCAGTGATTAAAAACACCATTTAATATAAAATATTTTTAAAAAATCACTCCCTTAGCCGAATACAGTTAAACACTTAAGGGAAACCGTCCACCAGCCATTGCCTCCCTTTTATATCTATTTAGCGTCTTTAATGAAATTTAGGATAAGTTCGAGCATGAGTCATCTTGGGTGGGTCTAAAACTAACTAGGTCATCAGGTCAAATCTCCGGAAAACCTTGTTAACACGGCAGATGTCACGATATTGATTGGATCTTCACAAAACGTTGTCATAATGTTTGTCTTAATGATATATGTGGGATAGGTTCGAACATGGGTAATCTTGGGTCAGACACTCGGTCACCTAGTCAAATTACAAGAAAACCTTAATAACAACAGACCTCATGGCACGGGCTCAAAACATTATTGTAATCAGTAAACAATGATTGTCATGTGAGCGATATAGGGTCATCTTGGCCCTCCTGTTCTGACGTAATTAAACTCCATTATATCATTATTGATATGCACATTTCTCTATTCAGATATTCAGAAAGATATCTTGGAGATCTACAAAGATCAATGTAGAATATTGCCAGTGTCACCATTGTTTGAAAATGTTGATGAAGAACCCTTGCATTTATATCAACCTCCTACGATGCGCAGTGTAGAGCCAACAGAGAAGAGTTATAAACAAATTAATTCTTATAAAGGTATATTTTTTAAGGACAGCCAATTCTGCAAAAGCATATACATAACAGGCGATGCTGGTGTTGGTAAAACTTCACTCTGCAGACATATGTGTCTGTTATGGTATATGGCCAAGTGTGGTGCAGCTGTGAGTAATGAGGCATTAAAGAAAGATGTTCACTATATATCCAAGTTTGACTATGTATTTTGTATCACTTTACGAGACACCCGCCGAACTCGTGTATTAGATATGATAATTAAACGATTCTTTGGCTCTAATGAAAAATATGAACACCTCATCACATCTATTCTAAGAGATAAACAATGCTTGGTGCTCTTGGATGGGATGGATGAATGGTCGCCAGAGATTGTTGAGGGGCGAGAAAATAAAATACCTGAAAGATCTCATTCAGGAAACTGTGTCTACCTCACCACCTGTTATCCGTATAGAATAGAAAGAGTAAGGTTGTCCTACAAGAAAGATATTGATCATCAAATTCAAATGACTGGTATTTCTGGCAGATCATTTGAACTGTTTGTTCAAAAACTTGTGGATTATATGAATCGTCAAGAATCATGCAACAGGAAGTCTTCTGATTTTGTAAAAGAGGTTGAAAAATGTGAACTAAACAAGCAGTTATGCATCCCGATTATCACGTCTCACTTGGTAGTTTTATGGTATGAAAAGACACTGACAGGTATGCCCAGTGCAGTTATCTATGGAAATATCCTGGAAATGCTGTTTAAACGAGCTGAAAAGAGAAACATTCAGTTTCCACTGTCTACAACATCTGTGCACCACCTTCCCAATTCTCTCACAGGACTAAGACATTTAAAGAAAAATGTTTCATTTCTTTACAAAGTATGCTATCATTCATTTTGCTCAATGTTCAAACAAGATGAAAATGTTATGAGCCTTGTATTCACCAGGGACCAGTTAGAATCTGAACCATATTGTTTTTCTATGGAAGAAACAGATGTTTTGTGTAAAATAGGGATACTATCTAAAAATGAAGTGTTTGGTTTTTATTCAGAAGAAAAACTTAAAATTAGTTTTATACATAAACGTTACCTTGAATTTTTTGCTGCATTATTTATATCATCATTTGACTCCAGTAATTCATTCAATGAGGTTACTATAAGATGGAAATGTTTAGATGATGTTTTATCTTGTGAAAATCTCTTACTCTTACTTGCTGGATTTTCTTATGATGGAATAAAACAATTGTTTGACAATATTTACTTACACATATTTGATGATTTAACTTTGATCAGGAAAAATGCTATATTTCACTATAACGAGTATTCTTACAAAAATCAAATGGAGTCATATTGTTGTAAATTGCTTCAATGATTTCAGTAGATCTTAAGCAGTAGTCTTAAAAATGGAAGATTTCATATTTGATTATGCTTCTATTGTTGATTTTTTGAGACAACTTTTATTGTTAAATAAAAATTGTGTAAAATCAATACATTCAGTTAAAGGTAAACACTACCCAGAGTTTGATCAAATCCATTGTCTGCAATGTCTAAATTTTGAGGCCGTATCATCAGCTGATATTGTAATGTTCACTGAGTTCATGTTACAGAATAAACCAACACTGCAGACTGTGTGTATTAGAGGTTGGTATCCTATGCCATTAATTACAGAATTACCTGTGAGAAGTCTCCATCATCTGACATAATTGTCTCTGTCTTGTGTTAAAATACAACGTAGCAGTTTAAATTATCTGGTGAAATTTCTGTCTGACAATGTTCTCATTGAAAATATACAATTGTCTTATGTGTCCTGTGTTAATTACCATGGTGATGATACTGACTGTTTATTGACTCTAAGTCTTTCACAACATATTAAACTCATTTCATTATGTCTGTACAGAGTTGATATCTTATGTAACAATGTCAACAATTATAGTTTACAGTCAGTCACATTGTATAAATTATCTGAGAGGGTTGTTAGACTTTGTTATAGTGATTTATTTAAATGTTTGAGTAATTCACAACTTGAACATCTTCATGTCAGTGGTTTCTTTGGTTACATGTTAGACTACAGAACAATGGAAACATTGACGTCTACAGTGAAATCTCTCCCATGTCTCAAATCATTAACACTGAGGTACATGGAGTTAGAAGATGATGTTTTATTACAACTACATCATCAGGTAACACATGTGGAGATATGGCTGTATGATGTCACAATGAGTCGTCAATGTTTTCATTCTTTTGTTAAATGCTGTGTAAATAATTCTGAGACAAAAGTGGAGTTAGATTGCTGTAAGATTACATCTGTTGATGGAGAAACTCACAATGAGCTGTCAGAGGAGGAGTCTGTGGAATACATGTCTGAACATCTTGAATCAATATCTACAATAAATATTATATATAAAAATGATGAATTGTTATTTGCAAGGTTAAACTTTGAATCAAGAAGGTGTCAGTAAATATTTTTTATTATGTTTTTGTAAACATTTCATGTAAAAAATTGACTTAATAAGCGACTTTAATGAACGCGTCAACAAAATGGCCGAAATTCACTTTTTTATTTCTCAACGCAAACATGTCATGTGGCCATTCATTTTCTTAATTAGGTCATTTCCTACAAAATGAAAGAAATGCAAAATTCGAACAAAAAAGTTTGTTTTTTGTCGAGCCCGCCTGCGGTGAGCTCGACATAGTCGCCACAATGGCGGTTGCGTGTCTGTACGTTAGTTATTAGTGAGTGAGTTAGTGTGTCCGTCCGGATCCTTGTCCGGGCTGTATCTCCCTTATGCATTGACACTTTTTAAAATAACTTGGCATAATTGTTAAACACCATGTGACGATGTGCAGTGCGCAAAATCCAGGTCTCTAGCTCAAAGGTCAAGGTCACACTTAGAGGTCAAACGTCAAAAATGAGCATTATAGAGCTTGTCCGGGCTGTATCTCCCTTATGCATAGAAACTTTTTAAGATAACTTGGCATAATTGTTAAACACCATGAGGCGGTGTGCAGTGCGCAAAATCCAGATCTCTAGCTCAAAGGTCAAGGTCACACTTAGAGGTCAAAAATCAAAAATGAGCATTATACACCTTGTCCGGGCTGTATCTCCCTTATGCATAGAAACTTTTTAAGATAACTTGGCATAATTGTAAAACACCATGAGGCGGTGTGCAGTGCGTAAGATCAAGGTCTTTAGCTCAAAGGTCAAGGTCACACTTAGAGGTCAAACATAAAAAATTATACACCTTGTCAGGGCTGTGTCTCCCTTATGCATTGAATTAAAAATGACTTGCCATAATACAATGCGACCATGTGTCTTGGGCAACACCCAGATTTTTATAGGTCAAGATTACACATTCGGTCAAATATATTTTCCTTGTCTGGGCTGTAACTTCTGTTTGCATTCAAGGATTTTTAAATAAATTGGTATTTATAAAAGTTTACTTCAATGAAATGATGTGTCATGAATATCACCCATACTTGTAGTTCAAAGGTCAAGATCACAAGCTGGCTAAACCGGGGCTCGACATGTTGCCCTTGGGCTTCTAGTTTTGCATTTTTTGGTGATTTATTGTGAATTTTTTTTTTTTTAATTTGTTTTGTTTTTTACTTTTGCATTGATATTATATAATGTATATGTATGTTGTATAATAACATTATACAGAATTTTTCCGTTAATTAATTTAAAAAATGAAAGTTTTCTTGATATGAAGGCCTACAGTCTGCTCAATTGTTTTGTCTACAGTGATATCATTTATGCAGTAACAAATAATTGTGTGTACTTCATTGTTCATTATTTTGATCTTATTCTTGTAAATACTTTTACAATGCATGTATTGTACAATAAACATAATTATGAACTTTGCATTTTTCTTAGTTTTAACTTTGATATATAACATAAGTAAACATACAACATGATATTTCTGTGGTACATGTATACATGTACTTGTCAGAATAAGTAAGATTTCCTTTTTTTAAACAATTCTTTCATTAAACAACCTTTCCGTGAAATAGAAATGATGTGCAAATATTAATAGTTAAAAACAAATAAAACAATTACATAATGCATCTAATTACAAAAGATGGCACAAACTGAATGTGTCCAACTTTCTATAATATCGAATTGGACGACTGAAACTTAAGAAAGTAATTTCTAGGTAACAAGAGAGCAACATTTTAATACAACAAGAAACAATGAAAGTTAGCTGGAATTGTTTCCAGAGACTTTGGTGTTATAATGAATCTTTAAAATTGGTAAAATAACAGTCAATAATGTTGCATTTTTATCTGGCCACTGGTACACAGTCAGTAAAGACAACATGATAAACAAACATGATAAACACAAACTTTTAATGCATCTTAGCATGCAAATAATTTGTTCAGGTCTGACTGACAACTAGTGGATCTTTTGAACGTTTCTTCATTAAATATCAGATTAGGTTTACATTTCTAGCAAGAGTCTGATTATTGTGACTGTACCATTGTTACTAGTTGTTGTGGATATTAATCATAAGTAGCGTCTACAATGTTTCACATTATTGGTGTGTTACCTATCATAGTTATAAATATAACAGTGATACATATATACATCACATAATACTGACTGATAATGTTTGATAAGTGCGACTTAAATTGATTCTGTTGAACATTATCTTCCTTATTCTAGATTTACATAACACATTAAGATTTCATCTTAGACTATAATTTAGTCGACGGTGTTTTTCTTCTTTTAATCAAGACCAATTTCCGATTATAGATGATATAAAAAAAAAGTTATTTCAAGGACAGGGATTACCCGGACTCCGTCATCAAAGATGGATTTGAAAAAGTTTCACGGATGTCGCAGGAGGACGCTTTGCAGCAATCTTCACAAGAAAAGGCACGTGTTATACCGTTCACAATGACCTACAATCCGTCGCTTCCTGACATTGGTGCAACAATCAATAAATATTGGGACCTTTTGAGTTTGTCATCAAGTTGTACTGTGAAAAATATTCATAAATTCTTTAAACCTATATTAGCTTTCAGACGACCAAAAAGCCTTCATGACTATTTAACAAGTACAAATATTTCTAAAACGGACCAAAACATTCACTCGTCTGGAAGTTGTGGTAGTACTAGATGTACTCACTGCAAATCTATCAACAATAGTTCGGATTTTTCTAGTTCAGTCACAGGCGAAAACTTTCAATTACGTGTTGATACTAACTGTAAAACTAAGAACGTTATATATTTGATTACCTGTCAAAGATGTAAAAAACAATATGTTGGGCAGACTACACAAAACGTTTCTAAACGTATGAATAGTCATAGATATGATATTTGTAACTTTACAGATCCTGCTTTTTCCTCTTTGGTTGCAGCACATTTTAATGACACTTCTCATAAATTGGCAGATTTTTCTTTTATGCCTATTGATATCGTTAAAAATAATATAAATCGCCTTTGTAAAGAAACCTTTTGGATTTATAAACTCAAAACTCTTTATCCTAATGGTTTAAATTCGAAAGTTCTATTTAATGTTAAAGAATAACTATGTAGTTTAGTTTCGCTTTCGTTGTGTCCTATTTTTGCTTTTTTTATATCATATATTACTATAGGATATATTTGTATTTCTTAAATCCGAAAGCGTAATACTAATTACATTTTGTTATTGCACTGCACGCATTCCCGCATTTTTACGTTACGTTTAATATGATAATCATTATGACGTAACGTCCGTTATTTTATTATTGTATTGTTATGTCTTGATAAAGGCGGTTGCGCCGAAACGTAGACAAATGAAATAATAATACTAGTTCGTATATTTGTGTTTTTTGTTGTATAATCCAAATTAATTCGATTATAGATGAAACATACTCACGTAATTTGAAAACTGTGCAAGCGCTATTAATTGTGTGACATGTATTTTTTACCCTTTCTGGGAAAGACGCTTGACTGTACCATCAAATTTAACACCCAACAAAATGTTCGATCAAAGAAACATGATAACAAAGTCAATTTCGAGGGTTCAGCGCAACAGTGTTGTAACTCTTATTGAAATAAGAACAAGTTACGACAGTGTTGCGCTGAGCCCTCGATTTCTATCTTGGTTTATTTTTTCTATCATTTAGACAACTATTCTCAGTGCACAGTTTTTAAATTCAATGAGTATATGTAGACATATTTATAAAGTGTACAAGAGGACAATATTTTCAAACTCAGTGTCAATATTCTTCCTCATAGGACGAACAATATAAAATTGAAAACCATTCAATAATATGACACAGAAACTCGTTAAACCGTTCAGCTCCGGGACAAGAACATTTGGCTAGTTTAGAGGGGAAGCCAGTTTAGAGAGAATATGTACAGTGAAACATCGCTAAGCGACCACATAAACAATACGACCACCTCAACAATACGACTATCAAAAAATACGACCATCTCGACAATACGACAATCTCAACAAAACGACTATCTCAACAATACGAACACATCAACAATACGAACATATCAACAATACAACCATCTCAACAATACAACCATTTCAATAATACGACCACCGAATCAATATGTGTAGCCTTATCAACAATACGACCATCTGAACAATACAACCATCTAAAAAATACGACAATCTCAACAACACAACCATCTCATTACAACCAAATATCACGTACGTAACGAGTATTCTGATTGGTCGTTAAATGTTGAACGGCCAATCAGAACGCTCATTGTGAAAGTTACTTCGGTAGCAAAGTTGACTGCGACGAAATATTGTCGGCAAGTTAATGTTGATCTGATTTTCTTCATGTTCATCGATTCAGAAAAAGAAAGCTGGCGGCGAGAGATAAAAAATAAGTTAGTCTATCGAATCGTATTCTTCATGCATGCATTATTAACTCGTAAACATTGCTTCTGGATTATAGCGCGTTTGTTCGCGATTGGAGTTTAGACACTTTTGCTGAAAGAAAACGTTTATAAAATAATTACCGTTCATATGAATTGTTGGAAGTTGTGTTTTTTTATGTTTGGCATAGTATGGCAATACGATTTTCTTACAAAAATATTGATATAATGACATTTGTTCAAATTGTGGGCAACTTTTTGCGTGTGTCAGTTTAAGGCCGAGTTTGGAGTAAAACCCCTTGTATTTATATAATTATATGCATAGACACTTATGTTTCGAAAAAAAATTGTGTCAGTCCCGTATGATTTCAAAATGAATGTATGGGTTCACCGTTAGAAACCAATCTAAACTGGCAACCGTTCCATCTTTCATTCCATCAAAGACTGAATCCGGCGCTTTGATTGGTCAATTCGGATGAACTGCTTCATTAGCTGATGTCCATTCGTGAAACATCATGGATTTCCGTATACATGTATCTGTTTTATATGAATACCGTGGATGCTTTATTGCACCCCATATTTAGCAGAATGCTAGAACTTAGGAGGAGGGCTTTCATTACAGAAACAAAGAGATGACTACTATGTAATCAGTGGGCATTTTTTTCAATTACAACAAAAAAGGAAATACCTAAGATATCAATGTCCTCCCTATTTTTACAAAACATATAATTATCTAGATCTATTACATAGTTATTACATAGACAAATTAATTTGCTGTCAAATTCTTGTGTTTTTATTATATCATTAATTGTATTATAGTTGTATAATTATGTCATCGTAACAATGTGCACCATTGTGTCAGCATTTTCTTTAAGAAATGGAAGCTTATATTTAGCCAATTCCCAAACGTGTATACTAATCACGTAGGCAATTATGCAGGGATTTGTCAAGAACGGGTATACTCGTTTCAATGACAGCAAATAGTTAAATTAAATTGAACTGTCGTTTAAGCCTCGTTATTGTACGAATGCTTTACACCAGACATTGTAATAGGCTGCGACTTTACACTTTATAATTTTATCGGTCCAGACGTCTGCACAAGCAAGGTTTTCTGTCTGTAGCACAAATCCAGCAGTACCGTCAGAAAGCCAGCCACACTCACACCAATCAAGCCCCATTTGTCGAGCCTCGAGAAGGTCTTCTCTAGATGCTATGTTGCTTCCACTCGCCGCACATCGTGTCTTTGCATCCTCGAAAGTAAGAGTATAATGTCCGCCGTCCACCCCAGTTGCCATGAATACTGAAATAATAGATGCTATATTCTAAAGCATTCGGAACTCATCGGTGTTTGTCTGAAGAAAATGCCTCAGACGTAATAGACAGGCCGCCATTTTGTTGTTGATGTTCACGGGCTGAATATGTTTACGTCTTGCGTATGGCGTGCAATGAGTGGCAAAGAAATCAATGGCTTGTTTCTGGTTCTCTTGCCGACTCTTATATTCCCCCGCGATCCGAGACTTTTATCAGGTCCTAGGAAATGAACATGCGAGATCCATACAGCCCCAGCCTACCGATCCTATTTTTAATGAGCACCTAACCAAGAACAAACATTTTTTACGTTAAGTTAAACAAAAACATTATCCTTATTCTAACACTCTACCATTATGAATATGTGTCACTTTCATTGCTAACACCTCTTTTAAAAATCATCTTTATTATTTATTATCTAATATCAGAATAGTAATAAAAACAGTGTCATTCGAATATCTCTATTTCTTTATTAGAAATGTAGTATTGTTATATTAATTGTCACCGTAGTTGAATGAGAAAAATAACATTTTAAATATCAAATACCTATATTTGAATAACAAATATAACGCTTTCAATATCAAATATCACTATTTGAATAAGAAATAGAATATACTATATCAAACACAACTACCAGAGTATCACTATTTGAATAAGGAATATATATCACTAGGATTATGAATCTAACACTTCCTATATCAAATATCACTTTTTGAATAGAAAATATAACGCTTTGAGTAGGAAATATAATGCTTTTAATATCAAATGATCCTATTTGAATTAGGGAAAGAACGTCTTTGAAACGTTCCATCCCTGTTTGATAAAACTTAACAAAATATACATTTTACAACAAATTGCTATTTAAGAACAATATTGCGATTATGATAAAAATGTTCATAATTGCAATGAAATCATGCTATATACATACCTGCATAAAGGATTCGACATGCAGTAATCCAGGTTGAATAGTTTTCACTGTCTGGCCAAAAATACTCGAAAAAACGCTCAGTTTTCGAAAGTAAACATGTTTCCCCATTCCATGAACACGTCTGACATAAGAACGATGTCTCTATCTCACACAGATTCACGCACATTCCAAGTGTCTTGGCTGTCGTAAACTTATCAATTCGTTTGGTAGCCAATACATAGTTTGTTCTTACCAGAAAACTTACAAAAGTCGCTTGTCCGACGCAAAGATAGGCGCATACGTATATCAAATAAAAGTGAATATTAGACATTATTTGCCATTAATGTATGCTTCCAATTCTTTATTAATCTTCACTATTCTGAAGCTATGAAGTCAATAACAAATTCATGTAATGATAAGCTTCACTTTAAGTTTTCTGTGCATCTTTCCGCGCATCTTCGCACTTAATTCAATTTCGCATAATCCACGATGATCTTATCAGAGTTCTTTTCGAAACGAAAGTGTATAATTATTTCATAAGTTGCCTTGTGACATTAGTTATAATTAGCAATCGTTCTTAATGCCTTGCTTTGCAATAAAGTCATCCCAAATGTATACCGTATTGAAAGCATAAGATTATTTTTCCAAACTTCTGCAATTACTGGTTGAACTAATAATTGCGCAGTATTGAAAATGCATCAGTTTCAAGGACATTTGGTTCACACTACGCGAGGAAAATCCGTCACTTGTTATTGCTTTTAATTTAACCATTTGTTTCGACGGTTAACCACCACACTTTAATCGCCCCGGTCAAATGAACTTTTGAAACTTTAACATCGCATTACCTGGACACGACTTGTATCTTTAATTCACACTACGAATAAAAACGTTGTCAGTCTGCTGTGATCCCAATCACAGGATGTAGTAACGGACTTACCTGTGATGGTGAACATTGTAATGAATGCTAATATTTAAAACACCTGATTATAACCCTAAAATACCTTATATGAAAAACAAGGTCATAGAATACGACTGTGTACATCTGATATACTATATTATGCAGGCTCGCTTCAGTATTACGTTAGGAATTAACTACCAAAACAACATGAACACACTTAGAACACCGAGCGTTCCGAGTTTCAGTAAATCTGAAAAGCCGGAGACCAATAGCCAATAGAAATCGGACTTACAAAGCCTAAAATTTCCTAACGTTTCGCAGCCATTGGTCTGGTTCCCGTCTTCAATCTTACAGTACATACAGCTCCAAAGCGGCCCTCACTTGAGCAACAACCCCCCTGCAACATTGCAAAAGCATGCTATTTCCACTGCACTATTAACAGTTTACTATTAATTAAACCTCTCTACAGCGCCAACCTCACAACAAAAAAAACATTATTTTGCTGCTCCCAAAGAATGTTGCCATGGAGAGGTTGCACTGTACTCGAAATGCTACGCAAGAATGACATAAATACTAAATATACAGTGTATAAAGTGACAATGTTGTGAATAAGTTATGTCCAAGCACTTGCATGTACACATAGATGTAATTACACTGTTTTAAGCACGGTGGTATCTTGTAGTTCATTTGGATAATTGAGTTTAAAATTCCTATTATATGTGTATATGTTGTTTGCATATTTATTTATGCTACTTTGAGTTATATTACCCCGTAACTCAATTTTTGGCATTATTGTTATTTTGGAATCTTTTTCTTTGTCTCAATGAACTCTGTACAATGACCGTACTTACTTGCATCTAGATCTCCTAATTCCACAAATATTTACGCCAAACTTTAAATGCGATTTTCTCAAAATGAGAAAAAATGACATACGGGTTTGTTAAAAAAAATAACCGACGGATTTTGCTGATCAAACACTATTCTGTTTATCTACATTTCGTCGCCCGAATCTTATATTGAGCTATCTACTATTTTGAAGATTTTGAAATTTTTACATCGTTGGATTCGTCTTAAATAGAGCTATCTCCTCGTGCCCTTGTTTTAGCAATTTTACGCTTTCTTCAAGTTTTTCAATTGACTCTGAATGTTTGTTGGCCTTTTTCTCAAATGGTAAAAATGGAGTTAGCTCATTATTATTTTCAAGCGACGATTTCCGATATTTCCAAATGACATATTGCCAATACTGATCAAGACATGCAAATTAGCCCAACTTCGTATTGTAAGGCACTGATTAGATCCTCAATCCATTATACACAGACTTTCTTCTTTTCAACAAAGAATATGTAACTATTTTGATTCTAGATTCCGTCATTTTAAACAAAATATGGAATACTTTTAACATCAAACACTATGTTTTATTCTCTTGAGACTACATAACACTTAATTGCAATAAGTGTTTAAAGTTACTTTATCTATAAGGAACTAAGTGTATTAAGTGGTCGACATCAATAATGGAGCAGTTTTAAGGGAATCTTAAAAATGTGTTTGTTTGGTTACCCGACCTACCCTCAATTTTCCCTTCGGTCCCATTTTTATAAGGCCCAAGGAACGGTCTTTCCACCTACTCACTTGTTTACCTTTCCGTGCGCTAACAAGTAACATAAGTGGATACCGTTCCTAGGCTCTAATAAAAAGTATAGAATATTTTATTCCATGGAGAGCATTTTCTGATCACCATAACATACAAAGTACACACCTATGTATTGACAAATGTAGCTCTGATAAGTGATAATATACATGTAAATATAATAGCAATTTTATACTCAATTATCCAATTAATAATTCGTCTATGTTTTGTATATTTGGGTTGTTGTTTTTTAGAGAATTCGTGCTAAATAAGTTTCTGTCATGGAAACCTGTAACAATTATTACAAACATTTTCAAAATCTGTTAGCCCCATTTTTAGAAAATTATTTTGGTAGTTAGAATCCTAAACCATACGAGTATGTTCTCGTGTACTCTTGATATATATCAGCTGTTCTAGATTAGTTAACTGAGTTATAGTGTTTATTGTTGTTTTGTTGGTTGCCAACGTGGTAAGCATACTTAGTATGCTAATAACTAAACTATGGTCCTGTATGTTATCTCCTCTCTCTCTCTCTCTCTCACTCTCTCTCTCCCACCTCTCTCTCTCTCTCTCTTTCTCTCTCTCTCTCTGTGGCGGCTCTGGAATGACCATAGCTGTCGAATGGGCCGTTAAATAAATGAATGTAATAGTAGAAGTTTGGTAAGAATAAGGATTTTATCTAGTTAACGCTTTCATCACAGTATCTTTTTGAATTTCATTACTGCAACATTAGACCTCTTTGAAAAATTTACCATATCATAGGTAAGCCATTAAGGACGATTGCAAACTTGAATTAATGTCAAAAGGGAAATTATTCAAGAACTTTACGATTCCGTTTCAGAAACAACTTTGATAAGATCAACATATATCGTGCGAATTGAAATAAAATGCTTAAATGCGCGGGAATCATGCTCAGAAAAACCATAGCATTACTTAAATTTACACGAATTTGTCATTGACTGCAAAGCTTTGGCACAATAAAGTTATAGACATTGAAAAGCAAACACTGAGAGTGAGAATGTTTTATAGTCATTGTTATGTAATGTGTATGTGCGCCTGTCTGTCTGTCGGACAAGCGACCTTTGTAAGATTTGGGACAAGAAGAAATTATTATATGCATCCAAGTCATATTGACAAGTCAACGACAGTAAAGACGCTGGGAATGTGCGTGGCTTTTTGTGAATCGGAGACATCGTTCTTTTGTCAGACAATATCATGGAATGGCAAAACATGTTTACTTTCAAAACTGGATTATTTCTACGAGTATTTCTGGCCAGACAGTGAAAGATATTCATCCTGGGTCACTGTATGCCGAATTATCTATGCAGGTATGTTTAAAATAACTCAGATTTTTTTCACAATCGCGATAGTGTTCTTAAAATAGCATTTTTTTTATAAAATGGGTATTTCATTTGAAGAAACTTTAAATTCATCAAATAGTTATACCACAATGCTAAACTTTTATATTCGGTCGCCTATATTTTAAGTATTTTAGAAATGCGTATCACTATTTCAGACATTCGGTTATTTTATTCCATAACTTAAGGATAAAATGCTATTATAGTTTACGAGATGTATACCAAATAAAGTAAAACACGAACCTTATATATAGTGACCGAATGATATGATATATTAACACATGTCTTAACAGTATTCATGGCCACTGGGATGGACGGCGAACATTATACTCTTACTTTCGAGGATGCAAAGAGACGATGTGAGGCGAGTGGAAGCAGCATAGCATCCAAAGACGACCTTCTCGAGGCTCGACAAATGGGGCTTGACTGGTGTGAATGTGGCTGGCTTTCTGACGGTACTGCTGGATTTGTTCGACAAAATGACAGCGCTACTTGTACCGATAACTGGCATGATGGCATATTGAAATGTTCAAGGCATAAAACGCATTATAATGTTTGGTGCAAAGCATTCAATCATTAATTTGATAGCTCGATTGAAATAATGTCTGAGATGTTGTTCAAGAAAATATTATACAAAATGTAATGCAATTAGAATCAACATTGCGTTCCAGTACAACTTGCAATCAATGTTTTCCGCATTTTTCTGAAAAACAAATACGGATGACGGTGTTCCTTTTTAATTAATTGGCGTTAACTTAACGTCGTAACTAAAGTCAGGGTAATTTGCCTTTTGGTGCAGGAAGACCCAGGCGTA
Organism: Lutraria lutraria; assembly: GCA_964023205.1. Taxonomy (NCBI): domain Eukaryota; kingdom Metazoa; phylum Mollusca; class Bivalvia; order Venerida; family Mactridae; genus Lutraria; species Lutraria lutraria. Next base: position 37,631,030 of record OZ026842.1, on the reverse strand, counting down.
CAGCCTGGTAGAACCACCTATTATTCGTACACTAACTTCATAGCTTCTACACCTGTAAAATATGTCTGGCCACAGGTGAGACTAATAGTATTAAGTGGTTAGTGATAACAACACAGATATCATAAGCACTAGACCAAAAGTAAGAAATAAAAGAATACGGTATGAAGCATTGGCATGTATTTTATCATATTGTAAGTGCTATAAAATATGCACTAATATTTACCTTAGACTTATTAGTACGTCTTCATCTACAGACATCAAATGACAATTTTGTTTCATTTAGTGCAATGTTTTGCACTTGGCTGTTTTATAGATTTATAAATTTGGAATAATTAAACATCTGACATAGGTGCATACAAAGGAGATTTGTATTATTGTTTGCATTGTTTTATCAATATATCTTCTACCATACCTCAGAGCGCGCAGTCTGATGCAATTGCACGCTTTTTTATCTTTACGTTGCATGACTAATATTTATTTTGGTGTATTATATGTTTTAAACTGATTTGCCTTTTTATTGAATAAAATACATAACACTACATGGTTATTGGTTATTTTACACAGTGCTTCTCAATATTATCTACTTCAGGGTTCACACACAGGATTGTGAAAAAAAATATCTCTGTTCAGGTGAAAGAATTGAGACAGCAAAAAATGTATTCAGGTCAATTAATTGAAACAGAAATACTCATAATTATCAATAGTAAATTAGAAATCAAGTAATCTCACTGTCTGGTACGTGAAACGGTGCAGATTTTACGGAAAATCTGCACCGTTGTTAGGTGTCTGCACCGTCGTGTTGACGAAACAGAAAATAGGCAAATTTAGACACAAAAAAGTGATTGAGAAGATGTAGTATTTCTATGAATGATTATATACACATACATGTACGCTAACAAACAAGCGTATTCACTCCAAGAATAGTGGCTTTTGTACGGAGATTGGCTATAATATTTACCACTTCTCTCGGTTCGAATTTTGCGTGGTTTATTCCTCATAGTTTTTAGCAAATAATTCATATAAATCCTATGCAACAGACATGGTGAATATATTGATCTTACGGTGAATTTATTTGAAAATTAGATGCAACTGTTCTTCTCCTTCTAAATAGCGTATTTGTATAAATACATCGGTATAAAACGACACGTACCTCCTTGTCGTTTCTCCCTCCGCCATCTTGGATGGAAGCACCGTAACACGGAAAATCTGCACCGTTTCACGTACCAGACAGTGTATACAGCTGTCTATGAACGAGGCTCGGACCATGTTTTTTGGCCTATTGTGGTTATACGGATAAAATTCCAAGGTCCTGTGCTACATACCTGCCTACACACACTTTAAGTCACGTAGTCACCAACCACTATGTATTAAAGATGGACATATCAGTAGATTTTGTTTGAATCAACCAATATCAAAGTGCATACTTATAATAAATATTAAACATGCAAACCCTTAAAAGAATCATGTTTTATTAAGAATCTGATAGAAAGTTGGATTCGTAGCACGCAACTTATGCATCATGAATAAATTATAGTATGCATTAAAATTATGCAAATACGTAAATCAGATATGCTCGTTTAATGTTCACTTATATAATCCATAAATTTTATAACGCACAGAAATGATACAATCATTTAGATGTGGTCGTTAAATGCTCACTAACACACAAAATGATATCATCTAAAACCGTATGGTTTTTCGTTTCCATTGAAGTAAATTTTGATCTGAATATATCGATACAATGGCTTAAAATACTTATTTGTGTTCTCGTACTCATTAAATTCCCCATCAAGGCATCAACCCTTATTGACGATGATCATTTGCAAATCGTTCTAAGGCGGGCCCCTTTTGTATGTTCTACCCTAGTTAGTGTACGGTAGATTTCGGTGAGCTGGGTGGTTTTGTGATTAGAGAGCCTTTGGGTTCCGTGGTGTTTTAGGAAGATTGATGTTTTTGTATGATTGTTGCTCTTTGTCTCATCTAAATTTACAGTTCTTTTGTAATAACCGACAAAATAAATCATAAGTATGTAACCTTGTTCCTTTAATCCTTGAATCAAACACCATTAGACATGCTTTTGAAACGTACGATGTACTTTAACCTAATTGCCATTAAAGAATTCATGTCCTTAACTATGAGTACTTCTGTCATACTAATAAGCCCAGTGCTCTAAAAATCGCAATTTCGCAACGTGTACATCCAGGTCACGTGCTACCCATATCAACCTGTGTAACATTATCCATTGAATGAGGAAATTAACTACTTTTAAGCTCTGAATTGCAGCAAAACAATGAATAACCATAATCTACTGCTGTAGAAGCAATGTCCATTCAGTGAAGAGTCTTTAGGCCGGTTCGATTGGACTCTCGTAAGAAGAGAATACGCCGGCTAGAAGAGCTTAGAAGAGAAACCCAATCGAACGCAATCCGTGGTTTTATGAACTGTCGTATTTCATCGTTGATAGTAAATGACATGCAATTTAAAGAAAATTCACATAGTTTTAGATTAAATAAAAGAAATGTTTTCAAACGGTATTATCATGCTGTTTGGTCACGTAACTAATATTGAGGGACTAATTAGTAAGGATGTTAAATTAATGATTTGAGGAAAAAAAAACAGGAAAATAAAGTCAGAATCACATTTTATGGTTTTTAATAAGGGAGATAATTTGAACGTAGTGGTATGGTAATTTATTTTCCTGTTTTTCAGCCTAAAATCATTAATTTAACACCCTTACTAATATCCCTATCTAAAAGTCAAACATTTATTTAGCTGATTATAAAGACAAAAACGATATTATGTAAAGATGTGTCTGAGGACCGTGGAAAAATTTATTTTGGTCTCAAAAGTCAGTTCGAGTTGTTTCCCTTAAATATTAAGGTAATAAGGGAAAAAGAACAAAAATGACCTTTGAATGCAGGTCTTTCTAAACGATTGCAACTTTCGTGAAAAATCATTTGATAATTGAAAACTCAAAATGTTTATCAGGGAAAAACTGCAAGATCTTCATATTAAAATATGTTTTAAAGTGATAGTACACCAGATTATGCTGTAGAATGCGTCTCCGGCAATCTACGATGAAAAGATGCCCCGGACCCCCTTAGATAGGTGCTTACACTTAATTATAGGGCAAGCAACGCCCCTGAATAATCAACGCTACACATCGTGTACAAGATATACTGTACTTTTTGGCAGCATTTGTAATGCGAGGCATACTGAAATATCACACATACCGAAGAATTCCAGGAAATCTTTTTAAGCATTAAATGAAACCTTCATCGTTCATATGAAGAATCGGACCATCAACATTTAATTGTCGAAAATAGACATTTGATTACCAGACAGCTAAATATTCGATAGAGACTAAAATGTGGGACACACAGAATGTTATACAAGTCATAGACACATGATAGGTCATGCTAATGTTCAGATATGGAGTGATTAATCAGGAGTCATGTCTTGTCTTCTGTGTCCTGAAAAAGAAATGCCTATCTGTACATTATATGACGTAAATCACTGACTGATAAGATAATGATGACCGACAAACTCGTATACATATGTGTGCGTTCATAGTTACTCTACTTCTGTAAAGACAATGGTATGACATGCATTTTCCATTGTTTTCAAAAGTTTGATTTTTTATCTCGTGATGAAATAAAATACTGACAAAATAAACAACCTTCCACAGGCGCTTCGTAATATTCTGCAGCCAAGCCGCAGTGGTTTTAAACTTATTGAACGCAACCAACCTTACACATTTCTGCGGGGAAACAAAAATAAAATAAAATTTTATCAAGGATATTTCTATTGATTTTTCAACGACTTGTTTTCTATGCTATGTATTTTCAGTAATATTTTTTTCTGTTTTCCAGGCTTCCTTGTTACTACTGGTTCTTGGTGTAATAGGATTAACAACTGGGTAAGATGTTATAAAATTTTATATTACTGTTCATTGTGATTTTTTAAATTTGGTGAATGAGATGAGGAGATATTCAGTCTGCGGACCCCGGGTCGAGAGTTCAAACTCTAAAAGCGACACGTGCTACCTTTTGGCGATTTGGTAGACAATGCGTCCCGGTTCATTCGACATTCAACAATGAGTTTTGAGATTTGCGTTGAGGAAAGGAGCCGTGTGCGGTGAATATTGTTAGTAATGGTATACGCTTGATTGCAGAAACTCTGGCTTGGTTTAACAGGCCGTCGTCGTGTGACATACCGTTCAAACAGTGATAAAACTCTTTATTGCATTTTGTAAATACTGCATACGAAGTTGCAACCTGTAAATGTAGGAGTATGTAGCGGCTGCAAGATTGTCTGTGTATTTGGCCCTGAATGTTTCCACATCGTTTAAAAGGGTTCACATGAATTCTTACATTGAAGCTTGTGTTTAATTTTATAGTCAACTGACGGTGAATCTTCCTCATGGGCATGAATTAAAAGTCTTGGTTGACCAGGGATTTGCTCGCTTAGATCATAACCCTAAAGATGGCTCAGTCACAGAAAACGAATATGATTACATTGTGAAGTATGACGATGCAAATAGTAAGCAATTGTTGCGTTTTCTAACATAAACATGTTAACACTTGAGTAAAGATAAGAAAAATGATTTCTAGAAATTAAATCTTAAATTTTAGTTTTATGCCCCCGAGGGAGGGGCATATAGTAGCCACACCGTCCGTCAGGAATTTCGTTTTCGCTTCGTAACTTTATCACTCCTTCCTGTATTTCGAATTTACTTGGCTGAAATGTTCATAGTCATTAGTCGATGTGTTGCTCGCTAAACTTATGTCCTCACCTCCAAGGTCAAGATCACACTTACACAGAGGTAAAAAGGGTCTATTTTCCGTTTCCGCTCTGTAACTACACCACTCCTTCACGGAGTTCAAGTTTACTTGGCCGAAATGTTCATAGTGATGAGACGATGTGTCGCGAGCTAGTCCGTACCTCCTAGGTCACACTTAGAGATAGAGGTAAATTGTCAAAACTGAAATAACATCTACTGGATTAGTATTTGCTGAAATACAATACTATTCACATAGCACTTGTTTCCATTTCCATGTGCTTGGAAACAAATTGATATCTTGATAGCGCTGTTGCAACTATTCTTGTAATAAATATCAAACTTATAATATACTTATACATGACAATCATCAATTGTAAGGACAGATGGTACAAGAAAAATGAAGGTCATCTTAATTAGGTCTGCACGTGCTAATTAACGCGGCGGAACACATCAGTATGTTAATGAGTGGAAACGTAATCAGAAGTTGTAAGGCGTTTGTGAGGTTGTCATTTCATATTTGTTTTAAAGTATTTTGTATTTGCAGACGATTCTTGCGTGACCTTTGCCGAGTATACGTCTTCTCACCAGACGGCACCACTCGAAGTAGCTGAAAAGATCTACCATCATCTTGACCATGATAATGACAATTGTATAAGTGTTTCTGACATGGCCGCGGAATTCCACATCATTGATACCAGTGGTAAGTTTATCATGTCCTTTTCTCTTTACTCCAGATATGCTATTACATATTTTAGCTGAACACTATACGTCATATTCTGTTTGTGCCGAACGCTGTAGATTATTGTCTGTTTTTTTTATTAGTCGATCCCTAAACACCAACTTGATAATAATTTCCATTATATAAAATATCACATGTAATGTGTATTTGTAATAATGATAATGAAAATTAGTATTTTGAATGTACAGTTATACATCAATGTAAGCACTCCCTTTGATACAAAAAATGGACTTAATACAGAAGTGGTTTCATTATCAAGGTAAAATATAGGGATATTATTGAAAACCAATCCACAATTTAAAAAGTAATCGCTGTTGTGAGGTGTTCTTACCATTGAGATGGTCACAAATTACGGTTTACTTTGTCTTTATTATACCAGGAGATGGCATGATGTCGTTACATGAATGGGATCATTACTACACACATCTACTCGGTAAACTGTTCGGTCACGGCAGTGGACATGGTCATAATGGATAAGATGTACATGTATACAGTAAAGCCCTTGAAAACCGGACCCCTTCCGGACTGGATCAAAAGTTCGGTTTTCCAAGAATCCGTTTTCCGACAACTTTTGATAAATTCTGAAAAAAAATGGAACTTGAACAATCTTCAAATTTTCAGAGAAATCTGGTTTGTTGGGAAGTCTGATTTTCAAGGGGTTTACTGTTCCTATCTACAAGTGCACATGTTCATTAGTATGTAAAGTAATACTTAAATAAAAACAACATAACTATAGATTACAAAAATGTAGTTTGTTTAATATTTCAGGCTATTGCCTGTTTTCATAATCATTTTATTGACAGTAAACAGCATCAAGTTTATACATGTTTTGAAATCAGATTTCTAGGATTATAATCCTGTAATAACCTGGTTCCCCGCAAGTAACTATTAACTTCTTGATACGAATCACTAGCCTCTGTGGTCCATTTATACACCAAATATCCGGGTTCGAAGCCTGGTCGCGACAGATCATACCCTTCTATGAAAATTGGACAACATGTCGATTTTTCTCCATGTGAGGAGACGTTGCAAGCGCCTTGTCTGATAGGGTAAGTTAGTGCTGGTTAGAATACAGTAGAGGGAAATTAGGTCAGGTGAACCGGTTGCCGTGTTTTACAGAAATTTCGTTGAAAACGCCATTAAATCTACTGAAACTAAATGTCACTTGAAACCACATGCACACACACAAGCATTCGGCAGCGTAAACGTCCACATCCATATTCGGATATACTCACTTCATGTGCAATTTCAACATAACCAGGAAATACACACAAACAAGTGCGTACACTTATATCGCATAGAAACACATCACTAAATAATTACAGCCATGAATACAAAGGTATCATAATCAAAGGTATGCTAATAAACGTATCTAATCATAACAAAATTTGTATCACTTGACCATGTGTAAATCAAAGATTAGACTACACATGACCGCTGAAACCGACACTTAAACCAGAATGATCTCGCGACCAAGACCCTGCCCCACTTCTGTTGTCCCCTGATCTGCTACCATGGAAACCACCAAGATGAGCAGGAGGTGGTTGTCTATCGAGTGAGCCATTTTGGGGATGATATCTTACAGAGAGCGGATTACTTCCGTCACTGACATTTCTGTCTCGGTCATATCGAATAGTGATTTGATCAAAAGATCCACCAGAAAAATCATCTTGCATCGAACCTCCACTGATAGATTTAGCTGCTAGGTAGCCATCGTCAGCCGATTCACGACCGCCTGGAGGATGGTTTGATCCAACTTCTGAGGGAGATAAATACCCAGCGTTATATTCTGAAATGTAAGGAGTATTTTTTTGTCCCGAGTTTCCTCTACATGAGAAGTTACCAGTGTCTAGTGGAAGGGTAAGTTAGTAGTGACTAGAATACCGTCCAGGAAAACTTGTTAGGTGAATCGGCTGCCGTATATAACTGGAACATTGTTGAAAAAATAAAATAGGTCCAAAAAATGGGCAAAACAATGAAACTTTTATGAGTGCATGGTCTTTATCTAGGGATTTGTTCGGTCTTATATGTACTATTTATTAAGCAAATGTGTAATGATGTACCCGTGCAATGCTGGAACAGAAATGACAAAGCTTTTGTCACCCTGATAAAACTAGACCAGCCTGCACACCCATGCAGTCTGACCAGGCTTCTTATTAACGGGTGACTAACTTCTAAATTCTTATTGCGATATCCCTTAAATTGATAATGGACTATTCCGAACTGGACGTTGGACAAGTCCATTCAGAAAATTCATTCGGTTAATGGTTTAAGGATGGCGTCTATTCACAGATGATCTTTAACTAATGTTTAAATACAAAGATAGTTGGACAAATGGAAACAATATTAAGAGCCGCTGTAGAACATTGATCTGAGCCAATTCAAATTTATTTCGCATAACTGGTTTAATTTTACGAGTAAATTGGTAAGTTATTTGGAATCTGGTAATAGTTCTGATGACTGTTGTTTTAACTGGTAATTTATTTTAATTGGTAATGTATAAAGAATAACAAAGTAAATACAATGTATATCATTTCACCTGGAAACCTGCTATATCTGTCACTGTGGGAACTAGTTCGTCTTTCGTGCAATTTGTCTTTAGAATTATATGGTAGTTCAACTGTTAATTTAGATGCATCAACCATCTGTGCCTCATCCAAATAATGATACTCTTCTTCTTGAATCTGGTCAGCACTGTGTCACAAGACGAATAAGAACATGTAAGTTGACTTTTGAAATGTTAAAGAACCAATATTCTCTGTTTTTATGGGAAAAATAAAACAAACCAGAGATAACAGTTGTAGTGTTTGGACAGTCCGTCGTGAAAACACAAATGAAATTGCATGTATTTACGTCTGGTGTAAACGCAAACATTTTTTTTTCTTTTTAATATAGAATGTTTACAAAATTCAAAAACTCGTCTTTCCAAAATGATACGCCGAGTAGCGTTTATTCAGGAACAACTGGTAAGTACATGTAAGCATTTTGCCATCTATCATAACAATTTTATCGACATTGGTCTAACCTGAAACTAGGACTTATTAAGTAAGATTCTAGCCACGTCTTGTTATAGCCTGGAACATGACGACTTTGATAGCTCGATGTAAATATTATATAGACAATACATATAAAAAAGTCTCCAATTTCTCAAAAAAAACAAAACTTTTTGGTGTATTTGACATTGCTGGTCCTTTTTTGTCCTCTTTTTTCATACTTTAAATACTACAATTAGAAATACACCCAGACCCTCGTGGGACCCTCTTTAGTGTATTTGACTTTGCTGGTCACATTTCGCCCTCTTTTTATCGAGGCAATAAACGGTGTACTAATACTAGTTAGATATCTAAACATTTACCTTGGCGGAGGGTCAGGGCTCAGACCAACATCCGTTGAGGTATATGGATCAACATCGGTGTTCCTTTGGCGTCCGGAGTCTACCTTATCCTCACTGAAGTTCATAAATTCCAATAAAACTTTCAAGTGTATTTGTTTTTAACTACATCAATGCAACATTTTTAGAGAAAACTCTGATAAATAAAATAAAGATATCAAAGACTGCAAACTGCATTTTTCAATACGATTTTACAGTCAAGCGCAACTATGATAATCGTGTCATTCTGTTATCGCCTAATGAGAATTACTTTCAATAAAAACAAACAGTTTTATATTACTGTAAGTGAGGTTCAAATTGAACATACCGAGGGTTCAACGCAACTGTGTCGTAACTCATATTGAAATAAGAACAAGTTTCGACAGTGTTGCGCTGAGTCCTCGATATGTTAGTTCAGAACCTGACAAAGTTATGACAGCACCCCCACTAGTCGCCTGTAACAAAAACAGTAAGTTACATTTCACACTTCTAAAACAAATCAACTGACAAATGGAAAGCGGCAGGCTTATTTTAATAAAATAATGCAATCTTTCTTTTTTTACAGACAATGGTATCTAAATGACTAAGAATTTAGATCATACAAACCCTTTCATGTTTCTACATACACAAACGATGACTATGATAACGATTATAATGAAAACCCCTCCACCCCATCCTGAAGCAATGTAAAGGACGGGGACAATTTCTGGTGATGATGGCTCTGAAAAATAAAATGAAGCTCCCCATAAGTTACGGAACTGGATACAGTAACGCACGGTTATGTTGTACATATGTTTGTACTTTGATGAAGTAAAAAAGAGGCAAAGTGAAGAAGTCCGTTTCCCCAAATAAGTTGTTTTCCATTTCAACGTAATGGGTATACTATTAGTGACGTACGAGTATGTATATAATTAATTAATATTTCGGGTCCTCATGCGTTTGTTGTAACTGTTCAACTGTATACGGTAAATAAAACAAATGAATTAACTGCTTGATGTGGTGACAACAATCCCAATAATCCAAAGTCAAGAAACCTAAAAAAATAGGAAATTACACTTGAATATGTTTTCATTACTTTTGTCATTATTTGATGTATGATACCTATGTAGGGCTATATATAAGGGTATTATTTTCTTACCAGAAAATAGCGGTACAATGTGTTTCATAATATATATTACACTTTCAAAACGCTGTATATTGCAAATGTAAAGAGTCAAACTGACTATATATGATTATAACTCATTATAAAGGTCAGACAATTTATTTTTTCTCTATAACTTTTCTTCGGGAAAACGTTAACGTCTTGACGTCATTTATGACGTCATCAAACGTTGTATGATTTTCAAACATGTCACAATCCAAGAGTTGTATTTTGAAAAAAAATCAATACTTTCTGCAGTAAGAAGTATGAAAGCAACAATGTTGTCTGAGAGTCCATCAAAATCTTTTAATAATGATTTTTCATTTAGCATTGTTGAAAACATACCTTTACACACTTCTGCTAATGATGCATTCCATGCCCCAGATTGGCATGCTACGTGTGTATGTGACAATTTATAATCTGGCAGGCATTTTGGTTGACAGACAGATTGGTGTAAACTACTTGTTGGGCAGCAATTGCCCAATGACTCTAATCCATCTATATTTTTGAAAGTGTCTTCTGTGCACACGGCAGCTACAAGCAAATGAAATGTTATACTGTAAAACTTTTATATTAAGGCCCACTCATTACAATAACCATTTACATTGTGCCTACACTTATACGTCTATGGCAAAATATGTGACCCTATTGACTAGGGCCAATAATGACCCAGCGGACATTATTGTAGCACCTTGTTAGAGGGTCTCTAAGCCAAATATTTGACCGCTAAAGCTTGTGCTTTTAGACAAGAGTTTTCCAAAATGTATTTCCTATATAAATCTGTCTAAAACATGTGACCCCCTAGAGCGGGGCCAATATTAATCTCAAGGACATTATTTTAGCAACTCTGCTAAAGGACGTCGAGATGTTGCTCCAAGCCATATACAATTCGAAATTGAAACAACCGTTTAATACTGCTTAAAAAGTGTTGACAGACGACGGGAAATAGCATACTAACATCACACATAAAAGCTTATATAAAACATGTTTACTTATGTCATAAAATAAGTGAGTCTTACAGTTTGGACACGTGACACCGTCAGCTGGTACACTTGTTCCGTCACACATGCATCGTCTTGACGACGACCCAGCAGGCAAACATATGTTGCTACAGCCACCATTACAATTACCACAATCTTTGTGCACTGTAAAAAAGTTTACACCTTTTCAAATACATTAATTTTAAATAATATATATAACACATTGATTCCACAACCATCCACCATACCAAAAACAAACAACAATCCCATCCAAAACACACAAACATAAAATTGGTAAACATATCATGATCTGGCAAATCGGACCTTGCCTAATAAACTATTATCAAATTGAAATTTGATAACGCCACTTACCAAATCATCAGCAATATCATCAAGTAAGAGAGGCAATTTTACCTCTCAATTTAAAACAATATCAACAAATGCAGTATAGTGTTGGGTTTGAAATATAACGGGTAGTACTAACCTTTAACATCATCTCGGAATGCGAAGAAATCCGTGAATGTTCCGAACAACGGCGACTTGAACACGTCCGTCTGATCTTGACCAGTATTTTTATTCATTTGAATGATCTTTCTGTAAAGAAGATAAGAAACAGATTAGGGGCCGACCAGAAAAAAATATGTCCAGTAAATCCAAACTTCTCCCAAAACACTACCTACCCCAAACACACCCAACAGACAGGAGCATACAAATATGAAGAATCAAACAAATACTCACAAGGCGTAACGCCTCGGAACGGTCTGTAGCGGAAACAAAATATCTAATTAAGTAGATATAATAATTAGGCAGGAATGAAGTTTTGTAAAATGCAAGTTGTCTTCCATTTTGGTGTACGCAATGCTCATTATAAAACTGTATATTTCATTCATATTATTCTGGACCTGTCAGAAAATGTTATGCAGGAGTAACAATATAGCGTAAACGTCTTTGAAAATGTAAACATATGCATGTGTATATCATTATTTGATACATTTAGACTAGTCAAGTTATGACAAATTTTGGTCAAACCCAGGACAAAATGGTACAGAAATGAAATATGGCTCATTTGAAAGCTTAGACTTTCTACAATATCCGGATAAAAATAGGACAAAATCGGATCGGCCGTTTTTTCAGAAATTCGTTTTAAGTATAAGTCATCATTTATCAAATAATACGTCAATAGCATGTTAACTGATGCGACAACGTTGACAAATACGTCAGATAAATTATAAATATCTATTAAATTTTACAAAACATGAATAATAACAGCCCTGCATAATACAAAAATACAAAAAATAAAAGATGTTTTAGCATTTGTACTGTTTGAAGTCAAAATTAGATGTTAAATTACCCCACCCACTTAAGGTAACATAGAAATTAGACTTATCTCGTGAAAGTGAGATACAATTTTACAGAACTTTACAACATGACCCGTAAGAAAGTAAATCTCTTTCAGATCCCTAAAATATTAGTTATCCTTTTGAAGTCTTGTTGCCATGGCAACTAAAAATAGTTAAAAATCCTAAATTCCTCTCCAAAGCGAAAAAGGCCTATAGCTTTGTTATTTGACGCCATGTCTAGTGATCCCTCAATCTAAATCCAACAATTTTTACCCCAGAGTCAAAATTGGCTACGCTCCTGGTGTCCATCATGATATTGTCTGACTAAGGTATTTGATTTGCATCCATCATGCATAATGGGTCTTTGTTTCGATGCGTTTAACGCGGTTTTCAACGGTATTCAACGATGGCCAATTTACCAAACCAGTTCTCCCAGACTGCATTCTAACAAGTACTAGCTTAATTACCATCCAACTTCTCCACTTAACTTCTCCACATAAGGAAATCAACAAGTCCAGCACACTTAACTACTGGATCACGACCGCGGCCCATCGATTCTATACCTCATGAAGTCCGAGAATTCACACTTCTTCAGTCCAGACTGACTGCATCCCTGATCATTCTTTATTTTATATTGAATTTCCTATAAAAATCTGGCAAAGCTTTGTAAATACATTGTACGTACATGTATCAATTTAATGCACTTGTAGACATTTCTAACCCGACACTAATAAAATGCCACCTACTTCGATTATTAGGCCATACCAATTTAATAACTTGATCATCGGATTTTTTTCTGACGAAAGCAAGCGAGCGAGCGAAATATTTATTTTAATAATACTTTTTACTTATCCGATTTTAGCGAGCGGGCGAAATAATTTTTAAAAATATCATCTTTGATTCCTTCTGTCAAACAAGAAAGTGGGAATGTGAATAAAAAGTCTGTGTTCATTTATTTTAATAACTGTTGCCGTTTACCAGTAAAAACGCTTTTATGTCCTTATTTGATTGTTTTCTGATGAAAATTGTTGAATCACCTGTTATAGGAACGAAAGGAGTCAGAATTTTTTTCAGCCGAGACAAATTAGGGTACCTTAAGACCAGCACTTATCTGTAGAAAAACATTGTGGGAATGAGCAAGCGATAATAGGAAGCAAAAAATAACAAAATAATAATATTATTTTTCTAATTTTGATAATAATAATAATAGGAGCGACAAATCGGATGAACAAGTACTGTAATTAAATTGGTGTGGCCTTACCGTACTTTGTTTAAACTTTGAATATAGATAACTGAAAACTGCAGTCATATTTCGCCATAATTTGGTCTCACTTGATAAACATACAGATATAAAACTTAACTAATCAGAAATATAACTGTAAAACCCCGATTCACAAAATGGCTTACTATTGACGCAAAATTCTAATAATCTGTAAAGTCAGTTAATTTAGCGGAACAGATTGTTCGTCCGAGTGATAATTAGTAGTTCATAATTTATGTCCTCAAATGGCTCTCACAACATGAACATCTAAGGCCGGTTCAATTGGACTCTCGTATGAAGAAAGTACGCCGGCTAGAAGAGCTTAGAAGAGAAACCCAATCGAACGCAATCGCGGCCGAAATGTCTGCATCCCAATAATCTTTGAATCATATGGATAAACTATTGAACAAGCTGACATTGTAAACACTTGTATTTATTAAAACTATTTTATTGTGAGTTGAAACAATACATTCCAATTTACTCATAGGTGTCTTACTAGTTCTAATCTTAATTTCAACTTATTTCATTTATAAACACCTCCATGTAAAATTTGAGATGGGTTATTTACCTATAACCATGGAAAGAAGAGTCTTAATTGGATGATTGGTCAGTAAAATTAACGAAACAACTTGTTCTGTTTGACCTCAGAGAATACTTGTAGATATAATAATATGAAGTCAACCATTTATCAACTCATGTGAAAAAGTCAGATTTCACTCATAATCGCATTTGAATGTATGTTTGTCGTCGGGCGCAACAAATTATTGGTATTGTTGATCAACTGTTATGGTAATGTCAGGTTTTATTTTGGCATATTGATCAGCTAAATATTTGTGTAGAAGGTCTCTTTAATTTTGAAAAACAAGAACTACATGTCAAATTTCAGCCTAGAATATCATGACATTAATAGATGCAGAAAGACAATGTTTTCGGAAAACAATGTCAATTTAAAGAAAATAATGGAAGTATAAATTTTAAAGAATATAAGAGTATATTCGTCGGCTCAGGAAGTGTCTATCATAATTTTTCTTCAATACATAACATTTTATATTCTTTACTATCCATGATATATCTAACTATTTTAAAAATTGAAATTTCATACATATGTATATAACTTGGACTCAGTTGGTTTTTCTTAAAGATGAGACATTCGCTCAGAAAGCTGATTTTTTCCTGTTTATAAGTTTGAGTAAGATTCGGTGAAAATATTCAGCCTAAATCTAAAACTACAAAGCACCTCGTCATGTTAGTAACCTGCATGCACGAAACAACCCTGAACAGTATAGTACCAATCATCATTTCTTTGTAAACATTGGTTATGCTATGAAAACTAGTAATTTATAATCTAAATTAAATGAATCATTATTTTTTATGGACTTAAATTATTTTAATAGTAAGTTGATATATTTTGATTGTTTATTCTTTATTCATTCACATCAGATGTCTTTTTTTATATTAATTACCCACTTGCTCAAAATACGGATTGTTAAGCTGTCATATGTTTGATAGATCCCAATCTCAGTGATTATCGAAAAGCCAGTCGTTATCGTTACTTTCTCATTGGTTTACATTGTTTGGAAGTTTGCTACATTTATTTCCATTTGTATTTTCATAAAAAGTCATTTTTTCTGCAAGAAGTCACTCTTCATCATTCACATCTTTGAAAAACATTAACAAAAAATAGGAAGAAAACATGTTCATTCTTTGTGTTTCTAGACAAATAAATTCGGGAGTCCATGATATAATATACATATTCACCCCATGTACGGTTTTGCCGCAAACAGCGTGGTCTCATTTGATAGAAAGTGGGTTACTAGACCAAAGATTCCTCTTTTGAAACGTTCAGTACAAAAAAAACAGGCTCCAAAAGCATTCGGTCGTGATCAACAATACATTAACGTAAGCCTGGTCAAGTATACATTATGTTAGGACTCTTTATTGATAACCGACTATCAAAATCATGCCTAAATATAGGTAGATATTCACTATATATAGTGATTACTTAGTATATCAACTCCTAAGAACATAAAGACGGTAGAAGGCTGATTTATTTGATGTCAATTAATGAAAACGACGCACTAAAGTACGATGCAATACAGATTTTATACGCAACTGTACCGGTTTTCGGACAGTGAAATTATCCGAAAATGAAAAGCTTATTTATTTTGTTAAAACTGGTCAGATTTTGGCCTATTTTATTTGTTATGTATGTTCTCATATACATGATCGTTTTATAACAAAATAAATTCTGTACCATTTAGTCCTACCCCATCTGTTAATTTGACTGGACTAATAAGCATTGTTGGACATTTGATGATGTTCTGGAAGATAACAGAAAATAGCGGTAGTACACGACCTCTTACATTTCAAGAAGGTTGTATAAAATATTTTACAATGATTATTGTTTAACCCAAATCATTGAACCTACCTTGAATTCTTTGGCACCAGATATAAGAACGCACCAATGACATCGATCGCGACAGGATTTAAGTCCCTTCCATTATACACTACAGTGTTCGAGAAAGACGTCAAATCAATTCTGCTAACAGTGTCCTTCATACTGTCACACCAATACAGCCAGTTGT
This sequence comes from Lutraria lutraria, assembly GCA_964023205.1. Classification (NCBI taxonomy): domain Eukaryota; kingdom Metazoa; phylum Mollusca; class Bivalvia; order Venerida; family Mactridae; genus Lutraria; species Lutraria lutraria. The sequence goes on along the minus strand of OZ026842.1, from coordinate 37,614,831 downwards.
CTGTCATATAAAACATATTTTAACCAGTCTTTGACATAAGCCACTTGCTACTGTATTCAATATTCAATACATTTATATCAATACAACCGGAACTGTAACGTGTAATGGCACAAATTAAATATTTATTTAAGCATTTTATTATTTTATACAAGAGAGTAAGATTTGGTTAATGATACTTACCATCTTCTATGTCAAATGTCAAATCGTCCGGATGTTCCTCATCTTGAGCATCTAGTACAACATCCAGATTTGATCCATCCATATTGGCTAAAACAATCCGCGTAGTACTTCCAAACTCAAACCACGCCATTCGCCTAAATGAATAAATTGTTTTGGATACTAAATATTCAATTTTAGGATATCATTCTTTATTTATGTAACTCCTAACTTGACAAAAGTTACCAACATTAGATTTGTCGTTATTCTGGGGCCAACATCATTTGGTTAACCGGACAGGTATAACAACAGTGTTTATTGTCATTATAAACTATAAAGCCAATTTTTCAAAAGGAAACATATACATATTCTAATACATACAATTCCCCCAAAAAATTCAATATTGGTTCAGTACCACAGAAAATACCACAGAAAATATGTCTTCGTCATAGTGTTGCATTCAGATAAAAGCTTGTAAAAGCATACTGCATTACATTTTATTCACATACACAAACTTCATACCCTTTATTTGGCTGCAGTTTTATTTTTCCAACAGTTCCTTGTATAGAATCTTTATTAACAATTCTTATGGAGTCTTTATTGTCATTTATCACACGTATTGTATTGTCAGTGGATATAAATATGTTTCCTGTACTTTCATCCACCGCTACAGCAGTTTGTTCATCAACACCTGAAATGGTTTGATGAGGTAATTCATCAAGTGGAATATAAAGCCTACTACACTATCTAAACTTAATAGAATTGGATGATAAACGTAAGGAATAAGAACTGCGTAATACACAAAACCACTTATATGGCTTAGATTCATCTACCCCAAACTTCCAAATTAAAAAGAATAAGACCACCCAAACCCACTAAAATGGCTAGCAGCCGCCTTTCTAATACCTACAGACAGTAAAAAAGCAGTCGAACACACTGTAAAGCGACACCGGGTATGAAAACTAATAATCTTTGTAGTGTTTAGTATATTTTTCTTGATATAGTTCTTTCACCTGTTTCCATTGCGACTTCACCGTCCACTCCCAAAATCTTTTTCATGACAACTCTTCTCTTCGCATCTACCCATACAACTGTTTTTCTCACTGAATCAAATGCAATAGCTGATGGACTATTAGTGTCATCTATTTCAATAGAATGGGGTATCTGGCTTGCTCTGTCAATCTGATATAGCTTTCCATGTTTGCTGTCCAATGCTACAAAGTAATTGGTTTTCAGAAGCTCTGTAAAAAAGAAAAAAGTATTAAAGTTATTTTAAGGTTTGTGTGCAATCGATGGAATTTACGATCTTAAACAACAGTTGGTAATATTGCCTTGGTCTCACCGAGACGATCACATCATTAATATATGTACACGTATAAGAGTCTTCTTTTTGTGTTAACCCTGCTCCAGGTGCACATGGCAGGATATTATACTTTAAAGATATAATATGTATTTCACCACGTATCGTGTATTGCCAAAACCGAACGAAATATATCTATCTATGAATCTAATTCTTACTAGCATCGCAGGACTTTCCGTCCGAGCCAAGGACATAACCTAGAAGACAACCACATTGCAGCTCGTCCTCATTTGGAACACATATTTGTTCACATCCTCCGTTGTTGTCTTTTTCACACGGTTCTAAAATATTATTGATAGATACAGTAATTATTAAATAAGTGGTATTTCATTACAAGCAAATAAACCAAATAAAAAAAAAACATCGAAAATAAGAAAATAAAAAAATGATAAAAACACGGTAAAACCTTCGACAAAGGTCACCCTTTGAAAAAAGTAAAATGTGGCTTTTATTGACAGTTGACCTTTATTCGGACGCCATTTTATTCTAAATAACCGATGACGTTTTTTTCTGAGAAAGTTCTTTATTCACAGGATGGCCTTTATTAGGAGGTGACCGCGAACACATGTTCCAAAGGAAATAGTTCCACTTTACCATACAGACTCTATAGCTACGCGTGCAATATTTGTCAATTTGTTTATCCTGTGTGAGAAAATATACAACAGAAAAATAACCAAGGAGAACCAATACTCTCACTAAAGATACAATAAAACTTTTACGATAGTATCCCCTCTTATTCGACAAAAACCCTAACAGGACAACATTATCTGTCCAGAGATAGGTATTCATACTGTAGGTTTGACCTCCCCTTTTGTTATGTTGTGTCAGAAAAGTAAATTCAGTTTTAAATTGTGTTCTGTTAATTCTTCAATTCAATGCAATTACTATCTGACTAAATTTTTTTTTTTTTTGATAATTTATCTTTATTGTCCCCGTCAAAATTATTTTAGCTGAATGTGTAGATAACAGTTACTGACACAATTTTCGATATAGTACAGAATATTTAGTCCAGACATGTCAGGACTGGAGATACTTTACAGTAGAAATGCAAAGGTATGCTTACCAAGATCAGTAGGTTGTAAACTAGACTCATACACGTGCAAGTCCTGCACCGCTTCACCATCGTTGTTACTGAGGGTGATGTGGAATTCGTCTAAGTCCAGCTCGTATATCACTTCGAATTGTCTATTCTCTTCAGACGTTGACAAAATGTAGTTCTGCCAATGGAAGTAAATGAAACACTGCGACTTAGCTATGTTAAAGTTTTACCGTCAGTTACAATTCTTTCAATGAAAGGGCCATTATTCACAATTGGATTAATATGAGAAAGGTTAAGAGTAAAATCAAATTATGTCTCGTGTCTAGTGTTAGCATCGACTTGTAGTAAAAATTACAATCCCAAAATAAAATAATTTCAATTTTATTTTACAAATACATTAATGAAACATACAATATATTGTTAAATAATTATGATTTTAAACAAATACTTTCGATTGTGTCATTTCAAGGCATAACAAAGAGCATCTAGCCTGCACGAAAACTTCTCAATAGCTTTTTTCATAAAACTTAACAAAGTCTAACACAAGACATTATTAATGGATATGATTATTGTAATGTTTTTTTTTTATGTTGAAAGTGACACTTCTTCATGGGAGTAACTCAAATGAACAATACTCTACAAGGTTAGCTTACTAAATCAATTTTAATTTTTACAAATTTAAAGAGGCATATACACAGGCTGCTTTATCAGGTGGGCGAAGTTTATCAGTTATTGGTCAGAGCTATAGCTCAGTAAACATTACAAGTATGCATTCAAGTGCAAAAGACTCTTTTGCAGCCTTACCTTATACATTGCTACAGCCAGTCTCTCTCTGCCTGTTGTTTGCTGTATGTCATATTTAGTCTCTCCCGTGGAATCAACATTAATCATACCGATATAACCAGAGTTATCGTTCCATAACAATCTGCAAAAAAATCAAGTTGGCAACTAGTACTTTGACTGAGTTTGAACCTGTTGATATGATAAGCATATACTGCTAAAACTTGATAAGACTAACGCAATGTTTATATAGTCCGTACATACAAATACATAATATACATATAGTCTTTAATGGACATCATTTGTTTCATATTATGCAATGGCGTAATTACGATGCTTGAATGACCAAATTTTAATCAAATATAATCAACAGTAATATTAAACGTTGATGCAATCACTACAAGCAATATCGCAAGTGGTCCTTTTCAAATTTTGAGTTGTTTATAATTTTATGAGATTGGCCATTATCCCCAATCGTTTGCTCCCCTTTAAGGTCAAAGGTGATCGGTAGAACATATCACGTCAAAATTCACCTGAGATTGCGTGTATGAGATAACATGTTACGAATGAAGTGAGAATATGTGTATTTAATAGCAAGTGCACATTTATTATCAAGTTTCAAAATTATTTTAAAATCTTTAATATGTTTCAATATGTAAGTACCGTTTTCTTATTCGGTCATATTCCAAGTCTGTTGGTTTCGAAAGTAGATTTGTAGGAACTTCTTCTGCTTTATTTTCATTCATAATCTTTTTGTAAAGACGGTATTCAGTTCCTGATAAATGTGCTATCCAGAATATCTGTCTAAATAGGTAGTATAAATTTATCAAAAAGTATATTTATTGTAAGTGACACTCTACCAAGCCTGTTGTACTAAGTACTACACTATTTGATGCGCCATACCAGTGAAGTGAGAGGTTTATTTTACGTGAAACCCTAAATTCATATGACACTCTTAGTAAGACGTTTTTCAAACATTGGCTTGCACTCTGCGACGATATTATACATAAGAATAATAATTTAAAAACAGTACTATTGTTCATTTTGCACAATCGTGGCAAGGGAATTTAGCTGCTTTTCGATGCGAAAGAGGTATTTTAGATTTTCGGAGAAAACATTAGGATCTGGAACAAAATGTAAAGTGTAGGTCTTGCAAAGACAGTCCTTAGCCGACGTTATATGTTACATTGATAGCCATAATATGCTATATCGTATGTAATGATTGTATCGTTACTTTTTATGTGGATCAACGGCAATTGAAGTTGCTTCCCCATTGATAAGGTTGGCTTTCTCTATTACTCCAGGTATGTCGACATTTGTATAGTATATATGAGTATCATCTGATTTTATCCAGTAAAGCAGTTTTGTCTTCCAGTCATAATCCATATCTGAAATGTGTAAAAGGTATTATTTTAGTCACAACTACATATAAAATTGTGTAATTTTGGTTGCAACATTGTGATGCATTTTCTAAACAACTGTAATCGTGAAATAAAGTGTTAGTGAATAATTAATTGTCTTCGTGGATTAGAAGCGAGAATATTTGGAAATATTATACATACTTTTTACAAATAAGTCAAAAGCACAATACTATGGAAATGATAGAGACATCGAGGAACTTACTTGATATTACGAGACATACCATAAGAACATTCGTGTAAAGAAAGTACATGTATAGCAATAATAGCATACATGTTTGCTATTTTTTAATTATTATTAACTTACGAATATCATGTTTTGAGAATATAGCTTTGAACAGCTCCCAAATGCTAAAAACCATCAATATAATTTAAGAACCTTGGAGCGGAAGAATTGACGACATTATAATGAAATTGAAAAAAATTGTAATGTCTCAGTTAGATATTAACCTTCTCGTGATTTATTTAGCTTCTCATATGAACAAGCATGATGGAGATTTGTTTAATGTTTATGTGATACAAAACTGTATATGTTTTGTTTATTATTGTGTCATCCCTATTGAAAGACCAATCAAGTTGGCTGATGTGACACCTTGCACACAGTACCCGAATTCCTTCTCTTTCTACCGGGCGCCTGACTGAGATGGACCTATGGTAACCATTATTTCAACTTGCTTGCAGCTCACTAACAGACAGCATCAGTTCTGACCCAATCTCCACTGGGATTTGGACCTTCGATCTCCCACTCCGAAGGCAGACACCCTTATCACTCGGTCACGGTTGTGGTTATGTATACTTATTATGTTTTCACATTTGTCGAACTTGCACTGATGAATATCTTTCCGAGTTGAACCTGGTACATGTTCAGTCTACTATTTCTTTGGCAAATATACCATTTTCTTACCAATTATCCTACTTGTGGCGTTGTACAGTGATGTTTTGTCTTTTTTAAATGCATTCTGTTTGTAAATCGTAATTCCATCAGTAAAATATATAATCTTATTTGTCATGTCCAAAGAGAATCTACAAGAAACAATCTTTCTTATTACATACACATGCACCATTTGATTTTTAAGCATACAAAACAGTCCATAGTTATTACTTATATGATAAATACGACTGGTGATTGATATGATATTCAGTCAAACTTGTGAACAAGGGTCACCCTTTGGAAAGATAAGAAATGACCTTTACTGACAAATGGCCTTTATTCGAAGGTTGTTATTCTATTTAATCAAAGACCATTTTTTAATCATTGCCTTTATTGATAGGGTTGCCTTTATGGTGGCCTTTAGGTGGCCACTAACACAGATTTAACTGTACTGCCAGAGATATTCCCATCTGGAAGAAATAAGCATATTCATGTACTCGGTTCGTACCACAGGTACTTGACACACATTTTTTTTACCAAATTTTGGCCGTATATTTTATTATATCAAAATATGGTAAAACAAATTGTGTCAAGTATCTGTGGTTCGTACAAGTAGATTATTCAAACTGTTTATTCACATTTTCTTAATGCATTTACTTAAACAACATGACTGAATCATAAGAGATATCGCGTTAGGAATCAATACGATATCGTAATATTAAGAAGTGGAACTGGCTAGAATACCGTCCAGCAAAACTGGTTGTGTGAAACGACCGCTAAACTATTGTTGAAAATCGGCGTTAAACCCGTTAAAACAAAAGGAAATTGAAAAATAAATCAATCTAAATTAACCTTGTGATCGGCTCCTCACTGGTGACCACGTTACACATCATCTGGTTTAATTGGTCCGCTTCCATTCCAAGCACAGAAATAGGCAAGGCACATATGTCATTCTTGTATGTAAACAATATATGTCTTTGTATGATATTCTCATCCGCTACAAACATGTTCAAAGCAGACATTTATACATGTATACTTTGTGCAAATAATTAAATAGTTTACAATGGTACAACTGAAGTTTAAAATTTGCATATCTACGTTTTACATACGGATATACATTGTTTGTTCATTCAAGTTTGCTATTCACCAATTAATACAGGGGTAATAAGTATTATAAATATAATGTTAGATTTAATATCGTGAAGCAGAAAATAAGAATGTCTCAAATATCTACAGCACGTAGACGTCACCTTTTTGAGACATGAAAAAGTTTAAACAAATAAACGACAATCTTACCCGAACAGTTTTGATTCAGAATCAGGTCGTAACCATCGTTACACAGACATGTTCGACCTTGGTCCTGTGGCATGTGGAGGCATATCTGTTCACAGGCGATAGCAGGATGAGCAGTGTCACATCCCTCTAGAAGAAAGTTAAAGAACATGTTTGGAAATGTTCTGATTACAATTGTATATATACTACATGTACATGCATTCAAGTAGTTTTATTCATGTGTTTATATAAACGCAATTTAAATACAACAAGAGCGCCACGAGCGGTCATCTGTCCATCGCCTCAGTTTGATCGTGCTACCTCTTAAATTTCTGTGTTATGAGCTACATTAAAGTTTTTGTACGACGCAGACACAAACGCCAAAGTGATGACAATACTAGTAGACTCGACATTTTCTTCGAAAACAAGTGAACTGATAAAAATGGCTTCGTGACAAAAAAGAAACCATTTAAATTTTGTAATTACAAATGTATATGATTTCTTTATTCTACTAACAATTCATGTACGAAGTCTTCTCTCAAATAATAATGAATTACAGTATCGTAAAACAGTTTATATCTAATATATTGGCCTAATGGATTCTGAAAATAAAGTATCTATCTATATCAATCTATAGAAAGGACAATAAAATCTATAGATACCGTAGTCTTCTCTCGGTTGGAGAACTGTATCATAAGCAAGAACGTTGTAAAATGTTATATCCGTGAATTTCATGATAGCTTGAAGATGGTCTCCTTCGTTGTTCTCTCTCAGTGAAACAAACCCTGTAAGGTTATCATTCGGTACAGTATAGATCAACGAATCCTGAAACATAACAATATTAGGTTATTCGAATAAAAGTATCCATGCATTTTCTCCTATATCTAAACAAACCGTTTCAAGGTGATAAGCTCCCGGTGACAGTGTTGTGTCCTCAAATATTGGTATAGTCCCATGATTTGGTATAGGCTTGGTGGATATTGCGAAATGCACTACATTGTATTTTGGAGGTGAGTGTTTTTCTTTGCATGTGCGTGTGTTTGATTGTCTTAGAGTAATTTACTTATGTGCTTGTATAATTATCATAAATGAATGTTTTTGGTTTTATTAAGCTCTCATATTATATTAGGTATTCAATGACTACACAAAAATGGAATAGGGTTACGACATGATAAAGGTCTTAACAATAGTAGTAAATAATGAAAAAATGTACGTTCTGAGATATTTTTCATTCCTAAAGTAGACTATTTACAGAACATTGCAAGCTCCGTTAAAGCGATTTAAACAAAATTATGGAGAATAAGAAATGAGAAAAGCACAGCTCAATAGTTACCTGAAATATAGCAATGCCGTAATAATTCATATTAGGATCTGAAATCAGTATTGTTCTACCATTGCCGTCTAGGTCAGAATATTCAACGGTACCTCGACCAGGATCACTCCAGTACAATCTGTCAGATGTCATATCTATACATAATGTAGTCGGTGATATCATCCCTTGCCATATGATAATCGTCCTGTGTTCTCCAGTGAGATCTGAGCGTTCTATCTGAGGAGACCCCCCTTTATCGGCCCAAAACAAATAGCTGAAGAAAATGAAGGAATTTGTTGTTTTACCATTACTAACAATCTTTGATCGCGTTAGGATCGGAATATTTTGGGCTCTGCATGATTCAGAATAATAAGGAATATGTGAGTTTGCAGAGCACACATTCCTTATTATATCAGCTTGTGTTTGAATGAGATAACACGTTATGTGAGGTGATATATGACAATGATAGATAGTTACATGTTAATGTCAAGACGGCTGACTGGTAAATGAATTAATCGTTCACTGTTTTGAAACGAGGATTGTGTTAAGAGAAGTATGTTAATGTGATATCTCTACCGAGAGAGGATGGCATTAATTAAAGTGGTCTCCAACAGATGATATCTGAGTCAAACGTAAATAGTTCGTTGAGCCTTCGAGGTAGAATTGAAGAAATGTCTTTATAAACAGGTTTTTCCAATCATCAATCAGTTTGTTTAATTTATGCTCAGAACCTTGCAATGAGTACTCATTGAATGATAGCTGAACTCATTACTTACAATTTATGTGGATGCACTGCTATTCCAGTAGGTCTTTGCAGGTATTTATCCACAATTACTTTGAACCTATGATCACTACCATCATGTACATTTACAGCAGACGGTAACTTCTTCATTGCTATCCAACCATATCCAGTATCCGTCCAGTACACGTTTCTCCCTCGCCAATCAACAGCTAGCTGACCTATGTCTGAAAACAGGGTTATATACATCCATTTAATAGGGACATGTGGTACATATCTACTGCACACAATTGATGAAACAAAGTAAATGTGATATTGTTCTCTTCAATTTCATTTAGCTTACAAAGCTACTTGTAACATTATGGAATACCTTTGGTGGAAAATGAAGCCGTTAATTTCTTTTTAACATTTCTTGAATATTGCATGAACTATTTATGAAGTATGAATAACTCTTATGCAGCATCATCTGTCTGTACAGTAACAGACAGAAATGGTGGTTAATACGCTGTTGTAAGATATACATGCACATATTCACGATTGTGCGCATATTCAAAACAGGGCGGTATATGTCGAATTCCATGACAATACATACAGTTGTATACATGTATTTACCTGGTGATGTTCCAATATGGAAGTAATTCAGTCTTTCTCCTTCTAGTATTAGTATATCGCGCGTTGTTTTGTCCACCATCAGTAAATGTTGTTTTCTTACATCTGCCGCCATACCGTATACAGAGCCTAATTGTACAGAAGAAATGTGAACAATTGTCTGAAAGAGAAATTAAAGATGCGCGATGTAAAAATCAAAATAATAAAATACATTAGGCATTTAGAAAAAATGAAGAGAAACACCAGGTAACATATAATATTAGGTAATTAAAGAAAGATTTTTATGGTTTACGCCTTTTTAAACAGTATTCAGTTATTTACAGATGGACAGTTAGCCCTGTCAATTTTTCTGGATTCTGGCTACGCCATTGTTGTGCTCTTTGTTCTCAACAAGTAACTGTCAGCTACTGCATATGGATAACCACTTGTGACGAATGGTCTTACAAATAATGTTCGGTTCAGGGAAGTCGTTTTAGTATTTAGAGTGCAAAAACGACAATGTTGGACTACATAAAACGTAAAACATACCTTACTGAACTGAAAAGGGGTTATTTGTGCGCTAATCCAATTTGAAACATTAGGACTGTAACTTATAAGATCAGTCCCTGTGCTCCATACCACACTTCCGTCCGGGATAGGATCTGCGGAAATACCAACACAATGAGCGATGCTAAAATACGCTGAACTTTGCATCACATTTGCACCGTTGTTTTTTTTGTGCTTTTTAAATGGGGGGTATTTTGGTCCGGTGTAGGATTTTGAACTTACAGAGATGTAAAGATGAGGGACTAGTAATAAATAGTCAGATACCATAACCACTCCGTCATGGAGGCCCCTTAATGTATTTCACTGTACTAGTAGTCTTTTTTATTTAACTGGAAATGTATATCACTTCAGTGATTCTTATAAATAGTACATTGTTTATCAAAATGGGCAGTACGATAAACACCACCTCCTCTTGGGCAATCAAGCAATGAAGTTCAGCCTTCACATAAACAAAACACGTCCCCTAGACTGTCTTACAAGTACAAAGTTAAAGACGTTTGCTACATTTTTCACATAAACATATACATACATTGTATAGACAAAATGAAGACTGATCAAGATATTTTTTTTAACTTTGCATGATCGTAGCATATGATAACAGAAACATTTTAAGTGCAATTTTTTTGCTTATTGTAGGTGATTTTAAGAAATCGTATTATGTATGATGATGATAATGATGATGATGGTGTAAGTATTAAGCTATTTCAGATCGGATACATTTGTTTATATTGTACGATTAGGTTTGTTATCGTATAATTATTCTTTTCTCTTTTTGGATCCGTTTGAAAGTATAAAATTACATCAGTATGCATGGCAGGTGTATGCATCATGCGTAGGTTTTTCAACGTGGAAATATAATATTTTCTTTGTTTTCATTCTTATAATCTGGGTCCAATTACACTGTGTCCCAAAATCACTTTTTTAATTATACAAATACATATATGTATATCTATAGGTCGATTATAAAGTTGTGTTTTATTTCTCCTAAGGAGTGGGTTTTAATAGTGTTTGTCTGATTACTATAAAATTAATGTCTAAGCCAACCTGAAGATGAAAGCTGAATCATTCCACACACGCATATCCACAGCAACTTAGTCATCATCAGAAATCAGGACCAATCACATCAGTTGATGTTCTTAAATGAAAGATGAGCAATAATTGCGTATTTTATCATACAATTCTTTATAAATCATTATATAATCGACATGTACATGTACAGTGTAGAAAACAAACTTTAAAATTTGTATTCGTACGAAATGTTTTAAGGTTTCTTTGTTGTTGTTTTTTTCCTCGGGTTTTACGCCACTTTTCAACAATCAGAGTCATATGAGGCGGACAGTTCACTTACCCATCGTTCCTGGGAAGAACCAGTACTAGACGCACATCCTCCATAAGCAACTGCCTGCTTTCTCACATAAAGAGTCATGGTCGGTAGCGGGGCTCGAACCCACGACCCTCTATCAGTGGGAGGTAACAGTGATTTGAAGTCAGCAATATCAACTTCTCGACCACGGAGGCGGGTCAAATGTTTTAAGGATAATGGACCCTAACACAAACCGAATAACTCCGTGAACAAAAGTTCGAGGTACCTGATATATAAAGCGTGCTATTCAAACATAATCGATTGACTGAATATCAACTTTCAACCATAAAACATTTTGAAATGTTGGACCCGGGTCATTCAATGACTGTATGAAGGCTCGATGTGAATGATTTATAAATGATTCATTCTACATATTCAATGGAAATATACAAGAGTTTAATGGTTAGAAACAAATGTTTGTAATAGGGTTCGTAATCCTTAAGCATGTCTATAACGAACATACACATAAAATTCGATCATACGGAAAACTTACCCTTAAAATCATTAACATCATTTAGCAGAGCTGACGTACCTGATGGCATGAAAACTGAAATTTACCTTCAAATGTCAATTAAAAGGACCCAAGAAAGATATCTATATTGGAAACGATGATCATATAGTACTATTTATTTATTGATGTATTTATTTATGTATTTAGTTATGTATTTATTTAATTAGTTATTTAGTCGGTCAGCCAGTCAGTCAGTTAGTTAGTTAGTTGTAATGTTAGTTGTAATATACAGTACAACCTCTCAAGAGCGGCCCTCTGTAGAACAACAACAACCTCTCTATAACAACACCTTCAAAATTTCCCTAAACTGATATTTACTATGAATTTAACCTCTGTAGAGCAACAACCTCTAAACAACAGCCAATATTTGCAGCTCCCACAGGGTGTTGCTCTTCAGAGGTTGTACTGTAGTTTAATACATTTGCGCCAATTGAAGAGTACTGTCCTTTGTCAATAATGTGATTAACAGCGTAACATATTTAAGATTTACTGATCTGAAAATGAGAGATCGATCGTTTTATTCAATTCAGTACATGATAAATATATAAATATCTTAATATTGATCAATGTAACGTGAAATCTCGTTTTTTAAGTCAGATCTGTTTATACATATCTCCACACTATTATCACTTCCTGATTATAATTTTAGTACGGTGTCCTATGACGGACGTGTTTTCAGTTTTATGCTTTACTTTTGTGACTGAATCCGGTAAACGATAGCTTATAAGACAATGAAAAATGAGTGTATATTTCAACCAGTTTTAGCGGTCGCCATCGAATATAGACCACATTGTGAATAATGGTCATTCTTTTAAAACTTGACACTAATGATATAAATCCAAATGACCTTCGAATACAGACCTTCCGTAGAGATATTAAGTCATGGTCCATTAACTACCCTATCGGTTTAGGTATTCAAATATGTAAAAAAGCATACTGTCGTAAAGTCGCTCACTCAGTAGAAAATAGGCTTTACTTAGGATGTTTTTTTTTCAGAACTTTATTTTCATCTTTTTTATTTTTTTTATTTTTTGTGTATGCAACCAAGAAACTAGCAACTGTAAGATACACTTGTACTTAACACTTATAGGGCCGTGTCCGTTTCATTATTTTCTTATATCAGTTTTCAAATTAATTTAAAGTAAAACATATCATCAATCATTAGACATCACGGTTGTTCAAATCTCAATATAATCTCGATTGACATATTGACAAAGCATGCCATTGACAAACAAGAATACAACACTCATATCTTATCATCATATTTTTATTGAATTTACCTTACTAAATAAATAATCAGTTGGTTGTATATACGGTCACGTATAATATGAGATATTAAATTATTGGCTCATATGATTTTACTATATGCAAACTGTATTCAATTGTGAAGTAGGTTTATTATATGATATGGTTTTATGTCAATTTTACAAAAGACAAATAAATCCAATGACAAAAAAAAGTTGTCTACTTCAAGTTAGCGAAAATCGATTTTCAATCTCCAGGTAATTTCATTTCAAGTATACCCAATATACGACATGTTCTACATAATTATCAGTTCAGAATGTATGAATATGATTATCGAGACAAAGTTGCCTATTTTTTTATTCAAGATCTGCAATTTTCCTTCCTTATTTAACAGTGTTGTAAAAAGTAAAAGCACGTTATATCAAGTTTTTTCGGCGTGTGTCTAATTTTAAAGCACTTGATAAGTATTTAGATATAATAAAACTGTAAAATTATGATAAAATAACAACTTGATTCAGCTCCTACATTTAGTATTTAAAGATGTAAAGAACAAGATTGCATTATTATGACTTTCTGATATAGATATGAATCTGTTTTCTTATTTATCTTGTGTACTATCTGTCGTGCAAGTATAGATATGCAAATTAAAATCATGTAATGACACTGTAATTAAATACATATATCAAGCATTAAATGAAATATAAACGCTATAACTCGAGAACAACGGATACCAGAGGAAGTGATAAAATATGTTCTTTAACAGGAATGTAACGATACATTCGAATAGACTATATGTAGTGTAATGGTCTGTCCGAATCGTATTCATTGTTCGTGACTTCCGGAATCGAATATTTACTAATATAAAATAAGCTAATATCAGCCGTACTGATCTGAAACTTAAAAAAATATTCAGGTCGTTTAACATTCATATCTCTTGTGTAATTTAAGTGTGATCCAGATTTAAGGATGGATGAAGGCTCAAGGTGTATACTAGGGAGGGTAGAAGCACCGGCCTCTGTACTATAACTGGCCCAGCTTCAGCATATATGAAATTCGTCGGATCCTGGATAGGACTCGAACTCGTAGCTGATAGGGGCTTAAATACTTAAGATCTATTGTTAGATTAAAATACCGCCACGGACACTTTAGAATATCATGCAATTAACACGCACTGCATTTTTTCTTGGCTCTGAAATGACCACAGCTGTTGAATGGGTAGTTAAACAAAGGATAAACAAACAGCCATTTTTTCTTCATAAAGCAGGTAGTCAGACGATCAACAAAATATAGCCTTTGAATCATCAGCAGCATATATCATCACAAAAGTATTAAGTATGTACATCTGAGTAGCAATTTGTTATATTTAAATCTCAAAGAGTCAATAATAAGGTTATGTCTGTATTCAATAGTATCGATGTATAACATTTATCCGCATACACTTGTAATTTAATACGAACATAATTATTACGTACTGTATGTATTTGTACATAGATTACTTTACAATTGCATAGGCTGTTAAATTGAACAAACACGCTAAGTTTAATTAAACACTTCGGTCTTATTACTGTTGATAGACGAATAGTTACGCTTTAAACAAAATAGCTTAAATTGCCGAAATAGTTTACAACGGAAATATTTTTTTCAACGGGCCAGCTTCATTACAGAATTTATTGTGACATATTATCTAATATGTTTGAAGTTCAAATCAGAGTCAGCTATTTTAACGTCGTTAACCAATACATGCCTACCTTCCCATCATCTGTTATAAGTTTGTGTCAGGTGACCGCATACTAACACGGGTGACCTTTGGCAAAATGATCACCTAAATAGCATAAACAATTTTTAAAAATATGTTTAAATATAATATATTATTTAAAAAATACATTCCATTATTTTGTTCCGTAATGTTTTAAGTTTTGATTTACGTCGCAACAACAGTGAGGATCGTTTTGTTACTTTTCTAGATTTAACTAGGGAAGACCGCAGACCTACACCTGGGTAGAACGATCAACATTCTGTAAGCTAGCTGCAGGACAGCTGACTTCGTCTTGGACTGGGAGTAGATTTGAACTCACAGCGTTGAGAGCAAGACTACTAGTCCGAAACCATAACCAGTTCACCATTGAGTCCACATGACTTAGCATGGCGTGAGAGTATTTAAAATACATTGATAACTACGGCGCATAAATATTTTATATCAAATAACCACAACCACATGTACTTCTTAAAGCGTTTCATACAATAGTAATATTGCGTTTACCTACAAAGGAGTATTCAAGTCAAGATTTATAGCATGAACGTTTCAAAAACTAATGATAGAATAATTTATTTAAGGAATTGAAATATGTATAAATCAACAAAAGGCGAACATTCTTCCAAAAAAGAAATAAGGATACAACCAGCATACAATGAAATAAATTATCCTACCTTCTGATTTCACATCAAGTCTGCGGTGTATCCGGGGTATACACTGACTGTGGGTAAAATAACAAAACACTATAGTATTTTGCACTATCAACTTAACCGATTTTTTTCTTCCGGGTTTATTTATATTACACATATTATTAAATATTTTGAAATACACCGGGCCAGTGTTACATTTCATTTCATGCGTACATAGCAGCAGAGAGCATGAAAGCTTTGCCTTGGCATGACAAATGATAAACAGTGGTTTTTATTTGTGTGCATGTACACGGCGATGTATTGTATGGTTATGTAAGAAGGAAGCCCAATATTTTTGTGGTAGCTGTATTGATAAATGGGCCCTAAAATATAGAGTTTTATCCAATATTTTGGAAACTGAATGACAGTTCACGGGTGGTAAGAGTTTTTCCTTAAGTTCTTTATTTTCGAAATGTTAAGTGGTATTCACGAAATATTTTAACTTAAAATTTTCCTTAAAAATATCAAATTTCGCAATTAAGTTAAACCTTTTCTTTCGTACAATACATTGCATACAAACAATGTAATCATTTGCAAGGCAAGCTGAAACGTTGACCAAGATATATATAAGAGAACGAACGACAACTCTATATACAGATAGATCGTATTCTATGAACAAAGTTGTTAGTAGAATTGGATCGTACGATTCACTATACAGGCCATGCCATGGGCTATGCATTACGTTGTTGCACTGTTTATTGATTTTAAGTGTACATTTATAAAGCTAAATCTGACCCAAAAAAAACTATATACAATGTACATTTAAAAAAGAGTAAAAATACACTTTGTATTCCAAACATGATTATTACAAGTTATCATAATACTGTCTTCCAGGCACATTTTATTCCATTGTTTAACGATTAAAGCAGCGTTTGATGAATTCAAACATATCCCGCTCGCGTTCTCAAAAAATAAACGACAATGTATTTTATCTTGGACAAAAGGAAAACAGTTAGTATGCCTGATTGAAAATGACTGATTTTGTTAATCATAGTTTTAACTTACGAGTTATCTCCCATTCATTATGTACAGTAACTGTTGCTCAACAAAATTTACAGGTCGCTTCCAATATTCATTATTTTAATATGCATGTAGGTACTGGGGTGTGGGTCTTATTCCATACGAACAATTGCTCTGCCAGTGAAAGAATTGTCATACAATTACATTAATTTAAACTTAACTATTTTATATCGATTGTAGAGCAAGTTCTTACAACTTGTATCATCTACTTTAGATGACTGCTTCCTGGATTCTTACCAGTACTCGATTGTGAAGGTTCCGGTCAAATTCCGCCACTGACGGGAATAGAACCCGCAACCTCCGGGTTAGGAGTCCGACGCTCTACCCCTTCCCCACTATTCCTCCCTACCATATATAGTTTTATGCACTTTAAGATTAAACTATTTTATAAATATACTTCTTAAACAACTGAGCCTTCATGCCCGAGTTAAGGACGCAGACTTCAAATCACTGTAACCTCTGACTAAATATGGGTCGTGGGTTCAAGCCCAGCTACCGACCATGTCTCTTTATGTGAGAAAGTAGGCAGTTGCTTACAGAGGATAGGAGACTAATACTGGTTCTTCCCAGGAACGATGGTTAGCTTAACTGTCAGCTATTGATATAAAATCGCCCTTTATCGCTCTGATCAGTTCATCATAACATACAAAAGTAAAATAACTGTATATACAGTATACTTAAACAAAATTACAAGATATCGACACTAATTGGATATATCAGCTATTTACACCATACCTGTTGTCTTCCAAAGTAAGCGGGAACCAATGTATCATCACTTTGCAGACAGCGTCAGCAGGAACCAGTACATTGTCATACAGCGGAAACCTGTTAAACATAATGACTTTTTCACAATAAAAATGTTTCGAGTTCATAGTTATGTCTATTTAAATTACACCATCTCCAATTTCAATATCTACTTCAGTATGCAAATTCATCCTGTGTATATTCTTTTTCTCAACAGGATTACCTGGTATTCACCGTTTTCCGGGTTCAGCAGTTATAAAGGAAGATCACTTATCGTAAATTAATTTATTCTCTATTATGAGTTGTCGTTCTTTGTTTCTTTCATTAGTCGTCTTTACTGGTTTCCGACCCACCTTACAGCGCGAAGGTACAGGCAGCCAACGGGGACCAGTTTATCAACAACTCGTATCGAAGCAAACTCGTTCCAAGCTAAATCAGGCAGACCAGTTTGTGTATCGACGTTATACTGGTATCCACCAATATCGTTCCAAAAGCATAGCTTCAGATATTCAGCTTTTGTTTGTTGATATCGAGTTTTACGCCCCTTTTCAACAGTCAGAGTCTAATGAGGCGGACAGTTCCTGGGAAGAACCAGTACTAAACTCCCATCCTTCGTAAGCAGCTGCCTACTTTTTCACATAAAGAGACATGGTCGGCAACGGGGCTCGAACCTACGACCCTCTGTCAGTGAGAGAGAGAGATATTCTGCATGAAGGAGATTTCTTCGTATTATCAAATATTAGATCAAATGTACGCTTTTGTATACAATTACCTCATAATGTATTCCCATGACGCTATGTAGTGTGACATAATACTTTTACCATTCCAGATCACAAAGTCAATGAAAACATTCAACTATTTAAAGCTGGCCTCAAACGTCAAGCCCTTCCCTGAATCTGCACTGGAATACTTTGAAATGTATATAAAAATGTAATCAGATGTACTACACGTTTTGTATACATTGCAACCTCCCCGGAGCAGCCTCTCTTGAGCAACAGCATGATTTCTCCACAACACGATTTAACTATTAATTTAACCTCTCCAAAGCGAAAGCCTTTGGAACAACATAATTATGTTTTTCCAAAGGCTTTCGCTTTGGAGAGGTTGCACTTTGGATATAGATTATAATAAATAAAAAAATATCATTTTATATCAAAGTGTTTCCTTTTTGTGTGAATGCATGATGTTATACGTTAAACATGACTGTCCCTTACCATGTGCAATAACATCGATGCTTGAACTGCTGTCAAAAAGTTATGAAGTACTTGTAACAAGATATTGTTGAAAAGGGGAATTTTATATCAATATTTCCTCTTTCCGTACTAATTCCCCTTACTACACGCACTTTTTGGGGGAAATTTAACTCTAAAACTGCGTAAAGAAACGACACAAATTTGTGACAAAGAAACTTAGTGCGTGTAACGAATGTAAACATTGTTAATAATTAGAATATATTTCTGATATTATATTATTACTTAATTTAATTTTCTGGGTTAGTAGATTCAAAAAGCTCTTGGAACTTTATCAACTTACTTGGGATAGAGCGGTCAACAGTCAATGGGTACACCAAAGAAAAGCTTTACACTAAATATGATGTATACAGTATAATACACTAATTTCCCAATATACACATATGCTCTGTAATATCTTTACTTAAAATGCATTATATCTATATTTTCGCAACGGTAGGACTATAAATATGAACCTGCAATATCTGCGCTTCCTGCATCAGTCTTGCACATCCGACATCATAAAAAATTGTCAAAATCTCCCAATAACTTTCGATTTGACCAGAATTTTTGGCAGGACTGTGTTAGCTCTGAAGAGAAGAGGTTTAAAAAGTTCATTGTGTCATATTATTTCCTTAGACTATATGTGCGTGTGGACGTATCAAGTATCCCTACACTGTATAATATTCGGCTTTTTTCAATAAAATGACCAGAAACAGAAAAAAAAACGAAACGTAAGCTCACCTACCTTTCTGACAGTAAAAATCGTCTGTCACATCCTTTATCGGAAGCCCGCATATCAAAATCAAGGTTTTGATCAGGTCCCCTACTTTTGATGAAAAGCCGCTATGATTTATATAGCAAGTCAGAACCCCATCCGTGCAGTGTCTCCTCAGAAAACAAGGAGCTACTGGATTAGTGCACAAACGCATCACGCTGATTATGACCATTCTACATATTTATGCCTTATCCCACAATAAGATTGAACAGTAACGCACGATTGTACAAATAACCAGAGACGTATAATACAAGAGATAGGCAACTACGCGAAATCTCCCAATATCTCGTATGTCAATCGCGATATTTAGCGTGATCGCTCAGTTCGGTATATAGTACGTCTACACGGTACGAGTCCGGATAGTGTTGTCGATTATACAGTATATATAAATAATGGCAATTCGGAAAGGGCATGCGAGTGACATTATCGAAAACAAAAAGACTTATAATAATATTTAATATAATAGAGACGTTGATCCATAGCTGTCAGAATTTAGGGTCTTTAATATATCTATGCTGTTTTCGACTATACAATATGACCGATTTTTTATTGATGCTTGTGTACAATGTGGATTATTCTGTTTAGCGACATAAAATAATTTCCTTAAAAAAATGAAATTTATAGACCTCATTCATTGTTCATCAGTCAACACCTCTCACTTATTTTTGAAGGTGTAAAGTTGGTATATTGTCCCTATATAAACACGACATGCAGTTGCCAATTATATTTTTCTCTGTCTCTGTAATTTATTTTCTGATTAACACTAGTACTTACATCACGTCTTCCTCAGACTTTCTCTCATGGCATGACGAATGTCTAGATTTAAGATTACTTTTGGTGAATATACCGATTATGGAAACAATTAATCTGTTTCCAACAAACAACAGTTGGAAACTGACAATGTCACCAAAACAACATGTATGACTGAATCATCTTAAAGATGACAGATCTATGGATTTTCTTATTTTTTTGTGGAATTTTGTTATTAATGCTGCATATAGATGTTCGGCGCGTTGCTTATCTATTAATATGTCATCGCATAATATTATTAATATCAACATGAACCATATTGAAAACAAATACTAACAAATATGATTTTACCCCCGGTAGTTTTTTTTTCAATGTCATACATTTTGTTATTTTGGCAGGCCTTTGAAGTTAACATCAAGTGGCTATCTTGTGTGAAAATTTGTTTTGTTTACCATATTAGGGATTATGCAATCAAGGGAATTACTGGTCCCAGAACAGTATGGGTCCATAGATATCATCAGAAACATGTGTCACCAAAAGTTTTATGGTCATGCATTGTTTATTACAGCTGACATGTGTGACATTTCAAGACTAATATATGTGTACAATCAGATAACATTCAAGAATGAAAAATCAATTATTCAAAAAAAACAATGTGTTTGCGAAAAAGGAATACCCAATAAATCACGAAGTTTACTTGAAAAACTACAGGTGTCAAATAAATCAGTAGAATAAAATATATACTTTATATTTAACTTTTCTTGTATAGAATAAACACATTTTTTAGTTTCAAGGGCTAAAATTAAATATTTCAAAGAATATACATTAAAACAGACAAAATATATTGATATATTTCTATACTGTGTGTGTGTGCGTGTGTTTTATGACAGATTTCTTTTCCCTGACGGAAGTTCCTAGCTTAATTGTCAGACATGTTTTTACCTTTTCGCAAAGTCTCACTGTCTGAAAAAAAGTATGATTATCGCAGTCTAAAATACTGGAATTAGAGAAATCAAGCTAACATCAGCCTAACAGTTCTCAAATTTTAGCAGCTACAGGTTTCTAGACAGATGTTGTTATTTGGCATTGAATTTCACTTTCATTCTTTAAAGGGTAATTAACCATTTTAAATTTGAATTCCGAGACAAATATCCTCATTTAAGTGTTGAAACTGCTGGCAACCATCAATTACAGATTATCACAGTCTAAAATACTGAAATTAAAGAAATCAAACGATCGGTTCTCAAGTTTTAGCGCCTACAGTTTTGATGTTATGACCCGGCCTAGAATTGAACTGAAACTTTCAGTCTTTAAAGCGTAACCATTTTAAATTTGAATTCTGAGGCAAATATCTTCATTTAAGAGTGTTGAAACTTCGGGCAACCATCAACCACATATCAACAAAGTCAAAATAACTTGAATTATAGGAATCAAACGAATAGTTCTAAAGTTTTAGTGAGTACAGTTTTGATGTTTTTGCTAGGCCTAGAACTTCACTCGAATAATCAGACTTTAAGGGTGACATCAGTTTAAACATAAATCAAGATATATAATCTAATCTGAGAGCATTGAAACTTCGGGCAACCATCAATCATGTATCAACAAAGTCAAAATAACTTTAATTTTTGAAATCCAGCAATTAGATTTCGAGTTTTAGCGAGTACAGTTTTGATATTATGACTCGGCCAGGAATTTCACTGAAACTTTCAGTCTTTAAAGCGTAACCATTTTGATTTGAATTCTGAGGTAATTATCCTCATTTGAGAGGGTTGAAACTTCGGGCAACCATCAACCCCATATCAACAAAGTCAAAATAACTTGAATTATAGAAATCAAACGAGTAGTTCTAAAGTTTTAGCGAGTACAGTTTTTATGTATTTGCTAGGCCTAGAACTTCACTCGAATAATCAGACTTTAAGGGTGACCTCAGTTTAAACATAAACTAAGATATATAACCTAATCTGACAGCATTGAAACTTCGGGCAACCATCAATCATGTATCAACAAAGTCAAAATAACTTTAAGTATTTAAATCCAGCAATTAGTTCTCGAGTTTTAGCGAGTACAGTTTTGATGTTCTGGCCTTCCCCACCCACCACAAGTTAAAACGCAACTCCACTCAGTACAGTACTCTACTTGTTTATTTCAATGAACTCGTCGAGTATGTATATAAATATATATATACACACACACGAAATGATCTAATAATATTTTTTCCAAATTTTATGCATTCGATCAGCTAGTGTTCGATATTTGTGAAGTGAAGTTGATAAACAGAGACGTAAGCAACCGTATCTCAATGATACAAAATGGCGGACGACGGTTGCGGTTGTTGATCGCGTGAGAAATCCCGCGGCGCATACGAGATTTCCCGGTATTTCCTTATCTCAAAGAACGAGTTGCCTATCTCTTGTATTATACGTCTCTGAAATAACACATAATTCTCACTTTATATGTAACGTTCCTACACATGGTGTCATACCTCCACAATTGTACAATAACACATAATTCAATACATTATTGTACAATTCAGCGCACACATATCTCACTCTATAATTGACCATCTTATAGATGTGATATACATCTATGATTGTACAATATAGCACATTATATACCTTACTCTGAATGTTACCATGATTCAACGAATTGAGAATTTGTGCATGCATTTCTTAAATTGAAATCGTGAAAGCCGATTTGCACGTGCATGTTCTGTGAAGTATTTTTCATTAGATTCATTAGTCTTACGAGGCCGGTTCGATTGGACTCTCGTAAGAAGAGAATACGCCGGCTAGAAGAGCTTAGAAGGGAAACCCAATGGAACGCCGAATGTTAGGTCGTGCGGATAAACAATTTATTCATGAAAAATATCTGTTTTTATTGTGAATCCTAACAGTAGTTCAAAAAAGCAATTGACGAAAATAAGCGTGGGTCCCGGCTTTCCTTGTAAAAGCTGTCAAAACGTTTAAAGTTGGGGAACACTGCAACGAAAGCAAGGTTCCCGGAAAGCACGTGCAGATTAGAAGGAAAGCCGGGACCCACGCTTATTTTCGTCACTACCGTCAATCGAAAAGATGGCGAGTTCACTACCTTGGAGTATTTTATGCACTCAATAAGGGAAAAAATGAAGATTTTTCTTTCGACAGGTTTGCGTTGTTTGTTGGGTGAAATTGAAAAATAACGTCTGTAAACGTATAAAAATCACGAAATCGAGTGCCTATGAGAAGAGCTTCTAAAATTAAATTATGACTAATCGAACAGTTCGGAAGAGGTCGAATTATCTTAGATGAATCACTACATGCATGCTTAGGTTAGTTTCGTATTGACTGACAACTTATTAGCTGTTGCACAGCATATAATACTAAGAACGCGTTTAATTAATTATCAACATCAATTAACGTTTGATTTCCGATGTTAAATTGTCTGTTCGGGTCAGATTCTTTTACTTCAATTATGACGCCTTTTATCGAGTTGTATTAAAATCGCCACCTGACAGAGAATTGAAGACTCGAGACAAATGGCTATATTGTTTTCTGGTCCGTGTTTAGAATATTGCATGTCAGAATCATAATGTATGCTTAATGTGAACTGATAGCCCAGCATACGTGTTTAAGGACGCTACACGCTGTTGTAGACTCGTACATGTGTTCTCTGGCTGATGTTATAGTTACAAATACAAGACTTGCATTTCTAAATGTGTTTTGAAAACTAATTAGTCAGTGAAACTGGTGTATATGTTAGAATGGCTTGAGAAGGAAAAACTGCATGGTCAATACATGCTCTCAATGTTCCTCCTTTTACATTTAGACTATACCCCTGGGCTCATGTGTACACGAACGGCTGATACATTTCGATGTAAGGTCATTATTCATATACTAAACCCTAAACCGTTACAATGAATATTGAATGAACAATACAAAGTAAATGTAGAGTAAGAAAATTGTCTTTCCCCCCGCTCGATTAACAACCGTTTATTTTGTAACTGAAGTTATTTCTAAAAACCAAGCAGTATTGTTTCAGTTGTATCTAGTTATAGATATCCAGTAATGGTTACTATAAGAAGAGGTCGAACAATGTATGTTTTATTGGTATTGCAAATGTCTGAACAAGAATGTTTTGAATTCCTAGTTTGTTTCTCTGGAGTTTAATGGCGTATCAACAGTCATGGTCAATTTGGCATCTTATCCAGCTTTCATGATGGAGAGAGACCACAGACGTACACCTGGGTACTGGGTACTTAGAATCACCGATAAGCTCCCCATGTGCTAGCTAGGCAACTTCCTCGCAAATTAAATTTGGTCCCATGTTAGATTCAAACTCAC
The DNA here is from genome assembly GCA_964023205.1 of Lutraria lutraria. Taxonomy (NCBI): domain Eukaryota; kingdom Metazoa; phylum Mollusca; class Bivalvia; order Venerida; family Mactridae; genus Lutraria; species Lutraria lutraria. The sequence continues at coordinate 37,590,328 of OZ026842.1, read as the reverse complement.
AGCGACTAGGAGCTAGTACTAGTAAAATGCTTACTTGACTTCACAACAATCTGAGGCAAAGATGGATTTAACATTTTGTTTATGGGAACTATATGTAGTATCAATTTATGGTGAAACACTTAAATGTTACGGACAGTTGAAAGTCCAATTTAAAATGTTTTACACTATGGCGACTTTGATTTTTGAAGTGACCAAGTTCTTCATGTAGATGATTTCTTAATTGCAAGTTGCATTGTCAATTTTGGCAAATATCAGTCACATGCAGTGATAAATTTACCAACAAATTTACTCAGTGTAGCCTCTTCATCAGTCAGTAGAAACATTGTACAGAGATTTTTATCAGAGAATCATCACAAGTTGTGTCCTTAAGGTTAACGTTCAGAAAATAAACCATAAGTAGTATATTGGTGATTAATTGTAATGCAGAGAACATGTGACAAATAAGTAAGATTACTAAATAAATAACAACAATAAATATTTTACTTATTCTTATATGTATTCTTTAAAACATTAAATAAATGCATAAAAATATACACTTAACAAAAGTTACAAATACATGCCTCGTTTTTATTTGACGCATATATGTAATACAATAAAGTCAATGAAGGCTGCTTAGAAAAAATAATTTTACTTCTTTGAAAACTTCTTCCGACACCAATTTACAGTAAGCTTTAGTGTGCGTGGTTATACTGGAGCATCAAGAAATCGATATTAAGTGATATCATTTATTATTTTAAATAGCTACAGTAATGAGATGCCGATGTCTTCTTGTGTGGCATCAACATGCATGATAACTTGTAAAACACAGATAAACAGCAAACTAGATCACTTCAAACAATTTGGACAAAAAAGAAAACAATCAGAAAGTTTATTCAGTGCAATAGTGTTATTGAAACACTTCTAACAATTATATATATATAATCCAGAGACAAATACTCAGCTTATATCTACAACCCCGTTACTCAGGTTTTGGCGATAGTAGTAATAGGCGATACCCTGGGACCCGGGTCATATAGAATATAGAGGGGGTGGGTCCCCAAAGTAAACAAAATTGGGACAAATTGGGACAAATTGGAAATCCATGTTGTACCCCAAAATAGTATGAATTGAATTTTAGGAATGTTCTGGGACCATTGTTTTGTGTGTGTATAGACTAAATATTTATTTGAGACAATGAGAGAATTTTCTTTCGAAAAGACATGGTGGCCCTGAAAAGGGCCGTTGGTGGTCCTGAAAAGGACCGTTGATAGTTTTTTTAAACCGTGTTTGTTGACTGATCTGGTTGGGTACATAGTTCGCATTGGCAGTCTGGTGGGGGATAGCAGAGCCTGCATGTTGGATCCCCACAGGACCATTCCTGTTCTGGTACTGGTGGTTGTTCCGTGTACTCAACTTGAGCGGTAGTGATGATACGCCAATGCTCTTCTTCTTGTTGTTGTTCCCGTTGTCTATTCGCCGTTCGTTCCCGAGCATCTCGCTGTCTTTCTCTGACTTGATCTCGAAATTGCTCTCGCATTTGAGATAATTCTTCTCTATGATGAAATCGATTGGATTCAATGGTATTCAAAGTCTCACCAATGGTTTGAAGATCACGTTCCCTTTTTCTAACAATGCTAGCCGCTAAGCGACTGATTGAACGCCATACCCTGCTCTGTTTTTCAGTCAGTTGTTTTGCTGTTTTGAGTTCATTGAATAAAGCCTCCATCTTGAGTGTTTGAGTTCTCAGAATGAAATGAGGCATTGTAAGACGGAGTATTTTTCTGTTGAAGCGCCGCCCACTCTCGTGGTTGGATGACGTCATATTGCTTGGATGACGTCACCCTAGGGTTGGATAGCGTCACGCGCCGATGCATGTGCGGAGCTTGATTGGTAATTTTATGAACTTAGAAAAAAGACAACAGACACCTAGTTTCAGTTTTCTAAACTTTTATTTTTGTAACAAGAAACAGTAACAAGAAACTACATGAAACATTTTATGAAACATTGTTTACATTTAATGATCACCATAAAGAGTTGTATTTCTATGTATGATACTATGATACAAACGTCTGTGACCTTCTGGTCTAGAGTTACGTTGAGCACAACACTTTTGTCCACACTTGTTCACATATTGAGCATGCATGTAATAAGTACCATAATATTGTTGAAACCAATGCGTCACATAAGTGTCATTTTTTCCATACATGTCCGGTTTGAATCGGGTTAACAGTATCTGGTTCAAGTCACATTCACGTGAGATAAAATCCAAAGCGAATAGACAATACACACCACACACCGGTAACATATCGCCTTGTATTCTCATGGCATTCCACAGATAAGTTTTGCTGGCATGTTTTTTCACAAAGGATAGAATCTCTTCGAAAGGTGGTAATCCGTAGGAATCAAAGTACACTGCTTTATTGTCTTTTAAATAAAGAGCCACCCAGTGTTCTCCAGGTTGATTCCCATTATGGGTATTCACAATATAGGCTTTCACGTCATGCGGTTTCTCTGAGGGTAATTGATCTTTGGCACAAACACGTGCACGTAGTGGTTTTAATAACGGTGAATGATCTAATAGGTATTGTAGTTCATTCGTCTCCATAATGCCAATTTCTGTTGACACGTTCAGCCCAAACACTGATCCATTGATCTATGAACTGATTCTGAGTGAGTTTTTCTTTAAATTGAATCCATAATCGACACGCGTCTCCTTTTTCACTATCGGTCAAGGTCACTAATTCAGGATACCACTTTTCCATGACCTTGAACACGTCCAAACGTTGAATAGCTTTTTGAATGTAAAGTTCTGTCCACTCTTCCGTATTCGTGTATAAGCAGAGTACATGTTGTACTTGACTAGGATGATTCACTCGACAACCATAACAGTCTTTATGCACTTGATTATAAATTAAAGATTGGAGTGCTTCTGTGACGTGATGATTCAAGCACTCTTGTAAAAAGTCCGTCTTTGAACTTGTACAACAAGGATACGCCAATAACTTCATTTCGTAATCTTGTCCTTTTTCCAGGTGTTCAATATCCATGTCTTCCATCTTAATAATCTAGATTAATAATCTAGAAGCACTTCTCTGAATTGATTGATTTCAATTTGATTGTCGTATTCCGCAAATACAATCACGTTGATGGCTTGTTCAAGTGCTGTTCCAAAGTGAAATTCCAATCTCAGATTGCCCGTTTTTATAGGATGGAGTTGACCTTCCTCGCAACCTTGATCTGCTGTCAAGTCCAACCCCCAGAGTGTGTATCCGAACCGATAATCAGTCATGCTCAATCCAAATGAACGATTGAGCCCAAGAGATCCTGTCGCTTGATAAAGTGACATGTAGGATCTTAGAACTTCTGACGTTTGAAAATTGGGTTGAAACGCCTTGTTATGAATACTTTTTCCGTCAATGCTGACTTCTAGATGATTCAGTGTAAAATGACGGAAATCAAAGGGGTTGGTAGCCATGTCTCCATTCATGTCTCCATTTCTTACCATACCGATGATAAGTCGTTTTGGCAATTGACCTTGAAATAAATGATCTTCAATCTTGGATCGTTGACCGTTAGGAATCGTAAATGTTTTTACTTCAGTTCGTCGGATGGGGATTTTCATGTTATGTTGAGCAATCTGTTGATTGAGTTGATTGGCTACCACTGGCAGTAAATCTACTATTCTTACATTGAATCCTGCTTCTAGAAACTTGATTTTAGCCGGTGCGGCACCCATGAGACAGAATTGGGGTGACGCTTTGTTTAGTCTTAAGCGTATTTCCATACCATTGGGTAAATATTTATCTTGCATCATCAGATCCAAATGAAGCCGTCCACATAGTTCCACCACACGACTTTGATGGACACGAGCACGCCTCTCAATATAGCCCTTGTTATCCCCGTCATGTGCGTGGGTGTTCATATGACCAGGGGTGTCTTCAGCCCATAACTCTAACGCCTGAAGCTGAGTGTCTTTACAGCTTGAGGTGAAGGAGAGTAAATTTTCTATGTATGCCCGATAGGCATACGTGTCCGCATTGCTGGTGATCAGTTTATTATTCAGGTACACATCAATGCTTGAGAACATGCTGTGAAAGAAATTGTTGACGGTAGCAATTTCACTGTCGACTGCTAGGTCTGTACCATCTGCCTGTATAATTTTGAGTTTTAGGTACAGGTAAGATTGATTCAGATCTGTCCATTTTTCTGTCTGTGCAGGAATCACAAATTCAATCGGAGCATTATTGTCCAGGGCAGAAATGGGATAATGCTCAGTCCATTGACCTTCTTGCATGGCTGTCATGGTAGGTGGCACAACAGACACATCCAACTCTGTCTTACTACATTCACAGGAACCGTGTTGCATCATGATTAATCGAAAATATCAAGAGGTCTGGCCTGCTTAACTCGGCGATGATGAAGTTTCGAATGAGGTCTTTTCTTGACTGGTTTGCTCTTTATACGTCTTTTAGGGCTGGCCACGGCACGTAGCAAGGATTCACCCACATCTTTTAATACAGAGGCTCCACGTTTTCGTATTACTTGTTTAGCGTTTGATCCTGTCAAGATATCATTGATAGCGGCTCTTCCTTGCTGGAGTCCTTCTTTTTTCAAGGTGCGAACTCCAGATTTCACAAATGGATTCAGTAAAGGCATAATTCTTTTCATGGCTTTCTTAAACATGGATCCAAGTCCGTGTCCATATTGTCGAGGTTGACCTTGGTAAGTAGGTATCATTGTCTTTGACGTAGGTGTAGTTTCACCATAGACTTCCCATGAATAAACTGAATAGACTGGCCAGTGTCACCCCTTATATGGATAGTGATGGTGTCAAAGTCGGCTTTAGCCAGTGGTACATAGTGTAAATTCAAGAACTCGAAATGATTATGGGGGTTAGTTCCTGCTTTCGTTCTCGGATCAAATGGAGCTACACGTAAGATGGGGGCTTCTATGTTTCCCAAATAGGTATAAGACGCGAGGTCAGAATAAACAAACAAATGATTATAACCCATGTTAATATCTACGCCATGAGGAAACGGATCTGGAGTGTCTTTAAAAAAGATGGTAGGAGAACTATCAGGGGCTCCACCCAGTTTAATAAACATGTGAGGATGAAACTGAATGCCTAGTTGATCCGAACTGTCCAGTTTTGCGCGTTTACTTTGTCCTGAAAAACCCATGGTAAATCGAAGGCCTTTCTGTCTAAATATTTTACCTAATTGATCTTTCACGGTAAAGTCAATCGTCTCGATCAAATGTTGGGGTGTGACATAAGTTCCTATAGGAATACAAAGTCGTACACCTTTTTCTTCTTTATTGGGGAGAGTACAATAGGTCTCAAAGTTTTCTAAGGCCTTACCCAGGACAGGATCGTGTGTGACAATGTAGAAATGTCGCTCTTCTTCAGTGACATTAATGACCTGACTAGGAACAATCATTTCCACTAAGGCAATTTCCCAGTCTTGTTTATTGAGATGGATGGGTTTTGCCAGTTTGGTACGAAAACAACATTGCGTATTGTCTTGGAATAAATCCATAGAGCTATCACTCATGAGTGTTATGTAAAACGAACTCATGTTGATTTAGGTTTATTGAATTTCAAGGAGGGATTCGGTAGAATATAACCTAGAGAACTACTTAAAAGCAGAAGCCACAATTCTCGATCGGGTCGTTGAAAACACAAATTAAATAGCGATACGGTAATAATAATAAATACCACTACAATTTGTGCCAAAAAAGTGACCTTATTTTTGGGTTCACACAATTTGGCTTGCTCTGAGGCAGTCACTACCACACTGGCCGTATCAGTTTGAGACATGATGTATTTATTAACCAGTTCAAACGAGATGGGATTCGGGAATCCAACTGTCAAATTTCGAAGGATAACCTTTCCAATGTACTTTAATTTCTCGTCTTCCGTCTACCTTACTCTGGCGATGTGCGAGCACTGATTCAATTTCATAGATAGCATCATCTTTTATAACCTGTACTTCAGAGAAATAAAACGAACCTAATATGGGTTCTCCGTCTAAATCAGTCAATTTCACAGTAGCAGGAGAGGTCTTTTTGACTTGGATCACTTTAAACAGTGCAGTGGTCCAGTTGGGTAGATAACCTTTATCAAATGTACGTTTTGTTTTATTGATACGAACAATATCTCCCACATGAAGGGTCGTCGACGCTTTCTTTCTTGATTTTCCATACAAGGTCAAGGCCACTTGAGATTCGTTATTCTCATTCACGGATACGGGTGCCATTTGTATACTACGATGAACACGATGATTATAGGCATGCACGCGATCAGACAATACCTGAATATACCTTCGTGTTTTATGATGCGTAAAGTATTTCCACATGCGTGATTTTAAGGTCCGTTGAAAACGTTCCACTATACTAGCCTTAGTTTCTGGGTTTTCAGTCGTAAAATAATGAATCCCTACTTTGTCTAAAAACTGTTGAAACCTTTGATTCTTGAATTCTGTTCCTTTATCGGTTTGCAACGCTTTAGGTTGTCTCGTTTTAAGAATAGAGCGAAACGCTTCCACCAATGTGAGCCCCGTTTTATCCTTGAGGGGAACGACCCAAGCATATTTTGAAAACACGTCAATGACACACAACAAATATCGATAAGGGGTGTTGTACTGAGCCAGGGATTGCATGTCTGCCAAATCAGCTTGCCATTGATGATCAATACCACCCACAATTGTTTTCCGTCTCGAGAATGCCCTACGGATAGGTTTGTGCAGGGTATAGGTCTTTTGTCCCTTCAACCAGGATCGCACTTGACTTGGCGTAATGGATTTCAGTTGAGTTCGAGCTGCTGTAGTAAGACGTTCTACCCCACCAAAACCAGCCGGATGATGGGGATCATAATAAATCTGATGTAACAGACTGTCTACCTTTTTGTTCATGTTGTCTAGTAGGCTTCCCACTTAGGTTCTGCTTTCATCTGTTTGACAGGTTTACTTATAGGTTCTGCTTTCATCCGTTTACTTATAGGTGAAGGAGGCTCAACAAAACCATCAAAGAATTCATCTTCCTCCGAATCGTCTGCTTTTTGCATCCATGACCATCTCCGTTTATTTCCTATCACTTCTTGTGGTACATTGACATCTCTTAGTCCACTTGAAAACTGTTCCCATCCTCTAGGCTCCGACCCTTTTCTATGACGTATGGCATCATTGACCAAATCAATAATGTTGGATCCTTGTATTGGTTTTCCATGGTATTCCAACATCCCATGATCATTCCATGACATGTGGGGATGATTTTGTAGAAAGTGTAATAAAAGCTGAGTTTTTCGACGCATGGTAGTAGGAACACTTTCAAGAATCCGATCCGTCAATGTAGCAGGAGCCGCTTGTGCCCCTTGTGCACCTTGAGCAGCTGGAACAACCGGTGCAGCCGGTGCAACTGGTGCAGCCAGAGTAGCCGGTTCACGTGCTTTTTGATGAGACAGTTGAAACCTTTGCAAGACTTGCCCATAGTGTTGTGCTTTTTCTGATTCAGACAATGATTCATTTTGTAATACGTCTCCCATTTGTTTCTGTAAATCGGATGTTTGACTGACTTGCGGGGGAGGAGGTAAACGTGGTCGTTGTTCTGTTTTCCATCGATTCATCTCTTCTAGCATTTTGAACGGGACGATAGCCATTTTCTTCATAGCTTTTTCACCAGTGTGGCAACACCTCCACTGAGTGCTCCTGCAGCAACAGCTTTAGCAATGATTGGAGCAAGAGCCAGTAATGGAAATAATCCTCCTTTTTGATTCAACACACGTTTCTTTTTTTGAATGGATACTCTTTTATCTGCTAAAGTGCGGAGATGTTGACGCTTGGACTTCAACCTTTGCTTTTGAGAGGGGGATAAGGCAACATTGCCTTTTAAAACATTCTGACAGCATTCTGACACACATTGAATCATTTCTTTAGATGCTCCATGTATCATCTTTCTTCTTAACCCATCTGGGGCTTGAGTTAAACCCAAAACCAGATGTCCGTATTTATGCAGGAGTGGTCTCTTTGGTGCCATTATGTCAAATAATACCTGTTTTTATTTCTTCACAGCTTTTATACTAAAGCATCAAAGGCTTGTCTTGAAGCTGGATTCATAGGGCCCTGTCTCATCAGGTGAATACGATGTCTCAAAAGGGGTTTCGAGACAGCCTGTCTTGATAAGGTAGACAAGGATAGGGGTGAAAAACGGCACAATGGAGTGTCTGGTGAACTTCTTGAACTGGGAGATGATCTCAAACTTCTTGAACTGTGAGATGATCTACTGGATGAACTCCTAGATGAATTTCTAGGTGTGCTCCTAGATGAGCTGAAGCTACTTGGCCCACTGCTTGAATAACTCAAACTACTTGGCGAACTGCTTGAATAACTGCTTGGTCCACTTCTAGATAAACTGCTTGGCCCACTGCTTGAATAACTCAAACTACTTGGCGAACTGCTTGAATAACTGCTTGGTCCACTTCTAGATAAACTGCTTGGCCCACTGCTTGAAGAGCTCAAACTGCTTGGTCCACTTCTAGATGAACTGCTTGGTCCACTTCTTGATAAACTTCTTGAAGAACTGCTTGGTCCACTTCTTGAACTTCTAGATAAACTTCTAGGTGTGCTAAAACTGTTTGATCCACTTCTAGAAGAATTTTGAGATGAGCTTTTAGATGAATTTCTAGATGAGCTAAAGCTCAAACTACTCACAGGACTGATAGGAGACCATTGTAACTTACTGATTGGAGTTACAGCCATAGAGGGTGTTGAAGTGGTTTGCTTTCGACGACGGAGAGTAATAAAACGTTCATTGATCTTGGCAGGCGATTTTCTGACTACTTTTCTAGGTTTTCTGGCTGGTGCTTTTCTTTTAGCTGGAGATTTTCTAGGTTTTCTAGCAGGCGCTTTTCTGGCTTTTTTAGCTGGAGATTTTCTTGCTTGCTGACCGAATTTACGAATCGTCTTTTGACCATTCCATCGGAGTAAACTTCGTATCATGACTCCACCAAGAAATCCACCTCCTCCTGGTTTCAATATGAGTTGACGTTTAGTATCCATGTCCACTTGATCATCTCCCAACTGCTCTAATTCATGCTGATGTTTTTGCATAAAGTTTTGTGTTTGTTTAGGTAGCACAATTTTCTTTTTTAAAATCACCTTTGCTGCGAAGGTGAACCACTTGAGCATTTCTTTTAATCCAGACCGTAGCATTTGCTCCCGTACAGTAGGGTCTCGTTCCTGACCCAAATGTTCTAACGATTGAGCTATGGCTGTGGCTGACATGATGACTGAATGATCTTATATGAGTAAACGATGTTTATATATACACAACTGGCCCACGTTTTTCTCCAGTGATCCAGTGATGAAAAATATCAGTTCTTAACCGATAACTGTCTGGTGTTTGAGGGTGAAAGTCAATCACTAAATACCCATGAGGTGTAGAAATAGCATCTTGATAAGCGGGTAACAAGTGTGGCAATTGAATTTGATTCGCCAACACTTTGATTTGTCCTTTATCTCTTGTGTTTTGAAATAAGATCATGTAATGTGCATTTAAACTCAGGGTACGACTGGCTTTCGATTGTTGAAACATGTTTTGTGTAATGTAGATCACACTAGCATTACGATGGTGACCTTTTCGTGTAAACCATAATTTGATTTTCTCTTCATCTTTATCACCAAGCATGTCATCAAATATAATTAAATGAGGAATGGATGTATCCTCTACTATCTCTTCATCCTCGTCAGGTATCCCCTGTATGAACCGAATACTAGGTTCTTGTTCTTGTAACTGCGCATAGGCTACTTGCCATTCTTTGTAACACCATACAATACGCTCTGGTACTACTTGAAACAAATCTGATTTGTATTCCAACACCTTTTTTACAAATTGTGTTTTACCAGAGCCACTAGGGCCTGAGATAAACATATTGCAAGGATGCTTAAAAAGTAAACTGGACTCCATGACGTGAAAATCACAACTAACACTATTGGAAGAAAAACATTTTATTTATTTGTGTAACCAGATAAAACATGATTGAGTTCTTTACAAGTTTATGTATGAGTACAAGAATAATCACAACAAGAACAACACATGTCATGTAAGGGTAACAACAGTTTGTCAGAAAATTCAAACACACATTCTGAATGTCCAAATTGACTCAGAAATGTTAACACAGAGTCATTGTTCACCACCTGTTTGAACCAATCCGTTTCACTCAAGTCCATGGGTACTGATTGTTTATAAAATGAATTCATCACATGAAGTCCATGTTTCATTTCTTCAAACATGTCTGGTGTACTCAACTGTTGTCGAATCCATTCCAGAGAATGATGACCTTCAGGTATCTTCATACGATAAGCAAATACCAATGCTTTTCTCAACAGGGTATGGTTCATAATATCAAACTGTTCCATTCTTGAATCGTGTGAATCACTCTATCGTTACATACATAAGTATTCCAATCGTCTCGATGGATAGCTTTCAAGTCTAAGTGTGCACTGATCATAGCATCACGAATCATCTGTCTAAATAGTTCAAACGTGTGAGGGTTCAGAATCCACGCGCGAATGTCCTTGACCTTGACAAGGTCATCTTGTACAATACTGTATAACGTATCCGTATACAGCTCAAAATCCAAAATGTAATATAAACTTATAAATCGTCTAGATGGTTTAACCATAATTGAATATTTCCTGAACAAATCACTATTCTAGGTCGATTCGCATGAACGGCTTCAATCTCGTCTTTGACTTCTCTTAAGCGGTGCCTTAATTTATAGAACACGGCACGATACTGTAGAATATGAATAACATGAGTGAACGGTACCTGTCTCTTAAATACCATGATACCACGTATTTTAAACTGTGAATACTGACGCCATCCGGGGTGAGATCTCCCATTGTCCTCTTCAGCCATACTGAACCATATCACATTGGGGGTAGAACGAAAATTGTTAGCTAAGGCAGATACGTCGCTCAAATTAGCATCGTGGATTAAAAAATCCCATGTCGTAGATAACATACGATCTAAGCTTTGTTGTACCACATTCAGTTTTCGTAGAATAGGTAATTTTTGGTTGAATGACAAGTCCTGGCGATCACCTACATCCTTCAACAGTCTCTCTATCCGTCGATGATTTGTATGTTGTAAGCTATGTATAGCATTATGAGTAGCCCATGTGTGCACTAACTCCATCTTCCATGTTTTAGCGTTAGCCCATATGACATAACGATAAATTTTAAGTCTCAGCTCTATCGGTAGTAAGGGTATCCAATCCATGTCTTTATGAATAATGACTTTTAGATGACTTGTTCTAGTTATTACCTAAAAGGTCAAGGTCAGTCATGTAGATAACCATAAGGCACAGTCATATGATTCTCGACCACAATACGTTTGGTATACACCGAACGAAATGTTTTGACTTGTTTCTCACTGGTCACGGTTCTGTCCTTATGACGTTTAATCCGAGAAGCATATTCAACTACGGTCGAATAATGGTGTCTGTCTTTCACACAATCCACCATCGTATTGAAATTCACTTGTTGAGTGGCATTGTAGTCTAACGTAATGCCTTTCACTTTGCATTTTTGATGGAGTTCACCGTTTTCAATGTATTCATAGCCATAGTTCTTTGGACCTAAAGCGACATATCTCACAATACGACCCTTTGGTACCTCATCTGTCCATTTTCCCAATCGACTGGAGATAATAGGAACATTATAGCCATCAGGGTCATGAATGTACATACAACTGTCTGTGTCAAAATACAGTACTCTCTTTCCTAGAGGTTCAAGCACTTTGTACAGTTCTAATCGAGCATAAGCCGTCACAAATGAAGCCACCACAGGATTGGCTGATGAATGAGGGTCTGCTTTGTCCGATTCATCAGTGTAATTCATTAACACGAATTCATCATGATCAAAACACTCTGCATATTTCACAGACTTTTTAGGATCGTTCAGTATTCCGTAGAACTGGTCCAATCGATGAACATACTCTGTTTTAGGCAAGAGGTTGGTTTGAGCATTTTTACCCCAGAGACAATTCAGCATGGTTTTGGCGAAAGCTCGTTTTCCTGGATTTTTCTCCACCTGTTGCAAACGAATTCCTTCAGCTTCAAAATAATCTTGTTTAAATTTATCTTGAGCCTCTTCCGTATCCACCCCTGGAGGATATCCACTAGCCTCTTGTTTCATTTTCAAGTATTTGTCAATGTATTGCCGATAGACGTCCGTACTCCATTCATCCCAGTGCCATACATGATACACTTTTGATACTTGATAGCCTAAAGCAATAGCTTTAGCCAATTCAACATGAGTCCATGTGCCATACAAGAATCGTTCATACGGGGAATGTGTACAATAATCCATCTCCTTCTCAGCACAGGTACGGCATAGCGTAAACACCATTTTACTATTACAGTGTATGGGTAAGACAGGCATCCATAAATCTTGCGGGGGTAGAACACGGCATTTAATCAGTCCTTTGTATTTCTCAATATGCTGTTGATCAATTTGTTCTTGACTCATGATCACTGGATGACCTATCGGATAAGCCCTGTACTTGTTCACATACGGATAGAGAGAACAAATATCCACATATTTGATTTCTTGATCGTTGTCTACTTCATGATACAGTCGGACGGCATTCGTACGACCTCCGAACAAAGCTTCCCTGGGTTGTATCGGTTCTTGACCATGATAGAATCGTTCCACTCTTGTCTTATAGGTAGGATCCTTTTGACAACGCTGATCAAATTCACATTCCCACATGACCACAACAGGGTACCCCTGTTCTTTCAAAGACTCCAGTCGTTTATACGTATCGTGATAGGCCTGTTGCATGCTTCTCAAAGTATACGGATTGATGGTACTTCGGTTAGGAAAACAGGTGGGGCACCCATGGTACCAACATCCCATGAATTCATACACGGTGTTGGTCTCTTGACAATAGCCATCCACGTAATAAGGTCCAATTTTGACTTCGCCTTTGTTATTCAAGGCATGTCGAATATGTATCTCTTCGGTGACAGCCATCATTTGTAGCCAACGTATGCCTTTCATGGAATACCGGGTTTTATTGGGATACCCGGCATCAGAAATCACGGCTAAACTATGAGGTGGCATGGAATTTTTGCGCCAGGCTTTGTTACACACTTGAGCTAATGTGGTAGCTTCAGTAAATGGATCTATTTGATCACTTTCCAATAATTGTTGACGAAATTCTCCACACCCGCGTCTTAAAATGTCCACATCCGATTGACAGTATTTCTCCATTTCCTTTTGAAAATCAAATACGTCACCTTTTCTTTCATTGTACCAGGTTAAAAACTCTTCACGTCGCTCTGGTTTCATACTATCCGGTTTGTAAAAGTGTAGCGGCAAATAAGGTCCCACATAATCTTGATATGCCAAGGTGTTTGCATAGAATGGAAACCATCCTTTGGCTAACTCGGTCAGTCCAAATGTATTGGGAAAATAGGAGAGAGGCATACTCAGGAAACTGAGGGAGTCAATCATGCGTATTCCATGCACTCTCAATTGAATGATTTTACTACCATTCATAATCAACTGGGGTTTCGCCGTCCCCTGAGTAACCACATATCTAAGAATAAACTGAGCGTCATAGCCTTGAGCATTGTGGGCTATCACTGTCGATCCTCGATGGGTAGGGAGGAATAGCCAAGTACAGAATTGTTGTAACGTATTTTCACCACGGAATGTCATTTGTCTGGCTTCATTCACCTCTTCACAATACTCACATGGAGTTTTCACTGACTTACACATACAGTCACCACAAGCACGTTGAGCCACACAAAAATTAGGGATATGTTCTCCAGAATCAAAACGACATTCAAAATCAAAAAAGATGAATGGTACGTCTGGTTGTTTTCTATTGGGTGGTTCATACGTTGGAATGTAACAGTCATGATCTGGTCCTACTATGGCTTTACAACACCTGCATTTCTTTGTCCCTGGGCAAACGTGACTCCGTTTCGTTTCAATCACCTTTTGTCCACATTTCTTACAATTCCATACGGATTCACAAATGGTTTTACGTTGTTTTCCCGTTTTTGTTTTATGATTGTCAAAACATGACTGACTCTGGAATAGGCGACGGCAATCCGGACATCTTATAGATTGTCCTGCTGGGCACAGGGTGTGAGCATAACACTGACAAATATGGCTACACTGGTGTCCTTCACGGTGATCATAACCGATATCACACCATTCACAATAATAACCCCGTCCGAGAAATCCGGTAATGGATACGATACAGTCATAATGATTATCATGGTGAAAGATATGAATCACACGACTTTTTTCAGTCATAGCAGGTGGTTTGAATAACAATTCACTTCCATAATGTTGTGGATGGATTTTAATCACATAGCCTGGATAGAGATAGTCCTGTAGTTTTTGGTATTCTTCTATACCACACGACTGATCCGATGAAATACCCACTTGGTTCAACAATGCTTCAGCTTCGTATTTTTGAAGATTTTTCTTAGAGTGACGTATAAGACCCCATCGTTTTTTCCATTCCGGGGTTTGATTTTCATGTACTTTGCACCGTCCTACCACAATCGATCTAGCTAAACACATAGAGTCTTTACTATTGTCAATACACACAACACTTGTCTTTGACTTCCGCATACTGGATAAGTTTGGTGCCTTGAACGTTTTCTTTCCGGATCCCTGTGGCATAGCAATATGCGTAATTTCCATCTGTGCCGCCCCATCATGAATTTTAAATTGACGGTTACTCTGTGCCACACGTTCAATTTCATCCAATAATGTATCTCCACTAATACGAGATGCCTTATTAAACGGAACATGTATTCCAAAGTCCAAATCAGGATGTAAAATAGATACTCGAACTCGATCATTCGACTTTACTTCACATCTCTTGTAGAGCTGATCCATCATATCATTAAACACCCTGTTTGTAAATTCAAACGATTGATTATAAGGCTGAAATGTCACATCATATACTCTAGATTGAGTCTTGAATTTTCTTGACTTTCTTTCCATGCGTGACTGTATGTTATAATAGTCGCGCACAGGCTCAAACTTACTTCGTTTAGTTGGAGGTTCATCCTCACCACTAGTACTGTCGGTATCTGACATGATTATGATCTTAAAACTTCTCCGCCGTTTTTTATACTTCGGGTTTAAGGTCACAACGCGTGACACTCTATAAAAGACGTACGCTCCGTCCGTTTTTTATCATTTCAACATGAGCGATCCTAAAATGAACCAAGCTGAAGAGAACCGAGATCAAACTTTGATGTATTCATTAAAGAAGAAAATTAAAGAGCTTAACAACTTAGCGGATCAGCTCTGTGGACAGAAAAATGTAACATGGGATCATATCAAGTGTTATCGTTGTGGAAAGAAAGGACATTATTCTACCAGCTGTACGGAACCCTTCAACAATGAATGCTTTTATTGTCATGAACAAGGACATTTCATCGCAGACTGTCCTAAGAAACAAGGTGAACAGGTCGATCTACAGGACGCAGAACAGAGTAAGAAAAAACGTAAATACAAAAAGAATCCAACAAAAACTGTGAGTGACTTTGTGTAATCCAGACAATGTGTTGGACAATGTGTTGGACAATGTGTTGGACAATTGTGTATAGACTTAAATTGGAGACTAAGTGAGTTGTATTGTGTTGTACTTTGTTGTACTTTGTTACTTAGAATGTTTTCAAAAATAAAATGATAGACAATGTAATATGCTTTTGTCTTTGCTTGAGATATAAAACGAATCTAACACATATGGTGGCCCTAATAAGGGCCGTTGGGTAATTCATTGCATTTCTGCAAGAAATAGGTATCGCCAATAGTTGGCTCTCAAATCCTCATCATAATACATGGCAAGGTCAGGGTATAAATTACCCATCTTGATATCCATCTTCACCTCTACACATGCATCTTGGAATTCAGACAAGTCTGGGTACAAATTACCCATCTTGACCATCCAAACATCTTCTTGTAACTCATCAGGTTCATCAGAAGTACTTTTCAAGCAGTTGCCCATGTTGAATCATGAAACATAAATGAGCTATGGAACATGAAAAAAACACTGACCTAGAACAGACCAATGAAATGCCATTAAAATACACCAATGAAATACCGTTAAAATGGACCAATGAAATACCGTTAAAATGGACCAATGAAATACCGTTAAAAATGGACCAATCAGAGTTCTTGTATCAAAGTCAGTGAGTGACCTTGCCTTGATCTAGTTTCATTCTGTATCAAGATGTCACAGAGAACAGTCAATATTATCAAGAGAAAATATGCTGCCTTAGGGCGGTATATTGAACAGCTGGAGATGCAGCTAGAAGAGTTGAGGCTAGAGGTGAAAGAGCTGAGAGAGGGGAAGAAGTTTGTAGAGGAGGTGGAGGTCTGCTCTGGGGAAGAGGACTGGGGGGATACCCCTCAAGAATCAACCCCAGAGAACTGGGAAGATGAACTGGTAGAGGTTCCTTCGAACCTCTACCAACCCACACCGGACCCCAAGGATGTCAAGAAATGGGACAAGTGGTGTCCCGCTTGTATGGGGAGATGCGGTCAACGCCATTAATCCCCATACAAGCACCAACGGTCCTTTTCAGGACCACCAACGGCCCTTTTCAGGGCCCCCATACAATTCAGAAAGAATCACTCTCATATTGTCAATATTATCATACTTTACTATTTACTACTATATTTACATTCCTATCTGATAACACCAAATACAAATAGACGGTGTGAGGTAAGTTTTCTATAAACATTATAACATTTTTCCCTACAAATATAAGTGATAGTATGATGTGTACAATCATTTTCAACAAATGTATTCAAAGTGCTGTGATTGTATATATTAAGTGTACATTATTCAAATTGCTGTGATAGTATATATTAAGTGTACAGTGTTCAAATTGCTGTGATAGTATATATTAAGTGTACAGTGTTCAAATTGCTGTGATAGTATATATTAAGTGTACAGTGTTCAAATTGCTGTGATAGTATATATTAAGTGTACAGTGTTCAAATTGCTGTGATAGTATGATGTGTACAAAGTATTCCCACAAATGTATTCAAAGTGCTGTGATTGTATGATGTGTACAAAGCATATCTACAATATAACCTTGACGTGTCACAATTGACCTTGACGTGTCAAACACTTGTTCAAAAAAACTTGAAGTGTCACACTTATTTTAAAAAAAACTTGAAGTGTCACACGTATTCAAAAAAAAACTTGTCACAATTGACCTTGACCTAATAGAACACTGGCGCGTGCAGGCAAAAAGTATAAATACCCCCGGCGCAGACACTATTTTTTCATTATCTAGCATGGAGTCCTTCAACATGCCATACGATGTATTGAGAGAAGCACTAGAATCATCTGAGTTGATAGACCCGAATGCGGGTATGCATTACAACCAACCGAAGTACAACCAGCCAAAGTACGGTCAACTACAGTATAGTCAGCCACAGTACAGCCAATACAGTCAACCACTGTACAGCCTGCCTAAGTACAGTCAACAGTCCATGGTAGATGTACAACCCCCCATGGTAGATGTACAGCCGATACAACCCATGGTATATGTACAACCCACTATGACGAATACACAGCCTATGGTAGATGTACAACCCACTATGACGAATACACAGCCCCCTATGACGAATACACAGCCCCCTATGGCGAATACACAGTCTAATACAACGGGTGATGCAAAGCCTACAGCGGGATTGTCTGTTCTACAAGGTATCAGGGAAGAAATGGTACAGATGAATCAAGTCATGCAAGAGATGGTCAGACTCATGAAGAATCAAGAAGTACGGTTTAAGCCACAAGAAATGATTGTACCTGTACAGTTTATGTATGATTCAAAGAAACGAAAACATGAGCATGAGAAAAAGAAACCGGAGCATGACAAAAAGAAACCGGAGATGACAGAAACGAAGAAACGAAAACATGACCTTGAGAAACAACCTCGGGGCAAGTATGGTAAAGAAATAAAGAAATGAAGATCCGACTAACAGCTATGAAGAAACCAACGGTCCTTTTCAGGACCACCAACGGCCCTTTTCAGGGCCACCATGTCTTTTCGAAAGAAAATTCTCTCATTGTCTCAGTCTATACACACACAAAACAATGGTCCCAGAAGTTTCCGAAAATTCAATTCATACTATTTTGGGGTACAACATGGATTTCCAATTTGTCCCAATTTGTCACAATTTTGTTTACTTTGGGGACCCACCCCCTCTATATTCTATATGACCCGGGTCCCAGGGTATCGCCTATTACTACTGGCGATACTGAGTACACTTGTAGTATGATTTTGGTATTATTGTTTCGTCTCGATGAACTCTTTACAAAGAACATACCTGCTTCTACAGGGTTAAACACTTATTAACTCACTTATTTACGCTAACCATCAAAACTTCAAATGAGATTTTTTTCAAAGTGGGAAAAATTACATACGGGTTTGTAGAAATAAGCCGACGAAATATTCAACGACTGAAGAACAAATTAGTTTGACATTAACATTATTCAGTATCTAATTACATTTTAAAGCTGTTAGTATTTAACTGATGTTTATAATTCTTAAATGTTATGATCACTGGGTATTACATATAATCAATAGTAACATTGCATTTTAAGTAAATACACACTTCCATTACTGTCATGGGTTTTACACGGCAACATCGGGGAATTATTATTATTCAGTCACTCGTTAACAAACTCACGCTATGCAGATATCTTCTTTGTTTTGTGGAATTCAAGACAACAGAAACAACAGTTTTAGTTCGAACGTCATCATATATGAATCACAATATGATATGTCTACTTGCTTATTGAAACTACTTCTCAGTCCGATGTCTTGAATTTGTGTTATATTTCCAAATGTGAGATCAAACTGCTACAAATTGATTTTCATGTGCCATTACCCAATCAATTGAACACATTTGTAGAGTTCTTTATATCACACCATAATATAATCAATATTTAACGTGTGAAAATTACACTTTTGTATAATATTTCCCGTTGTTCGAATACGACAGTCATTTCCTGAAGAAGAAAAAATAGAATAATATGATACCAGTCTTCCATGTTAGCAGTCTACGTTGGGTTTTTAAAGAAGGAGACACAAAGTAGGATAAATCAATTTGATACTGAGTCAGTTACATTCACATTGATTAAACGTATCGTTTATTTCAGCCAACATTGGACACTAGTTAGTGCGTCATTGTTAATAAAAGAGACGTATCATTTATAATTACATGTAAGAATGAAACAACATCATCATATTTAGAAATATCCAGCAGGCAGCGAAAAATATAATAGTAGCTATATTACTTTTTTGCAAGGAGCTAAGTCCACATTGGTCAGAGATTAACTTATTGTATTAGCGAAACAAAGAATGTTTTCACTAGGAAACATATTCAATATGTTTCAAAAATAAAAACATATAATCTACAGTAGAATCATTCCATGTGAGTAACTATAGTATAAGACGTATTCCTTTAAAATGAAAATTAAAAACATGTTCTAAAACATCAATACATCACAATTACACACGATGCTTAACTACACTTAAAAGATAAACTGTGCTCATATAAAATGAAAATGTAAAACAAGTATAATAAAAGAATCACTACAGTTGAATCATGCCAGGTGCTTAACTACAGTATAAAGAAAATGTGTGCTCATATAAAATGAACATGTAAAACAAGTATAATAAAAGAATCACTACAATTGAATCATGCCAGGTGCTTAACTACAGTATAAAGAAAATGTGTGCTCATATAAAATGAAATGAAAAACAAGTATAATAAAAGAATCACTACAGTTGAATCATGCCAGGTGCTTAACTACAGTATAAAATAATGTGTGCTCATATAAAATGAAAATGTATAACAAGTATAATAAAAGAATCACTACAGTTGAATCATGCCAGGTGCTTAACTACAGTATAAAGAAAATGTGTGCTCATATAAAATGAAAATGTAAAACAAGTATAATAAAAGAATCACTACAGTTGAATCATGCCAGGTGCTTAACTAGAGTATAAAGAAAATGTGTGCTCATAAAAAATGAAAATGTAAAACAAGTATAATAAAAGAATCACTACAGTTGAATCATGCCAGGTGCTTAACTACAGTATACAGAAATTGTGTGCTCCTATAAAATGAAATGTAAAACAAGTATAATAAAAGAATCACTACAGTTGAATCATGTCAGGTGCTTAACTACAGTATAAAGAAAATGTGTGCTCATATAAAATGAAAAAGTTAAACAATTATAATAAAAGAATCATTACAGTTGAATCATGCCAGGTGCTTAAATACAGTATAAAGAAATGTGTGCTCATATAAAATGAAATGTAAAACAAGTATAATAAAAGAATCACTACAGCTGAATCATGCCAGGTGCTTAACTACAGTATAAAGAAATGTGTGCTCATATAAAATGAAAATGTATAACAAGTATAATAAAAGAATCACTACAGTTGAATCATGCCAGGTGCTTAACTACAGTATAAAGAAAATGTGTGCTCATATAAAATGAAAACGTAAAACAAGTATAATAAAAGAATCACTACAGTTGAATCATGCCAGGTGCTTAACTACAGTATAAAGAAAATGTGTGCTCATATAAAATGAACATGTAAAACAAGTATAATAAAAGAATCACTACAATTGAATCATGCCAGGTGCTTAACTACAGTATAAAGAAAATGTGTGCTCATATAAAATGAAATGTAAAACAAGTATAATAAAAGAATCACTACAGTTGAATCATGCCAGGTGCTTAACTACAGTATAAAGAAATGTGTGCTCATATAAAATGAAAATGTATAACAAGTGTAATAAAAGAATCACTACAGTTGAATCATGCCAGGTGCTTAACTACAGTATACAGAAATTGTGTGCTCCTATAAAATGAAATGTAAAACAAGTATAATAAAAGAATCACTACAGTTGAATCATGTCAGGTGCTTAACTACAGTATAAAGAAAATGTGTGCTCATATAAAATGAAAAAGTTAAACAATTATAATAAAAGAATCATTACAGTTGAATCATGCCAGGTGCTTAAATACAGTATAAAGAAATTGTGTGCTCATATAAAATGAAATGTAAAACAAGTATAATAAAAGAATCACTACAGCTGAATCATGCCAGGTGCTTAACTACAGTATAAAGAAATGTGTGCTCATATAAAATGAAAATGTATAACAAGTATAATAAAAGAATCACTACAGTTGAATCATGCCAGGTGCTTAACTACAGTATAAAGAAAATGTGTGCTCATATAAAATGAAAACGTAAAACAAGTATAATAAAAGAATCACTACAGTTGAATCATGCCAGGTGCTTAACTACAGTATAAAGAAAATGTGTGCTCATATAAAATGAACATGTAAAACAAGTATAATAAAAGAATCACTACAATTGAATCATGCCAGGTGCTTAACTACAGTATAAAGAAAATGTGTGCTCATATAAAATGAAATGTAAAACAAGTATAATAAAAGAATCACTACAGTTGAATCATGCCAGGTGCTTAACTACAGTATAAAGAAATGTGTGCTCATATAAAATGAAAATGTATAACAAGTGTAATAAAAGAATCACTACAGTTGAATCATGCCAGGTGCTTAACTACAGTATAAAGAAAATGTGTGCTCATATAAAATGAAAATGTAAAACAAGTATAATAAAAGAATCACTACAGTTGAATCATGCCAGGTGCTTAACTACATTATAAAGAAAATGTGTGCTCATAAAAAATGAAAATGTAAAACAAGTATAATAAAAGAATCACTACAGTTGAATCATGCCAGGTGCTTAACTACAGTATACAGAAATTGTGTGCTCCTATAAAATGAAATGTAAAACAAGTATAATAAAAGAATCACTACAGTTGAATCATGCCAGGTGCTAAACTACAGTATACAGAAATTGTGTGCTCATATAAAATGAAATGTAAAACAAGTATAATAAAAGAATCACTACAGTTGAATCATGCCAGGTGCTTAACTTCAGTATAAAGAAAATATGTGCTCATATAAAATGAAAATGTTAAACAATTATAATAAAAGAATCATTACAGTTGAATCATGCCAGGTGCTTAACTACAGTATAAAGAAAATGTGTGCTCATATAAAATGAAAATGTAAAACAAGTATAATTAAAGAATCACTACAGTTGAATCATGCCAGGTGCTTAACTACAGTATAAAGAAAATGCGTCCTCACATAAAATGAAAATGTAAAACAAGTATAATAAAAGAATCACTACAGTTGAATCATGCCAGGTGCTTAACTACAGTATAAAGAAAATGTGTGCTCATATAAAATGAAAATGTAAAACAAGTATAATAAAAGAATCACTACAATTGAATCATGCCAGGTGCTTAACTACAGTATAAAGGAATTGTGTGCTCAAATAAAATGAAAATGTAAAACAAGTATAACAAAGGAATCACTACAGTTGAATCATGCCAGGTGCTTCAGTACAGTATAAAGAAAATGTGTGCTCATATAAAATGAAATGTAAAACAAGTATAATAAAAGAATCACTACAGTTGAATCATGCCAGGTGCTTAACTACAGTATAAAGAAAATGTGTGCTCATATAAAATGAAAATGTAAAACAAGTATAATAAAAGAATCACTACAGTTGAATCATGCCAGGTGCTTAACTACAGTATACAGAAATTGTGTGCTCCTATAAAATGAAATGTAAAACAAGTATAATAAAAGAATCACTACAGTTGAATCATGTCAGGTGCTTAACTACAGTATAAAGAAAATGTGTGCTCATATAAAATGAAAATGTTAAACAATTATAATAAAAGAATCATTACAGTTGAATCATGCCAGGTGCTTAACTACAGTAAAAAGAAATTGTGTGCTCATATAAAATGAAATGTAAAACAAGTATAATAAAAGAATCACTACAGCTGAATCATGCCAGGTGCTTAACTACAGTATAAAGAAATGTGTGCTCATATAAAATGAAAATGTATAACAAGTATAATAAAAGAATCACTACAGTTGAATCATGCCAGGTGCTTAACTACAGTATAAAGAAAATGTGTGCTCATATAAAATGAAAATGTAAAACAAGTATAATAAAAGAATTACTACAATTGAATCATGCCAGGTGCTTAACTACAGTATAAAGGAATTTTGTGCTCAAATAAAATGAAAATGTAAAACAAGTATAACAAAAGAATCACTACAGTTGAATCATGCCAGGTGCTTAAGTACAGTATAAAGAAAATGTGTGCTCATATAAAATGAAATGTAAAACAAGTATAATAAAAGAATCACTACAGTTGAATCATGCCAGGTGCTTAACTACAGTATAAAGAAAATGTGTGCTCATATAAAATGAAAATGTAAAACAAGTATTATAAAAGAATCAATACAGTTGAATCATACCAGGTGATTAAGTACAGTATAAAGAAAATGTGTGCTCAAATAAAATGAAAATGTAAAACAAGTATAATAAAAGAATCACTACAGTTGAATCATGCCAGGTGCTTAACTACAGTATACAGAAATTGTGTGCTCATATAAAATGAAATGTAAAACAAGTATAATAAAAGAATCACTACAGCTGAATCATGCCAGGTGCTTAACTACAGTATAAAGGAAATGTGTGCTCATATAAAATGAAAATGTTAAACAAGTATAATAAAAGAATCATTACGGTTGAATCATGCCAGGTGCTTAACTACAGTATAAAGAAATTGTGTGCTCATATAAAATGAAAATGTAAAACAAGTATAATAAAAGAATCACTACAGTTGAATCATGCCAGGTGCTTAACTACAGTATAAAGAAAATGTGTGCTCATATAAAATGAAAATGTATAACAAGTATAATAAAAGAATCACTACAGTTGAATCATGCCAGGTGCTTAACTACAGTATAAAGAAAATGTGTGCTCATATAAAATGAACATGTAAAACAAGTATAATAAAAGAATCACTACAATTGAATCATGCCAGGTGCTTAACTACAGTATAAAGAAAATGTGTGCTCATATAAAATGAAATGAAAAACAAGTATAATAAAAGAATCACTACAGTTGAATCATGCCAGGTGCTTAACTACAGTATAAAATAATGTGTGCTCATATAAAATGAAAATGTATAACAAGTATAATAAAAGAATCACTACAGTTGAATCATGCCAGGTGCTTAACTACAGTATAAAGAAAATGTGTGCTCATATAAAATGAAAATGTAAAACAAGTATAATAAAAGAATCACTACAGTTGAATCATGCCAGGTGCTTAACTAGAGTATAAAGAAAATGTGTGCTCATAAAAAATGAAAATGTAAAACAAGTATAATAAAAGAATCACTACAGTTGAATCATGCCAGGTGCTTAACTACAGTATACAGAAATTGTGTGCTCCTATAAAATGAAATGTAAAACAAGTATAATAAAAGAATCACTACAGTTGAATCATGTCAGGTGCTTAACTACAGTATAAAGAAAATGTGTGCTCATATAAAATGAAAAAGTTAAACAATTATAATAAAAGAATCATTACAGTTGAATCATGCCAGGTGCTTAAATACAGTATAAAGAAATTGTGTGCTCATATAAAATGAAATGTAAAACAAGTATAATAAAAGAATCACTACAGCTGAATCATGCCAGGTGCTTAACTACAGTATAAAGAAATGTGTGCTCATATAAAATGAAAATGTATAACAAGTATAATAAAAGAATCACTACAGTTGAATCATGCCAGGTGCTTAACTACAGTATAAAGAAAATGTGTGCTCATATAAAATGAAAACGTAAAACAAGTATAATAAAAGAATCACTACAGTTGAATCATGCCAGGTGCTTAACTACAGTATAAAGAAAATGTGTGCTCATATAAAATGAACATGTAAAACAAGTATAATAAAAGAATCACTACAATTGAATCATGCCAGGTGCTTAACTACAGTATAAAGAAAATGTGTGCTCATATAAAATGAAATGTAAAACAAGTATAATAAAAGAATCACTACAGTTGAATCATGCCAGGTGCTTAACTACAGTATAAAGAAATGTGTGCTCATATAAAATGAAAATGTATAACAAGTGTAATAAAAGAATCACTACAGTTGAATCATGCCAGGTGCTTAACTACAGTATAAAGAAAATGTGTGCTCATATAAAATGAAAATGTAAAACAAGTATAATAAAAGAATCACTACAGTTGAATCATGCCAGGTGCTTAACTACAGTATAAAGAAAATGTGTGCTCATAAAAAATGAAAATGTAAAACAAGTATAATAAAAGAATCACTACAGTTGAATCATGCCAGGTGCTTAACTACAGTATACAGAAATTGTGTGCTCCTATAAAATGAAATGTAAAACAAGTATAATAAAAGAATCACTACAGTTGAATCATGCCAGGTGCTTAACTACAGTATACAGAAATTGTGTGCTCATATAAAATGAAATGTAAAACAAGTATAATAAAAGAATCACTACAGTTGAATCATGCCAGGTGCTTAACTTCAGTATAAAGAAAATATGTGCTCATATAAAATGAAAATGTTAAACAATTATAATAAAAGAATCATTACAGTTGAATCATGCCAGGTGCTTAACTACAGTATAAAGAAAATGTGTGCTCATATAAAATGAAAATGTAAAACAAGTATAATTAAAGAATCACTACAGTTGAATCATGCCAGGTGCTTAACTACAGTATAAAGAAAATGCGTCCTCACATAAAATGAAAATGTAAAACAAGTATAATAAAAGAATCACTACAATTGAATCATGCCAGGTGCTTAACTACAGTATAAAGAAAATGTGTGCTCATATAAAATGAAATGAAAAACAAGTATAATAAAAGAATCACTACAGTTGAATCATGTCAGGTGCTTAACTACAGTATAAAGAAAATGTGTGCTCATATAAAATGAAAAAGTTAAACAATTATAATAAAAGAATCATTACAGTTGAATCATGCCAGGTGCTTAAATACAGTATAAAGAAATTGTGTGCTCATATAAAATGAAATGTAAAACAAGTATAATAAAAGAATCACTACAGCTGAATCATGCCAGGTGCTTAACTACAGTATAAAGAAATGTGTGCTCATATAAAATGAAAATGTATAACAAGTATAATAAAAGAATCACTACAGTTGAATCATGCCAGGTGCTTAACTACAGTATAAAGAAAATGTGTGCTCATATAAAATGAAAACGTAAAACAAGTATAATAAAAGAATCACTACAGTTGAATCATGCCAGGTGCTTAACTACAGTATAAAGAAAATGTGTGCTCATATAAAATGAACATGTAAAACAAGTATAATAAAAGAATCACTACAATTGAATCATGCCAGGTGCTTAACTACAGTATAAAGAAAATGTGTGCTCATATAAAATGAAATGTAAAACAAGTATAATAAAAGAATCACTACAGTTGAATCATGCCAGGTGCTTAACTACAGTATAAAGAAATGTGTGCTCATATAAAATGAAAATGTATAACAAGTGTAATAAAAGAATCACTACAGTTGAATCATGCCAGGTGCTTAACTACAGTATAAAGAAAATGTGTGCTCATATAAAATGAAAATGTAAAACAAGTATAATAAAAGAATCACTACAGTTGAATCATGCCAGGTGCTTAACTACAGTATAAAGAAAATGTGTGCTCATAAAAAATGAAAATGTAAAACAAGTATAATAAAAGAATCACTACAGTTGAATCATGCCAGGTGCTTAACTACAGTATACAGAAATTGTGTGCTCCTATAAAATGAAATGTAAAACAAGTATAATAAAAGAATCACTACAGTTGAATCATGCCAGGTGCTTAACTACAGTATACAGAAATTGTGTGCTCATATAAAATGAAATGTAAAACAAGTATAATAAAAGAATCACTACAGTTGAATCATGCCAGGTGCTTAACTTCAGTATAAAGAAAATATGTGCTCATATAAAATGAAAATGTTAAACAATTATAATAAAAGAATCATTACAGTTGAATCATGCCAGGTGCTTAACTACAGTATAAAGAAAATGTGTGCTCATATAAAATGAAAATGTAAAACAAGTATAATTAAAGAATCACTACAGTTGAATCATGCCAGGTGCTTAACTACAGTATAAAGAAAATGCGTCCTCACATAAAATGAAAATGTAAAACAAGTATAATAAAAGAATCACTACAGTTGAATCATGCCAGGTGCTTAACTACAGTATAAAGAAAATGTGTGCTCATATAAAATGAAAATGTAAAACAAGTATAATAAAAGAATCACTACAATTGAATCATGCCAGGTGCTTAACTACAGTATAAAGGAATTGTGTGCTCAAATAAAATGAAAATGTAAAACAAGTATAACAAAGGAATCACTACAGTTGAATCATGCCAGGTGCTTCAGTACAGTATAAAGAAAATGTGTGCTCATATAAAATGAAATGTAAAACAAGTATAATAAAAGAATCACTACAGTTGAATCATGCCAGGTGCTTAACTACAGTATAAAGAAAATGTGTGCTCATATAAAATGAAAATGTAAAACAAGTATAATAAAAGAATCACTACAGTTGAATCATGCCAGGTGCTTAACTACAGTATACAGAAATTGTGTGCTCCTATAAAATGAAATGTAAAACAAGTATAATAAAAGAATCACTACAGTTGAATCATGTCAGGTGCTTAACTACAGTATAAAGAAAATGTGTGCTCATATAAAATGAAAATGTTAAACAATTATAATAAAAGAATCATTACAGTTGAATCATGCCAGGTGCTTAAATACAGTATAAAGAAATTGTGTGCTCATATAAAATGAAATGTAAAACAAGTATAATAAAAGAATCACTACAGCTGAATCATGCCAGGTGCTTAACTACAGTATAAAGAAATGTGTGCTCATATAAAATGAAAATGTATAACAAGTATAATAAAAGAATCACTACAGTTGAATCATGCCAGGTGCTTAACTACAGTATAAAGAAAATGTGTGCTCATATAAAATGAAAACGTAAAACAAGTATAATAAAAGAATCACTACAGTTGAATCATGCCAGGTGCTTAACTACAGTATAAAGAAAATGTGTGCTCATATAAAATGAAAATGTAAAACAAGTATAATAAAAGAATCACTACAGTTGAATCATGCCAGGTGCTTAACTACAGTATAAAGAAAATGTGTGCTCATATAAAATGAACATGTAAAACAAGTATAATAAAAGAATCACTACAATTGAATCAAGCCAGGTGCTTAACTACAGTATAAAGAAAATGTGTGCTCATATAAAATGAAATGTAAAACAAGTATAATAAAAGAATCACTACAGTTGAATCATGCCAGGTGCTTAACTACAGTATAAAGAAATGTGTGCTCATATAAAATGAAAATGTATAACAAGTATAATAAAAGAATCACTACAGTTGAATCATGCCAGGTGCTTAACTACAGTATAAAGAAAATGTGTGCTCATATAAAATGAAAATGTAAAACAAGTATAATAAAAGAATCACTACAGTTGAATCATGCCAGGTGCTTAACTACAGTATAAAGAAAATGTGTGCTCATAAAAAATGAAAATGTAAAACAAGTATAATAAAAGAATCACTACAGTTGAATCATGCCAGGTGCTTAACTACAGTATACAGAAATTGTGTGCTCCTATAAAATGAAATGTAAAACAAGTATAATAAAAGAATCACTACAGTTGAATCATGCCAGGTGCTTAACTACAGTATACAGAAATTGTGTGCTCCTATAAAATGAAATGTAAAACAAGTATAATAAAAGAATCACTACAGTTGAATCATGTCAGGTGCTTAACTACAGTATAAAGAAAATGTGTGCTCATATAAAATGAAAATGTTAAACAATTATAATAAAAGAATCATTACAGTTGAATCATGCCAGGTGCTTAAATACAGTATAAAGAAATTGTGTGCTCATATAAAATGAAATGTAAAACAAGTATAATAAAAGAATCACTACAGCTGAATCATGCCAGGTGCTTAACTACAGTATAAAGAAATGTGTGCTCATATAAAATGAAAATGTATAACAAGTATAATAAAAGAATCACTACAGTTGAATCATGCCAGGTGCTTAACTACAGTATAAAGAAAATGTGTGCTCATATAAAATGAAAACGTAAAACAAGTATAATAAAAGAATCACTACAGTTGAATCATGCCAGGTGCTTAACTACAGTATAAAGAAAATGTGTGCTCATATAAAATGAAAATGTAAAACAAGTATAATAAAAGAATCACTACAGTTGAATCATGCCAGGTGCTTAACTACAGTATAAAGAAAATGCGTCCTCACATAAAATGAAAATGTAAAACAAGTATAATAAAAGAATCACTACAGTTGAATCATGCCAGGTGCTTAACTACAGTATAAAGAAAATGTGTGCTCATATAAAATGAAAATGTAAAACAAGTATAATAAAAGAATCACTACAATTGAATCATGCCAGGTGCTTAACTACAGTATAAAGGAATTGTGTGCTCAAATAAAATGAAAATGTAAAACAAGTATAACAAAGGAATCACTACAGTTGAATCATGCCAGGTGCTTAAGTACAGTATAAAGAAAATGTGTGCTCATATAAAATGAAATGTAAAACAAGTATAATAAAAGAATCACTACAGTTGAATCATGCCAGGTGCTTAACTACAGTATAAAGAAAATGTGTGCTCATATAAAATGAAAATGTAAAACAAGTATAATAAAAGAATCACTACAGTTGAATCATGCCAGGTGCTTAACTACAGTATACAGAAATTGTGTGCTCCTATAAAATGAAATGTAAAACAAGTATAATAAAAGAATCACTACAGTTGAATCATGTCAGGTGCTTAACTACAGTATAAAGAAAATGTGTGCTCATATAAAATGAAAATGTTAAACAAGTATAATAAAAGAATCATTACAGTTGAATCATGCCAGGTGCTTAAATACAGTATAAAGAAAATGTGTGCTCATATAAAATGAAATGTAAAACAAGTATAATAAAAGAATCACTACAGCTGAATCATGCCAGGTGCTTAACTACAGTATAAAGAAATGTGTGCTCATATAAAATAATAATGTATAACAAGTATAATAAAAGAATCACTACAGTTGAATCATGCCAGGTGCTTAACTACAGTATAAAGAAAATGTGTGCTCATATAAAATGAAAACGTAAAACAAGTATAATAAAAGAATCACTACAGTTGAATCATGCCAGGTGCTTAACCACAGTATAAAGAAAATGTGTGCTCATATAAAATGAAAATGTAAAACAAGTATAATAAAAGAATCACTACAGTTGAATCATGCCAGGTGCTTAACTACAGTATAAAGAAAATGTGTAGTCATATAAAATGAACATGTAAAACAAGTATAATAAAAGAATCACTACAATTGAATCATGCCAGGTGCTTAACTACAGTATAAAGAAAATGTGTGCTCATATAAAATGAAATGTAAAACAAGTATAATAAAAGAATCACTACAGTTGAATCATGCCAGGTGCTTAACTACAGTATAAAGAAATGTGTGCTCATATAAAATGAAAATGTATAACAAGTATAATAAAAGAATCACTACAGTTGAATCATGCCAGGTGCTTAACTACAGTATAAAGAAAATGTGTGCTCATATAAAATGAAAATGTAAAACAAGTATAATAAAAGAATCACTACAGTTGAATCATGCCAGGTGCTTAACTACAGTATAAAGAAAATGTGTGCTCAGAAAAAATGAAAATGTAAAACAAGTATAATAAAAGAATCACTACAGTTGAATCATGCCAGGTGCTTAACTACAGTATACAGAAATTGTGTGCTCCTATAAAATGAAATGTAAAACAAGTATAATAAAAGAATCACTACAGTTGAATCATGCCAGGTGCTTAACTTCAGTATAAAGAAAATATGTGCTCATATAAAATGAAAATGTTAAACAATTATAATAAAAGAATCATTACAGTTGAATCATGCCAGGTGCTTAAATACAGTATAAAGAAATTGTGTGCTCATATAAAATGAAATGTA
This sequence comes from Lutraria lutraria, assembly GCA_964023205.1. Classification (NCBI taxonomy): domain Eukaryota; kingdom Metazoa; phylum Mollusca; class Bivalvia; order Venerida; family Mactridae; genus Lutraria; species Lutraria lutraria. The sequence continues at coordinate 37,559,278 of OZ026842.1, read as the reverse complement.
AAACAAGTATAATAAAAGAATCACTACAGCTGAATCATGCCAGGTGCTTAACTACAGTATAAAGAAATGTGTGCTCATATAAAATGAAAATGTATAACAAGTATAATAAAAGAATCACTACAGTTGAATCATGCCAGGTGCTTAACTACAGTATAAAGAAAATGTGTGCTCATATAAAATGAAAACGTAAAACAAGTATAATAAAAGAATCACTACAGTTGAATCATGCCAGGTGCTTAACTACAGTATAAAGAAAATGTGTGCTCATATAAAATGAAAATGTAAAACAAGTATAATTAAAGAATCACTACAGTTGAATCATGCCAGGTGCTTAACTACAGTATAAAGAAAATGCGTCCTCACATAAAATGAAAATGTAAAACAAGTATAATAAAAGAATCACTACAGTTGAATCATGCCAGGTGCTTAACTACAGTATAAAGAAAATGTGTGCTCATATAAAATGAAAATGTAAAACAAGTATAATAAAAGAATCACTACAATTGAATCATGCCAGGTGCTTAACTACAGTATAAAGGAATTGTGTGCTCAAATAAAATGAAAATGTAAAACAAGTATAACAAAAGAATCACTACAGTTGAATCATGCCAGGTGCTTAAGTACAGTATAAAGAAAATGTGTGCTCATATAAAATGAAATGTAAAACAAGTATAATAAAAGAATCACTACAGTTGAATCATGCCAGGTGCTTAACTACAGTATAAAGAAAATGTGTGCTCATATAAAATGAAAATGTAAAACAAGTATAATAAAAGAATCACTACAGTTGAATCATACCAGGTGATTAAGTACAGTATACAGAAAATGTGTGCTCATATGAAATGAAAATGTAAAACAAGTATAATAAAAGAATCACTACAGTTGAATCATGCCAGGTGCTTAAAGACATTGAACCAGGAATGCGAGGCATGTGACTTATGGACCAGAAAGTCCCCTAATTCCACAGTAGGGGGTAATAAAACAGACAGGGTCATTGATAGACTAGCACCTGTTTACATAATCTGTTACTCTATGCTTATAAAAACAAAAGCAATTTAGTCATAAACTTATTATCACTGTACATCAATAAAATTCATTACCCCACTTTTTGACTAGGTGTCAAGTCTACAGACCGTGACCAGACTGGTTTTATCTGATTAGGGGCAATAAAACAATTAAGAGATTAGACCACATGTGGATTTTGGGGGGGGGGTCACTTATATAGTAGCTGTTCAATGTCTTTAACTACAGTATAAAGAAAATGTGTGCTCATATAAAATGAAAATGTAAAACAAGTATAATAAAAGAATCACTACAGTTGAATCATGCCAGGTGCTTAACTACAGTATAAAGAAATTGTGTGCTCAAATAAAATGAAAATGTAAAACAAGTATAATAAAAGAATCACTACAGTTGAATCATGCCAGGTGCTTAACTCCAGTATAAAGAAAATGTGTGCTCATATGAAATGAAAATGTAAAACACGTATAATAAAAGAATCACTACAGTTGAATCATGCCAGGTGCTTAACTACAGTATAAAGAAATTGTGTGCTCATATAAAATGAAATGTAAAACAAGTATAATAAAAGAATCACTACAGTTGAATCATGCCAGGTGCTTAACTACAGTATAAAGAAAATGTGTGCTCATATAAAATGAAAATGTAAAACAAGTATAATAAAAGAATCACTACAGTTGAATCATACCAGGTGATTAAGTACAGTATACATAAAATGTGTGCTCATATGAAATGAAAATGTAAAACAAGTATAATAAAAGAATCACTACAGTTGAATCATGCCAGGTGCTTAAAGACATTGAACCAGGAATGCGAGGCATGTGACTTATGGACCAGAAAGTCCCCTAATTCCACAGTAGGGGGTAATAAAACAGACAGGGTCATTGATAGACTAACACCTGTTTACATAATCTGTTACTCTATGCTTATAAAAACAAAAGCAATTTAGTCATAAACTTATTATCACTGTACATCAATAAAATTCATTACCCCACTTTTTGACTAGGTGTCAAGTCTACAGACCGTGACCAGACTGGTTTTATCTGATTAGGGGCAATAAAACAATTAAGAGATTAGACCACATGTGGATTTTGGGGGGGGGTCACTTATATAGTAGCTGTTCAATGTCTTTAACTACAGTATAAAGAAAATGTGTGCTCATATAAAATGAAAATGTAAAACAAGTATAATAAAAGAATCACTACAGTTGAATCATGCCAGGTGCTTAACTACAGTATAAAGAAATTGTGTGCTCAAATAAAATGAAAATGTAAAACAAGTATAATAAAAGAATCACTACAGTTGAATCATGCCAGGTGCTTAACTCCAGTATAAAGAAAATGTGTGCTCATATGAAATGAAAATGTAAAACACGTATAATAAAAGAATCACTACAGTTGAATCATGCCAGGTGCTTAACTACAGTATAAAGAAATTGTGTGCTCATATAAAATGAAAATGTAAAACAAGTATAATAAAAGAATCACTACAGTTGAATCATGCCAGGTGCTTAACTACAGTATAAAAAAATTGTGTGCTCATATAAAATGAAAATGTAATACAAGTATAATAAAAGAATTACTACAGTTGAATCATGCCAGGTGCTTAACTACAGTATAAAGAAAATGTGTGCTCATATAAAATGAAAATGTAAAACAAGTATAATAAAAGAATCACTACAGTTGAATCATGCCAGGTGCTTAACTACAGTATAAAGAAATTGTGTGCTCAAATAAAATGAAAATGTAAAACAAGTATAATAAAAGAATCACTACAGTTGAATCATGCCAGGTGCTTAACTCCAGTATAAAGAAAATGTGTGCTCATATGAAATGAAAATGTAAAACAAGTATAATAAAAGAATCACTACAGTTGAATCATGCCAGGTCCTTAACTACAGTATAAAGAAATTGTGTGCTCATATAAAATGAAAATGTAAAACAAGTATAATAAAAGAATCACTACAGTTGAATCATGCCAGGTGCTTAACTACAGTATAAAGAAATTGTGTGCTTATATAAAATGAAAATGTAAAACAAGTATAATAAAAGAATCACTACAGTTGAATCATACACCTGCTATAAATGATGAAATGATGTTCTTTTTTTTATTTAAAGTGTGTCTGGATTATCATACTAAATCAGGGACAGGAATGACAGGTTTCAACAGTCAGAGTCATGTGAGGCGGACTGTAGTTCACCCAACCATCGTTCCTGGGAAGATCCAGTACTAGACACCAATCCTCACATAAAGAGGCATGGTCGATAGCTGAGATCGTACCAACGACTTTAAGTTTACATTTTTGACAATATGAATACAAAATATTAAACCGTTCTGTAAATCTTCCTGTGATTCAGACATAACAAAGATACCATCAGCGTACGCGTTAAGAAATATAGATTTATGAAATTTATATATATTTATGCCTTCAAAATCTTCCTCATACAAAACGCCCTCTAGATCATTGATATAAATTATAAGGAAAACAAAAAACGGACTAAAGCTTTCTCCCTGACGGATGCCTAGAAAGTATTCAAAAGAGTGACTTATCTTACAGTCTACTTTCACTTTCGATTTAACGGAACCGTTCATTGATATACCAAGATTTATACCTAGTATTTTGATGGACAACATAATCGAAAGGCTTTTGAAAAATCGATAAATGCACAACACAGTTTTTTATTTTGGTTTATGAAATGATTTATGATACCATGTAAGACATATACATTAGAGATTGTTCCCATATTAGCGCGAAAACCAGTTTGTGCCTCCATATACGAGTATATGACTTCGTATAATATGTATCCGCCCATGTTGACAATCTATCATTTATAATACGTGTAAAAAGGTCTACTAATAACACTCAATAAAGAAATACCTCTAAAAGTATTCAAATTGTTTATATCATGTTTTTTGTGAATCTGAATGTTATAAAATAACCTTCGCTATTCAGTTGGGAAATAACCTATAATTAAAATCTTGTTGAATAATGCCAAAAAAAAGTTGACAAGACATGAAGATCATGTGTTAAAAAAATTATTGATAATGCCATCTGCATGGGTCGGCGCTTTTGCCATTTGACAATTGATTTAAAGCTAAATTCAATTCTGATATATCTATGCAGTTATCTAATTCTTTAAACATAATTTTGCGTTCGGAATTTAGATACTTTTCATTCTTCATCTGAAAAAAAAACATGTCAGTAGGATTATTTATAGCTTTAAGATATCTATCGATATATTACATCGACTGTCTGCATTATTAGTGGTTGAATACGTGCTCTTTTTTTAAAGACTCCAGTATAATTCACCATTTTTACCCTGGCTTTTAACAATTTATCTGTACGCGATTGAGCGGGTGAAAATTTAAAACGACGAACATTGTTTTTGTAAGCTGTACGAGAAGGAACTAAAGTTACCCTATTCCGTTCACTCTTATCTTTTCTATACAGGTTTAAACTTTTGTAATACTGAGCACGTGCAGTTAGTTATACATTAATCATCAAATACTGACAGTTTATCATTACGGTAAAGTACGTCAGATAAATTTGTTGTAATATCTAACAAATAATGGTTTACAAACAAAGTCAATTTTCTCTTTAAAAGACAGAAGTGAAGATTCAATATTTTCTAGACAACAAACGTTTTCAACGCTTTTATTCATTCATCTGTGAAATAAAATCTTGATTATTTATACTCTAAAAAATCATCTTTTTTATTACTATTCCAATTATAGAAAACAATCTAAGTATTTAGTGTGATCTCCGTTGCCCTTAGAATTATTCATTGTATCCTCTTGTACATCATTACATGGAAATGAAAATTCTATCAAACAATAATTAGAAAGTATGTTAAGCTCAAGGGTTGATCAACAATGCAATAACGTTAGTCAATTAAACTAGAACCAGACTTACTGACATATGTGCATGAACCAACATCGCCACAAACTTGTAAGTAAACATGGGTTGATACAGAAGTCTTGACTGACATCAATGCACGCTACACTTGATGAACGATTGTAAAACACTGGATCCATCCTCATGCATAGACACACCTAGTCCATTCTGGAAATAATAAAATAATAGTTCATTAGAATTACACCATGAAGTAAATCAGTTAATTACTCTTGACGAGTTTGGTTCGTTACAGTCTGAACTCCCCCAGTAATTATTTTCTTCTTCTAACTCTAGTCTTTGGTTAATGTTGGCGATTTAGGTATTAATGTTAGACCAGTATAAATGTTATTTAGATTATAAAACACATTAGATGGAAGACGGGATCATACCTATAATGATATAATTTGTTGGTAAAATATTTCTTTTTTCATCCTCCATGAGATTGGATCAAATGGATTCCTTGGTGACACAATTCATTCATATTGAACGAATGACACCTTTTTACGTTGTTTTTCCCTTCGATATTTGGTTCGTATACAGGGGATGCATTATTCACGAAAACCTTTAACAATTCAACTTGAACCAGACTTACTGACATGTGTGCATGAACCAACATCGCCACAAACTCTACTATTAGTAAGACTACAAATTTATTTACCTGTATAGTAATCATAGTTGTAGTAAGTAAACACAAGATACATCCTCATGCAGATGTTCACCTGGTCCATCCTGGAAATAATAAAATAATAGCTCATTAGAATTACGCCATGAAGTAAATCAATTAAATATATATAATATTTAAACAATTACAGTTGACGAGTTTGGTCCATTACAGTCTCAATTCCCCAGTAAGATGAGTATTTATATTTCCTTCTTCTACCTCTAATCTTTGGTTAATGTCGGCTTTGAGTTTTATAATGGCAATAATGGTTGACCAGTATAAATGTGCTTTAGTTTATAATAAACATAAAATATTATATTTTCATCTTCCATGAAATTGGATCGAATGGATTCCTTGGTAACACCATTCATTAATATTGAACGAATGACACCTCTTTACGATGTTTTTCCTTTCGATATTTGGTTCGTATATATACAGGGATGCATTTATCAAGCTTTATTTATTTTCTGCCAGTATGGATTTTGACAATTCGTTCATATATCTTCGATATAAACATTAAAACAAGCAATACCCCACTGATATATACCCACTGACTTCCACGTTTCCATAACAACCAAGGAATAAACATATCTTGTCACTTTAGTCTACATACACTATCATAATTATACACTTCATAAAAAGAACATTGAGCCCCGGCTATGAATAAGAAATTTGGAGATTGTTCCACATTTAATAAAGAATTTATTTCGTTGCTATGGCAACAATACTCACGTCAAAACAATTGGCGACACTTTTTGTGATGACGAAACATCCAATGTGATATTGTCCAACTTTCTAAGAATTCTGATACAGGGCCATTGTTGGCCCGTAGTGAACCTACCAAGTAAAATATTAGTTTTTCATCATTAATGAAAATGATGAGTAAAATGGAGTCCTTCGTGACACCATCTATAAGCACCCATCTTAATTACCATGTACGTAGAGTGTAGACTACAGTATCATCATTCAAATATCACAGCAAACAAATCACGAACCTGCAAAAACGGTTAATGCATCTATAACTACAAACCAAAGCACGTTCGAGTTTTGTCAAAGACCTAAGTACTTCACCGTGTATAAATCTTATTTTATACCAATTAAATTCATTATAATGTATGCAAAGTTTACCTTATATAATAAGATTCTAAATCCAAATGAACACTTTCATATACAATACAACGGTTATCTATTTTCTGTACACCTAAGCTAAAACACCCCCTGTGTACGACGTAATAAAAACATCTAGCTGTGTGATGGTAGAATTCACTCAAATAAAAAAAACGTGCCCCGTCTTTCAGGTCATTACACATTATGACATGTCCAATTATTTATACTAGAAATATAACTACACATAGTATATACAACTACTACACGACGAAAGTCCCGTATTCTTTTTTTCACGACTTTTCTAATCGGATAATTGGAGATGTAATAATTGTTAGTAAGTTCGTGCGAATTTTGAAGATCGTCAACCCTCATACCATCAACCATAATTACGATTCGTTAGATGTCGGTTATTCCCGTTTTTCTTCGTTCAAAATAATTAAGAAATATGAATGTGGAGTAATTGCTGAACATGATTTCTAGTAACTGCAACATTGAACTATGTCTCGTCTGAAGTGAATCATAATCAAACACGGAACAAATATTCACAACATTGATGTATAAACAACGATTCTAACAACATACATAAAGAATGATTACCAACATCAAACACATACTTACTATGATTTTTCTATTGGAATTAAAAGACAATTAATAATAATATAGTAATGTATATGAAGTATTTGTAAATTAAATTGGCTGTGGTATTATCCAGCACCATTATCTCAGTTGGTAGAGCATTTTGCTTGCAAGCAGGTGTTCGCGGGTTCGAGCCCGGCATCGGGTACATTGTTCTCCTCCTCCTAAATACATTTAATGCCGCGAGTGTGAGACCAGCCTTGGAATTATGGAGCTGCGGTGACGCAAAGACGTTATTCTAAACAGCATGTTGTTGTCGCAATTAATAACGGAAGGAAGAATGTAGCAGTATGTTTTACTAGTATTTGTATATATAATTTGACTGTGATATTATCCAGCCCGACTAGCTCGCTTGGTAGAGCATCTGTCTTGCAAGCAGGAGGTTGCGGGTTCGAGTCCCGCATTCGGTACGTTGTTTTTCTCCTTCTAGTATATAACTAAAGTATGAGAAACTTTCACCACATCTAGATGTGTACATTAATATTGTAATAATTCCCGTCACAGTACATTTTACACATGCTAATTTAGTTTTGTCGGCACTAAAATTAACATTATCAATGTCTGAGCCCGAGTGTTACAAGTCACTGTGTCCGACAACCAAGAGTTATATGTTCTGTTTACAGAATCATAATGGTCTTTAGCGAATTAACGCGTATTTTGTATGGTTAATCAGATTGATATGGTGTTGCACCCGGGCCACAATCGATTAACAAGAATTAACGAATTGTTCGTGGTAAAAGATCAAATTTCTACTTCATGGTTGTTAATTGGACAAAACTCTTATATTGTCATGTTTATAATAATGTATTAAGTATCTGTACATCTCAGTTATTAGAAAAGTAATAATACTGACCAAATATATAAGTGGTAACTTTGCAATTGTGTACATCTAAACACACAGTGCAGCCTCTCCAAAGCAACACCCTTTGGGAGAAGCCAAAATATGTTGTTGTTGTTGTTGAGGGGTTGGTGCTCTAGAGCGGTTAAATTAATAGTTAAATCGTGCATTGAGAAAAAAAACATGCTGTTGAAGGGAGGTTGTTGTTCAAGAGAGGGTCTCTATAGAGAGGTTGTACTGTACAAATAAGCAGTCAATGTTAATGATATTGTCGCATGAAACGCTCTGATAATTTTTCCTATGCATGTAGAAGTCAGTGTGAATGCACATGGTAACATAGTTTGTTTAAGTTCAACAGTACGTATATTTTGTTTAAGTTAAATAGTACATGTTTTTTAGTAAAACGGTGCATGTATTTTTTCACATGATAACACAATACAGAAAGAAAACAGTTCTCAATTCAAATTCTTTCGTGCTGAAAATTGTTTTTGAATGTCATACACATATCTATAATTCATTTATTAAATCCAGGTTAAAGGTAGATGACTTAACACATATAAGGCTACATGCATGTATACAACTTCGTACAATTTACAGATTTACATGTTTTCGGAACAGTTTTTTAACCTTCCTTTTATACATCAACATGGCATTGAAGCCACGTCAATATAAAAACCGTGTCGTTATGTACAAAGGGTGGCCTTTATATAAAAATTCAACTGTATATATTATTTACAGTCAAACCTCCAAATAAAGGTAATCATATAGATAAAGGTCATTCTATCAAAAAGCGTCATTGTTTATTTAAAACAATATGTCCTCCAAACAAAGGTCACCTGTCAATAAAGGCCACATTTTGTCTTTACCAAGTGCAGACTTTGTTCACAGGTTTGACAGTATATTTAAATATTCGTATGCAGAACAGCATGAAAAGGAAGCCATGTCATTGGTCAGTTTAAAAGTTGACCACAAGCCAACCAATCAGACACCTAGCTTTATTTTCACCTAGATTTAAATTTGGTCTCTGGTCAAGTCAAATCTTCGAAATTGAGACTAAAATATGCTTCGGGCTTGTTCCTTTAAGTGTGTATCAATATTGGCACATTATGTAAAGAGATGCGCTATCAATAAATAGAATATCCAGCAAAGATAGTAACTCCATTGTTTGATAGTTGTTATTTTAATGCTAAATAAACGCTACCAAAGATCCTCTTTACAGAATTTATTTGTTCACACACTGATAAAAACATGTTAGCTTTGATATTTATTTCTCAGTTCAAGTGGGCAACAAAATGCTTTAATGCGTGTATATATCTCAAACATTTCGATAAGGTATTATATAAGATGAACTTCCTTTTTAGTCATATACGAGTATATATATATATGTACATGATTGCGATCGATTTATCAATTCAAAATGCCATAGCATTTTATATCAATGATAAAATATTAGATACAATAAATACTGTTTGGGTTATTGGCAATTAAAGTACTGAGTTAAAGTCAAACTTGTGATAAAAGGCCACTCACGGGAAAGACAAAATGGGGCCTTAATTGACAGGTGGTCATTTTGTTCTAAATGATGAAACGGCGGTTTTCCAAGAATGACCATTATTCACAGGGTGGACTTTAACACATGGATGACGGAACAAGCGTGGCAAGACAAAATACAAATAAATACCATGTTAACACTATCATCTCCAAAAATAGTGTAAGTATGTCGGAAAAACTTTTATTTAAATAATTTTTAGTAAATACGCATCAAGATGTACATATATAGAGCTCAAATGAAAATAAAAAAGCAGCAAGAAAAATGATTGACCTAGATCTAAACAATGTATATAATTATGGTCGTCGCTTGGATGAAAACTGGAGGCTTTTTATTTTACCTCTAAGCACAGTGGTTAGAGCTCATTACTTTCTATCCAGATGTCGCAGGTACAAGATTCAGCTGGCCAAGCACATCCATGTTCCAAAAGCAGTAGACAAAATAAATTTCAAAGAAAAAAATTCACGACTCTATCTTCTGCTGCAAATTCTGAAATACCAACTATATGACCCATCTCCGTGGTCGAGTGGTTAAAGTCGCTGACTTCAAATTGATAGGTCGTGGTTTCGAGTCCAACTATATATATAACTGACCATGTCTCTTTATTCGAGAAAGTAGGCAATTGCTTACGGGGGATGGGAGTCTAGTACTGGTACCTCCCAGGAACGATGGCTAGATGGACTGGACTGTCTGCCGCATGGTGACGAGGGGCGTTAAACTCAATCAAACAATACAATTTATATCAGGCTCGTAGGTAGCAATTCCAGACTGAGAGGGCTATTTTTATATTTTATCTGACAGGGGGTGGTGTTATAGCCCCTTTTGTTTACCATTTCAGTCGAAATCATTTGGGAGCCTAGTCCTACGGTCCAGTATACTATTTGTGTAATAATGAACTGAGAATCAAAATAAGTTTGTGATGTCACTAATTAATAATCGTTTCTGGTGATAAGTATACTAAATAAAAGTACATATTTGTGCTTGATACGAAGTATTGAAACTGTAGGAATAAAAGTTTAAACACACGAATATGGTCCTTTGATCTTCATGTAAAACATATTTCGTAATGACTGGCATTAAATATAACATTGTCAAGACAGTGTTTGTTTTTCAACCACGTAAATAAACAACCCAGCGTTGTTTGAATAAGACTGTAATATAATGAACTGAACAATCGATTGTTCAACTATCAGGAAGGCGTTGCTAAGATCTTCTTGATAGCTAATTACTGTGTTCACCGGACTTGAAACCGTGCCATAATGTATGGTATTATAAATATTGCCAGCAAGTACCGTTTGACCCTTTGGTCAATCGATGACCTTGGTGTCTATGAAATTGCTAAAATTAGATTCATCCGCCAAAAATATAAACATGTAGTCTATTAAAGGCGGAATTTCAGCTAAATTGAAAGAATTTTGACAAATATATGTACTTTCTCTCACTTATAAGATGGGAGGCATAATATTATAACGTTCTTATAATCTGACTCTGAAAGAATCGCAAAGATCGTATTTGCACAAATGAGCGGGTAAACAACCAAGGTGTTCCGATTTCAAAGAACGCTTCATTCGGTGCACCTTTGATAACATCGACGTTGGTATTGCTCAGAGGCTGATAAGATCACGTGTTAAAGATCATCGTTTATATTATGTTTTGACTGATAAAAGGCTTTGAAAATATAGATAGTGTCGACAGAAACTATATCCCTGTAGGATTTGTAATCAATAATTTACCATTATCTCAATCTATTCAAATTACCGGCTTAGTGTAAATTCTATTAGTAATCTATTCTTCTCTAATATCGTTGTAATACTTGACTGTGGTCTGAGTTTCGTAAACAGTAATTAAATATTACAACGCAAATAAAAGACAAATGGATGTTTCCTCAAATATTTACCTACGGGACCATTAATATCGAACTAAATACGGTTCCATTTAACCTGAAGTTATAACCATTCGCGTTAGATTACCAAACAGAATTGACATTTGGACTTATATTCAACGGATTAAATTAAGCAGTTTTTTATTAAATAAATCACAAAACGGATTATAGATTCGTACGACTTTAATCTGATTGATAGTTTGCTGCGTGGTGTATTTATTTACCATTGTACAATTTAGATTTTAAGAAATCAATTGTTCTATTGTGTAAGAAATGGTTTTTGTCATGTTCGTTAAGTGTGGTGTGCATACTGACTGAGGCTAAATGTGAACGACTGCATGTGTTAAGACTGACTTGTATTCCGACAATAAGGATTACGGAACTATATGATGATTTTGTTGATGGAAAATTAACAGGAATAAAAACTATTCTGATTTGAAAAAGACTAGGTTTTGTTCCGTTCATTGTCTAACTTGGTGAGATTTTGTGTGTGCGAGAGGCGAATAGTTGTAAGCAGTGGTTTCATTCGTATTATTAACAAAACAATGGACACCTGGCTATAAACTATTATAAGAAATAAAGTATTGATTTAGACTCGAAAGTCTATAATTAAATACCCTGCCATTCGATTAAATAAACATTATTTAAACCAACCGTTCATTCGTAGATGTTGAATGCTCTATGAATTGAAATTATCACAAGGCAGTGTAAAAATAATGGACCCTTTTATGCACGGCTGTTTTATTTACCGACTAACGATTTTGTATTAACGCTTTACAAAAATATTTATTAAAATCTCTTCAAAGAGTGATTCAATTAGAACGCCACCGACACGTCCGGAGTAGGTTTAAACTAAATCATACTCGTGACGTGAACAAATGTTAAAATACAAGTCTTGTGAAAAAAACTAAATTCCACCACATTAAGGAATGAGAACGACTGTGATGTTATGGTAGTGAAAAATAGACTTACGTATAAAAGAAGTTGCAAGCAAAAAAAAAAAACGTGACAGGAATTTATTGACGACTCAGAAAAGTGATGCTTCAAAGAATTTGACGTTTGAATCTATTAAGCCGTAAATGACATGAAATCTTTATTTAGCGTTTAAAAAATTGTCAACATTGAAGATAGTGATTTTATGCCGATATATTTATATTCATTTAGTGGATACAACTCTGAATTTGGGTATTTTTTTATTTTAGATATTCTTTTATACAGACAATAAAATAATATTCTGGAAGTTTGTTCTTGAAGTACAGTTGATAGTTCGCGTCTAAGGCTTTTTCGTGGTCTTATAAATAAGATGAAGCCGTTATTTTCAAGTTCATCTTTGTGATTCCTTGCATCCATTACGATCAGTCGGACAAAATAACGATGGATATTTTCACCGCGATAGCGAATGGAAGGGTTCGGCATATCAGTAACATATTACAACAAAACGACCAGAGTTTGGACATTACCACACACGATGGAAAGACGGCGCTCATGTTTGCCATATGTGAGGCAAAAGATGAAATCCGGACACACTTAGTCCGCATGCTCATACGACAAGGAAGTGACGTGAACGTCACAGATTATAATGGACGCAGCGCATTGATGTATGCTTCAATGGACCAAGAGAAATTGGATCTTGTTCGAGTTTTGGCAAGATGTAAGGGTTGTGACCCTAATATTACAGACGCGGATGGAAACACGGCCATTATGCACGCCATAATGTGCGGAAACGCATCGGCGATTAAGGTACTTGTGAATTCGTCGTCCACAAGATCCTCCATAAATATAGAGACAAAAAACAGTCATGGACTCACGGCACTCGAAATGGCCGTAAAATTACAAATGGCGGAATGTTGTAAAGTTCTTGTCTGCGAAGGCGGGGCTAACACAAAACGCGTAAAGAATCAAGCTGGTCTGATGAGACTTTTAGAAGATGAAAATCTCATTCATAGAAATAACACCCCGCTGTCTCGACATCCATCACGTAACGCATTCATAAACCGGAAGTTGGACTCTCCGATATTAGAAAATAAACAATTTGAAGGCTCTTACATGTCACGTGACACTACTCCTAATTATGCAGAAGATTATGTGAGAGGCTCACCAATGAGTTTGAGTTCATTGTCACGTTCAAATAGTTTACATAGATCTAATAGTAACTTATATAAACGAAGACCGGAAGCAGGTAGTCGACCGAATAGTCTTTCTTTTGCCAAAGACGTTTTGGGAATTCTCGAAACTCAACGAAGCTTAAAACGTGTTCTAACGCCAATTTCCGGTAGGAACGGATCTCCTATCACATCAAAAGCTGAAATCTCGGAAGATAACGGATTAGGTAGAACGAGATTACCCAGCATTCCAAGTGGCCGGAAGTTGTATTTAGTTTCTTCCAAAAACAATTTTAATGGGTATGGTGGTACAGACTGATAAATTCGAATAAACTGAAAAACTACAAAAAAGTTGTCAAAACTACAGCAAATACAAACTGTGTCATTGGAAAACGTGTCTATATTTTGACGTCACCAAATGTTTCACGTCACTTAAATGGATTTTAGAGTGAAGAAACTTAAGACATAAAGATTTGAAAATGTATTTTCCATCACCTTTTTATGGTTTTGTTTTGTTATTGTATATATGTACTGAACATTTATAACTACACGTACCTACAGTTTATTGTTTATTTTCAATAATCTTGCCAAAAGAATCCAATACTAGTTAACAACATTTACCAGGCCGTCCAAACTATAATCTATACATTGTATTAATTTACTGGTTCAAAGCACTTCTCCAAGTTCAACAAACTCACTCGTTCGTCCTCGCTCCCCGTCCGAGCTCCTGTCTCTTTATTTAGCGAATGAAAATGTTGCTAAACTTGTAACAAAGATAAAACATAAAGAGAAGAATTTAACCTGGCCTTCTTGCACAGTAAGCCTTTAGTCAGCCGTTCTTTTATCTCTTACATTGTGCACAAGTGGTCGTTATAACTCACAGTTTGTGTTTAGCTCTGGTTTAGCTATAGAATAATAAATTATTGTAATGCAAATGTTACCATTTTAGCTTATTGAGCTATAAGCATCTAGCTATAAGGCTATCGGTATGATAAAACTGATATTGAATCTCAATCAGAGAACCCTACAACATTAGGATCATCTTATTTCCGGGTCTGGTTTTCAACTATATCCTCTGGATTTCAACTTTATAAAGGAGACCATCTTAAAATCAAGTCTAAGTCAAACGTGAGCAAAGGCCAATCTTTGTAAAATCAAAATGTGGCTTTATTGACAGTTGGAACTTATTATCAGGTGATTTTGTTTTTACTTATCAATGATGGTTTTAAAGAGTATGGCATTAATACACACTATGGCCTTTATTCGGAGGTGGTAGCTGACACAGGTGTGCTGCCAAAGGTGGTCTTAATATTTGACCAAGATATTTACATTTCCGGTGTAAACGCCGGTGATCAGTTCCGTGGACAGCCTGTGTTATATGTACGCCAACTTACGAGTGAAGAGATATAATTAGTTCTTGATCATAATAAATATACAAGTGCTTTAACATTGGAATCATTACAATAATGTTTCGAATTGTGTTACTTTTCTGTTATTTTGTTTGAGTGTTCAATCACTTGTCGTACATGTTATTAATAATGTTATTATAATTATATCACTAGACATTATTTGTTATTCTTAACACACGATGCATTCTTCTGTTTCGTTGACAGACTCGAACTTACAAAATTATTACTGCAATATGTCCTTACGCTAAGACAGACCGCGGCTCATGGCCAGTGGATTCTGGTGACGACAGATCATTTCCTTGTTTGATAGTTATCTTAGAGTTTACCATTTATTTTACGACATACAGTACAACCTCTCCAGAGCGACCCTCTCTTGAGCAACAACCTCCCTTCAACAACAGCATGGTTTTCCCCATTACACGATTTAACTATTAATTTATCCCTCTGGAGCAACAACTTTTCAACAACATTGTAATTTTGCTACTCCTGAAGGATGTTGCTTTGGAGAGGTTGCACTGTATTTTAGAAAATTGTAAGAGTTGTTTCCCTTATTTTTTTCTTTAATATTTGAAAAACGTGTTTCTCCCAATGACTTCAGTGCAAAATTATGATAAATCATTTTCTTTTATGGAAACCTATATATACAAAATATGTTGGCCACAATATTTATAGAAGTTAGTACCCTTAAAAGGTGTCAGACGCTTTTAATTGCGATATAAAACAATTCCTGTTCGAATAATCTTTAAGTTGTGCAATCGCCAATATTTTACAAAAGGTTACTAGCTTTTATCTAAAGAATATCATACACAATAAATCATCTAAAAGTTTTAAAAATAGACGCGACCGTTTTATGGCAGATTGTTATTGAAATTACTAACAAAAGAAACAAACTAAAGTCGCCCCTGTTCTCTCATTTTTAAATTGCCCTGTCATTTACAAAAATAAGGCCATCCTAAAATTTGTTTGGTTTACGGCTACGAGTTCCAAAACTTCAACTGAAGAGGTAAGTAATCAGGTTTGTTAACATTGTACTCGGGTATTGAATACGAAAAGCATGGAAAAAAGAACGAAAAATCTGTCTACTCGCAAAGAAATGTTTGAATCGTGGTTTGTCGAATGAGTCAGTCACGTGACGGAGATTTAATAAATTTCTAAGAATAGCCTTTGTAATTAATTTTAACTGTATCACTTTTTGAGTGATCTAGATCTTTAATCTCGACATTTATCTGATGTTATCGTTAATCTGTTAATCTTAAATATGGATTTAATCCGGTCGCCAAAAGTATACATGTATGTACAATACATACATACGTATGTTAAGGAAAAAATCTTTAGTTAATCGTTTTAAAATTTGCCTAAGTACGACAAATACCACTCGTAAATAAGATCAAGAGAAAATACTAGCATATTTGCCAGTCAGCATGTAGGGTGATTAGAATAACAGAACAGAACAGAACTGACCAATGAATAATCAAATAAACACAGGGAGTATGATAAAAACTGCAAACTTTTCTCTAATGTTTTTTTTTATATTATTTGCCCTCGGGAAATTGATTTACAATAATGCCGAGAGAAATGATACTTACCGACGAAATATTTTTTTGCAAATAGTGTTACAGAATTGCAGACCTTATGTAAAAAAGGTCTTTTCAAAATTGTTTACATTCTACTCAGTGTATACAAACAGACTTACAAGTCGCATCCAAACCATGCGTACTTGATATCATTTCGAGAAACGAAACTCACTTTCCGGCTTTGGGGACAATGATGAAGTTTTCCATACAAATATAAAAATGTACACCTTCAGCCATAACACACATTTTCTGAATCTTTATATTATTTGTACAACAAACCAGAAACAGAAAATGTTTTTTTTTTTTAAATTCCAATTTGGCATGGCCAATTAAATTTCATTACGTACCGTGACGAACAAGCATACTTTACAATAATTATATTGGCGTATAGATTATTAAGTATAGTATATTGACATTATGTTCAATATTTTCTATGGAGCGGAAGTGTCTATCTTTATTATTAAAGTGACATAAGCTAAATAGATCTAGATATATTTATTGTGGACTTCGATCAGACATTTTTCAGTGTCACAATCCCAACTACCGGGCCCAGTACTGTGTCTAAAAAATCACAGGAACCTGCTAGGGTTGGGCGTTTAATAAATTATTTTAACCGGCGACGACAAACTATCCGACAGGTGTAAAGATATGAATGCCCGGTTCTACAGCATGTAACTCCCCTATCTCTCTTGTGCGGCTCAAAAATAACCATGTAGCTATCGAATCGGACGTTAAATGACTGCTAAAACGATCAGACATTTGTTTATCTAATAGATCAGATGTTGAACTTTAAACTTTAATCAAAGTACTGAAAGTACTGAATGCAAGTTGAATTTAAAGCAGGAGGTTTCTATAATGACCTCACCAATAGATATTTCTAAATGGAAACATTTTTCATGGCGGATAAAGATAACGGAAGAAGTAATAAGGTTCACATCACAAAATGAAATTCATGCGCCCAGCGAGTGATGGCCAAGTAGAGTTGAATAAAGTTCAACTCACAAAAATGACACTGGACAACATAGCCAGAGTTCAGTCTTTGATATACTATATAGATCTATCTGCTTCGTCCTGTCTGAACTCCTGCATTCGTGTGTACAATCAAACATGTGTTTGCGCCGGGGACCAGTGGTTAGTGCGCTGGATTTGTCACCCGGCGATACGGGTTTGATTCCCGGTCGCGGCAGCCCATACCCTTCCATGAAATCTTAACATCAATGTCAAACAATTTCCTCCACATGTGGAGAAGTCGCCGGTTCTTAGTTTAAACTTTAGATCATTGAGTTGTTTCTCTATGTTGCAATATTTTGTAGGTCCTTAGCCCCGGTTCTTAGTGGAAGGGTAAGTTAGTACTGGTAAGATATCGTCCATGAAAACTTGTCGGGTGAATCGGCCGCCGTATATACGAGGGTCATTCAATATATAATGCAAACTACCACATAATTTATAAAGTTAAAGCAAGAATTGTACTAACATTGTCAGAATGTTTCAAGATAACACCCCTTTTGACCAAAGATTGACTTCCATCTTTTCGGAAGATATTCTATTCCTGTTGTTAGGCAACTACGCTCATACACCCTAATCTGTTCGGCCACGGCGGCAGTTTCAATATCATTCAAAGTATCTGCCTTGGTCAAAATCGCTAAAATAACATAAATTGATCACTTTTGCAGTATGACACTTTAGTTATCTTATACATTTAAACTTCTCTCCTGACAGTACTCTCAATGCTGATTGTTCCTAAGTCACCCGGGGATGATCTGTCAAGGTTGTATTAATTTGTTATTTGGAATGGTTGAAATACGTACCACACATCAATACAAATTTCCCTACTGAAGCCATTGTAAAATACAATTATATCCCGATCGGGAAATTAAGTTTCCAAATCGGGAAACAGTGCTTTTTCGCAATTTTTTTTTTTAAGATCTGAACGGTAGAAAGTTAGATATATCTTTTATGTTCAATATGTTATATTCAGTTTAAAGATAGGACACATCTGAATTAGATTGTTTGCTGAGTCACCAGAATACAGACAATTAGTTTAATGGAAGAAAATCTTAACAAGATGTCTTGTTCATTTTGTATACATCAGCCGATCAAAGAAAATAGTTCGGTTAATATGAATCAAATTGATTTATTTCCAACCAATTTATGATACTTCAAAAACCAGTTATGCTTTATTTTAACGCTTTTGCTCATAAAATGCGTAACATATATTATTTCCCGTTTTGCCAAGAGTGACGTCGACGAAAAGCGCGCGATGATGACGTCATCGACGTTAACGTCCGAAAGTTTCGCGGGAAAAACGAAATTGATTTGATGATATATATGCGAAGTTTGGTTATGTTTCTACTTTCCGAGATAACGATTGTTCGCATTATAATTATATTGAATGACCCTCGTAACTGAAAAATTGTTGAATAACGGCGCCACCTGTCTATAAAGGCCACATTTTAGCTTCCCAAGAGTGGCTTTTCGCCTTTTTTTACTTTATACATCCAGTAATTGATACTTTAAAAAATCATTTATAAAAACACAAACAAGTCGACAAATGTATACTGTATTTCGCCATTATTCCGGAAAAAAATGTATTCTCTCGAAAAATAAACAAAAGTTTAACTCAGTTCAAACAGCTCAACAAGTGATCGGAACATTGATAGTTACAACTCAGTTTCCGTGTGGTCATGACAAATACCAGCCATAGAAAGGGGCGTGTATAAAGTAGTAGGAATAGGTGGCGCTGTGAGCGGCGGTATTGATGATAGTAATGTCGGAGATGATTCGACGTCTTGTTTGGTTGATTCGATTGATACCATAGTAACGGCATCGATTTGATCATTACTTGTGTCGAATGGTGACTTTTTGGGGCGTCTTTTGTCAGCTTTAGCTCTTGATTTTCGCTTCTGTTCAATAGTGTCAGTCAGGTGGCCAAAATGGCGTTTCTTATTTTTGGATAAAACCTTACATCTTGTTAGCACCGCATTTGACTTCAAGTTGAGATGAAAATCAAGATATTTGTCGTACACCAATAATTCCATGTATCTAAAAGCCTTCATCTTCTGGCGGACATTTATCAACAAGTTCTTCGCGTCCTCTTCAGAATTCACGTTTGAGTATTTCTTATAGAACACCGGCTCTCTGTTTTTGGCTTCAGTCTCAAAATCGTCTGGAACTACAAGTCAGAAATAACCAAAATGATTAGAGTCAAATCAGTGGTAGAGCTATGCCATCTCCGAATAAAGGTCATCCTTTGAATAAAGTTTTTTTTGTATAACCGCCTTTGATTATTCAGAAAAAAACGACCTCCGAATAAAGGTCGCCTGTTACTAAAGACCACATTTTGACTTTCCAAAGGATGACCTTTGTCCGCACGTTTGACTGTATTTAGTTCAAGTTTCGAACATTTTTTTTGTTTGTGTACAATATAACAGAACTATTGGAAGCACGACAATTCGTAAATATGGAGGACCACTGGACCAGTGGAGGATTATCAGATGTTGAACTTGAAAACGTTTGTTATTTCATTATCAAACCAGTCAGATTTGTCTCCGTTGGTAACCTTGTCTTGTTTTTATGTTCTAACTACATTTATAAGCATTTGGCCCCAGTTTCACGAACAAAATTGAGTAGAAACTCAATAATGGATTCAAGTATTTTTTCTGTCTAGAAATCTTGTGTCACTGACTAGAAATGTTACCATTTGTTTTCTGATATACTTAGAACATGTTTAACATGCCAACATAAATTATTTTTGGTTCAGTGGACAAATTAAGGCTCAAAACTCATTTTTCATTTGAGTCGAAAGTCCAATATCCAATAACAGACTCAAATCATTTTTATTCAATTATTCCATATCAAAAGACTATTGTTAGATTGAAATTGTGGAAAAATGTTATTAGACCATATTTGTACCTTCTTTTAATGCCACATTCAGAATAAAATACATTAATATAGAGAAATAATTGATATAATAAATAAGATGAGTTTGAGCAAAAACTTAAGTTTTTTTTGTGAAACTGGGGTCTGGTTTATTTTAAAAGGATTTGTTCGAATAATTAACTACATGTGCTCAAGATTTGATAAAAATCACTTGATATTGTTTCTAGTAGATTTGATTACAATTTGGTAATTCAAGCATCTTAATATTATATCAATATTAGTTCTGAAACAAATGAAAACTATTTAGGAATATTTCTTGCTATATATGTGTATGTATTGCGTTAGTGATTCTTATAAAATTTTAAGTAGTGACCAGTATAATATCGAATCAGCAAACTTTTAGAATGTTACGAAACTAAGTGGAGATCAAAATCACAGAATTGTTTCTATGTGCGGGGAGATTTTTGAGAACACAGGTCTTCAATGCGTGGCTTGTAGCATCACACTTCATGCAGCAAATGTCGTTTCAGCTTTTGAACTACGCTTAGGCATAAAATTGGTTACCCGACTTATCAAAAATTTTCCCGCCACCCTAGATTTTTTATCAGGTCCGAGAAAGGTACATAGTTTTTCTCACTTTTGTTGCTTTCCACACGTTTTAAAGAGCCAAATAATAGTTATAACAAGAAATGTCTTTAAAAAGACAGTCGCGAAGTTTCAAAAGTACATATTACACTTGCTATGTTGGCGTGCTCTTAATTTCTCTACCCTTGTAGATTTCACCCAATGGAAGGAAGGGTTTCCTCTGAATCATCCAATATAATGAGGAATTTCTTCTGAATAATTAATACGTCATGCCAAGGAATATAGGTCAAAAGTGAGCTTAAACACCTTCGCGAAAATTCTCCAACCTAACTACCATATCATTAATGAGCATGCAACCGGAAAGAAGCACATGTTTAGGCCTTCCACAAGCACATTGCAGTCAGTAATATGCCGATCAGACTGTGACGATGCATTGGAGTTGGTCCTGTGCATCAATTGGACAAAGAATACTAACCTTCAGACTGCAAAAAGTTAAGTTCACATTTCTTGTTAAGCATATCATCGACCAGTGCGTTGTTTTGAAACTTCACCACAGATATCAGTGTGGTGACTTGATCGATTTCTTGGTCTAAAGCTAGTGATTCTTTTTGGTATCGTTTCAGTTTCTTGTCCTCTTTTCTGAAACAAAATAAAGAGTGCCAGGTCACAAAATACGCCCGTCAAAATTCATTTTTCAAAGCGTCAAGGGGCATAACTCAGAAATGCCTAGGCCGATTGGGCTGGTTATCGACCTTGACCGAGATCTCATAACCATTAACAATTCCATAAAGTTTGGTGAGGATCCGAATAAATTCTTTGAGTTAGAGAGCGGACATCGTTGTGGGCGCCGCCCGCGCCCGCCATGGGTGTTCCTATAATACGACCCGTTTTTCAAATGGGCGTATAAAAATATTATATAGTAAAACTTCACATAAAGACCTCTTCAATATAAATAGTGTCTTATTATTGCAACCGCTCATTTTCTGACAGATTTTCAATAAATCCTCCGTAATATGATATAGAGACCGCTACACCCGCCTCTGTGGTCGAGTGGTTAATGTCACTGACTTTAAATCACTGTAACTGGGGCCTCTCTCTGATAGAGGGTCGTGGGTTCTTGTCCCGCTACCGACCATGTCTTTTTATGTGAGAAGAAGGCAGTTGCTTGCAGAGGATGCGAGTCTAGTACTGGTTCTTCCTATAGGAACGATTCTTAGGTGAACTGTCCGCCTCGTGTGACATGTTTGTTGAAAAGGGTCGTAAAACTCGAAATAAACAAACAGACAAAACAAAAGAAACCGCTACGATTAAAAGTGATTTTACCAGCAGTACAGAAATCCAGCACTGTACAGTCAAGCTTGTGTTAGTGTCAGCTCCGAATAAAGGCTACCCCGTGATTAAAGGTCAGTCTTTTAAAACCATAAGGACGTTATCATTTAGAAAAAAGAGCTCCAAATAAGGATCACTTAATAAAGGACAAGATTTGTCATTCACAATCAAAAGGGTGGCCTTTGTTCACAGGTTTGACTTAAAGAGCATGGTTTCCCTACTTGCCTTCGTTTACCATGGACTTAGACGTAAAATTAAATTGTTTGTTTCTTGTTTATTCCTGGTTGCCCGACTTACACAAATTTTATGTCCGAGGTACGCTGGCTATCTCACTTTTCTTTTACTTTTCGCACGCAATAAAATGAAATAAAAAATCCTACCCTATCCTATTTTTAATGAGCATGTTACCAGAATCAAACATATTTTCGCCTTAGTATATATCTTGTGGTGTAAACTAGAGAGAAATGTTACATTAAAAGACTCATTAATTCCTTTACCTTAGTTTGTACAATCGTCGCTTCAAAATACGGCGTTGCTCTGACATCGAGTACTTTTCATCCTGGTCACTTTCTTCATCAGATATCATAGAAGTTGCTGATCCATTTAACGATTGGAGCGAGTCTTCGTCACAATGTTTGAATGATTTGGCAAATTTCCGCCGGTTTCTGATATTATTCAGGAGTGTGGGCGGCGGTGACTTAGAATCTGGTGTTGAAATGCCGCCTTCAGAAGGTACGCCTATTTTACCGTTTTCGTCAATTTTGTTGACATCTTGCCTTTTCTTTGATCTTTTGAATAATTTGTTGACAAACGACATTTTGAATATTTCGAATCCGATTATAAACTTTTCATTTGTCTACTGATAAAAACATTTATCACATACTCTTTCTTTTTCCAGTTAACACGTCAGAATGTCGTATCTTTTTATTTTAGAATCGTGAGGCATTAAAAAACCGGAAGTTGTTGTTGGCGTCGCATCACAAGTGCAGGAAATGGTGCGTGATGCGCGATGACGTCATCGACGTTTTGGCGTTATTCCTTGAATCGTTATTGTCAGTTCTTTAGAAAAATAATCACTTTGCAGTATTCAGATAATTATACTGACCGCTAGTTCTTATTAATTTAGTGGGAAAAAAACAGAAGCTGGGTTCAAAACGAAGTTGTGTTTCTTCGTATCAAACAAATCATTTGACATATCGATCATTCACCAAAACATTATATATAGATTCTATAATAAATGAGATTATACTGTATCGGAGGGTTGTTTGACAAATGCGTGGCACTTAAAACGTTATTCATTTATATTGTCGCTTAATATTGCAATTGGGTAACCATTTACCTCTGCGGACGATAAAACGTCATGACGTCATTTCTAACGTTTGATATTGTAGTTGTGGATTTTTCCTTACACATCTAAATTTTAACAAGAACACAGACGCCCCCCCCCCCCAACTGGATAGCAACACCTTGACCTTTAACCTATTAAACTTAAAATCAATAGGGGTTATCTACATGTGATGGCCATCCTCCCAATCAAATCTGAGGACCTTAGAGTCCAAGTCGTTCTCTAGTTACTTGTCAGACAAGGTTTTTGTGCTGAAAGTCACTGTGATTGGGACCTTGTTGATCAACCCTCCCAACCAAATCTGAAGAGCTTATGCCAAATCGTTCTCTAATCATTGGTCAGACAAGGTTTGGTTTCGGATGGACTGACAGACTGACCAACATGTGCAAAGCATTATACCCTCTTTTCTACAAAAGAGGGTTTAAAAATAATCAGAGACGGATCCTGGATTTCAGGTTAGGGTGGGATGGGGCGTAATATTTAAGACACAGTAGGTTGTAGGGGGTTCGGGAACCATAAATATATCATTTCTATGGTCGGGGACTTTCAGCGTGTGCCCTCCAATGAATCCTCATAATGTACCCTATGTGGGCTGAACCTGTGGCAATCTGCTTGAAAGTCAGATGCTTAACCAACTGAACTAATCTGGCTGTTAATATTACAGCCAATTTATAAAATACAAATACTGCTACATTCCTCATTTCCTTTCTAAAGTAATTAATTGTAACAACCACAAGCTCTTTTGATTAACCCAGCCTTAGCTTCACCCTACCTCTAGGATTCCAAGGCTAGTCTCACACTCACTGCAAAAACTTACATAATAGGAGGAAAAAATGTACCCAATGCGGGTCTTGAACCCGCTTCCTCCTGCTTGTAAGTCTGATGCTCTACCGACTGAGCTTATCGGGCTGTTAATGTTACAGCCAATTTATAAATACAAATTCTACACACCATTATGCTACACTATTCTAATATAAAAGTTAAAATTTGATCAATTGCAAAAACACAAACAAATAAAAACAACAAACAAATTATGAATTTATGCATATATTCTGAGAAATACATAATTTATGTCATTAATGACCCATTAAGCAACATAACATAAAATACACTGAACACTGAAACCAGTATAAAGATCACACCAGTTTGAGCAATAACTGGATCGAAGCCTCAGGGTAACTTTCTGATAAAAACCTAATATCTTCATGAATACTACCAAGAAAATTTCACAGTTTTTCCCAAAAAGTAATCATTGAAGTCAGATTTAACAGCTAATTCAACATTTAACATTAAAAAATACATTATGCTTTGAAATGTTGAATCAAACTTATTTTTTACTTGTTTTGGTTAAGTTACGTTTTTTAACACAATTTTCTTTTCGGTGTAAAATTATAAGTTCTCATTAATAAATGTAGTAATTTTTGCCTTATTAATACATCATTTACATGTACAAGTAATATATCTGGGAGTAATGTGGCAAGTGTCAAACAAGAGCACATGTCTTAGTCTTCTATGGAGATAAAGGTCAAATCAAAGGAAGTTGTGTAAGGTACTAAAGGACATCAATCAGAAGGGAGGTTCCCCATCAAAAACAAATTCAAGTTTCAACAAATTCATGAAAACATGAATTTTTCTTGAACTATTCTTGTATACTTCATAAATATATCACAAAGTATTTATAAAATTTACACAATCACTTTTCAGCTCATATTATACAATCATAAGAAAGAGTAACCTACCATTCAATGCCATTCATGTTCAACATACTGGTGGGAGATTGCCATCAGATTATCAGACTTCATTTATTTGAGTTACCAGTACCGTTCAAACAGCATAATTTTATAGGAAAAATCTATTTAGTACCTAATTTACAATTTATGATCATCTTACAACTAAATGTTCAAATTGAATAATAACATTTTCAGTTTCTCTTGACAATATACAATCTATCACAAAATAATTTATTTTAAAATGTACATCTTGTTTTGCTAACAGTCAAAAAGTAGATATTACAATTTACAATGATAAAACAATCATAGACTACAATATAAACTTTACACTTACAATAAAACATTGCATATGAAAGCTTGGTCCGTAAAATGTTACGATGATAATTAACAATATTATCAAGATAAATATCAATGATCAAACAATAACAATACATATGGTTTTCATGAAACAATTGGCCTTCTTTTTAAAGATAGAAAAATAAAAATTCAATCAATTTAACTGGTAAAAACACAGAAAGAAACTATTTACATTATACGAATGCCTATTTTTCAAAAATAAAACAATCTATCTTTTAATTTAACATAACCATAGCAACTAATTTAATTTTTTTGAACTCAGAATTCCCAGACTGGTTCAATCTGATTTATATACCTGGATTATGTACATATCACAATTATTGCATTTTATCTGAACTTTTCATGTACACAATTATCCAGCCCTTTTTTGTCCCCTTTTGATGATGTTTACAAAATTTATAACATAAAATCTAAAAACTACCATAAATATGAGAACAAAATAACAAATACATTGTAATGATTGTATATTAATCAACTAAAACACAACAAACAATCTAGGTAATCAAATACAAGTGTTTGACTTCAACAACATTTAACAGAAAGAAAGCAAAAAGTGCTCATTACAAAATTGATACACTATTTTTAATTTACTATTTAAAGCAAGATGAAAACTGATAGGATTTTATTATTTTGGTTTAAAGCCATTTTTCAGTAATTTTTCAGTTATATATATAATATATACGACAGCCAATTCACCTAACCAGTTTTCCTGGACTATATTCTAACCTGTACTTACCGGCAACTTTTCCACATGTGGAGGGAAATCAAAATGTTTATCAAATTTTCATAGGAGTGTATGACCTGCCTCGACCAGAAATTTAACTGTGTTACAAAGCCAGCGCAGTAACCACTGAAACACGGCTGCGGTTTTGAAACGATTTGAATCACACCAATTCAGCATTTCATATTAAGCGTAGTTATTGCTATACAACATAGTATGCGTCTCAAGACAATATCTTAGACTACTTTGTTTCATAAGCCATCAAAACAAGTAGGCAGTGTATATAGAGGAAGGGGAGGTTAGTGCAATAAAATAGATACAAATTGCACAATAACATACATGGTCAGGGGAGATAATTTGGTTAGGTGGTCTGAACAGAAAAGCATCTAATATACCCCAATCATTTCTTAATTTGAGGAGTGTTAATAGAAATAATCACATGTTTTCGATAACAAGTAAGTTGACAGTTATTTATATATTGTTACACAAGCAATTAAAATCTAATAAAGCCAATTTCATATTGCAACAAGTTGTAGGCAGAGAATTCATCACAAGTTGAAATGCCTCGTGTAGTCGTACTCTATGGTGGGTATCACAGCTTGAACAAATTTCAGGAATATCATTAAATACCTGGGTAAATGTTAAGGAAAACTAGAATCGAAAATCCCAAATATTGTAGTAATGAGCATTTGAATAATTGATAGAACTGGTATTTAACACAAATTTTCAATATAAACATTTACTAATAGGTTTAAACATTATTGCAACAACAGAAAAGTTACAAGATAATCTAACCAGTTAGTATTAAGGAATGTATTTAATTTGCAAACCTTACTTCAATGCAATTATTAATTATCCAAGAAACTCAAGTCAATTCCATTATTCTCAAGTGGTTAAAGTTTCAGACTAGTAGTCACCAGTCCTTTATCTGTGAATTTGAATCCCACCTGGTACTGAAT
Organism: Lutraria lutraria; assembly: GCA_964023205.1. NCBI lineage: Eukaryota > Metazoa > Mollusca > Bivalvia > Venerida > Mactridae > Lutraria > Lutraria lutraria. The sequence continues at coordinate 37,531,700 of OZ026842.1, read as the reverse complement.
TTCACATTTGTAGTAGATACCCAGCTAGCTTACATAAGGTCAGTGGATCTACATGGATTTATGTCTTGGATC